>CM034357.1:66447745-67647745 GCA_019925275.1 Mytilus edulis | reverse complement strand
CAAATAGGTCACCAAGATTTACAAAATGTGTATCAAAGACCAGTATATTTGTCACTTTCTGAAAGGAAATTACTGTTATTCTTTTGGGAACTGTTTTCCTTTAGCTATGTGGTAAATTGATGTTTACAAATAAAATGCATGTATTCAGGGTGGCATGCAAATGTTTTACAGTTATATTTTCAAGTTTATAAAAGTCAAACAAAATTAAATTGAAAGTCACAAGGAACATAGCCAAATTCCGTTTCAAAATTTATTTTTATCTGTTTAGATAATTAATCCGGTAAAGAACACGTTTAAATTATAACATTATATGAAGAACAAAAATAAATATAGACACTTTTGTTTTCAATGAGACAGTTTGACTTAAAAATATGAAAATTCCCTGAACAGCAATAGCTGATTCAGATGAAAGGTTGTGTAGTCTTTGCAATAATGTTTGTTTGGGGGCTTTTAAGATCTATGAATCATTTAATTTGGCAAAGAGGGAATTTTTATCACTGGAAATTACTTTTTGTGAAACAAAGTGACTTCGTAACATAGTCTTTTCCTTTAATTTATCAATTAATAAGCAATATAAAGAGTATGTAGAACACATTGTTTTAAGTGATGAAAGTTTACCCGTTTTAAACATAGATAAACTCCTTTTAAGATAATAAAAAGTACGTACTTTTACAATGAATTGATCTGTTATAGATTCTTTCTAATATCAAAATAAATGGAAAATTACATCCATAAAGATTTAGAATTTAAATCGCAAAACCTCGCTAAAAGTTTATATAGTTATTAAAAAATGTACACACAACATTGATTAATATTTTTAACGTGCATATATATGTTAAATGTATCTAAGTTGTAAACAAAAATGTGTATAAGAAATTCTCATTTTTAAATTAAAATACTATTCAGTTGAAGTGTCTGCAAAGTACGATAATAATGGTGAAGCATTTTCTAGGACTTTGATTATCACACTAATGAAATCTTTTTCAGATAGTACATATAGTACATTTCAGATTCCCGATCATTGGGAAATCACAGATGATAGAGAGATCTCCAGAGCTGTTATTTTGAATACCCGTACCTCAGAATACAAGGACGTATCCAAGAAATTCTTTTCTAGTGTGGGAGGTCATAGAACTATCGTTGAGGTATGAGATTTAATGCAATTTATACTTATATTCCCACTTTCATGATCTATATCATGAAGTTTTATGGTTGATGACCCTAGAAATAAGTACCATAATAGAAATATCAACAAGATATTCTTGGTTATATTAAAAAAGTTTATATTAACAATTTTGTTTAAATCGATATATTTAAAAGCAAAAAAAACCTAATTTTTGAATATGCATAAATAATTTTTCAGATACACAGAATTCAAAACAAAACCCTTTACCAACAATATGCAGCCAAGAAGAAGATGATCGACAGTACCAATTTACCTGGTCATCAAAATGAAAGGTCGCTGTGGCATGGATTTGCCAAGAATGCTATGGGTAGTATCAATAGTCGTGGATTTAATAGAAGCTATTGTGGTAAAAATGGTGAGATACTTGTTCAAATATACAAAGGTTCTTATTTCTAACTGTACATAAAATTCTTGAAAACAACTGAAAAGAGACAGAGTAGATTATAAAACTGGAAATTATCACCCATTTAAATAAAAAGGAGAAACTTACATTTGTTAAATGCCTCTTAGAAAATATGAACTGAATTTAAAAAAAAGAATTTATCCTTTTAAAAAATAGTTTTTTCATATCAATTAAATCAAAAATGACAAGAATAAAAAAAAAACAAAAAATGAAAAATATCTGTACCCCTTCCAAAATTTAAATATTTACAAAATGGAATTGTTTTCTAGTTTTAGATATTAAAATAAAACTTTATAGTAATGATATGGAAATAAAAATAACCTTATGCCACTCTATAAACAATTTTATTGATTATTTGAAAAAATTCATTAATGACCCAATGTAATGTTGGTTGTGTGGCAAATTGGCAGCATTTGGCATTTCACTGTCACATATATGTATATCGCACTGAAACTTGATGGGAATTCGATCTAATGAGAAAAATAACAGCCCAATATAATCTTGGACTGTGATTGGCTTTAAAAAAAAACTGTTTTGGATTAGGAATTACAGGACAAAATGTTTTGAAAGCAATTATGATGGATTAAAACTAAGATATGAGAAGTCAAACTTTGCAATGTTCCCCAAGGTTAACCCTCCTATATTAGAGAAAGAAGTTATCAAAGGTACCAGGATTATAATTTAATACGCCAGACGCGCGTTCCGTCTACATAAGACTCATCAGTGACGCTCAGATCAAAAGAGTTATAAAGCCACACAAGTACAAAGTTGAAGAGCATTTCGGAAGTTGAGGAGCATTTAAGAAGGGCATGTTTTATTTTGTTGTAAAATATGTCGTTATCATGATATAAATAGGGGAGTTAAAATAGTCATTATGAACTTATTTTACATTTTCCTGTAAATAGTTTGTTTATACAAAGGTGAAGAGTAACTTCTACAGTACTTAAATGTAGCTTAACCCTCCGGTATTTTGTGAGTGGTTATTTCCTGATAAATCTAAATGTGTTTGTTTTTTATGGAATTTAAATTTGTATTGATGCAGCTAGACCTTATAATTTTATTTGTTTACAACGAATTGGTTCATGTCAATTTACAGTTTGACACTTGTGTATTATTGACGAATATATGTTGACTTAAATGTCTTCTGGTTATTTGTATCAACCATACGAAGAGGTAGAGACTGAACTGTGGTGTGCTGTTTCGGTAGTGGTTTGTGGCGTCGACGAGTTGATAAAATTTGTGAGTCAGTTTAAATTTGAACGCATTAAGTAAGTCAATTACTACTTTCTGGCAATAAAGGTCTGTTCAAGGGGAACCACTCATGGTACACCAATGATAGCTTGTTTTATGTCAAAATTAGCACATTTTATATTCATGGCGATTGTTTTGTTCCGCCCCCTCAGTCATGGTCGATTACCTTTTATATCTTTGCATAGTAAATATCTTTTTTTTTTAATTTGGTCAGTTTAAAATGAACCACAAATTGAAAGTCAATGGTATTTGACATGATGTTCAATGATTATTTACATATCTCCTTTCCGTGGAAATTGAATGGCTCTACTCACTACATTATGGTGCATAGACTACTAAACTTTATCATAGTTTAAATGTTGACGTTTGTGATGAGGTCAGTTTAAAGGGAAGCCAATTATATTTGCATATAGTTATAAGGATAATGTGGTATGAGTGCATAGTTTAAAGCAGGTTAAAGAGTTGCCATTTGTATTTCAACATGTGCCTTTTACTATCAAAACTAAATAAAGGTGAGACATATCACTGCGGTAACAGTTTATGTTGCTTCAATATGTCACTCTCATTAACAGGTCAGTAAGTCGGCTTGTCAACAGTAACAGGTTTTTTTATTTAGGCTAATACAATAACACTTGCTTCAAAACCACTCTCCTCCCCATTTTCCTTTAACCTCTTGTACAATGCTGTAACTGTTATAACCTGTAATAAAGTCAGTCACTATGAACATTGATTTTTTTGCACTCACACGTATGATTTGGTAATTTACTTTATTACAGCTATAGCATATGGTGAAGGTGTGTATTTTGCTAGAGATGCAAGCCTTTCTGCATCAGATACGTATTCGGTGCCGGACTCCAGTGGCAACAAAAGAATGTACCTTTGCAAAGTATTGACAGGAGAATTTACATTAGGGGGAAGAGGAATGAAAATCCCTCCGAACAAGACTGGGACTCATGATATTTTATACGATTGTGTTGTGAACAACACTACAGATCCGACCATATATATCATTTTCCATGATACACAGGCCTATCCTGCATATATGATAACTTTTAGATAAGGTTTCAAATAATTGTTTGATGTCGTCATCGTCGTCTGTTGTCCTAAACTATTTCAAAAATCTTCTCAGAACCTACTGGGCCAAATATCTTCAAACTTGAACTGAATGTTCCTTATGGTATCCAGTGTAAAAATTGTATCCTAGGTTTTGATCCAACAACAAACATTACCGCCAGGGCTAAAAATAGAATACAAGGGTCAAATGCAGTTTTGGCTGATATCTAACAAAACTAATTTAAAAGCTTTTAGAGCATATCTGACACAAATGCAGTTTTTGGCTGATATCTGAAAAAACTAATTTAAAAGCTTTTAGAGCATATGGGGTAAAAATGTTCAATTGGTCAAGATCTATCAGCCCTGAAATTTTCAAATGAATCGAACAACCCATTGTTGTGTTGCTGTCACTTAATTAGTAATTTTAGAGAAAGTTTTTTGTTATTATCTTGGATATCATAATAACTATAGATAAATTGTTAACAGCAATATTGTTAATATAACCAAAATTATCAATCAACCTTTTATATTAAGGAGTTATTGCACTTTGAATACAATTTTACACAATGTGTTCCTCATGTTTGCTAACATTTAAAAATATTCTCCTCTGAAACTACTGTGCCTAGTACTTTTAAACATTTATTTAAATGAATGTTCCTTTAGGAATCTAGTTTGTGAATTGTATCTGAATTTTTGATCCATCAACAAACATTGCAGCAATGGCTAAAAATTGAACATACACATGTAGAGATTAAATGCAGTGTTTGGCTTATATCTCAAAAACTAAAGCATTTAGAGCAAATCTGACATGTGGTAAAATTATTCATTAGATCGCGATCTATCTGCCATGATATTTTCAGACGATTAAACAACCTGTTGTTGGGTTGCTGTCCCTGAATAGGTAATGTTGCAGTTTTGGTCGTTATCTTGAATATTATAATAGATAGAGATAAACTGTAAACAGTAAAATTGTTCAGCAAAGTAAGATTTACAAATAAATCAAAATGACAAAAATTGTCAATTGACCCCATAAGGACTATTTTACACAACATGTTTATGTTTTCTAAAACCATTAAAAAAATTCTTCTCAAATGAATCTAGTATAAATTTGGTATTTATTTCCTATTACATCAAGAAACAGCCACTATTGCTCAAATGGAACATATGGGTTAAGGGGGCTCGTGGGTCTAAATCGATTTTTTTATTTAATATAGGATTTCGATATATTTTTCTATAAATGAACTTTGTCTTATACTTAATAGAAAAATGAAATAAAAATAATGGGGTCACCGATCATTTACGCTCACAATCTGCCTTCGAAAGAAGCAGACATGTTTGTTAATGTCCTTTTTTTCTGTTGAACTAATAGGAAGATAGCGGTAATATCGAAATAAAAAAAAGAACTATATTACAGAAATCGCTTAAATTTTACAATTATTTAGTTTATGTACAGCTTATTCGAAAACAACAATAAAAATATAGGTCACCGATGAGTTAAAAAAGATATTTCAATTTTAATGCCAAAAAAAATGGCATTTTTGCACCAAATGGAGATAATTTGGAGCTTTTTCAATGATAGCTACATTTTAAAAGTCTGGGGCCAACACGAATTGATTTTTTGGAATGATTTTTGTGCCATATGATAAAGTAACAACTACTTAAGGTAATTAGTAAAATTTGTAATGAAAAATAAATGTTAAATTTTTTTTCTGAAAATCTTATACCCGCGAGCCTCCTTAAATGCATTTATTTGCTTTTGAAGAAAATATAATAGATACAAAGAACATTTAAATGGCATGTTTAAGCCACTTATAGATATATATATATTGAAAAGCAAAAACACTCATTGCTGAAATATTTCAGCAAAAAATAACAGCTAAGTGATTCGGGCTCTTTAGAACCACTTGTTTCTTCTAAATTTTATTACATTTTGCATGTCGGAGCCTTTGGAACCCGACTATACTGTATTGGTTTTTCTTGTTATTTTAAACCATACAGTTGTCTATATTGCCTAGCCATCTCTCCTTTTTCTTATATACTAGAAATTCGTGCTTCTATCAAATAAAACAGAATAGATTTATATGAAATAATATTATAGGGTTATTGCATGAATATAAGGGAATATTGTCCCGAGTAGAATTTTATATTGCACGAGCTTGCGAGTGCAATATATGTTCTACGAGGGACAATATTCCCAAATATTCATGCAATAATCCTTTTATTGAATAGCAATATTATATTTGAAAGTAAAAATTGGTTTAAACTAAGATTTTGTCGTTGATGACGTCATGAATTTTGAAGATTTATTGCACTAGTGCAATATTGGAATTTATTGCACGCTAATTTTTTAGTTACTTTCTGTGGGAAATATTATATTGCAATGCAATAAAAAAAAAAAGGTTATTGTATTAACCTTCCTGAATAACAATAAAGTAAAATAACAGAAATACCGAACTCCGAGGAAAATTCTAAGCAGGAAGTCATTGAGCTAATACGGGGCGCCGAATGGGACTCTTGTGGTTTTGTACAAAATTCAATTCTGTCATAACAAAATCATGTTTGTCTTACAAAACTATGTGATACAGACTTGTTTTATGAGAACTTCAATTTTGTGATGACAAAATTCATTTTGTCATGAAAAAATTCATTTTTGTATACATAATTCATTTTTGTTATGACAAAAGTCAATTTTGTCAAAAAGGTATGCAAATATAAACTTATTAGCATACAACATTACAAAATTGACTTTTGTAACCTGATATGGAAATTAAAACATAAAAGTCAATTGTGTGAGACAAGATTCAATTTTGTGAGACAAAATTGACTTTTGTGAGACAAAACTCAATTTTGTCTCACAAAAGTCAATTTTGTCTCACAACATTCAATTTTGTCTCACAAAAGTCAATTTTGTCTCACAAAAGTCGATTTTGTATGCAAATTAGTTCACAGAATCCAAACTAAACTAATTTGCATACAAAATTGACTTTTGTCGCCCAATTTTCAAATTAGGTCACAAAAGTAAAGTCTGTGTTACAAAAATGAATTTTGTCATGACAAAAGTAACTTTTGTCCACTGAAAGATAATTTTGTATGACAAAATTTTAAATTTGTATGACAAAATTTTAAATTTGTAGTATGCTACAAATTTTGTTAAACTGAACTCATTTTTGTTGAACAAAACTCACTTTTGTCCGTACAAAATTGAATTTCGAGTACAAAACCACAAGAGTCCCATTCGGCGCCTCGTAGCTAATGGCAAAATAAAAAACCTCAAACACATCAAATAAATGGATAATGGATATTTGTTTTATTTTACAAAGAACTTTTTACAGCTTTTACATTAATGCTAGCAAGACAAATCTTTGTTTGGCTTGCTTGCTTTGTTTGTATCAATGTTTGCTCAAGCATGGCAGTTAAGATAGGCGGGGCTTCAGCTTGTATACATCATACTTAGATTTTATTGGACGTTATGTCTGAGGTTAAGGACACTTAATTTTAAAACATCACATGACAAATATTCTCACATGTTTTCTCACCTGTAAAAATACAATAATTTGTCAATGAAAGAAAAATATAAACTTTTTTCTTGTATGAGGCTGAGAAATTAATTGACCTAATATTGTTTTTATAACATATCAATCTATTAGTTCAGCCAGTTATTTATATGTCTGTCCTTCGATTATGTAACTCAAGAAAATATTCCAAAAAATGGGAAACAATTGTATCGAAAAGAGAAAATCGAGTGCACCTTTTTTTTTATGTTAGGGTGTGTTTGAGATGAATATTTTGTCTTGAAAATGTACAAAACAAGAGTATTTGATACATCATCTCGCTTCAGACTATATCATTTTATATAGCAAAGCTACAGGTTGACTTTATAACATAAAAAAATCACAGTACTAAAAGATGAAATATAGGGGTCAAGTGAAATACCTATCCAATGGATCACAAAATCAGAGTAGGTGTGTTCGAATAGTTATTTTACTAAAAGTGCTTGACGACAGTCTTTAAGTTGGATCTTTGAAAAAAAATTGTCTTCCATTTTTACGATTGCGAAAATGAACTGGCGTAATAGGAAGATAATTTAGACGAAGTAGAATCCTGTCTGTATTGTATATTTACAGGTAAGGAAACATGTGAGAATATGTGTCATGTGATGTTTTAAAATTTAGTGTCCTTAACCTCCAACAAAACGTCCAATAAAATTTAAGTATAATGTATACAAGCTGAAGCCCCGCCTATCTTAATTACCATGCTTGAGCAAACACTGATACAAACAAAGCAAGCAAGCCAAACAAAATTTTGTCTTGCTAGCATTAATGTAAAAGCTGTAAGAATTTTTTTATTTTATATTTTAATTTAAGATATTTTGACGTCACTTTGCCTTTGTATAGTCGAATAATATTCTGAATGTAGAACTTGAATCTCAAATATATTATCAAAGGACAGCTGTTTCTATATCAAACTGACAAAAAGTTAGGCATTTCATTAAAGAATGGTTTTAATTCCAGTAAAAAGTAAAAACACAAAAATACTGAACTCCCAGGAATATTCAAAAAGGAAAGTCCCAAATCAAATGGCAAAATCAAAAGTTCAAACACATCAAACGAATGGATAACAACTGTCATATTCCTTACTTGGTACAGGAACGAAGCCATATATTGTAATATGAAACACATTTTTGTATGTTATAGTTAAAAGTTCGTTGTTGATATAAACATGTATTGTATATGATGTTAAATGCACCAAGAAGTGTTCTGATTAAATATAAAGTAAAATAACAAAAATACCGAACTCCGAGGAAAATTCAGAACGGAAAGTCCGTAATTAAATGACAAAATCAAAAACTTAAACACATCAAACGAATAGAGTCGTATACCTGATTTGGTAAAGGCATTTTCCTGTGCAAAGAATAGTAGATTAAACCTGGTTTTATAGCTAGATACACCTCTTAGTTGCATACAATTCCATTATATTGACAACAATGTGTGAACAAAACAAACAGACATAACAGGTAAAAATGTCAAAAATAGTGGTACAACAGCCAACATTGTGTTATGATCTTAATCACTATACAAAAAAAACAAATATGTAATAAAGAAACACAAAAAAGGCATATAGACAAAGCACATTTCCAAATTTGAAAGACAAGAACACAAAATTTACCATAGCACAAAGCACAATAACACAATGACAGATTGTATAAGTACAAAGCCACGTCATAAAGGAACACAAAAGGCATATAGACAAAGCACATTAGCTTTAAAAGGAAAAACAAATTACTTATAATAGAGATTGGAATAAAAATGCCTATGAAAATTGAGACTTACAAATTGTTAAGTTCTGAAGTTAACTCAACGTTATGTAATAAGCTGTAAAAGCCAATAACACGTTTTCAGAATGTTGTTACCACAAAATGTCTCTGGATGATAAATTCATTTTATCTGAATACTGAGAGCATTTGAATGAGGTAATATGTAATGTCCATAACAAATATTGCACTGGATTTTGAACCAAGAAGTTCTTTTCATGGACCCCAATATGTCTGCATGCGATCACCTTACAGTCACGGCATAACTAATAATATTGCATGTGTTATTTATATCTGATGTGGTTAGCAGTTTTTACATGTACTAGTCGGTATAAAATAATCTATGTCTTTAACCTTATTTTTGAAATTATCACTTGTAAGTTGATTGTATTAGTTGTTTTAGAGATAAATCGTTTGCATTTTATTTTATTTCATATGAGTAGCGTTGATACATGTCATGTAGTTTTAAAATATTTTTATTATTTTTCACGTACCCAATTGAGGATTGGTCATGATGTATATTTATTTGCTATATATTTAATTTACATTTATTTCTACATGTATATTATTATTTAGGATGAAGAAAAAATACCTGATGACCGCTATTAGATGTTTTGGGTATATCTTGCTCCTAATAAAATTTATTTATCATATGGGAGATTTTGTTTGCCATTTTGAAGTATTATGCAATTTATTTATAATCAATTATTGTAATGATAATTGCTATTCGTGTGAATTTGACCTCAGAGGAGACAAAACAGTTCAGGTAGAGCAGTTTTTGTCTTTTGATAGAAAAAAGTTGGACAGGTGTTGCTGCACATAGTTCTTAATCGTAATTAATGAGATTGTTTTTGGATGTTAGTTCGGGTAGTTCTAGAACATATACAATGATACCTATTAATTATTTAATATATATTTTCTTTGCATAATCAGCTCAGGAATAGGAACGAAAACTGTGATAATTTATATTGATTTCATATTTAGGAATTTCTGTTGTATTTTAATTCCATTTTTATGTTATACATTGTTTTTTTAAATGTGTATTGATAATATTTATCCTATAGCGAATTCATAGTTTTACAGATTAAAACTGTTATTTGCTTCTGTATTCTTCTTTTTGTGTATGTATACCTCTGATCTAGTCTTATTGATAAATATGTTTAGTGGGGAGTTTTTTTATTTGCTCTATTTTGTTCTTACTACTTTTCTTGAAATAAAATTCTGGTTTTCTTTCGATTATTGGGTCATTTGTTTTTATTTCTTGTAGGGTAGTTTGTTTTTGCAAGATGTCACTTATATATTTGATATAATATGTAATGATATCATAACAATTAGGTTTTATGCATTTGAAAATTGACATTGTTTAACTGAACACTTTTCCTTGTTAGAGTTGTCTCTCCCAACTATGTTTTCTTTGTTATCACTAATTTTTCTCGACTGTCAAAGAAACTGACAACATAGGTATATTTTTCTACATTGCTCAATTAACATCATTTTTTGATATAGAAAACCACATGCACCTGTCCGCAGTCCCGTGAATCAGATGTTGATACTAAATTTATATATCTACAATGTAAGACTCTGTTATCTTGATAATAGTATTAAAACATTTGACTTTTATACACTTTGCACAACAATGGCCCATTACAAAACTAAGGAACAAACTGAAACACTTGGTCTTGGGTTTTTTTCATAAAAAAAGAATGACCAATGTAGATACAAGCTTTTTGTCTTAGGAAGTGATTAACCCTACATTGTAAAAAATCACTATTTCAAACATACAAAACCGCCGAATCTGATATTATCAAGACAATTGATTTCTTTATTGGCAACATATTTGTTACGCAATTTTTTGAGGTCGTGTTTTTCAACAATCAATCGTTAATCCCATGGGGATTAACTGTTTTTCCTCTACTTGCCTACTTGTTCCTTTTTTTTTATATGAGGCTGAATTCATATTTGAAATTTTTATGAAAAATGAAATCAGTTTTAAAGTAGTGTCCTTTAAGTTTACTTTTTGCTATAATAACGGTGTTTTCTCACTAAATAATTCAAAATATGGTGCCCATATTGAACACATCTATCACTCGAACTTGAGATAAAGAATACACAGATACAATGATCTTGATTTATATTAAGAAATTGACAATGAGCGAAGGTTGAAAACAAAACGTTATGAAGAAAGAGATGATTTCAGCTTCCCAATTGTGAACTCTCAATTTCGATTTAGCAACATTCCAGCACCGCCTGCATGTGGAGTATATATATCCCTATTGACACTATATTCCAAGCTTTGTGTTAACTTTTCTGTCATGATTTCCTTGATATATGTTTCAGACTCAAAAGACAGCTTCCAAACCAAAAGTGTTGGAGTTGAAACCATCCTTCGTAAATTGTACAGATGATGCCTTCACGAGTTGGTTGACCGTTATTGAATATCCGTTTCACAGATGATATCGGATAATTATATACAAAATGTCGTAACTACAATCTCGTCACTTTTCCCTAATGGGACCTACCGAATAAGACTTATTGCCGGGTTTGTACAAAATGAGCCATTCGACAGCTGCCACATGTGGTGCAGGGTCAGCTTACTCTTCTGGATCACCCGAGATCACCATACGTTTTTGTTAGGGTTCGTAATGCTAGCTCAGTCTTTAGTTTTCTATGTTATATTTTGTGTATTATTGTTTGTCTGTCGGTCTTTTTTGTTAGTCATGACGTTGTCAGTATATTTTCTATCTTTGGGTTTGAATGTTGCTCTGATATCTTTCTCCTTTCTTTGAAAACAATTTCAATACATTACAATGTCTAGACAAGGGAAATAATGTCGGGGTCACAGATCAAGTTATTGTACTACATATTTACATTTACTTCTTATCATAACACTAAGGCACTGTAAAGATGTCGATAAAATTCATGTCGCAAATTGAAATTTTTGTTGAAATGGTATCATGGTGCAATAAAATTTTTATTGGAAGTCAACGCTTTAAAATGTTAAAATAAGCAAATTATCGACTAACTTTAATCTTCAAAACGTACATAGAGGAAGGAGAGAAAAATCAAGGCAACTTAAATACATTTGGTGACTTGATTCGAAAAACCAGCTGCGTCTACAAGATAAGCACCTCCTGATATGCATGCATTCTCCAGCATGCGAATTTACTCGGTCAATTAAATGTTAACGTTAATAATTGAACTAGAGATCAACCGACATAGAAATCTCTGATCACAAAACCATTTCCCAGTGAGTTGATACAGGTTATTGGGGACAGGGAAATGTTTTTTTTTTATCCCTCCTCCTTTATTTCCAAAATTCCCAATTTTTGGTTTTCTATCAATTTCAATATGAACATACCTTTAGTATGTTATGAACATTTAAGTAAGGAGCCTGTAATTCAGGGGTTGTCGTTTGTTTATGTGTTACATATTAATTTGTTTTTCGTTCATTTTTTGTACATAAATAAGGCCGCTAGTTTTCTCGTTTCAATTGTTTTACATCGTCATTTCGTGGCCCTTTAAAGCTGAGTATGCGGTATGGGCTTTGCTTGTTGTTGAAGGCCGTACGGTGACCTATAGTTTGTTAATTTCTGTGTCATTTTGGTCTCTTGTGGAGAGTTGTCTCCACATGGCAATCATACCTCATCTTCTTTTTTTTTGTAATTAATGAATTTTGTAAAAGTTTTAATGACTGGAGAATTTCAGAAAAGGTATCAAAAGTTCACATGAATAATTTTAGCGCTTATCTGGATATTATGAACATTCATTACTTTATAAATAAAGTGTATTTACTTTCAATTCTAAGTTTACTAACTTAGTAAGGCAGCAACCATTTGATTTTCGGGGGGGGGGGGGGGGGGGGGGCTATGTTTTTTTTTGGAAAAAAAAGTTAGTGTGTTTCCAGTTTTTGGAGAAAAAAATAATTTGTTTTTGATTCTGAGAAAAAAATTTGTTTGTTTCACGCTCAGCTGCCACTATATGTAATGCTAAAATTGAAAGAAAAAAATCGTTTTCGACTTGTCGCGAAAAAAATA
The DNA here is from genome assembly GCA_019925275.1 of Mytilus edulis. Taxonomy (NCBI): domain Eukaryota; kingdom Metazoa; phylum Mollusca; class Bivalvia; order Mytilida; family Mytilidae; genus Mytilus; species Mytilus edulis. The sequence continues at coordinate 67,634,507 of CM034357.1, read as the reverse complement.
GATTGTTTGTCCAGAAAAAATAACCATAGCCCCCCTCCCCCCCCCCAAGAAAATCAAATGGTTGCTGCCTAATCGATCCATGGTGGTCATTGATATAGTATACAGACCCTCTATTTAATAAACTCTGTGACCGCTGTGCATAGCAAACTTGAAAATGATAGCAGATAGAATTAAAATACACTTTATTCGTAGTATATGTATGTTCAAAGTATACAAAAAAACGCAAACCGGAATTATAATCTGACTTATAATTTCGTCCAACGACTGGACAATATCCGCATGCCTTTTTTCTCGTTTTTCTCCCAAAATAACTCAATCTGAATAATCATATGAATGGATGACAAATGTGACTATGCACTGTACCTATAGGGCACAGAGGCGTGTTAAAAACGCAAACCGGATATCTAGTCTGACTTAAAATTTCTTCCAATGACGGAAAAATATCCGGTCGCAGTTTTTTTCGTTTTTCTCCCAAAATAACCCAAACTGAATAATCATAAGAATGGATGACAAATGCGACAGTACATGGTACCTATAGGACACAGAGGCATGATGATTAATTTATTGTGGAAGGAAGAGAAGCGACACACAAAATGAGGTCTTCTCGTTTAATAGTACTAGAACACACCCGTGATATCGCGGGTCTGTGACTGAATTAAGGAATATAACTATGCGTAAGCCTTATTTTAGTATTGGTATTGTCATCTGATAAAGTCATGCCGATTATAAGATTCACAGTTTTCTCTGCTTTCAACATCTTTCTGTTTGAACCCGTCGACCTGGAACTTTTCAATTTAATATTTGTATTATTATTTATTTGGAAAACAAAAGGGCCTGGAAAGGAGTATTTTTTAATCAACAGCATTGTCCTTTATGAGTTATAAATAAAGTTGAATTCTTTGATTCGCTGTTTTACGTCATTCCGGCAGAAATTGAAAACTGTACATGCTGTACCTATACGCCTTATTTTAAGTCCAGATTTTTTTTATTCGTATTGTCATCTTAGAAAGTCATACTGATTAAAATACTACAATCGGGAACAATTTGACAATGATTGAATTTAGTAGTGTCAACCCTGTGATTACGACCCGTGTATATAGCAAAATCCTAAACACAGCGTTTGGTGGTGCGCCTGTCAGATGCGGAACGTACAGATAAGGTAATCGGTAACAGGACTGGGTTGCTCAAATCTATGGCTAAATTTAGCCTTTGGTTAGCTTATCCAACGGCTAATTATGTTATCCAGTGGCTTACTATCCGTTGGCTATTTTTCCATTGCTCCATGGTTAAATGGGAGTCTGGTTAGTAAGCCACTGGATAAGTTACTTAACCAATGGTTAAATGCTACTTATTACCCATAATTCATTGTGAATATACTATTGGTATCGGTGCAAGCCTTATTCTAGTATTGTCATCTGATAAAGTCATGCTGATTATAAGATACAGTTTTCTCTGCTTTCAAATCTTTCTGTTTGAACCCGTCGAACTGGAACTTATCAATTATTGATAATATTAATTATATGGAAAACAAAAGGCCCTGGAATGGTGTATTTTTTAATCAACAGCATTGTCCTATATTAGTTATAAATATTGAATTCTTTGATTCGCTGTTTTACGTCATGTCCGCTAACAAATTGAAAACTGTACCTATAAGCCTTATTTTAGTCCAGATTTTTAGTATTCGTATTGTTATCTTAGAAAGTCTAACTGATTAAAATACTACAATAGGTAACAATTTGACAATTAAGTAGTGTCAACCCTGTGATTATGACCCGTGTAATACTATATAGCATATTAATCATGAATACACCGTTTGGTGGTGAGCCCGTCAGATGCGGAACGTACAGATAAGGTAATCGGTAACAGGTGAATATACTATTGGTATCAGTGTCGGACTCGACCCGGAACTTCGTAATTATTGGAGATATTAATTACGTGGAAAACACAAGGGCCTGGAGTGGTGTAATTTTTAATCTACACCTTTGTACTATATTAGTTATATATAAAGTTGAATTCTTTGATTCGTCGTTTTTACGTGATGACGGCTGACAAATTGGACCTCGTAATTTTAGTATTATAGATAGATGATGTTGGTGCATCAAATGTCATTTACTGATATCGATACCAAGACTTGACAGTTTTCTCACAAGAAAGAACATGTTCGTGATTTTTTATGTTAGGATATTTTACAAACATTTTAATATGTCCTACGACAATAACCTGAAATTTAGCTGGATTTGCCTTCATGTTGTTTCCATCAAATAGTCAATAAGCATTCAATACTCAAATTCCAACGTGTTTATAAGTAAATTGTATTTAAAACTTCTGAAAGTTAAGTTAAAATCCACAGCATAATTTTATAAAGAACCCTGAAGCCCAGGCGCAGCATACATGCACATGGCACATTTTATTGAGAAATTAAAATAACAGACGAGGGGCTGAGGGAAGCTGAATTTGAGTTGATTTATCACGTTTATCATGAATTTAATTTTGGTGTCTCAAAATTAGTATCATTAGCATAATATAAGTTAACTATGATATATGAAATGTAACCACTCTTTGAAATGTGGGTTATTCAGTGACATATCATCATCAATATATTATCGGAAAGTAGAATTAAAGAACTTTGAAAGACTGAGGCCTTTTTTGTCTTTGATAATATTCTTTCGGCCTGTGGTGGTAAACAATTAGTAGAAATCTGTTGGGATATTAACCATCAAACTCAAAAATATTCAGTCAAGAATAGTGATACCATCTTCAGTGTATTTGTTTTAGCAATCATTGTAACTCTCCATAAAGTACGATTTGCCATATGACATATAACAAGGAATTTGTATCTAAATTTCCCGTTTTTTACTTAAAATGATGAGATCTATCAATCTTTTTATAGGGTTCAAACTTGTAATCATGCCATCCTTTCATTATTTTTTTTAAATACTATCCAATGGTCGGAACACCTTGATTTACTCCCAATTTGTAAAGTTGATTATGTTGCATGATAGATATTTTTATCGGTGGAAAAAATTGATATGCAGCAAAGATTGGCAGTTTTTAATTTGTGTTGCTATGTGAAATAAAGGGAAGTAAATTAAAGTAAAAGAAGGCGCGCTTTTTCAAATAGTAAACAATTTAATTCAGATGCACAATATTTTGTCAAATGATACAGAATATCGTAGAAACTTGCTAGAAATTCATCTAATTTATAAAGATATACAACATGACATACTGAAATCTGAAAAGGGGTAAAAGCACCATACCTTGAACAAATTCAGTAAACAAAAAAGGTGGGGGGGGGGGGGGGGGGGGGGGGGGGGGGGGGAAATGCTACGAAATTTAGATTTTATTTATTTGTTGTCGACAGCCAAAAGATGATTTGACATGCAACTAACTACTTTTTCAATTTCCTTGTAAAGTAAAATTGGCTTTTTTTGGGGTCTCTGTTCATTGTGGTCTAATATTTTCAGGTTCTCTTTGGGTTGCCAAATAATATTATAATCATCTAATTGAATGTTCAAATTATTTTGCAGCGATGGTCTGTATGGAAGGAAGACTGTCATAAAACCCAACAGTTCCGGATGGCCCTTTTAACTAATTGCTTAACATCAATAGCGATGTAAGATTCAAGTGTTTGATTTAGCGCAAGTTTAGCCAGGTTTTCCTTGTAATTGTGGCAGAAAAACCACTAGACGGTGTCTGGCATTGAAAGGATATCAAACGGATGTTTTATGGAATGATTCTCGTACATATGGCAATCATATGCATAGGAATGTTTTTTTTGCATTTTACACGCCACTGCTCAGAAATTGTATTTATGTGATTGTATATTTTGCTTTTACCTTATGTATCTTATTTTTTGTTTATTCATGTTAAGCGCTTAGGGTAATTTTTCAAATTATATAATGCGCTATATAAATATTGTATAATAATAATAATAATGTGGAGCTAGTCTCTTTCATGCAGCAATTTTTAATTTCCAATATAAACTCCGAAAAGACAAGAGCATAGAAATGTATACCAATGAGAAACATTCTTTGTGAATAAAATCATTCCAATACTTAAATGTGTCATTAGTGTTGCATTATTTATCAGTAGAGATAATCAGATTCCAGTAATATTGCCCAACTGAAGGTTTTTGTTGGTAATGTTTTGTAAATCTTAGTTGTTTTGACAAGCTGGGCTGTGCAGGTTGCCCGGCTGCGGCGCCCCTTTCAGTGTGAGACAATATTTTGTTTATTGTAAACAAAATCACTGATTCAAGACTGGAGCGGGCCCCTTTTAGGCAGTTAGTGCGAATCCCTTAGGTTTCAACCATTACATGCAATACGGGGGGAGGAAGAAGATTTTTTTTACCGAGTCAAACATTTTTCCTAATAATAATACGTTGAGATTTAACATATACTTTGCTATATGTAGTGTTTATATTAAAGTATTGCCAACAAAATTCATTAAATTTGGGATCATAATATTGTTTAAGAAAAACCCTTACCCCCTCCCCGGTACATCATAAAAGTGAATAATCTTCTGTAACACACGTGCATGGTTAATTCGGATCACATATTTTCTATTCCGATATTATAAGAATTCGAAGGTTCATATCATTTACAATATCATTTAAAAATTTTCTGGGATTTTTTTTTACTATCAACGTTGAACCTCGAGGTTACACACATTGTAGTAAAACAAAATCCAATAAAAACGTTGAATGTAAATGATATGCACCTTTAAAATCTTATATTGTAGGACTCATGTTGTTCAAACATAATGTGTTGGAAAATTATGTTATGATGATTTTGATAAACTTCACATTAGGTAGTCTTTCACGTATGTTGATTACATTATATCGAGTTGTCCCAACGAATATACTTGTCGGTGTGCTTGATCATACGAATTTACCGACATTCATATAGACAAAATGACACAACTTTGAAACATTTTTGTGACGAAACTACATTTCGGAACACGTTAAAAATTGGATACTCAGAAAGCTACATTATTAAGGTTTGATATATATTTTTTTTCAAAAAAAAGAAAAATATGCAGTCAAATCTGGCAGTTTTTTACACACCCCTATGTTGAACAATAGGTTGTTCAATTAACAGCATGTTTGGCAATAAAAAAAATCATATATTAACAAATTTAGCTTTAACATATACTTTATTTATAGTGGTTGTATAAAAGTTAGATAATGGTTTTGTGTTTTAAGAGATATTCATCCCTATGCATATCGGTTTTTATGCGTAAATTGTCTCTCCTGTTTTTAGACCTTTTCTATCTCTTTCATAAGAAGAGTGACTTTTCTATTGTTCTAGTGTCACTGGAAATCCCACTGTTAAGGCTTAGAAATTTGAATTTTCTCAGTAAATATATAGTGGGTTGAGACTGATTATAGGTAGCAATTAAAATATATGGTTGTGGCACTATATATTTTAATTGTTACCTAATATATAAATAAGCTGTACCCACTACACATAAGAAGTTTTTTTTTTCTCTTTTTTTCAAATTTAATTATTTTCAAAGATTGACTTGATACTCATGAAAATAAGATGTCTGTAAGGTCATTTTCAGTCCCAGGAAATCGCGAGAATGCAGGATTTTGCACCATTTACTCTAAGAGCTTCTGTGGTCCTTGAGCGGCCCCCATACCCCTCGCCGTATGAACTCTTTCCCCGGCATTGCGTACATATCATTTTAGCCTAGCTACGCCCCTGACAGCTGTGTTCAAATAACGACAAAAATATACAAACCGATCTAATCATCATGAATTTCGCAAAAGCCTTTCACAAAGTTCCACACAACCGTTTACTATATAAACTTAAATTTTTCGGTGTATCAGATCAAGCCACAAACTGGATAAAATCTTTCCTTTCAAATCGTTCACAAACAGATATACTAGAAAACCATTCCTCTGACATCATACCAGTTACATACGGTGTTCCTCAGGGCACTATATTAGGTCCAATACTATTTCTAATATACATCAATGACTTACCTGACTATTTACATCACAGTCAAATAAGGCTCTTTGTTGACGATAGCATCATTTACCGACTGATAAAATCAACATCAGATTGCCTTAATCTCCAGAAATACATAGAAGGAACAAGACTGGCTAATGCTGTTCCACCCTGACAAATGCAACATACTTCGAGTGACCACTAAGAAAACACCTATCCATTTTTATTATAACATGCACGGTCACATTCTTGAGTCAATTCAAAATGCAAAATATTTAGGTATAACTATCATCAAATTTTAAATGGAACAAACACATTCAGAACATGACATCTAAAGCAAATAAGACCCTTGCATTCATCAGAATCTTTTAAAAAAAAAAACTCAGTAACCATCAAAGACCGAGCATATATACCAAGCCCTTATTAAACCAAAACTTGAATACTGCTGCACTGTCTGGGACCCTTACACAACAGAGAACATTAAATCCATAGAAAAAGTCCATAGACGTGCATGCTCCAACTACAAATATACTGAAAGTGTAACAAACATGATTTACACACTTCACTGGCCAACATTACAAGAAAGGAGATTCACTGGCCAACATTACAAGAAAGGAGACTCAAAGGCAGATTAAATATGTTGATATTACTTACATATACATTGGTACACGGCTGATGGAGATTTATTTCCCCGAGCGTATCACAAACCCAGTAGTCAGCACTTCTGTGTTGACCTGAGTTATCATTGATATGTTCATAATTATAAATTGACTGTAAACAAAATTTTGAATTTTAGAAATACTAAGGCTTGTCTTCCTCGGGAATGGATTACCTTAGCTGTATTTGGTAAAACTTTTAGGAATTTTGGTCCTCAATTCTACTTCGTACTTTATTTGGCCTTTTAAACATTTTTTAATTCGAGCGTCACTGATGAGTCTTTTGAAGACGAAACGCGCGTCTGGCATAAATATAAATTTTTAATCCTGGTATCTATGATGAGTTTATTTTTATATATAAAAATTATTGTACTGCCGGGTAATTCATCCGTCAAATGTAATGCATTATATTTTTTTTCGATTTTTTTTATGTATATTATCACATGTAAATTGACCAGTTTTTTGTTTCGCTTGACGGATTCAAACCGCGAGAATTAGGTATGCTGTTTCCGGCGTCAGCGGCGGCGTCAACAATGTATTAGTTTGTGATTAGGTATAGTTAGCAGTAATCATTTTGCACTCGCTTTGCAAATGAATGTTTTTCTGATCATAATTCAACAGCGGTTTTTTTCTTTGTTTCATATCAAATGGGAGTTCAAACTTGTCCATCGTTACTTCTTTTTATTTATTCAAAAAAAGTCATTATCCTGTAATGAAAAGAACTGAGTATAAAAATAAAACAAGTGGTAGGTCAATCATATTTTGTATGCAGTTGTATTAATATTGGTACATCTCATTGCCATGCATGGAGATTATTTTCCTCTGCCCTCATTCATGGTCTATTGACTTTGAAACTTTTGCTTATTTTACATCAAACCAAAACAAAAACAACATACATGTGCTTTTAATGTTTATTTATTTGTACCATGTGACTATACCAATTTGAATATTAAAGGACACCAATGAAACTGATCATCACTTTATAGTTTTGATTATTGATTTTATATCATTATATAAGTTAACTTACTATACACAAGCTTTTCATGCTTTTAGCGTGGTGAGTTGTATAACAATACAAAGAGACTCTGAATAGTTAAAAAAAAAACAGATTTAAGTACTATATATACCATGGTTTTTACGAGTTAACATATTTAAACAAACGAATCCGAAGGATGAGTTTGTTTAAATATGTTAATGAGTAAAACACATGGTATATAAAATTTGTAATATAAATAAAATGATTGACAGCTTCAAAACTTTCAACTAATATTGGAAATTGATCACGTTACAGTTTTATCCAATGAAATGGAAGCTCGCGCAAGTCACTTTTGCGCTTCGTATGATCGTCTGTGTACTTCATGTAATAGAACCCCTGAATTTGCAGAAAGTAAAGAAAATGTCGGATTTTCCCTGATTTGTTTTTAGTTTTGCGCCCCGTGTATGATGGTAGGCGCAGGTAATTTCATAATGTCATCAGACTGAGGTAAACAAAAATGTCGGATTCCAGCGACAAGGATTAAATAATTATTCTAATGACGGTAAGAATTGTTTTTTTGTTTGTTTTCAATGTATCATACAAATTAATCATATTTTACAGAATTTTCATCTAATTGAAAAATGCTTCTCTTCCGTTATTTTATTAGATTATTTATTAAAACACAATTTTAATGATAAAATAATATTTTAACAGTGGCGGATCCAGGGGCCTAGATAGTGTACGTCCCCTAATCATGTTTTTTCACAGATATTTGTAGCCGATATTTATTCCTTTTTGTATAGGTAACCCCCTTTTTTAAATCGAATTTAAATTGAATTTTCGCAAAGGAAATGATAGTGTTACATTTTATTTTTTTCAAAACTGAAAAAAGAAACATTTAGTAATTGTTTCCAAAATTAAGGGAATTCGTAACAATTCTATGTAGTTTGAAAAGGGTTTCTTGAAATGTGGTACACATAATTTATTGCTTTTTCTTATAAAATGAAAACAAATGAAGATCTTGACCTTTTAGTACGTTTTACAGTTTCCTAAATATTTTAGAGGCGGATACATTTGAAAAAAAAGGTGGAGCTTCAGCCATGGAATAACATGAAAATGAATATGTTATACCATGGCTGAAGCTCCGCCTTTTTTCCTTTGGATTCTAGTCGAGTTGCATATTTAATAAGCAAAGTATGGTACAACATAAATTTGCATATAATATACCATGGTTTTCCCTCACCACACTTTTTAAGCAAATTATTTCATAAAAACATCAAAGGAAAAAATCCAATTTATGTTACAAGTTCATATACATTCAGTTATTTATTAAAGTGCAAAATGCACATCTTGGAAGCAAACAATTTGGTTGATGATCAGTAGAGGTCATCTTAATATTTAAATATGCAAAGTCACAGGGTACAAATAAACAAACCTTAGAACAGGTCGAGAACTCTAGATTTTCTGACGTCAGAATATATTTGCATAGTAATTTCCAAAACACAAGGCCAATATGGCCTTGAAAAACTGACCAATCGACTCAATGAACTACAATGCATTGTGGGCTACTACGAGTAAACTAACTACTTAAGACACGTGGAATTAGTGGGAAAACAGTCAATTAATATATTGTATGGGACTCTCATTACTCACGATTCGACTTTCTTTTTCGCCTTGCAAAAGTAGTTGAACCGGTTTTGTGCATTGTTATGAATTGAACCTGCATTAATTTCACGACATGACACAGTGAAATATCCAATGAAGTGACCACTGTCCAGTAAGAAAATCATTTGAGCTCTTTTAAACCTGTATAATGGCATTGCAAAATCATTTCTGCCTAGAAAAACACGAAACTTTAATTGAAACACTTCTTTCTGTACTGAATATGTATTTTTTTTTATCAGGACCTGAACTATTAAGAACATCATAATATTCAGTATGCTAAAAAGAAGTGTTATGAAAGCGGCAGGGGCGGGTCCAGCCATTTTAAAAAGAGGGGTCCTAACCCTGGACAAAAGGAGAGGGGGTTCCAACTACATGTCTCCATTCAAATGCACTGATCGTCCAAAAAAAGGGGGTCCATCCCCCGGAACCCCCGCCCCCCTGGATCCGCCACTGAGCGGGTACGGTATATAGCTCAATACATTTTTTATAGTTTCATCCATCGATAATATCCGTTTGTTGCTATTTTTATCACAAAATATACCTCAGAGGTTTTTATCGTTCGGCTGCTGTCCTGTTGACATATGTAAAATATCTCCAATATTAAAAGTCTCTGGATCATAGTGGGTGCCATATTACCTATTATTTTTTTTCTAAAACGTATTTTATATATAAAAATAAGAAGATGAGGTACAATGTATCAATGCCAAATGAGACATCTTTCCAACAAAGACATACTTTAGTAAAGTAAGCAGTCATAGGTCCAATGCTGAAAAGTAAGCTATTAATGACCCCAAAATTACTTGTGTAAAACAATCCAAACAACAAAAAAAAACAAAAAAAAAAAAAAAACCGGCCCAATTAAATATATAAAAGGACAAGAAATTTATCCCATCAAAAAAAAATATATTGTATAGGAGCCTGACAGTGTATTTCAGTGGTTGTCGTTTGTTTATGTGTTACATATTTGTTTTTCGTTCATTTTTTTTTATATACTTAAGGCCGTTAGTTTTCTCGTTTGAATTGTTTTACATTGTCATATCGGGTACTGTTATAGCTGACTATGCGGTATGGGCTTTGCTCATTGTTGAAGGCCGTACGGTGATCTATAAATGTTAATTTCTGTGTCATTTTGGTCTCTTGTGGACAGCTGTCTCATTGGCAATCATACCACATCTTCTTTTTTTATTATAGATCCATCGCTACAATTTTCACAAAACATATCAAATTTTACACCTTGTCGCACATACATATAGATAAAATCATTACAGCTTATTTCCTAATGCATGTGGAGCAAAACTTTGGTTAACTTGCTTGCTTTGTTTGTATACTGTACAAAATATAAAATATACAAGTTAAACTATGCCTATATATATATATTGTTTAAAGATGTCAATCTTATTTTCAAAGCTTGTATAAACAACTATACAAACAAAGCAAGCAAGTAAACCAAAGTTTTACTTTGCAGGTTTAAGAAATCAGCTGTAATGATTTTATTCAGTTTGGCAAATGTCCGAGACCGTTAAAAAACGAACAAACTGAAATAAAACTACAGTTGCTGACTTCACTACCTTAAAAAAAAAGGGAACAGTTTGGAAGTCCCATATACTGAAATGTGACCAACAAAAATACTGACAGATTTTGTTAACAATGCTATGTATGTAAATATTTCTTCGCCTTTTTTACGAACACAAAATTCAAGGATTTGCCTTTAATTATCTATACGAACATTGCTGTACTCTTGAATATCAGCACCGGCTGTTATCGACGGCTTACTTTATACCAGTAAGTTTGTCTCATGGGTAATTGTGTTTTTTCGCTGTTGTTTCGTTGCTTCTGGTGGACAAATACATGAAATCTCTGTGCCATCATCACACATGTTAATGGCTATATATCAGGTAATTCAAACCCTTTTTTCTTCGCATAGAAACAACTCTTCGTTAATCTGAGCATGGAAGTAATACTTTATATCACGAACTATAAATGAGGATACACAAAATAAACAAGAGGCTCTCAAGAGCCTGAATCGCTCACCTTAATTCTTTTGGTTAAATCTCTCATCAATGATTATTTTGGCTTTTCAATTTATTTAAATGTTTTTTGGATCGTCCTATTTTCTTCAAAAGCCAAAAAAAATAATCATTTTCTCCTATGTTCTATTTTAGCCATAGGAGCTATGTTTCTTGACATACAAGGAAATAAAATATAAAACTTATACTAGATACTCTGAAACTCATTTAGCCTAAGTTTGGCTGAAATTGATACAGCAGTTTCAAAGGAGAAGATTTTTTAAAGTAAGTCAACATGATGAACAAATTGTGAAAAAAGTCTTTAAAGGGCAATAACTCCTTAAGGGGTCAATTGACACTTTTAGTCAAATTGACTTAATTGAAGATCTTACTTTGCTGAACATTATTGCTGTTTACAGTTTATTTCTATCTATAATTATATTCAAGATAATAAACAAAAACAGCAAAATTTCCTTAAAATTATCAATTCAGGGGCAGCAACCCAACAACAGGTTGTCTGATTCATCTGAAAATTTCAGGGCAGATAGATCTTGACCTGATAAACAATATTACCCACGTCAGATTTGCTCTAAATGCTTTGGTTTTTGAGTTATAAGCCAAAAACTGCATTTGACCCCTATGTTTTATTTTTAGCAATGGCGCAAAGTTTGTTGATAGATCATAACTTCGGATACAATTTACAAACTAGATACCCTAAGGAACATTCAGTTAAAGTTTGGAAGTATTTGGCCCAATAGTTTCAGAGGAGAAGATTTTTGTAAAAGATTACTAAGATTTACGAAAAATAGTTAAAAATTGACTATAAAGGGCTATAACTCCTAAAGGGGTCAACTGACCATTTCTGTCATGTTGACTTGTTTGTAAATCTTACTTTGCTGAACATTATTGCTGTTTACAGTTTATCTCTATCTATAATAATATTCAAGATAATAACCAAAAACAGCAAAATTTCTTTAAAATTACCAATTCAGGGGCAGTAACCCAACAACAGGTTGTCTGATTCATCTGAAATTTCAGGGCAGATAGATCTTGACCTGATAAACAATATTATCCCATGTCAGATTTGCTCTAAATGCTTTGGTTTTTGAGTTATAAGCCAAAAACTGCATTTGACCCCTATGTTCTATTTTTAGCAATGGCGACCATGTTTGTTGATAGATCACAACTTCTGATACAATTTACAAACTAGATACCCTAAGGAACGTTCAGTTAAAGTTTAGAAGTATTTGGCCCAGTAGTTTCAGAGGAGAAGATGTTTGTAAAAGATTACTAAGATTTACGAAAAATGGTTAAAAATTGACTATAAAGGGCAATAACTCCTAAAGGGGTCAACTGACCATTTCCGTCATGTTGACTTATTTGTAAATCTTACTTTGCTGAACATTATTCCTGTTCACAGTTTATCTCTATCTATAATAATATTCAAGATAATAACCAAAAACAGCAAAATTTCCTTAAAATTACCAATTCAGGGGCAGCAACCCAACAACGAGTTGTCTGATTCATCTGAAAATTTCAGGGCAGATAGATCTTGACCTGATAAACAATATTACCTCATGTCAGATTTGCTCTAAATGCTTTGGTTTTTGAGTTATAAGCCAAAAACTGCATTTGACCCCTATGTTCTATTTTTAGCAATGGCGACCATGTTTGTTGATAGATCAAAACTTCGGATACAATTTATAAATAAGATACCCTAAGGAACATTCAGTTAAAGTTTGAAAGTATTTGGCCCAGTAGTTTCAGAGGAGAAGATTCTTGAAAGAGTTTACGACGACGACAGACGACGACAGACGACAGACGACGGACGACGACGGACGCCAAGTGATGGCATAAGCTCACTTGTCCCTTCAGGACAGGTGAGCTAAAAACTAAGCGAAATTGTGAATCCCGCATTGCACGAAAAAATGTGTTGTATTTTAGTGAATAACACGTGTTGTTAGTTGATTGTAAACACGTAGTAGTCCATCATGCGTTGTGACTCATTTAGTGGAATGGTCAAAAACTTAGGTAAAAATAAATTGCGTCACATGTAAATAAACAATTACATGTGCGAGAACATAAGTATGCTAATTTATGCATTTCCATATAAGGTAGTGGTCCCGACCTGTTAAAAGCACATGTATGTAAACTTGTTTTTGTTTTGGTTTGAAGGCCGTTACACTAATTATACTTACTCCATCAGATAATCAACACTTCAAAAAATAAAATTAACATAGAGACCTAAATAATGGTAAACTTTTTTAATTATTGACCAAAAATTATGAAATTAATAGTCAGAGTTCGTACATATCATATATTAACATACATCGAGGAAAAATTTATTAATTTATAAAAATGAATTTTTTAACAATTTTTTTCTGCAAATATATAGAAGTCAAATGGTCTGTGATTAGGTCAGTTTATGGGGAACCACTAGTAATAGATCAATGATATTCAATATGAAGTTGTATAAGCATTTGGCATATCTCATTTCTATGGAGGTTATTTGTCTCCGCCCCCTTAGTCATGGTCTATTGACTTTGAACATTTTGCTTAGTTAACATAGGCCAATGTTAATTGTTATTCAGTTGTATCAGCATTAGCTCATCATTATTTCCATGGAGAATAGTTGGCTCCATCCCTTCAGTCATGGTCTATTGACTATAATACCTTTTCAGTGGCGGATCCAGAACTTTTCCTAAAAGGGGGGGGGGGGGGGCGTCGACTGACCTAAGGGGGGGGGGGGGGGCCCGCTCCAGTCATGCTTCAATGATTCCCTATATATAATTAGCCAATTTTTTTTCCACGAAAAGAGGGCCCGTTCCCCCAGCCACCCCCCCCCCCCTTTCCCCCCTGGATCCGCCTTTGCTTTTCTTAGTTTGTATGTAAAAAGTAAAATCACCAAATGTATACATGTATTAGTTTTGTGATTAGATCGGTTTAAGATGAAATGCTAATATGAACATTTATTGCCATGTGTAAGTATTATTTCAATGGAGATTATATATAGCTCCACCCCTTCTTCATGGTTCATTGACTTTGACACTTTTGAATACCGGGTAGTTTACAATTTATGTTTTTGTTTAAGTTTATTTTAAAGGGTATCTATACTATTAAACGAGAAGACCTCATTTTGGGTGTCGCTTCTCTTCTTTCCACAATAAATTAATCAACATGTCTCTGTGTCCTATAGGTACAGTGCATAGTCGCATTTGTCATCCATTTATATGATTATTCAGATTGAGTTATTTTGGGAGAAAAACGAGAAAAAAGGCAACCGGATATTGTCCCCTCATCGGACGAAATTTTAAGTCAGATTAGACTTCCGGTTTGCGTTTTTCTGTATACTTTGAACATACATATACTACGAATAAAGTGTATTTTCAGAATTTTATCTGCTATCATTTTCAAGTTAACTATGAACATTCATTTAAGTAAGGAACCTGTAATTCAGTGGTTGTCGTTTGTTTATGTGTTACATATTTGTTTTTCGTTCATTTTTTGTACATAAATAAGGCCGCTAGTTTTCTCGTTTGCATTGTTTTATAATGTCATTTCGGGGCCTTTTGAAGCTGAGCATGCGGTATGGGCTTTGCTCTTTGTTGAAGGCCGTACGGTGACCTATAGTTGTTAATTTCTGTGTCATTTTTGTCTCTTGTGGAGAGTTGTCGCAACATGGCAATCATACCACATCTTCTTTTTTTTTGTAATCAATGAATTTTGTAAAAGATTTAACGACTGGAGAATTTCAGAAAAGGTATTAAAAGTTCACATGAATAATTTTAGCGCTTATCTGTATATTATGAACATTCATTACTATATAAATAAAGTGTATTTACTTTCAATTCTAAGTTTACTAATCGATCCATGGTGGTCATTGATATAGTATACAGACCTCTCTATTTAATAAACTCTGTAACCGCCGTGGATAGTTAACTTGAAAATGATAGCAGATAAAATTCTGAAAATACACTTCATTCGTAGTATATGTATGTTCAAAGTATACAGAAAAACGCAAACCGGAAGTCTAATCTGACTTAAAATTTCGTCCAATGACGGGACAATATCCGGATGCCTTTTTCTCGTTTTTCTCCCAAAATAACTCAATCTGAATAATCATATAAATGGATGACAAATGCGACTATGCACTGTACCTATAGGGCACAGAGGCGTGTTGATTAATTTATTGTGGAAAGAAGAGAAGCGACACCCAAAATGAGGTCTTCTCGTTTAATAGTATAGAATAGATAACATACTAAATGTATGTTCATATTGAAATTGATAGAAAACCAAAAATTAGGAACTTTAGAAATAAAGGTGGAGGGATAAAAAAAATCATTTTCCTGTCCCCAATAACCTAGTATGACTTATGATACTTTTGCTGAAATTCTCCAGTCATTCAGTATTTTACAAAATTCTTCCAACAACACTTTACATATACACATGGAAAAAAGTATTGCAACACCTTGATTTTTTAAAACTTGAAAAATCAGTCTCTTTTTTTGGATGAAATATAATAAAATATGTGTATAATATTATTGAAACATAGTTCATGATAACATTGGAATTGAAACGAACAAAAAATGTTTGAAAAAAATGATTTATATAACCACAATTTTAATAACAAAATGAAGTGTTTTTTGTACAAAAAAATGCATTTTACAACTTTTACTGTAGTCTAACTTTACAATGTCAGACATTTCAAAATTAGTCTTCAGATGACTGTTCACATCATGGTTGAACGTTATACGCCAAAGAATAAGTACTTTGTGCGCAGCCTCCATTCAAATGGATAACCGCATCTAAACGTCTTCTGATTCCTGCCTTAAATCGACTAATTTGTTGCTAAGGTAGCAGCAACCATTTCTGACGAAGGGCATAGTTTATTTCATGATGTGTTTGAACTGGGGTGTCCTTTCGCGCACTTTCCGCCAAATAGTGTCCCAAATATGCTCGATATGTTTCAAATCCGGGCTACGATCGGGCCAAGGAAGATGAACCAAATTCCATTTGAACATTGGATCTTCCTCCACGATGCTAATTTCAAACTTTGGCGAGCTCTGCACTACATTGGATACGGAAAACTGTGTGTCTGTTCGTTAGCAAAGGTCTCCGAAATGGTCTTATCGCACGATAACCAGTAGCGATGAGTCGATATCTAACAGTTCTTGTTAAAAGGCTCCTGTATGGCCACCACTCTCTTTTTAGGATTGTCTTGTATGCAATGGGTTTCCTTCTGATCAACCTTCATTATGCTTGATTTTCCCAAGCAAATGGTATAGGGGGTCTTCATTATCTTGGAAGGTCTTTAACAGCGTTTATTGCCTGATTTTTATTCTCAAAACGACTTATAGTGGAATGGTGATGACCAACAATACGTGCAGTTGTTACAGCGACATCTCTGCTTCTCTTATGTTGATAATCTGCCATCTTGCTGCAGTTAAGAGTTGTCCAGGGCCCATTACAAGGTGTCAATCACATAACTTTAAAAACTTGATTATTTAAAGTGTTGAAAACAATGAAGATAAAAACATCTGTTTTGCTGTTTACGGGTACAGTAGCTGCATGTGCAGATAAAAACTTATCGAGTTGATATTTATTGATTAAACTCAGGTGATACTTAAATAATGTTTAACTAATTCTATTTTACCAAATTATATCACAAAAACATAAAGAGTGTGTTTTTAATTTCAATTTCAATTTGGTGTTGCAATACTTTTTTCCATGTGTATACTTTAAACTACGCTCTGAATGCCCGCGATGTCGCGGGTGTGTTCTAGTGACTTATAATAAGTCAATGATATTTGTTCTAGCATTGGAACATCTTACATGGATTGCTTAGCCAAGTACCTCGGTCATGGTTCATTGACTTTGAATATTTGCCTTACTTATGTATCATGTTAAGTATTGCTATTCTAATGTCATCATTTGCATAATCAAAATTACAAAAAAGCGAGACATATCTCTGTGATAACAGTTTATCATCTTTGTTTGTA
Source organism: Mytilus edulis (assembly GCA_019925275.1). Classification (NCBI taxonomy): domain Eukaryota; kingdom Metazoa; phylum Mollusca; class Bivalvia; order Mytilida; family Mytilidae; genus Mytilus; species Mytilus edulis. Next base: position 67,617,251 of record CM034357.1, on the reverse strand, counting down.
CTCAAAATGTTGCAACTAAATTGTTGAATGTCCTATAGTTACAACAGATATTAGTTATAGCAGGTACTTGTTGAATATCTTATTGGTATAGTAGGTTCTTGTTGAAGGACCTATAGATATAACAGGTACGTGTTGATTATCTTATTGTTAAAGTAGGACCTTGTTGAATGTCCTTTAATTATAGCAAGTACTTGGTGAATGTCCTATTGTTATAGCAGGTACTTGTTGAATGTCCTATTGGTATAGCAGGTACTTGTTGAATATCCTATTGTTATAGCAGGTACTTGTTGAATGTCCTATTGTTATAGCAGGTACTTGTTGAATGTCCTATTGGTATAGCAGGTACTTGTTGAATATCCTATTGTTATAGCAGGTACTTGTTGAATGTCCTATTGTTATAGCAGGTACTTATTGAATGTCCTATTGTTATAGCAGGTACTTGATGAATGTCCTATTGGTATAGCAGGTACTTGTTGAATGTCATATTGTTATAGCAGGTACTTGTTGAATGTCCTATTTTTATAGCAGGTACTTGTTGAATATCCTATTGGTATAGCAGGTACTTGTTGAATGTCCTATTGTTATAGCAGGTACCTGATGAATATCCTATTGGTATAGCAGGTACTTGTTGAATGTCCTATTGTTATAGCAGGTACTTGTTGAATATCCTATTGTTATAGCAGGTACTTGTTGAATGTCCTATTGTTATAGCAGGTACTTATTGAATGTCCTATTGTTATAGCAGGTACTTGTTGAATATCCTATTGGTATAGCAGGTACTTGTTGAATGTCCTATTGGTATAGCAGGTACTTGTTGAATGTCCTATTGTTATAGCAGGTACTTATTGAATGTCCTATTGTTATAGCAGGTACTTGTTGAATATCCTATTGATATAGCAGGTACTTGTTGAATATCCTATATATATACAAGTTACGTGTTGAATATCTTATCACTATAGTTGGAACATGTTGGATGTCCTTTCGTGATAGCAGGTTTTTGTTGAATGTCCTACAGTTATTGTGGGTACTTGTTGAATGTCCTATAGTTATTATTATCCAGGTAATTATTGAATATCTTACAGTTTTTGTAGGTACTTGTTGAATGTCATATAGTTATAACAGGTAATTATTGAATATACTTTTGGTATAGTAATTACTTGTTGAATGTCCAGTAGTCAAATAAGGTACCTGTTGAATATCAAGTAGTGATATGAGGTACTTGTTGAATGTCCTATAGTATTTCTAGAGTTGATAAATGTCCTCTGCATACAACAGGTACTGATTGAATGTCCATTAGATTTAGCAGTAAAATGTTGATATCCTATTGATATATAGAGGGATTTTCTTGAATGTACTATAAATATAGAAGGTACTTGTTGAATGTCCTAGTCATAGCAGGTACTTGTTGAATGTCATATACTTATAACAGATATTAATTGTTGAATATCCTATTGTTAAAGCAGATACTTTTTTGTTCAATGTCCTATAGTTATAAACCGGTAATTGTTGAATGTCCTGTTGGTATAAGCAGTCCTTGTTGAATGTCTTATAGTTATAGCATCTTCTTGTTGAATATCATATTGCTTTAGAAGAAACTTGTTGAATGACCTAAAATTATAGCATGTAATTAGTGAACGTTCCATAGTGATAGCAGTTACATGTTGAATGTCCTATAGTTATAAGAGGTAATCATTGAATATCCTTTTGGTATAGTAATTTCTTGTTGAATGTCCAGTAGTCATATAAGGTACTTGTTGAATGTCCTATTGTATTTCTAGAGTTGATAAATGTCCTCTGCATACAAACAGGTACTGATTGAATGTCCTATAGATTTAGCAGGAAAATGTTGATATCCTATTGATATATAGAGGATTTTCTTGAATGTACTATAGAAATAGCAGGTACTTGTTGAATGTCCTAGTATAGCAGGTACTTGTTGAATGTCCTTTAGTATTTCTAGAGTTGATAAATGTCCTTTACATACACTTTGACCTATACGAATTGTTGAATGCCTATAGATATAACAGGTAATTGTTGAATATCCTATTGATATAGAAGATACTTGTTGAATGTCCTATAGTTATAAAAGGTATTTGTTGAATGCCTTATATATAGCAGTTACTTGTTGAATATCCTATTGGTATAACAGGTCTTGTTGAATGTCCTATAAATATAGCAGGTACTTGTTGAATGTCCTATAGTTATAGCAGGTACTTGTTGAATATCCTATTGGTATAGCAGGTACTTGTTGAATGTCCTATTGTTATAGCAGGTACCTGATGAATATCCTATTGGTATAGCAGGTACTTGTTGAATGTCCTATTGTTATAGCAGGTACTTGTTGAATATCCTATTGTTATAGCAGGTACTTGTTGAATGTCCTATTGTTATAGCAGGTACTTATTGAATGTCCTATTGTTATAGCAGGTACTTGTTGAATATCCTATTGGTATAGCAGGTACTTGTTGAATGTCCTATTGGTATAGCAGGTACTTGTTGAATGTCCTATTGTTATAGCAGGTACTTATTGAATGTCCTATTGTTATAGCAGGTACTTGTTGAATATCCTATTGATATAGCAGGTACTTGTTGAATATCCTATATATATACAAGTTACGTGTTGAATATCTTATCACTATAGTTGGAACATGTTGGATGTCCTTTCGTGATAGCAGGTTTTTGTTGAATGTCCTACAGTTATTGTGGGTACTTGTTGAATGTCCTATAGTTATTATTATCCAGGTAATTATTGAATATCTTACAGTTTTTGTAGGTACTTGTTGAATGTCATATAGTTATAACAGGTAATTATTGAATATACTTTTGGTATAGTAATTACTTGTTGAATGTCCAGTAGTCAAATAAGGTACCTGTTGAATATCAAGTAGTGATATGAGGTACTTGTTGAATGTCCTATAGTATTTCTAGAGTTGATAATGTCTCTGCATACAACAGGTACTGATTGAATGTCATTAGATTTAGCAGTAAAATGTTGATCCTATTGATATATAGAGGATTTTCTTGAATGTACTATAAATATAAAGGTACTTGTTGAATGTCCTAGTCATAGCAGGTACTTGTTGAATGTCATATACTTATAAAAGATATTAATTGTTGAATATCCTATTGTTAAAGCAGATACTTTTTTGTTCATGTCCTATAGTTTAACGGTAATTGTTGAATGTCTGTTGGTTAAGCAAGTCCTTGTTGAATGTCTTATAGTTATAGCATCTTCTTGTTGAATATCATATTGCTTTAGAAGAAACTTGTTGAATGACCTAAAATTATAAGCATGTAAATTTGTGAATGTTCATAGTGATAGCAGTTACATGTTGAATGTCCTATAGTATAAGAGGTAATTTATTGAATATCCTTTTGGTTAGTAATTTCTTGTTGAATTCTCAGTATCATATAAGGTACTTGTTGAATGTCCTATTGTATTTCTAGAGGTTGATAAATGTCCTCTGCATACAACAGGTATGATGAATGTCCTATAGATTTAGCAGGAAAATGTTGATATTCCTATTGATATATAGAGGGATTTTCTTGAATGTACTATAGAAATAGCAGGTACTTGTTGAATGTCCTAGTCATAGCAGGTACTTGTTGAATGTCCTTTAGTATTTTAGAGTTGATAAATGTCCTTTACATACACTTTGACCTGATACGAATTGTTGAATGCCCTATAGATATAACAGGTAATTGTTGAATATCCTATTGATATAGAAGATACTTGTTGAATGTCCTATAGTTATAAAAGGTATTTGTTGAATGCCTTATAATATAGCAGTTACTTGTTGAATATCTATTGGTATAACAGGTCTTGTTGAATGTCCTATAAATATAGCAGGTTACTTGTTGAATGTCCTTAGTTATAGCAGGAACCTGTTGAAGTTATATAGCTATAGTAGGTACATTGTAATTGTTGAATGTCCCATAGTCATAGATGGTACTCGATGTATGTCCTATAGTCAATACTGATATTTTAAAGACTTTCTATATAAAACTTTAGATGTTTTTTTTTGTCATTGTGTTATTCGGTTGTTAGTTCATTGACGCATCAAATTCTAGCTTCTTTTTTAGCTCTCCGGATTCCATCAGTCAGAAAGGGTACCCCGGTTTTGTCACATACTAGTTGTCCAAATTTTATACTTTCTATAATCTATACTTTGACATTTTATACGACCGCAAACACATGTTTGGGAGCGTATAATGGTATGATGTCTGCGTCGTTCGAAGACGCATTGGTGTCCGGACAATAACTTTAGTTTAAGTCAAGGAATCTCTATAAAATTTAATAAGAAGGTTCAATACCACAAAAGAGAGGTTGGGATTGATTTTGGGGATGATGGTCCCAACCGTTTTGGAATTAGGGCTCAAAACATGCATTTTACTACTTTCAGTATATTAATTGTTGTATAAGTATTTCAATTGCTCTAAAATTGTCTACAATGTTTAATACCACAAGTAGAAGGTTTGGATTCATTTTGAGGGGTATGGTGCCAACAGTTTAGGTATAAAGGACCAAAAAGGGACCAAAAACTAGCATTGTTGTAGTTTCTGACAATAACTTTTGTGTAAGTGTATGGATCTCTCTTACATTGTACCACAAGGTTCCATATCAAAAAGAAGGCTGGGATTGAGTTTTGGGGTAATTGGCCAATTCATGCGGGAATTAGGGGACCAAAAAAGGGCCAATAAACAAGCATTGTTCTAGTTTCCAGACAATAACTCCATGGGAGGGGGTCAAAAGTTTGGGGGGAGTCCAATTTTTTTAAAGGTTCCAATTTTTTTTCAATTTTTTTTAAATTTCAAGTTTTTAAAAACTTTCAAGAAGAATCTTTAATTGCACAGTATTGTGCAATAGATTTGTAAGATATTGACATTTGTTTTGTGTCGAAACTGTATATGTAAATAAATTGATCACAATCCAAATTCAGACAGAATCAAGTTTAAATATTGTGTCCAAATTTGCCACAACTGTTCAGGGTTCAACCTCTGCGGTCGTATCAGGCTGCAGCTCAGCGAAGCATTTTATTTTCATGGGCCATGATAATAAAGGTAGAGGTAGACATGTCCCAAAGGCAATTTACACATTAGACTCCTAATATTTTGAAGGGCAAAGGGTGGGGTTGAGGTAACTGAAATGACACAAAGTCATCTCTACTACTTTTCGCTGGTCAAGACATTATTCGCGTAGACGTGTTACCAGAAATAGGTAGGTTAAGCCTCTAAAATGGTCTATAGCATTTATACCGTAGACCCTTCTGAGTGTGTTAGAAAAGAGTATAAGATTTGGGTATTCTGGTATGGCACTTGGCTGAAGCAGGATTTCGGCTGTTTTCTGTACTTTGTACGGGCTGTTGTTGTTCTCTTTGACACATTCCCAATCTAAATTCTCATTTTTTTTTATCATATTTACTTTTACCCGCTGGGAAAACTAAGAGATTCTTCATTTGGGTCGTGGTACTAGAAATGGTAATGGCCTCTGAAATGGAATATAGCATTTAAAACCCTACAACTGTACGAGTCTGTCAGCAAAGGTTAATGACCAAACTAAGAAATTTGTTACGTGTGCCTTGGAAATAGAGCCATGATAGAGGTTGGCATGTCCCAAAGCAATTAAAGCAATTAAAGCTTAGACCTTTATGTATGTGTCAGCAAAAACTGGGAGTTTGGGTGTCCTGGTATGGCAAATATGCCAACTTTCCTATTCTCCACTGGTGGAACTAAGATTTTTTCCATGTTGACCAGAAGTAGAGGTAGGCATGGTCTCTTATATTACCCATAGTACCAGACTTGTAAAAGTTTTGAAGCATAGGGTATGAGGTGTCTGGTTTAACACAAAGACCACCTGAACTATAATTACCTGCTGACCAAAGTAAGTAATTCACACCATGGGCCATGGATATGGAGGTAGAGAAAAAAAACATATTAATGTAGCACAAAGGACCACAAAGGAGTTTACAAGAGCACAAAGGACCACAAAGGAGTTTACAAGAGCACAAAGGACCACAAAGGAGTTTACAAGAGCACAAGGGACCTTATAATCACATTTTTGTAAGGAAATAATATTTTTCAAATCACTATTTCAGAAATGTCAATATATCATGCTTTGCTTTATCAAAATTTATTTTTTTTATTAAAAAGGACTGTGAAGCTGTCTTTTGGGTATATGTTTCGTCGGGCTGTATGGTGAAAATGAAAATATACCTATTGCAGTCTAGATAATTTCGATATGTAATTGTAATAAAAGTGTATCATCATGCCGTGAAATGTATTGCCTTGCAGAATGTATTATAAAAAAAACTCTCGGATTATTTTATACCCTCTGATATAATTTTGGATGAAATGGTTTCTATTTCTTCCTTTTTCAATAAACGATGACCGATATCTTTGGTCACCGCTTGTGTGGTCTAGACTCAGAAAACTTGTATATTTTGCATATATTTCTTTATTCTACATTGGCTAGAGGTATAAGGAATGCTTGATCTCATATCTCACAATACATGTGCTGCAAATGTTTGCACCTGTCCTAAGTCAGGAATCTAATGTACAGTAGTTGTCGTTTGTTTATGTAATTTATACGTGTTTCTCGTTTCTTATATTGATAAGACCGTTGGTTTTCCTGTTTGATTGGTTTTACACTAGTAATTTTGGGGTCTTTTATAGCTTTTTGTTCGGTGTGAGCCAAGGCTCCGTGTTGAAGGCCGTACCTTGACCTATAATGGTTTACCTTTATAAATTGTTATTTGGATGGAGAGTTATCTCATTGGCATGCACCCACACCACATCCTCCTATATCTCTAAACCCCACGGCATTTGTGTGCCTGTCCTTAATCAGGAGCCTCTGACTTTTGTTACTGAGTCTTGTATGGTTTTTTTTTTTAAATTTTAGTTCATTTATATGTTTTGGAGTTAAATGTGAAGTCCATTTCCATTGAACTTTCTTTTCTTAGTGTTCTTCGACTATCTTGAAGAGCTCTGAATTAATAATAATTGTAGAAAGATTATTTCATATGACCTTTTATTGTTTACCATTTATGGTTATTACTAACGGGCAGCTTTTATTATTATGTTCATGTTTAGTAATATTTTTAACAATAATTTCATAAAATATAATAAAAAAAAAAATGTTTTATAGATTTCCGTATAAAAAAAAAATGAGTGTCTAAAAAGATATGTACCTTCTTAAATCTAATTAAACGAAACAGTTTTCTTATCACTGGATTGTGTCTTGAAAGTTTTCAAGTAAAAAATAATTATTAGAATAAAAGATTAGAGAAAAGATAAAAAAAAACAAAAACAAAAAACAACCGTATAAGAATTTAAATCTTTCAAAATTTCTTTATCGTGCATGAATTGATTTATTGTATTGACCAGTCATGAAAGTAACTTTTATTACTTTTTTCCTGTTATCATGGTTAATATGGCAACATTTATTGGGGGCAGTTGTTATCAAAATTAAACTTCTGCCATATATTAGCAATATAACAAGTAAAGCTTTGAAATCTGGTCACCTGTAATTACATTTACCTGTTAAAATCACACATTTTTGCCAGTTCCGGGAAGATTTAGAAACAGAACGAAAAGCAACTCTTGCCGCGGACCGCGATGTGGTCACGGCAGAAACAGTAATATTCTCGTTACCGTTTGCTGATCTTTGCTCAATATGGAGTTGGAGTAACAAGGGACTTTATTTGTAGAAGTAAGAATAAACAAAACTTTATTTTTCAACTTGTTATCTATACAATAATTGGCCGATTGCCGGATAAAAGCAGGTGTTTTGTGTTATTTTTGTTATTCATATTTTCCAATGATCTAATTCAGCTACATGCTTGCAGTAACGTATGATAATCCTATATAAAAGCGCTCAAACAACTCTTATATATAGGTGGCGTATTTATTAATATTAAAAAATGATTTTTTAATATTAAAAAATCAACCTGAATATCTAATATTAAATATTCATTTTTTTATATTAAAAAATAAGTCCATTCATTAATATTAGAAAAATGATTTATTAATATTAAAAAATGATTATTTAATATTAATAAAGAGGATCTATTTTTTAATATTAAATATTATTTTTTAATATTAATAAATCGAATTTTTAATATTAAAAATGATTTTTTAATATTAGAAAATAAAACCTATTTCTTAATATTAAAAAATATTTATTAATTAAGGAATGACTGTAATATTTTTTCTGTCTATGAAGAAATAACATAAAAAATTCGGTGCACACTGAACATGACTTACTTATGCCTATGGGCTGATACGCGGTCCGCGTTTTAAACTATGTTTAACAGGTAGATTTCTATGAAAAATGTAAAGAATCAGAGACTTGGATTTTAAAACTAGACCTTAAAGCCTTAGTTGTAAAGTGAAGGATATTTTGAAAGAATAACAAGTATCAAAGGACATTGTATATATTGAGAATGTGTCGTTATATAGTAATCAGGACATTAGAACTTGTGTACAGAGTGATGACTTTTATATGGGTAATTGTGCTGCTAACAGGTCCCTGTAAATATTCATTTACATGTACAATGTATATATACATATTCTTATTCTTATCCTTCGGGGATGCTCCTTAGATAGCAGGAACATACCAGTAACAGTAACAGGTGATAACAAAATAACGTCAGCCAATCAGAAGACGCGTTACATCCAAAATTAAATTATTAAATATTCGATTTATTAATATTAAAAAATAATATTTAATATTATATTAATAAATGATTTATTAATATTAATAAATAGGGAATAAATTGCACAACGGCTTGCCATACCAGACTATATAATAAGATTTATATCTTTTTATGAACTAATCACGGTGCACAAAATTTGAGCTATATTATACAATCAAATGAGTTACAAAATAAAAAAAACATTAAATGATTAGAACAACTTTGAAGGATTAAAGTAAATTATAAAAAAAAACAACATAAAAAACACATATAGTTACGTTGTTGTATGGTCTTTTAAATAACTTGGTTTTGGTTTTATTCTACAAATTCGCAGCGCGTACAATCTTAAATGAACGTATTACTTAATGTTGCAAATTCGAACTTTTTCTACTTTCACTTTGACGTTTTTGGAAAGTCCTTTATATAATTAGCTTGTTCCTTAATAATTTTAGGAAAGAGGAAGTGATCTGTTGTCTGGATAAACAATGAAGAAACAACGAACCAACGAGACACCACAGTTGAATGTAGAACACATCTATAATTATTTCGTTTGAAGTAAGTACATTTTACATCATTCCGAATTTTGCTTTTGTTCCTTTAACTTAAATTTAAAATGACTATTTGATATTATAAGCATTACATGAAGGACAAGTAATATGAGCCAGGCATTACCTGTAAATGGGGACGAAGTCTGTATGAATTATTTTTTTGTAACTTAAATATTTGTTTAACCCCTTGAGTGCCAGGAATATTTGTGATAACTCCCTTTGAGTGCCAAGAATCGGCCCTACATAAAGTTGTTTTTTCGAGGGAACGTCATAGACGTAATTATTATACAACGTCATAAACGTCAATGGGATTAATTTGTTCTGCGGAGAGGCATTTTTCAGACAAGAAGACGGATAGATAGAGCTGACTTGTTGACGATTTAAACATGCAAACAGATATCTGACAGTTCGAAAACTATGCATTTGTTTGTTTTTGTACTTTCTTCGTTTTAGATTGTGTACTTCTTCATCGTTTTGAGTTTGAAAGAGATGAACAATTTAACTTATAAAAAAGGGTGTTTTTTTCTTGTCTCAAACTATTATGTTTGAAAGACGAAGCAACAAATTATATTTTATCGCAAAAATTTCTCTCTCAAATATTTTTTTCTTGCCTTGTTTTTCTACGAAAAATCCATGCCCCCTTTTTGCAAGTTAAATTGTCCGTCTCAAAGGGATCGACCTTTTAGCTAAAACAAAATCTCTAATCAATTTTATTTTTTTTACGTGATGCAACATTTTCCTCATAGTTTGGCATTATAATTTATGTTGAATATTTCCTTTCAGCTTGTTTTCTTCCCTTAAATGCCAGATTTTTATTTTATTCAAGTAGAGAATCAAATTATTTATTTCCGAAAAAAAAAAACATGCTCTCCTTCCTCCGAGTTTTAAATGGTCGTTCCATAAGTTAAAGAAAGACAAAACCTTGTCATTAGAAAATAAAAATACAGCTTTTAATTCATTTATGTTTTTACAAGAATATTTTTTATCATAATTCACAAAAAAATTATAAGAAAGTCATAATTCCATTATTAACATTCGTGTCTATGAACACACAACTTGTGCAGTCCCTTCGCGCAACGTGAACACTCGGTCCTTGCTCTTCTTCGTCTGCCGTTTTTCCTGTCGGAACACACAGTACAGTCTTTTTCTTTCCTTTCCGTTACCTTTCGTATTTTTTGTCGTTGTCCAGGATTCTGCTGTCTATTTGATAGATGTTCCTCAGTGAGTCCTTCAATTACTTGTTTCACGAATTCAAATCTTGTTAATATTGGGTTATGAGATGTGTGTTGATAATACAGGATATAAGAATAAAGCAGTATTCTGTGAAACATGTGTAATATAATTTTTTTCCAGACTTTGGTTTGTTTTCTGTGATCGTTATAAAATGCCATCATTTGATCCGAAAGGTCTACACCGCCCATGAAGTTGTTGTACGCATTAACGATAAGTGGTTTTGCATTCATTGCTCGGATAGCGCTATAAAACGTAGACACTAGCTTTACCTGCTTACGTCGATTCTGGTCTCGGAAGGAGCACAACAGTATGTTTCCCTGTCTAGCATAAGTTGTCTGTCCGGGATCGGGATTAGCGTTCTTAATCATGTTAGGCATGGGTCGATTTTTTCGTAAAGTGCCTGTAAGGTGGGTTCTCTGAACAAGGAGTGCTCTTGCAAGATTTAAGGATGAGAAGAAATTGTCCGTAAAAACATGATACCATTTATTAAGCAGATCAGCAGATTGTAACAATTTAATTACCACGTTTGTTCCTTGTAACGTACCAGCAGGGAGAGCGGGTTCAAAAGTTTTGCCGAGATAAATGTGCATTTGTAAAACGTATCCTGTAACAGCTTCCGCGAGAACCCAGAATTTTATTCCGAAGCGGGATCTTTTGCTCGGAATGTATTGCAACATTGCCGTTTTACCTTTTGTTCCGACCAACGTCTCGTCGACTGACAACTCCCGTCTTGGTCTATAGTAGTACAGAAATTTTCTATTCACGAAGTCAATTAATGGTTTAACTCTTGAAGCCGGATTGTAGTTTTGGTTATTTCTTTACAGTCTACAATATGCAAGAATTTCAAAACATTTTGAAAACGATTGCGGGCAAAAGTCATTCTAAACCATGGAGTAGATTGAGACATGTTTTTTTTCGATTCCAATATTCTTTTATAGAGCTTTTCCTATTTAATCCCATATTGAAAAGGACGCCTAAAAAAGCCTTGAACTCGGAAATTGTTAGCTTTCCTTCTTTTCTCCACTGACATTTTCTGGAAAATCTACCAGTCTGGAGTCTAGTTCTGTCATACAGGTCTGAAGCATATCTGAAAATTATAATGATTGTAATTGAGAGTTTATGTTCAATTAAATTTAAAAAAAGAATGAGAAAAAAGCACGCTTATAAGCCTAACTTACATGTATGCCCGGAGGAAATAATCCTAATGTAAGCCGTCTTTCCCGTTTGCCAAGTTATATGTCCGTCGGAAAGAATCTTTAACGTTTAATAAAAGAATAATTTTAGCTGCCAAAATTATTCTATGTTAATTGTCATATAAGTGAAACCCATCCAAAAACATATTTTATTCAATTTATTGGAATATTATCACTCGTTTTTCCCGTGAAAAACTTTTGTTTTCATTGACTCGTCCTTTATTGTGTTTTTGTTTGACTCGTCCTTTTGTGTGTTTTTGTTTTTTTTACTTTCAATAATTAAAAATAATCGATCGTCTTTCCGGCAAAAAACATTTCCGTTGGTTTTGAAACTAGAAATCGCTGAAAACTGAGTAATAAGAAAAAAATCTCTGAATAAAATCTTTCGAAATTTGTACCTGTTTGTTTGCTTCACAAATTCTTTTATCAGATCCAGTCTTCACGACAAACTTTTAAATCTACAGGCCCAGAGCTCAATTTTTGAAAATTTTTAGTTAGATTCTGTAGGCCTGTAGACATGGTAGATATGATTTTTTCAGGCCCGGGAGCAATTTTACTAGCCTGGGCTGCCTGGGCTGCCACTCAGTGTGAAGACTGCAGATCCACTGAAAAGAGTAGATAAAAGTAGAGAATAGGAGGTGAATCTCTAGCTGGCATCCTGATTGGTCCAGATGCAGCTCCGTGAAATGGCGTGTCCTGCTCTGGTGGAAACGCACGGAACCAAATTGGCTGATTTCCCGGTGCGGCCATTTTTGACAGCGTCGCTTGCCGTAGGTTTGGTTGTGACGTCACATACTTTGTGACGTTAAACCAAATTCAAAACTTGGGCTGGGCCGATCTTTGGCACTCAAATGGAGCATAACAAGATCGGCCAAATCGGCCCTATGGCACATAGGAGGTTAAAAAAAAGGAAACGGAAATACCGTAACGTTTCCGATTTTGGTTCTGTTGTTAGGAATTTAGTTGTGACGTTATTTAAATTATGACGTCATATGCAATGTAAACAAAGAAACGCTATCATCAGGTAATGTTTTTTCATATCATTATCAAGGAATTATTAAAAATGAAATTTGTATTGCGTGTTACTTCCTATTTTATACTAGACTGATAAATATATATTTTATTCAAAGTTTCATACAAACGAGACCGGAAAAGGGAAGTACATTGTACATTTCTGCGCCGGTCCGGGATTTCAAAACACGACAAAAAAAATTTGAACGATTTTGAGTTCATTAGTACAATGAAAAATTCGTGAAATTTTCCCGTATTTTTTTTTTATTGAATTTTCTACTGTTATTGGGGACTCCGTCCCCATATAAACCTCTAGCTCAGGCAGTTTTTTTTATAATTTTTTACGCCCGTTTACTGGACGTATTAAGGTATACAGTTGTCCGTATGACATTAACCATGTTAACTCAAAATGCTTTACCCAATTTGCTAGTCCAAATAATTATGACGTCTTAAAAGGCTATTATAATTTTTTTCTTTGACGCCTTACTTCAAGTTGAAGTAAGGCGTCAAAGAAAAAATTATAATAGCCTTTCAAGACGTCATAATTATTTGGACTACCAATTTGCATAAAACTTTAGTGAATTGTATATATTGACGAAAGCTCCCTTTCATGTTTCATAAATTTTAGATTTTACGTTTCTGAGAAATGAAGTTTAAAAGATTCATTAAAAAAGGTTTTTTTTTCCAGTTTGAGGACAAAAAATAAAAATGCTTTCTTCGATTTGATTTAACAATAGCAAGAAACTTTGGTCAATTGCTTTTATTTATTGACATGAGCCCTCTTTTGATTTTTATAAATTTTAGCATTTCTGAGTTACTGTGGATTCATTAATATTTGTTGGATACCAATTTTCGTAGGTACAGGAGAACCAGGAATTTAAATGTTCAACGAATTACAAATTTTCTAAAGGAATGAATGCAGTTAGACTTTGCAGAAAACACGAAATTAAATATCCAAGAATATGCAAGTTTTCCTCAAACCTTGAAAATTGATATCCATGAAAATAAATGAATCCAGAGTACTTATGGGGTTTTATTCAATAAAAAAAGGGTGATTTTCCAGTTTTCGGACAATAACTGAAAAATTCTTTAAGCAGTTCTCATGAAACATAAGTGAATTGTTAATATCTATTGATGTAAGCTCTCTTTCGATTTTTAGAAATTTTAGATTTTACATTTCTGAGTTATGGGGTTTATAATTCATTAAAAAGAAGGGGGAATTTTCCAGTTTTCGGACAATACCTTTTAAGTGCATTATGAGCAGTTATCATTAAACTTTGGTGCCTGGTTTATATCTATTAAGAATACTTCCCTTAAGTTTTTCATAAATTTCTGATATGAAATTGAGAAGTTGTTTAACTTTATTCTTAGAAAACATGACGGGTAAATCATGTACTGATGGCACAGCTGTTTATTCAACATGATTGTATTGAATTTTGATACTAAGAAAATATTATCAGAACTGTTGTCAATTATTTGAGCTTTTGGAATGTCCAATGAATGTAAATGCTATTAAAGTAATAAATGAATAAAACATTTTGTACATTTTAATGCAACACAACCACTGCCTGCATGCATTTTTTTCCTCTTGACAGATTATAGAATTTAAATATTTTGAAAATAGAACTAAAATGGCCACTACAGTTTCTAAAGGAAATGAAGATATTGAAGGTAGGTATTATTTATTACAATCAGGATTTAGAAAAATAAGAATAACATCATATATATATTGAATAAGCTTATATATATATAATTTACAGATCTAACATTGTTGGGTTGATGTTTAGACGAGTTGTATATATATATATATATATATATATACAACTCGTCTAATATATATATATATATATATGTATATACATTTATATGTATATATATATATATAAGCTATGCATCCATTTTAAGGATACAACCTCTATAACTAAAAATTGTTTTTCTTATTCAATATTGAAGAAGGTCTACCTATATTTGCTTTATTCCTTATCTAATTAGCACTCATTTAACCAGCTTTTTCGATATTATTATATGGTGGAATACTGGTATTCTGATATATCTTAAGTACTTATTATGTAAGATTTTAAAAAGAAAAAAAATCATTATATAAAAAGAGAATTTTGAAGAATCTGTGGTATGGTTGAAGCTCTGCCCCATTTTTTTTTTAAAGATAATCGCCTCTTACAGTGACTTGACTGTTAGTGTTGCTCTGCACCAATTGCAACTCATTCAAAATTTTGACCAAATTGCAATTTGTTTTATTAAACAAAATTGTTCAACTGGTCAGAATATTGAACAAATTGTTCAGTCAAAATGTGAAAGTGCAAGGTGATAAAATAAGATATACTTACAATCCTATAAGACTTTTTTTTTTATTATCTTTATTCAATTCTTCAACATATATATATACAACAGATATATTACATATTACACAAAAATATTACAAGGCAATGTTTTTAAGTATAATCACAGAAATAATCAGCACAGTAATTAGAAATTAAATGTTATGACACCTTCGGTTTCCTGACTTTAACTCCACTTTAATGATGTTGTGACAAAATTAGTTTATCAGTTTGTATAGTTATATTATAGTCATTTCCATGCTGAAGAGGAACACAAAAATATGTGTGAAATAACAATAGGCTATTGATAAGTTTTCAGGGGAGATAACCTAAAATATTAATCTTTTGAATAAAGACTTTTTGAAAGAAAAGTTATTATCTCCTCCATGGAAACTTCCTACAAACATATATTGCAATTTTACACATATTTTACTGAATATGAAATGTTTTAATTCACATAATGTCTGATTCTTATAAATATAGAATACTTTTAGAAAGAAAAACTATATGAAAGCTTAGTTTGGACAATTTAATAGCAATTCAAAGTAAACAGTTCCCCTTCAGCATGGAAATGAATATAATATAACTATACAAACTGATAAACTAATTTTGTCACAACATCATTAAAGTGGAGTTAAAGTCTTATAGGATTGTAAGTATGTTTTATTTTATCACATTGCACTTTCATGACTTGGCTGTGGTTTTCTACAGCAGTTGGTTCAAATTTCTGACCAGTTGAACAATTTGATTTTATAAAACAAATTGCAATTTGGTCAAAATTTTGAATGAGTTGCAATTGGTGGATAGCAACACTAACAGTCAAGTCATTGTAAATATAATAAAATTGAACGATCATGAACATAGCTATAATTTGTTTTTATTTTATAACTAAAATCAATAAATCATTTTTAACACAACACACTTCACTTTTAAGTCAAGAAACCTTATTTCAAGTTTACGATAGGATTTTTTACGAGTTCCTTAAGTTTTTAAAAATAATACTGAAATTTTCTTTTTTCAGTTCTGAAAATTATAAATACAAAATTGTTCCTTTGCAAAAATTCTAATTTATTCATTTAAAATTTTGGCGTTGTCTAATTCCAGTAAAACAAATAAATATAACCGAGTGGTCAGCAAGACGAACACATTTTTTGACAATTTTACTCTAAAGATCATATCAAAATCGTAAATAACATGAGATTTTATTTTGCGATCAAAAAGGGGGAAAGTATACTATTTACACTCTTGGATCCTCCACTGTTTTAAGTGTTTGGCAATTGTGCTTTAAATAGTGTTTATATAATTAATTTAATAATAAAATTTATAACATAACATCAATTTAAAAAAAAGAAGATGTAGTATGATTGACAATGAGACAACTCTCCATAAGAGATCAAATGACACAGAAATTAACAACTATAGGTCACAGTACAGCCTTCAACAATGAGCAAAGCCCATCCACATTATAGTCAGCTATAAAAGCCTAATTTATGTACAAAAAATGAACGAAAAACAAATATGCAACACATAAACAAACAATGCATCCACTGAATTATAGGCTCCTGATTTGGGACAGGCACATATACATGCAGAATGTGGCTGGGTTAAACATGTAAGCTGGATGCTAACCCTCCCCTAACCTGGGACAGTTGTGTAATAGTACAACATAAAAGAGAAATATAAAAATCAGTTGCAAAAGGCTTATATCATCAGATGGATACAAATAGACGTGGCTGGGTACTTGTATATCACAACAATAAAACAACACTTAGTACAGACCTGAGAGTACTTGCAGTTACTGACAGCTAGTTCAAAGCCATAAACAACTATCCACTAAAGTACAAATGAAGTAAATGTAAGCAAATATATGCAACCGTACGGATTTCAGCAATGAGAAAAAACCCATACCATATAGTCTGCTATTAGAGGCCCCGACATGAAATATATAAAACAATTCAATTGAGAAAACTAACGGCCTAATTTATAACAAAACAGTTTACGGAAAACAAATATGACAGACATAAATCAACGATGCCTTTTTCCAAGTATAGTAGTAAAACTATCTTGCCTTGCTGATCAATTTTCTAAAATTTGGGACTAATGGAAACATTGTTATCTGTAAAACTAATATCATTTGAATGCGCAAGTGGATTGATAGCTACTAGTTCCACTCATAAGAAAAATCCAATAAAGCTAGTTTGAACAAACCCCGAAAAATAAAGATTCGTTACTTGAACGGCAAACAGATGGCAATAATATTTTCAGTTTATGTAAATATTTGATAGTTATAGCAATCTTGAAAATCAAAATTTTGATTATCTTGTCCATTACATGTAGCATTTTATTTTTCTGGGCACGATTAAAACGTGCGCAAAAAAACTGTGTGAGTAATGACGATTTAGCCTAGTGCAAGACCTTAGTTTGATCACATTATTTATACATAACACAGACAGGGTATGAATGATTTGTTGTGATCATGGAACATGAATAATAGCCATAGATCTAAATCAATTACAAGACTGTGAAATTGTTTTCTTTAACCGAAACAGCTCGTTTCCAACTTATGACCTGAACCCTGCTAGCTCCAAGTCTTATTTGCTCATATACTGGATGAGCTCTCTTGCCTACTTCAAATTGGTTGTTAAATAAATATCTAATATAAAAATGCATCAGTTTACTTACTGATATCATCGATATTTACCGTTGATGATTTTTTTTATAGCTGCGAGATACCATTTAATTTTTTTTTTTATATTATATACATGTATATATACTTCGCACAAATAGTGCAGAACTAGTTTCTGAAATTACTGAAATGGTTCTCTCTTTTACAAAGATGACACATGAAAATAAATCAAATTTAGGTAAACTTGTGGTGAGAATGATATAATTAGAATAACTGTAAAAATTCCTTCGTAATATGTACACATACTAAAATGCTCTGAATATAAAATTACTTGCGGGACTATACCTTCGCAGTGTAATTATAAAATAAATCAGTGTTGAAATGTTTTCTTATCAGGATGAGATAAATAGATAAGAAACCAATCATAAATAAATCAATCTTATTCTTATTCTTATTCGTGGTATGTTCTTTCATAGTAAAAGCAATCCGGATCAATATAGTATTCGCCATTTTAAATTGTTTTCCTTATTATGCTCGAAATGCTACTACTGAAATCATTGTTAAAGCTAAAAATGTCATGTACTGAATTAGCTACATTAAAATTAAAGAATAAAAGATGTACCTGTTTTATTACTGTATTTAAATAAGGCATACTGCCACTCTCTCTGACTAACATACATATAGATGGTCCTGCTGATGAATGAAATAATCCTGCATAACAAATTTTCAGTTTCTGTTTCAGATGCGTAGCTATTTTGACATCACATGTGGCTAAAGCAGTTTTCTTTACCCCAATTATAACACCTCTTTCAACGCCTTTTCTACTCAGACATCATAAACCTCCAATAAATGTCATTATGAACAAATATAATTAAAATAATATATATTTTATACACTAAATAAATATCAAAATGTGTGCAATGCAATTTGGATAACCGAAAAAACAATCGGTTATAAAGACATTACTTCAAAATATGAATGAATATTATTTGAAAATAAATATTATAATATATATCAGAGACATATTGTATCATATGTCTTTGTATATATGCAACGCAATTTGGTTGACCTAAAAATAATCGGTTATAAAGACATCACTGTAGCTGCCATATCAAAATTTTTATCAACTAATTTCTTTTAACGGAGGCTCAACTTTGAAATATATTACGATTTACTGCTGTCCTAAACACGCTAAAGAACAATAAATGGTACCATAAATTAATTAATTGCATTTGATGGTGTTAATGTCTCACAAGGCAACCCCATTATTAAATAATAGTTAACATACCTGATAATGGAACAATACCATTTTAATCTGCATTACGAAATGTAAATTGAATAGAAATACCTGGAATCTAGTTTTCAATTTTAATATCTCGATAAAAAGATACAAAAATATTAATGTAACTGGAATTAAAAACTATGTGAATCAAACATTTATTATACAATCCAGCATAAATTAAAATAAATTCGCTCGTATTATAATAACTTTAGTCAAAGATTTGTATACTATATATAAATCATTGCTTTAGTAAATTGTCCACTAATGTATAAATTATCAAGTTGAATGTGACCGATTTTAAATTAATTAATCAATAATATGTTGAAATTGAAAAATTAATAAGATAAGTATTTACATTACTTATGCGTACAATAAACTTAACAATCTGACCTTAGATAAATTCAGTTACTTCCTAGCAGACCGTGCATTCAAAATATTGTGAGGAGTGCTTTAGCTGTTAAAATTGATATGCCGTGTAATCGAATTAAGACATGCGCGTTACATTGACCTGTGCATGAACTGTCGCAAGTCTTGCCTTCCTCTGATAACGCGATTTAACGGTCAAGCCCTTTAAATCGAAATATTTAAACAAACTCATCCTTTAGATTCATTTGTTTAAATATGTTAACTCGAAAGAACCATGGTATATAATAGTATTTAGATGTAAACACATGATGACTCAATTTATTAACTGTACCTATATTAAAATGTGAGGTATCTATACTTGAAATTGAGACATGTAACATTAATTGGTAGTCACATAGAAAGAAGACATCTTTTTGCAGATCATTCTGAAAAAAAGTATTAATTATTGCCTGCATAAATCGTCTATAAATTTATATTTAAATTATTAGAAAACAGAATCTACCACCAAATCATGCAATTTAATATTTATCCACTCATGTCATTTAATTTGAAATATTTAAAATGCTCATGGTGCCACGCCTTTTAAATTTGAAAATTTAACTGTCTCGAGTGGATAAATATTGTATCACATTTGATGCAGTGTTACAATCTTAGATATTTATATGAATTAAAATTTCTTAGTTTATTTTTATTACAGATTAATCTATGACATGTAATTTCTTCAAATCTTTGACTTGACATGCTTGAATTTCTTTTTATTTAGAAGATGTTCCTACTAACAGAATAAAAGTATCCAATCTGCCAAGCAAAGTCACAGAAGATGAAATCAAGCATTTCTTTGAAAGCCGTAAAGTCTCTGGAGGTGGAGGTCGCGATGTGGAATTTGTTGATTATGAAAAGGAATCAAACACTGCATTTGTTACATTTAAAGAAGTAGAAGGTTTGCTCAGTACTTTATTTTTATACTTTATTCTTGACTGGGAAAATCACATGAACATGAGGTGGGGTGTTAATGTTTTTGCAGAGGGGGCATTAAGTTTTACCCTTGTCTTTCTGTAGGTGTGTCAAACTGTACATCAGTACTAATCTGTACTTTCGTACTTTTTTGTATGTTCATACCTCTGTATGTCCGAAAGTTGGTTTCTCTAACTTTAGTTTGGTTCAACTGAATGTTATGAAACTTATACACAATGATTATTACCACAAAACATAGATTAAGTTTGAATTTTGGTGGCATCACTTTTACCGTTCTTGGGTTATGCCCCTTTATAAACATTGTTTGGGGGAATCCCCTTCGTCACCCAACCCCCTTCTGTTTGAGAACTTGTAAGGTAACTTGAAAATGGTCAAGGCCCCCACCCCTAAGCTATATAATGTTCATGTATTGGACAATATAACAAATCAAATGAAATATAGGGGGAGTCCCTTGGGTCATCCCACCACCTCCTGTTTGAGAACTTGTAAACGGTTGAGATCCTAATCCCTAAACCTTATATATTCTTATATTGGACAATAAAACAATCAAATGAAATATAGGGTGATTCCCCTGGGGATCACTCCCCCCTTTTTGAGAACTTGTAAACAGTTGAGATAACCATCCCTAACCATATTTATTCCTGTTCGTCATTTCAAGAAGATTCAAATGACATACAGGATCAATCTCCTAGGCATCACATATGCATATCACTTCACTAGATTAAACCAATGTGTACTGGACAACCATGGGAATGACGAATTATGGGAGCTTTGTTTTGGAGACTTTGTAACAGCATCCAATTTTTGCTTGTTTATTATAAAATTTAATTGATGCTAAAAAAAAATAAGTGTAGGTTAATTGAATTTACTCTACTTATTTTTTTAATTATTTCTGGGCCTATACAAATTTCCATTTACGGATCATTTTAAAGAAAACATATAAATCTTTCAAGTAGTTTCAAGCCCATGCAAGAATCTTTGACCAACTGTTTTATAATCAGCTGTCATTTTATTCCAAACTTGGGATGGAGTGACATCATTGATTTGGGATGAAGGTGGGGGTCATTTACATTTACTATGGGCAGGTCAATAAGACCTCACCTCTGATCCCTGTAGTAGTAAATATTTGTCTGATTTGTATCTCATAACTTTTGTACTGAAGGTACTAGGGAAGCAAGTCCATTCACACTATAACAAACTCATTCTACGTCAACTTGTACCACTTAAACATGTTAGAGTCAACTGGTACCAACGTTAACTACCAACTAGCTAGAACAACTGCAATCATTGCGAACTTGTACCACTGCAGACTTACCATTAAAAAAATATACATTGAAAACCTTGATGAAATATTAATTAATTTGCCTTAATAATCGATTCATTAAATAAACATAAATGTACAATATACAAATTTTTAATGTTTGTTCTTTCAAATCTTTAAAAAAACAATTGAAGCAACACTGCCACAGTTTTCATAATTACGTTTGCCTTGGTAATTGGTTTAACTGCCTAAAGCGTTTTGATTTTTGTTTCAGTTCTCTAACTTAATATATCCTCAACCAAATGTTATGAGACTCATAATGAATACTTCTTACCACAAAACTCTGATCAAGTACAAATTTGGATAGTGTCATATTTACTGTTCTTTATATGATATGCAAGCAGGGGCATCATATATGTCCAATGGACAGTCATTCCCCATTTATTTTCTCTAATACTATATACATGCAATAGGTCAACTATATTTGGTGTATGGAAATATTTTAGGATGTACATGTCAGTCTCACAGGTTTTATTTGACCGTAACCTCATATTTACAGTTCATTGCTCAATCTTTAATTTTTGTGTTTTGGTCTGCTTTTCTTAAATAATAAACACTAGGCCAACTATATGTGTTGTATATGGAAGGATTTTAAGCTGTGCATGTCTGTCTGGCGTGGTTCATCTGACTTTGACCTAATTTTCATGGTTCATGGTTCATTGATCAATGTTTAGTTTTCTTGGTTACAGTATTCGGCCGTGTATAGTACACAGCTATGTATAGTCCGCACCCCCTTTTCATCACCTTAAAATCGAGAAAAAAGTTTTGTAAAACAAAAGTTTTTTTTTGTTGTTTTTTCAACTTTTGGTTATTATCTAGAAACAATATCAGATTCAGATGGATAGAAATTTTAAAAGTAAAATGTCCTGAACAAAAAAATCTTCAGGTAAGCCAACTTAGCAGAAAGGATCAAATGACCACCTATAGAAGATATTGGGCCTTGAGAAAGACACATTTTGCTCTTTTTGTCATCAACTTTTTTTTTTAAACTCTGAAACTACTGAATTAAATGTCACCAAACTTTACCTCGATGTTCCTTTTAAAAAGTATCAACTTAAATTTTTTATATTTTGCTATAAATAGAACAAAAGGTAAAATACAGTTTTTGGCTAGTTATAGATCTAAAACTAAAGCAGTTAGAGCAAATCTTTCAATATTTAGGTAGATAGATTTTTTTCTAAATTACCCCTAAAATAAAGATATTGTATTTGAATATTGAAGCTACACCTTTGTGCATTTTGTTTGGAAACTATCATTGATAAAGTAAATCTTTTCATATTTAAAACGTTTAATAAAATGTTATGTACCATAAAGTCAACATCGACAAATCATCTATTGACCTCTTATAGGAGGTATTGCTCTTAAAAGATATACTTTTCTGCTTATTTGTGCTTTTTGCAGAAACTATAATAGATGGAGAGAAATGTTAATAAGAAAAATTATCCTCTTGTTTTTTGACAGCATGAAATCTTTGGTAGACAACTATTAACACCATTCACTCGACCATGGTAAAACCTTGGAAATCTTTCACAACCTTAACAAGAATATACTTTACTTTATTGCAGACCTACCTATCTTTGAATATTGAATATTAATGCCTGCCATGCTGTTTGAGATTTTTCGTCTTACATTAACATATATGTGATTTATCTTCGTTGTAGCTGTAGAAGCAGTTATATCCAAAACACCTTTGTTATTTGATGACAACACAACAATACAAGTAGAAAAAATATATGCTGAGGATGAGCCAGACGTTGATGAATACAACAGATGTACTATTGAGGTGACAGGAATGAGCCAGTCCACTAGTAAAAATGGTGTAAAGTTATACTTCGAGTCTAAAAAAGGTGCTAATGCAGATGTTTTGAGTTTAGACTATGTTGAAGAAGAGGAAATGTACCTTATCAAATTTGAAAGTGAAGAAGGTATGTACCATTAGAATGGTTAAACTAGGATAATGATATCAAAATATTTGTAGACTAGTGTTCTGACTTGCAAAACTCTACATGCTCTTAGCGTGTTATCTTCGATGAGTTTTTGCTGAGAAAATTGAGAATGGAATAAAGTAAAGTTTGCTGTTACTTTACCAGGGAAGTTTTGATAACCAGATAAAAAGGTGCTAAATGTGGAGAAATTATTAGTACAAAAAATGTACTACAATGCTCTCATTCCTATGAACAAAAAATGATGTGGCATATGTATGTTATATGTTTGAATGTGACAATGGTCTGCATATATCTTGGTAACATACATTAAGAATTGACATGGTACAAATTGATAAAAATCAAATTTTCAAAATATTCTATGGTAGATCAGTATTTTCAACAAAATTTCATTTTCGCTTATAATTAGAAGATCCCTTTTGATTTCAGTGGTTGATGAATGTTTGACGAAGACTCACAGATTAGATCAGACTGATTTATATGTTAGAAAACATATTCCTCTTCAACCAGATGCTACTTATCCAAAACAAGCTTTTGTTTCTGGCTTCAATATGAAAACTACAGAGGAAGCTCTAAGAAACTACCTTGAGGCCAGATCTAAAACTGATGTAAAACAATTTATATTTGGAGATATTGAAGGCACAGCTATTGTTGAATTCAAAACACAGCCAGGTATAATATTTTTTATTGTTTAACAATATTATATGTTCACCACAAGGGAATATTACTAATCTAAAACAATTGTTTATGCCAATTTTATATATCTTCACTGATTTGAACCAACCATACGTAATATGGTTGGTTCAAATATTATATAAAAAAGTATATATGTTTTCTAACATATACAATGTAATATTAAAATTGTGCAATAGTTATCTCCCTTGTTTATAACATATAAATTGTTACTTATTAAAGTGTCAGTAATTCTAGTATCTTTTCAAAAATATTTCTTTAGGAATATGGAAAAACAGTAGGAAAATGCATTGTCTTGATGTTTGCAGATTTTAAAATCATCTTATAACTCAGACTCATAAAACAATAGCAAAGTTACACATCCAAGATCAACCTTCTCAAATAAAGTTTATTTGTACAGATTTAATATTAATTGTCAAAGCTCCATAGACTTTTATTTTTGTTTTAAATTTTGTAAACTTAAATAAAACTTATACTCGATAGTGATTTTTCTTATTCTCTTTTATTTGCAACAAAAGTGATGAACTCCATTATTTGTTTTGTTGTTGTTGAAAAACAAATGAAGTTATGATGATGGGAGTTTTTGATAACATTGACTGGCTATACAGGTAAAAAAAAAATGAAGTTATATCTTCTAAGCAAATATTTATATGGTCCAAGAATTATGTAAATTAAATCACCGTCCTAAGGTTCATCAATGTTCATAAGATGTGTAATTAAGTGATATAAAAGCTTTTGTTTTCTCTCGGCAGACATAGAAAAGCTCACTAGTGAATGTAAGAATAGACAACTTAATGGATGTTTTCTGAAAGTAGAATCTGTTCCTGTATCAAAGTCAATTATTGTATCAAAAATTAAACCAGGGACAACCAAAGATGCTGTAATGTTCTACTTCGACAATGAGAGAAAGTCGGGTGTCACAGGAGTAGAGGAAGTTGACCTTGACAATAAGAATAATACCTGTATAGTTGATTTTGTGGACTGTGAAGGTGAGGTCAAGGTTAAATTTGAGTATATATCTAGAAAAGACCTTATTATGTTGCAAAATTGCATTTGATCATTTTTCTTATTGGACAATAACAAATCATGAAATTCTCATAATTTCTACAAAAACCTATAATCATCTATAGGAGAAAAAAACCAATAATTTATAAAAGGAGATGTCGATGAGACAGCTAGAAAAAAAAGACAAGAACATACTCAAGTTAGATATTTGTTTGGGAAAGATGGTTATTAAAACATCTAGCCGAAAATGAATTGGAAAGCCAAATCAATTTGAAGTTTTAAAAGCATAAACAAATCTTGAATAGCAAAAAGTTGTGCCAAATAATTAGGCTAAGACAACCTACATGTATACCTTGGAGTCTTGCAACAATAGCAATATGTTTACCTCTACTTTTACTTTCCAAGACTCTCATAGAAACTATTTTGTGCTTTATCATGTTTATGTATATATATACCTGATATGTATAATGACATTTATAAAAGTTGATATTGGTTGAGTAAATATTGACAGATAATCTTAATCTTAAACTCAATTAGACAACTCCCAATCATTTAGATATTTCAGAAGTACCGGTAAGCGTATTGTTGAATCAAATTTATTACTTACATTTTTATGGCCAAAATCAAAATTGCAGTTAAATTTTCATTTGAATTTTTGATTATCATTTCAGCCCCTTTAACAGCATGTAAAAAGGAACACAAAATAGAAGGAAGTGTTGTCAAAGTTGAGATATACTATAAATGTCTTGGTGGCACTGCTACTGGAGACGGACCAAAATTTAAACCACTGGATCCACTGAGTGTAGACCTTGGTGTCAAAATAGTCCAGTTCCTTTCCAATTCTGAAACAGCAAAGGAGGAGGTGAACAAAGTTTTAAAACCATACAATGCATGCATTCCAAAGTGGCCAGCAGGTAAAAGTCCTACAATAACTATTGAATGTACTCTTACTGCAGATACAAAAGACTGCAAGAAGCTAGTCAAAACTTGGGGTGAGGATGTAGGAAAGTGTTTAAAAACATTTGTGGCTTCTCTACATGTAGAAAAATGTGAAATGTTGCAGGATGCATGGACACCAGTAATTGATAGACTTAGGAGTGTTAGTATAGAAAAACCAGACTTAGTAGCATTGAGTGTTGAGAAAAAGGAATATGAAATTTATATAATGGGATACAAAAAGCAAGTGACTGAGCTTTCAAAGCAAGTTAAATCTATCATATCTGAAGTCTCTGCTGAGATAGAGAAGAAGAAAAAACAAGTAAAAGAAAAGGCTTCTTTGAAGTATCATCAAATTGCCATTTTGGTTTTACGTGATTTTCCTAACAAGATGATAAAATCCTATAAAGAACTTAAGGTAGAAGCAGATTGTGATAAACTTGTAGTCACATTTGAAGGTTTAGGCAAAGATGTAATGGCAGCTAAGCTAAAGATGTTTGAAGAAATTCAAGATCTTGCTACTGTATCTGTGGGGTCATTATCAAAGCAAATGGTAGAATTTTTAGAATCATCTGAAGTTTCAAATTTTATTAAAGAGCAGTTTAAGAAAAAGAAGAAAATTGGTGTTTGGGAAATATCTGACGGAAGTTTATCAATGTATGCAGTGTCTGACAAGGATGCCCATGAATGTATAAAAATATACAAAAACTGTGTGGTAGAGTCCTTTGTAAGTATTGAGGATGCTCAAAGTTCTTTGATGAAAACTGACAAGTGGCGGGAAGCAGTTGATAAAATTAAAGGCAAATGTCAAAATCAAATAGTTGAAATTTTACATGACCCAAGTGGAAAAATAGTAATTTTGTGTACCCTTGAAAGCAAAATTGGCATGATAAGAGAGGATATTGAGGATTTTCTACGGGATAATACAGTGGAGAATGTATCGTTGGAGTTGTCACCAGGAGAAATGAAAGTGATCAATTTACATTTCAAATCCAAGTTTGAAGGCATTGAAAAAGAATTTCAGAAAGATAAAGTTCAAATCAGTCTTGCAGCAAAATCGGTTATCATTACTGGGAATTCTAAAGGAATTAAAGCAGCAAAAATAAAAGTTGAAAATATCATTAAAGAAATTTCAACTCAAGAACATACAGTATCTAAACCTGGTGTCTTCAAATTTATGAAAACTGATCAAGGTAGACGAACAGTCACTACAACTGAAAAAGAAGTGGGAGTCATCATCCAACCCTTAATTGATGGCGAAAATGACATGACCAAAGATGAAGATACTGTAATGTTTAAACAGCCATTCATTAACTCTTCTGGTATAACACAGATAGCACAGAGTAATGTGGCAGGCAGGTTGGTTGTTGCTGTTCTAGGGGACATAACTCAGTTAGAAGTAGATGTTATAGTTAATGCTGCCAATGAAGATCTAGATCACAGGGGAGGACTTGCTAAAGTTATTGTCAATAAAGGTAATAATGAAGCGATAACAAATTTTCAACTTTTTGACCTAAAGTTTTGGACAACTGTTACTACATTTTTTTCAACTGAACAGGAACAGTCAATACTAACAAAAAGTCCCTCAACAATATTGATTGTCCTAAATATGTATTCATGATAATCATTTATAGTCCTGAATTTGAATGCAATATTTACTAATAAGATTGAATTTAAAACTTCTTCATATTTAACCAATTATTCAATAATGAACCTAGAAGACTATGGCTTGATTGAAAATATATGGTAACAAAAAAAACAAACCCAAGAAACACAAATTGAAAGTTATATATACCGGTGAATGATCTTAATTATATGTGAACAGTTAGCTCAGTTTAACTCACACATTAGCTTTACACTTAATCTGCATAATACATCGTTATGACAGTTAACAGTCATGTGACAGTTCAAAATATTGTGACTGTGCAGAGATAAAGTACAATGTTTGAGAAGTTAAAACTGATGAATTCAATATTTGGAATTTGAGTACTTGTTTTTGATACATAAACATCCTTGTACTTGACAGTATCAGTAATACAATTATGTATGGTTATTTATATTACCATACAACAACACAACTGATATTTAAGGAATGACTGTAATATTTTTTCTGTCTGAGAAGAAATAACATAAAAAATATGGTGCACACTGAACAACCAGTGTAGCCGGTTATTTTAAAGTGTGCACCACATTTTTTATGTTATTGCCAATAGACAGATAAAATATTACAGTTATTATTTCTCATAATTTACGGTCACATGACTAAATTATGTCTATGAGCTGATAAACAAAACGACGTCAGCCAATCAGAAGGTCAGTGGCATCCAAAATTAAATCTAATACCTTATACTATTAATTGCAGTTTTTATATTTCATTTTTTTCTACAGGTGGAAAGGACATACAGACAGAATGTACAAAGCATGTAAAACAGAAGGGAAAGTTATCTGAAGGTGAAGTCTTTTGTAGTAAAGCTGGAAAATTGAAATGTAAAATGATAGCTCATGCTTTTGGACCTGTCTGGAAAAATGGCAGAAGTAATGAAGAGGACCGTCTGCGAGATTGTGTTATTACAAGCATGGATGAATCACACGACCATTCAATGTCATCCATCGCCATTCCAGCCATATCTACAGGTATCTTTGGTTACCCTACAGATAAAGCCACTAAGGTTATTGTAGAAGCTGTGCAGGACTATTTCAAACAGAATTCAAACAGTAAAATAAAGAAAGTTTATCTGTGTGATGTCAAAGATTGTACAGTTAAGCTTTTTGTTGATGGGATGAAGAAATATCTTGGAACTGCCAAGCTCCTTGCTGACCCAGAGGAAACAGTTAGCCCTTGGAAGAACCATGTGCAACCTTCAGGTAATGAAGAGTAAAATTTTGTTTTAACCACCCTAAAAAGTATTAAACAAATGATAACTTTGTAAAGGGTTAATATAGGTTACCAATTAAAAAGCAAACTTTTGTTCTCCCCCAGAATAGTCTCCCTGTTTTCAAGTAAATATAAAGCATATTCATATATTTTCTGGTCCTCTCACGTTTCACAACTTACAACTTCTATATTGTTTAATCATACCTTAAAAAACAGGAATTTATTGATCCAATAGGTAATTTCTATGAAAACTCAGTAACACAATGAAGACTTAGTTCTTCTCAATTACGGTCTATAGAATTTATGAATATTACATAAAACATTGAAATACATTTTCAGTTCTCCTCAATTAAGTCATGTGAGTTTCGCAGTAATAGTACATTAAAAAATAAATTGCAAAAAAACAAATGTAATTTTTATGCCTCACTTAGGGGCATTATATGTTTTTCAGTCTGTCTATCCATCTGTCCCACAATAGCTTAAAATTTTAGATGAAGGTAGTTTTTGATGAAGTTGAAGTCCAATCAATTTGAAACTAAGTTCACATGTACCCTATCATATGATCTTTCTAATTTTAATACAAAATTAGGGTTTTGAACCAAATTTCATGGTCTGCTAAACATAGAAAAATTTAATGACAGTACGAGTTGGGCATGGTTTACTATAGACACATTCCTGTTTCATGAAATTACTCCTTTCATAAATAAAAACAACCAAACAACACATAACTCAAGATACTATCTTCAACAAAAGATAACATAATTTTATGTCATATATAAATCAGCATTGACTACATTGTAGAACCAGGTCATGATGGTAACAAAGGAAGAGAAGGAACCGTTCTTTTTGGAAGTATTTCAGTGAGAGTTGTGAAAGGACAGTTGGCTCAACAAAAGGTAACATATATAGAACAAACTATATATATATTTTTATCGCTATTTTATGAAACTTTTCTTTGATCTTACCGACTGATAAATTTCCTTTCTCAGCATAGTAGAGTGATATGAAAAATTATCCTTAGAAACTAAGGGTGCATGTGCCATTTTTAATCAAATTAACATTTGGGATTATAGGTAAAATAGCGATAAACAGATTATCATTGGTCATCTCAACTCAATTTCTTTTCTCACTTTCACTGTACCGGCTCAAGCGAGAAAATCAATCTTGTTGAGATGACCAACGATAATCTATAAATAGAGAGGGCCTGATTGTCAGAATAGTTATCAAAGGTACCAAGATTATAATTTAAGACTTATCAGTGACACTCAGATCAAAATAGTTGTAAAGCTAAACAAAAACTAAAAACTAGTATTACAACAACAGAGTACAGATATAGGAGAATGCACAATTACAGAAAACTAGTTAAAACTAACTCAAAACTTATAAATAAATCATGTTGTCATTAGCTAAAATATCAATCAATATACCTTTATTGTCTAATTGAATGTATCAGGTAATGAGATATTTTTTGCTGTCATTGTGGGTATCATATTTCCCTGAGTCTACCGACTTTTTTTATCGATATATTCTTTTTGCATATTTGTTATGAAAGTTTTATTGGAATATTATGATAAATCATCACACAAAAAGTTTTAAAACCTTCAATAAATGAGTCTTTCTTTAACAAATACAGGTTGACGTTATAGTAAATTCTACTTCAAGAGATTTGAATTTAGGAGGAGGTATGTTGTCATCATCTTTGCTAAAGGCTGGAGGTCAGGGGTTACAGAATGAATGTACACAGAATTATCCCAATGGTATTAAAGAAGGAGAAGTTGCTATAACAACAGGTGGAAAGCTGTCATGTAAAAACGTGCTCCATGGATGTCTACCAAGCTGGCATCATGACCAGTCATCCATTAAGGTACTGCTGAAAATGTGATCATTAAAGTTATTAGTTGTAGAAATACAAACCAATATTTATAAATATCCTGATATTATTTAACCATTTGCACTGATCATGCGAGGGCTGTATATCCTGTGAAGGTAGTTAAAAACTTCCATGATCAACCATTTGTTAAGATTCTAAAACTTTGTAATTCTGCGACATTTATCTGAGAATTGAATCATCTTCTTTCTTTTTTAATACTGTTCATTCCTTTATTTTTGCTGCTACCAATTTTTGGTGAATTAGGAAAAATTGCATTTTTTTGGATATTTGATATCATGATGTTGACAAATTTTTATAAATGTCAATAGAAAATGTGTTCTTTGTTGAGCATTAAATTTCTTGGTTATCCTTTTCAACAAAATTCACAAAATTAGACTAATGTGATAACAATTAATATAATATTAAGAGTCTTTTAAAAGGTTGACAGTGGTTTCCAAGTTCAAAATAGAGCTGTAAAAGTTAAATAAAGGGAGATAATTATCATTAAATGTATATTTTAATTACTTTCATGCAGTGTGAAAATCTTTATTAAGAATACTGTAAAAACAGAAATTTTCATGGAGGATTTAATTTCTTTTATTTTGTGGAAAGAGTATATCCATATAGAATAACCATACATTGTCTCCAAATATAAAATGTTATTTGTACAAGGCTTAGAAACGGGTAGAAAGCAAGGCTGTGGCGAGCATTTCTACCTGTTTAGAGCCGAGTACAAATAACATTGATATTTCTAGACAATGTATGGTTATTCCTTATATACTGCAACTCTTATAACTGTTTCTAAATGAAGCATTTAGGCTAAAAACTATCCTTTTTTTAATTTTGAGTGGGAGATGTAAAATTTCTGTGAACCTGTATGTTTTATTGACGTCATAAATAAAACTCTACAGAAACACATTGTTAAGGTCATAAACAAGGTGATATATGGTTTGTGACTGCATATCACATATGAATATACGGTCAATGCAATTTGAATCTCAAATAGCGCAGCTGCAGTATATACAAAATTTAAACCCCAATGGAAATCTAACCTCCATACAATATCACTTACATTAAAGGAAACCACTTAATTAAATCCTCATGAAATCTTATAGAGAGACAAAACCACAAAATTTTAACCCTACAAAAAAATAATGGTTCTACAGTATATAGAAGAACAAATTCAAAAGTGGCTAAATTCTCAATACTGTATATATTTTTCAGATTCTTGAAACATTCATAACAGAATGTCTAAATGTTTCAACCAAGAAACAACACCAATCTATAGCCTTTCCATCTCTTGGGACTGGTAAACTTGGTTATCCTGTTGATCAAGTAGCCAAACTAACGTTTTCCTGTATAGAAAAGTTCACAGAAAGTGCTCCCACGTCTACAATAATAGAAGTTTTGATTGTTGTATATGATCAAGACCATACAAGTATAAAGGTTTGTATGGGGAGATATTAATATTTTACATTATTGGCATAGCACTCATAATTTGCACTATTTGAATAAGGGTATACTAGATTAAGCTACTTGTATGTCAATTTAAAACAAGTTTTTAACCCCTACATTCTTTTTAGCTCACCTGTCCCGAAGGGACAAGTGAGCTTATGCCATCACTTGGCGTCCGTCGTCGTCCGTCGTCTGTCGTCGTCGTCGTCTGTCGTCGTAAACTATTTCAAGAATCTTCTCCTCTGAAACTACTGGTCCAAATACTTCCAAACTTTAACTGAATGTTCCTTAGGGTATCTAGTTTGTAAATTGTATCCGAAGTTTTGATCTATCAACAAACATGGTCGCCATTGCTAAAAATAAAACATAGGGGTCAAATGCAGTTTTTGGCTTATAACTCAAAAACCAAAGCATTTATAGCAATCTGACATGGGGTAATATTGTTTATCAGGTCAAGATCTGTCTGCCCAGAAATTTTCAGATGAATCAGACAACCCGTTGTTGGGTTGCTGCCCCTGAATTGGTAATTTTAAGGAAATTTTGCTGTTTTTGGTTATTATCTTGAATATTATTATAGATAGAGATAAACTGTAAACAGCAATAATGTTCAGCAAAGTAAGATTTACAAATAAGTCAACATGAAGGAAAGGGTCAGTTGACCCCTTTAGGAGTTATTGTCCTTTATAGTCAATTTTTAACCATTTTTCGTAAATCTTAGTAATCTTTTACAAAAATCTTCTCCTCTGAAACTACTGGGCCAAATACTTCCAAACTTTAACTGAATGTTCCTTAGGGTATCTAGTTTGTAAATTTTATCCGAAGTTATGATCTATCAACAAACATGGTCGCCATTGCTAAAAATAGAACATAGGGGTCAAATGCAGTTTTTGGCTATAACTCAAAAACCAAAGCATTTAGAGCAAATCTGACGTGGGTAATATTGTTTATCAGGTCAAGATCTATCTGCCCTAAATTTTCAGATGAATCAGACAACCTGTTGTTGGGTTGCTGCCCCTGAATTGATAATTTTAAGGAAATTTTGCTGTTTTTGTTTATTATCTTGAATATAATTATAGATAGAAATAAACTGTAAACAGCAATAATGTTCAGCAAAGTAAGATCTTCAATTAAGTCAATATGACCAAAAGTGTCAATTGACCCCTTAAGGAGTTATTGCCCTTTAAAGACTTTTTTCACAATTTGTTCATCATGTTGACTTACTTTAAAAAATCTTCTCCTTTGAAACTGCTGTATCAATTTCAGCCAAACTTAGGCTAAATGAGTTTCAGAGTATTTAGTATAAATTTTATATTTTATTTCCTTGTATGTCAAGAAACATAGCTCCTATGGCTAAAATAAAACAAAGGAGAAAATGATTATTTTTTTTGGCTTTTGAAGAAAATAGGACGATCCAAAAAAACATTTAGATAAATTGAAAAACCAAAATAATCATTGATGAGAGATTTAACCAAAAGAATTAAGGTGAGCGATTCAGGCTCTTGAGAGCCTCTTGTTTTTATAGTGATTCACATTTGTTTCCTAAATTGCTAATGCATTTTTCTCGCATTTTGCTTATTTCATTAGCTTTTCTAGACTTGCTAGATAAAACATGTTATAAGGACTACACTAGAAATTTGCTAATTAGGGCCCCGACTAAAAGTCGGGTCGCCCTATAGTGATCAGTCTGTCCGTCCGTCCGTCCGTCTGTCCGTCCGTCCGTAACACTTTAACTTTGTGTCCGCTCCATATCTAGAAAACCATTATGATTTCATACTTTATACTTTACATGTTTATTAACCACCACCAGAGGGCGTGTCATGATGTATGTACAACTTTCTAGGTCAAAGGTCAAGGTAAAAAAACTTTGGTTTCAGTTGCCAACCTTGTGTCCTGTGGTGATGATCGTGTCCGCTCTATATCTTGAGAACCCTTATGATTTCAAAGTTTATACTTGACATCCATTTTAACCAACACCAGAGGGTGTGTCATGATGTGTTTACAACTTCCTAGGTCAAAGGTCAAGGTCAAAAAATTTGGTTTCAGTTGACAACCCTGTGTCCTGTGATGAAGATCGTGTCCGCTACATATCTAGATAACCGTTATGATTTTATACTTAATACTTAACATGTTTATTAACCTACACCAGAGGGTGTGTCATGATGTATGCACAACTGCCTAGGTCAAAGGTCAAGGTCAAAAACTTTGGTTTCAGTTGACAATTCTGTGTCCTGTGGTGAAGATCGTGTCCGCTCCATATCTGGATAACATTTATGATTTCAAAGTTTATACTTGCCATCCATTTTAACCACAATCAGAGGGCGTGTCATGATGTATGAACAACTTCCTAGGTCAAAGGTCAAGGTAAAAAAAACTTTAGTTTTAGTTGACAACCCTGTGTCCTGAGTCATGTGAGTTGAAGATTGTGTCTGCTCTATATCTTAGGAACCGTTTTGATTTCAAATATTATACTTGACATCCATTTTAACCAACACCAGAGGGTGTGTCATGATGTATGTACAACTTCCTAGGTCAAAGGTCTGTCTGTCTGTTGGTCTGTCCATCGCTTACAATTT
Source organism: Mytilus edulis (assembly GCA_019925275.1). Lineage (NCBI taxonomy): Eukaryota > Metazoa > Mollusca > Bivalvia > Mytilida > Mytilidae > Mytilus > Mytilus edulis. The sequence goes on along the minus strand of CM034357.1, from coordinate 67,582,317 downwards.
TGATTCACACTATACTTATTTACCCAACGTTATTGACAGCGGGGCCCACAGAGATGGCTTCCATCTCAATGATATCTAGTTTGTGTAGAAAATGCTTTTTTGACAACAGACATGCATTGTAAACCTTGCCCTCTCCAGTTTCTACTCCTCATACAAAAATATTGATATATTTCTGACAGTGACCAAATGTTTGTATCTATAATACTAAAATAACAAGGTCCAATTTGTCAGCCGTCATTGAGTAAAAACAACAAATCAAAGAATTCATCATTATATATTAGCTAATATAGGACAATGGTGTAGATTAAAAATTACACTACTACAGATCCTTTTGGTTTCCACATAATTAATATTGCCAATAATTAACAAGTTCCGGGTCGAATTTGATACCAATTCCAATAGCATATTCACCTGTTACCTATTACCTTATCTGTACGTTTCGCATCTCGCAGGCGCACCAGCAAACAGTGTATTAAGGATTTTGATATATACACCGGTCATAATCACAGGGTTGACACTACTTAATTTAATCATTGTCAAATTGTTCCCTATTGTAGTAATTTAATCAGTAAGACTTTCTAAGATAACAATACGAATACTAAAAATCTGGGCTTAAAATAAGGCGTATAGGTATAATTTTCAATTTGTTAGCGGGGATAACCTAAAAAAGTAAATTAAAGAATTCAACTTTATTTATAACTAATATAGGACAATGCTGTTGATAAAAAAAAATCTCCATTCCAGGACCTTTTATTTTCTAAATAATTAATATTACCAATATTTTAAAAGTTCCAGGTCGACAGGTTCAAACAGAAAGATTTGAAAGCAGAGAAAACTGTGTATCTCATAATTAGCATGACTTTATCAGATGACAATCCCAATACTAAGATAAGGCTAACACATAGTTATATACTTTAATTCAGTCACAGACCCTTGATATCACGGGTGTGTTCTAGTGTTTATTTAAATTTGTTCTTCTATTTTCATCATTTAAGAATTTTTAAAAGAGCTATTTTAGGAAATAAATTCATGCTTTGCATTTCAGGGATTTGATGATGAATTTAATAGAAGGGTGAGCTATATTGGCAGGTCTAAAGAGAGGTTTAGTAAAGAGAGGCAGCCTCCACAAGAAGGTTATTATTAGACTTTTGCTCAAATAGGGCATGAGTAATCTGTAAAAGGGGACTTAACCCATACTTCAAACAAAGTGATTTCACACTTATTATTTTAATATGTAACATTGCAGTGATGGAACACAATGTTTTGAGTAAAACCCACTAAAAAGTAAAATAACAAAAATACCAAACTTTGAGGAAAATTCAAATCAAAAAGTCCCTAATCAATTGGTAAAATAAGAAGCTCAAACACATCAAAAGAATGGAGGATAACTGTCATATTCCTGACTTGGTACAGGCTGCTAACAGGCATACTTTTCTGAGGTAGAAAAAAGTGAATTAAACCTGATTCAAAATGTAGCTAAACCTCTCACTTATATGACAGTCACATACAATTTCTTCATATTGAAAAGAATGTTTGAACAAAACAATAAACTTAAAAGGTAAATTGTAAATGGGGTAAAGCAGTCATTAGGTTGTCTTATTTATGCATGTCCTTTATTGTCTGCCCAATCTCTTTTATCCCCAATGTAGTGTGATGTAATACCTTTGATTTGAATTTTTAACTTCAATTAAAAACAAAAATTTGCATGTCAAAATTTTTCTTTTGGCTGCCTCAGCACACTATATTTCTGACAAATCAAATGAAGATCAATGTTGTGTATTACATCTATAAAGCAATAAACTAATTAGTCTTATTATTTCTTTGGTATTCAATTATTTTAATTTTGTTTGTTTTATCAATGAAAATGAATTGTAATAACTTAGTCAAATGTGGAAATGTTGTAATATTGTATACACAGCAGAAAAATTGTAGCCTTACCAGTCAACAAAGACAAATGGAATCTCATAGGATGCCTAATGAAATATGAATTAAATTCAGAGCAATATTAGATCAGTATAAAAAGAACAAATTGAATATTTCTTATAGAGAGATACAGACCTAGAACTGCAAGACCAACTACATCACATGGAAGACAGCATATAATTAACTTTGGAAAAATTGAGCTGAAAATCTACCAAGGGGACATAACTGCAGTTGGAGTTGATGTTCTTGTATACAGTAGTAATACAGAGTGTGACTTGTCTAGAGGTTTGTGTAATCTTATTACATGTATCATAATAACTTTATTGCACCCATATGTGAAGTCAATATTTTTTTTAATAGTTTGAATATGGATTTGATCATTCTTGAGACCCGATGATGCAGAGAAGGAGTATTGTCAATCTATGGAAAACTGATTAGAAATGATATACACAAAAAGGGAAGCTATTCCCAACAGAATTACCATTTTCTCCAGTTTTAACTTTGGAAGTTTGAATTTGAGCTCGAAATGCACCTTATCTTAGGAACATAATAATATTTAAATGGTCTCATTTTAAGGGGACATCACTGATTTTTATAAATTAATTTTGAACAGCTGACTTATAAACTGTAAAACAAATTGTTGTTTGATACGTATCAAATTAAGATTTGTTCAGCATTTATTAGTCTGTAAAAAAATCTGTTTGGCTCAGTCAGGATATGTCCAAATAAGGTATCAACAATAAAATTTCTATAATAAAATTGAGAATGGAAATGGGGAATGTGTCAAAGAGATAACAACCCAATCATAGAAAAAACAACAAAAGAAGGTCACCAACAGGTCTTCAATGTAGCGAAAAATTTCCGCACCTGGAGGTGTCCTTCAGCTGGCCCCTAAACAAATATATACTAGTTCAGTGATAATGAACACCATACTAATTTCCAAATTGTACACAAGAAACTAAAATTAAAATATTACAAGACTAACAAAGGCCAGAGGCTCCAGACTTGGGAAAGGCGCAAAAATGCGGCGAGGTTAAACATGTTTATGAGATCTCAACCCTCCCCCTATACCTCTACCCAATGTAGAAAAGTAAAAGCATAACAATATGTACATTTAAAATTCAGTTCAAGAGAAGTCCGAGTCTAATGTCAGAAGATGTAACCAAAGAAAATAAACATTATGATAATAATACATAAATAACAACAGACTACTAGCAGTTAACTGACATCATATTAATATCAGGCACAATCCCTCCCGTTAGGGGTTTAGTATCATACCAGCATAAAATATATGAGAAGAACATAACCCGTGTCATGCCAACAACTGGTTTTTGAATAAATGTGTTAAGTTCCGATGCAAAGACCCTATAAGTGAATCAATATTAATGCCAAAATATGCAATCTTTAATGACTGACAAGAGCACCCTAACTATATCCCTTCTTAATAATTCTATTTAAAGGTTTTGTTAGTTTCTGAGGTGAATACTGACATTTTTGTGCTTTATAAAGAATATTTCCATAAAAAATTGGATGTGAAATACCTGAACGTTTAAGAAGTCTGCATGTTGAGCTATATTTAAGAATGATGTCCTTATACCTTATACCGATGATAAAATTTAGTAAATGTTTTGACTAGTTAATTTGTGATATTGAAAACCCTGGTATAGTAATTTTTAAGTAATACATAAATTTCTCTCGTTAAAATCTAAAACATTATTACATACACATGTGAATCGTACAAGTTGAGATAAATAAACACCTTAAGATGGCAACAAGGGAACATCACCATCTAAAAATGGATAATTAACGATAGGAAATGAAAAATCATCTCTTTTATCATAAGTTTTAGTATTAAGCTTTCTGTTAGTGATATAGATATCAAGATCGAGGAAAGGGCAGTGGTTATTGTTAGTATTAGCTTTATTTAAAGTAAGTTCAACAGGATAAATTTCTTTAGTATACATACTGAAGTCGTCATTATTGAGAGCCAAAATATCATCCAAATATCTAAAAGTATTATTAAATTTGTTTATCAGATGTTGTTTCGATGGGTCTGTGCTGATTTTTGTCATAAATTGTAGCTCATAGCAATACAAAAACAGGTCCGCAATAAGTGGTGCACAGTTAGTACCCATTAGAATTTCGATAACCTGACGATATACAGAATCTCTAAAGCGAACAAAAAAGTTATCTAGTAATGTTATCTATAGCTATTTAGATTTGGATTACTTCCCTTATGGATGAATTACAATTTATATGACAATGTAATGTTTATACCTAATATGTTTTATAATTACAGGTGCAGTTGCCAAAGCTATACTTAAGAAAGGAGGAAGTGATGTCACTACAGAGTTAAATAAACAAAGTAAATAGTATTCCTTGTAAATAGAATTCCTTGCAATATTGTATTGCTGGTTATTTACAGAGTTTAAATTCCTTGATTTCCATGATCAAACATACACATATGGTTTTATTTTCTCATATTACTGGACCCAGACTAGGATGGACCTTAAATATCAAATTTATAAGCAGGGGTAATTTTTTACTAATTATCTTCATCTCAAAATTATCAATAATAAACCTTTTACAAAATTTTGCACCTATTTTTAGCTCACCTAACCTGAAAGGTCAAATGAGCTTTTCTCAACACTTGGCGTCCGTCATTCGTCGTCCATCGTCCCACCTCTGTCGTCTGTAAACTTTTACAAAAATCTTCTCCTCTGAAACTACTGGGCCAAATTTAACCAAACTTGGCCATAATCATCATTGGGGTATCTAGTTTAAAAAATGTGTGGCATGACCCTGCCAACCAACCAAGATGGTCGCTATGGCTAAAAATAGAACATAGGGGTAAAATGTAGATTTTGGCTTATAACTCTGAAACCAAAGCATTTAGAGCAAATCTGACATGGGGGTAAAATTGTATATCAGGTCAAGATCTATCTGCCCTGAAATTTTCAGACAAAACAGACAAATTGTTGTTGGGTTGCTGCCCCAGAATTATTAAATTTAAGGAAATTTTGCAGTTTTTGGTTATTATCTTGAATATTTTTATAGATAGAGATAAACTGTAAACAGCAATAATGTTCAGCAAAGTAATGTCTACAAGTAAGTCAACATGACCAAAATTGTCAGTTGACCCCTTAAGGAGTTATTGCCCTTTATAGTAAGTTTTTAACAATTTTCATAAATTTTTGTAAATTTTTAGAAAATATTTTCCACTGTAATTACTGGGCCAAGTTCATTATAGATAGAGATACTTGTAGCAACAAGAATCTTCAGTAAAGTAAGATCTACAAACACATTACGATCACCAAAACACAATTTTGTCATGAATTTTTATCTGTGTCCATTGTTTAATATGCACCAAGGTGAGCAACACCGGCAATTAAGCGCCTCTAGTTTTTCTATATTAAACAATTTTAGAAATTATCTATAATGCACACATTACATTTTTAATTTACATTTTAATGTTAGTATAATATATATATATGTTTGTCATCAATGATATCAATATTTACAGAAGACAAAATGAAGAAAGATCTGCTTGTAGTGACATCTGGAGGGAAGTTACCATGTGATAAAATTATTCACCTAGATATGCAAAATACGTCAAAAGATCTGAAGTGGAAAATATTCCAGGTGCTAAAGAAGACTGATGATCTACAAAAACATAAAGTAGCAATTCCAGCTCTAGGTAATACTTGTTTCTGTATGACTTGAAATTTAAGTAAATTAATCACTGATACAAATTGCAGATAGATTTTCTGATCCTTCCTTGAAAACTTTGTTTAGCTATAAATATTTATTTAATGAAAAAGACATTGTAAAATCCCATTATCTTGTATTGAGCTACTTTAATACAACAAACATTGGAGGGACGTTTTTGGTTCTTCCGATAAATAAAAATATGCCCATCACAAGATTCAGGTTTGAAATTTTAAAGACAATAAAAAAATAAAGAGATTTTGTGTAATTGCCAACGATAAAACTATCCAGTAATAACCAAAGGACAAGGATATAAACTGCATAGTAAAGCTTTAATAGGTCCCTAGATAACAAGATGTGAAAATATTCATTCTAAACCAATAATACCAAACATAAAACAAGGCAGAGGGCACTCAATGATCACAGGTTACAGATTATGGAGGCACTCATTAAAATTGATGTGGCTAAATGCTTTTCATATTAATGCTTTGTTTGTGACAATGTTGGCGGCAAAATAACACATATATACAAAGCTCAAAATTTCAGGTCAATTTTTCATGTATCTCTTTTTCAATTACAGGAGTTATTTTTCTTACTTATATTTTATTCATAGTGAGCAATAACATTTTAGAAATTATTATGAATTTTAACAGCTTAACTGAATATAGTACACAAAGAAAGATGTTTAATAAAACTCTTATTACAGACTTTAAGCTTTGTATTACCGGTATATTTATGAAATTCATGTAAAAATACCACATTTTAATGCCCCACTGAAGGTAGATGGGGTGTCTAAATTATAATCCATAGAATCTTTTAATAATTTGCCAAAATGTAATTCATATCCTGCTTGTTTAAAAACATTAATAAAAAGAATGGGTCACCGGACTTATTTTCACGCTACAGCTTGTTCAAAATTGTCAAGATTTTGTATAGATTATGCATGGAAAACCCATTTTTCCGCCATAAAACGCAAACCACACCATAGAATTTTGAGATAAAATATGAGAAGATAGTTTCAATATTATGCTTTCAGATAAGAAAAAGAAAAAATGGGGTCACCGGACTCGTTTTCTTGCTACATGTAAAAATGGGTAAATTCCTAACACATTCTATTGTAAAAGTAACACTATCTGGATTATCTGCCCTTGCATTTGAGTTGCTTCCCCTTATTTGACAAAGTTGGAAAAAAATGAATCAAACAAAAGGATTCTTATTTTTGTAAAATACAATCATAAATATGATCAAACATGGCATTTTCTATATTATAATGAAAATTCTTACACATGAATTACCTACTACTATAAAAATGTGCACATTTCATCAAAGATCTAGACCTTGTTTTCTAGTATTTCAAAATCCAAGATGGAGGAAGACACCCTATCTACCTTAAGGGAGTTCGCTTCTGAGTTTCAAAGTTATCAACTTTTCAAAACACTAGTTTATATTGATAGAGAATTAATAAAGGAATCTAAAGAGCAAAAAAAATATATAGGTCACCATACTTGTTTGTGAATTTTGGCGGGAAAATATTCTCACTTGACTTTTCATAGCTTTATCATTGACAAGTTGAACTGCTCAAAAACTGTTAAAAAGTAATAAAAATTTATGCGACTTTTACAGATGGCTTATCATCATACATGTTAAAGATTTTCAAAAAGAAAAAGGGGGGTCACCGGACAAGTTTTTTCAAGGCATTCAAATGGATAAAACCAGAGGGTTCCGAAAATTTGACAAAAAATCCAAACATGACAAGCCAGCTTCCTTAAAGGCTTTATGTTTTTTGTTCCGTGTGTCTGTTTGTTCCTTCATCCGTCTGTCCACCAAGTGGGACATCTGTGTACTATGGCCATATTCTTGTTTTCTTTTTGTATGAAATCAGGTTATAAATAAGTCAAAGCCTTTTAAAGAAGGATGTATTGATTTCTCTGTCTTACATGCAATATTTACTAATATTATCTTTACAAAAATTTTTTCAGGGACAGCCAATGCCAATGTATCTGTTTATCAGGTAGCTACAGACATGCTAGGTGTAATAAGTCAATACCGTCCACAACATGTACAAGAAGTACATGTAGTGATATATGAAAATAGTATGCTCAAATCATTCATTGATGCCACAGGAAAATGTAGAGATCAGATTAAAGCAGAGCCTGCTCAGTATGGAGATAAAGTTGTGGCAGATATGGGATTAGGTAAATTTAAATAGATTTTCAACAGATATTTTTTTTTTTTTTTTGAAATTTCACTAACAATAATCAACCTCATAAAATGTTTAATTGACCATGACTTATGTTTCACTAGAACAAAAAATTGGTTCCAGGAACAAGTTTTGGGGGAGGGCATAGAAGTACCAGGTGTCTGTCACTCTATTAGTCTGGTCTTGTTGACACTCTCTTCTTGCCAGATTTTTATTAAACTCATATCAAAGATTTCATTAGAAATGTCTTGAAAGATTTCAAAAATTAGTGCAGATAAATTATTAATAAAATTATTAATAAAAGAGTTATTATGGTTATGGCCTTGTGAAACATTAATGATATTCAAAATTGCATTGTTTTTAGTGCCAGATGTTTTAAAACTTACATTATAGGTTTATATTAGCAATGTTTTTGACTAGTTCGAAAATCAGTGAATTTCAAAAGATTTATGCCCCTTGAAAATATTAATTATATGGAACATTGCCTTATATTATAGATTTATATCATCAATGTCTTTGAAAAGTTAAAACATCAGTGCCAATTAATTATTATACCCCACGCAACGAGTTGCAGAGGATATAATGTTTTTTACCCGTCCGTCCGTCAGTCCTGTTTCTTGTCATCGCAACTCCTCTTAAACCACACAACAGAATTTCACGAAACCTTTTCAGATAATAAGGACATACTATGTAGTTTTGCATATCGACGGGAAATTGCGATTCAATTTTTTTTCTAGGAGTTACGCCTCTTTGAATTTATTTACTTTAATGTACTACTGCAACATTTTGTCATCGCAACTCCTCTCAAACCACACAAGAGAATTTCACGAAACCTTTACAGATAATAAGGACATTCTATGTAGTTGTGCATATCGACAGGAAATTGCGATTCCATTTTTTTGGAAAATGACGCAGTCATTGTTCCATAACTGCCGACCTGATTTCTCTGCCTACCGCGCTTGGTTTCGTATTTACTAATTTCAATACAAACTGGAATGTGCTTGTGTTATCATTATGCATGAGCATTGTGTAGTAATCAGCCAGGAACCAGTTTACAAACTAACTGGTTTTTGTTTGTATTCCACTACAGTCGGAAGTGTTGTAGTTTGACAGGAACCAGTCCAGAATTTTGTAAACTACAAAACGTAATCGGTTATTATCATTCCGTTTTGGTGTTTCATACCGACTTATATGGTTTGAATAAGCTTAAGACCCTTCAAACATTAATGTGATAGGTATATTAAAGACTGTTTTACAAAAGGATGAAACTGTTTTGCTTTAAAAGTCGTACTATAGTGATATATGTTATGTACGGATTTCCACTCTCACCGGTTAATTTCTTCTTTTACACGTGCTTTTGAAACTTCCTGTTTAAACATCGCAAGTTTTAAAATTGTTTTTTGAGTGAATTAAACTTATTTTAACAATCACGAAGCGTTCGGGAATCATTTCAAGCAGTTTCTTCTTCTCTTTGATGATGGAAAATAGGTTTTCTCAAGAAAATACCGCAAACGATCGCAGAGGAATTAAAACGTACAAGTCAAGTCGGCACCTGGTTAAATTGGCATCTAGTCAAATCGGCACCTATTTGACGTCAATTCGGCTTACAATAATATTTATTATAATATTTTCTATTCAACTAATTAATAACTGTTACCAAGTACATAGTGAATATTAGGTAAACAACGAAACCAAAGTGAATATGTTGTTGTGTATAAAAGTAAACAACGAAGCTATTGTTTTAACCATTAGACAATTATTAAAATTAAATGGAAAACTATGAGTCCCTTTCAATAAATCAAACTTTCATGCCAAATAATTAGCAAATTTAAGGTGGTGTTTTTTTCAGTAATGTTTAAACAGCATTAAACAAACAATCCTGTAAAAGACTCAACTGGTTAAATAATGCATAAAAATATCCAATATCTCATGTATTAGTCCAAATAATAATGACGTCTGACAAGGCTATTTTATTTTTTTCTGGGACGCCTTCCTAAGACGTTCGTAGGAAGGCTTCCTAAGAAGGCGTCCCAGAAAAAAATTAACATAGCCTTGTGGTCATAGGAAGGTGTCCCAGAATAAAATTTAAAAAGCCTTGCCAGACGTAATAATTATTTGGACTACTCATATATATCATTAAAAATACACCAAAAAATTCATGTAGTTGAGAAAAATAAATACAAACAAAATGAACATGAACATCCAAAAAAGTGAAAGTTAGTATTAACTCTTTTTGCTTTAAAAATTTACAACTGCATTTAAGTATTGAATGCTTTTTTTTGGTAAATTCATTGAGGTGTAAAAGCGTTGACCAAAGTACTTTTTGTATGAAGCGCGTAAGCGCTTCATTCTAAAAATGTGCACACGGTCAACTCTTTTGCAACCCTATGAGGTTACAAAAAGAAACATTCAATACTTATAATTACTTTTTTAGCTAGGATCATGAAAACACGAATTTTATAACTTTTTTATTCAATTCATCTGTGCACTTTATTGTGGGACCACGTGTTATCATGAATGAAAAGTTTTATTGAGTGATGCAATTGCTTGAGGAATAACATGTGATGTGCAGTTAGCCAATCAGAATAAAGTATTATAATGAAACATATATCAAATGTAATTATAACAAAATACATTAAGTTGTAAGAGTTATCTCCCCAAACACTGTTTTTCTTGTGGCCACCTCTCCTTCGTAACCGAAAAGATTTTATTTTACCAAATTGCTCGTTACATATTTAGGATAAGAATATTCGTTTGAACCATAGCTCTATGGGGACTCCATATGAGAGTTATTCCCCCTTTTTCATTTGATTCAAGCAATATGCATTTTCAACTGGTAAACCATAACTGATAGAGATCTAGGGTCTTCATGAGGTCATTGGTACTAAAAATGAAAATGAGGTCAATGTCAAAGGTCAAGGTCATATTATAAATTTTGATTTTGGCTTATTTTCACTTCTTTTCAAATACTGTATGACATTTTGACAAATATTTTTTCATAAATTATTAGTTGCGACATGTCCTTACTTGTATATTTTGGTTGAAAGGCTGCGCATACAATAAAAGGGAGTTTTTGTCCATCTTACATTTAAAATTACGCGTCAAGTGGTAGTACTCATTAACCAAACATATTAAAGACCTAGGATATTTTGATTCAAGGTCCATGGTTTGTGACCTTGAAATTGAGGTCAAGGTCATAGGTTAATAGGACGTCATAAAGCCATAGGAACTAACATTTTAAACTGATTTTTCATATTTCAATATAAAAATAGATCTTTTCTAGTGGAAAGACTTCAATTGTTCTCTGAACAATTTGTTTTTAATTTACTTCATATTTTGTGGGAGAAGGGGGTTCAGACTATGTGGTATCAGGTCTGTTTGCGCCCAATACACTTTCGCACCTCGCACGTTCACACCCAAGGTCCGTTCGCACTCTACTCATTCGCGCCCAATTTTAATTCAAATTCAAGTTGAATAATTGGAAAATCATGATTGTTGTTTCAAATTGCTTTGGTGTAAATACTGAATGTATTTATAGCTTGGTATGAGTAAAACATTGAAGATTTTAAAGGAAAAACACAAAAGATAATTGTTTTTAAGCCCTTTGATCTGAAACAACGAAACAATAAAATATAGGAACCAAAATATAGCAATCCACTATTATAACCAAAACATGATAAAATTTATTCAACACACAGAAAAAAAATTAGTCAGAATCTCACTTCATTATGAAAGAGGTCAATGAAACAAAGTATAGCAATACACTAACCAAAACATGATTAAGATTTATTCAACACAAAAAAAAATGCTGTCTCACTTTATTTTGAGACAATGACAACAATTATACTTATAAGAAAACACTTGCTTACAGAGTTATTAAACACAAAACCAATTAAGATTAGTTGCGAACATGTAGGGTGTGAAAGTGAAAGGGGGCGAACATGAGTTGGCGCAAACGTGAATGGGCGCGAACGGACCCGGATTCAGCCTATGTACCAGTGAGAAATATAGAAGCCTTTCTACGGTATTTATTTGTACAATTCAGGTAGTCTTGACCTATTCATTTGTCTTAAAAAAAAAAAACCCAGCCAGTTGGCACCTTCACTTCACACACACACATATACGAATATCAATTATATGCTTACGAGACATGTTGCATTGTTAAACTAATTACGGTATGTGAAAATCAAGACTTGCATAAAAACTATCCCAATATTAGAGACAGTGGCGTCATTTTTCTTCAGAGCTTTCAGCTCTTTGATTTCTAGGAGTTACGCCCCTTTGAACTTATTTACTTTAATGTACTACTGCAACAGTTTGTCATCGCAACTCCTCTCAAACCACACAGCAGAATTTCACGAAACCTTTTTAGATAATAAGGACATACTATGTAGTTGTGCATATCGACAGGAAATTGCGATTCAATTTTTTTTCTAGGAGTTACGCCCCTTTGAACTTATTTACTTTAATGTACTACTGCAACAGTTTGTCATCGCAACTCCTCTGAAACCACACAACAGAATTTCATGAAATTTTGTAGATAATGAGGACATACTATTTAGATGTGCCTATTGGCAGGAAATTAATTTTTCTTATACAATTTTTTTTCTTACACTTATTTAATTTCTCCAATGACAATGTGGGAACGTGGGGTATGTGAGCGTGCTCACTAAGGTTCTAATTTTGTAAAGAGTAAGGTCCCTTGGAAACAATAATTATATAAAAAAAATTACATTGTTAGTGTTGTCATGTGCACAATTATTGCCATAATTTTAGCAAAGTCTTTGTCAGCTTTGAAAATAAATGTTAATCAAATATTTTTAAAGAGTTGTTCCCCCTTTAAATATTAATTACAATGGAATTCACATGGCATTTGCTCTAAAGATATTAATGAAAAGTTTTAAAGAACGAACAACTTTATTGCCCTTGTATTTTGATTGATAAAATAATTGTGCAAGGCAGGGTACATTAGAAAATGGGGTGTTCTTGTAGGGAAATCTAAGTTCAACATTTTTTAGGTTTTTTTTTCTTCATTTAAATTGATTACAAAAATAGCCAAAATCAATTTTTCAGCAAAACATCAACCTGAAATATGGTATGTTTTAAAAGGAAGGAGATATACTAGTAATTTTGTAAAGATTTTCTTATTGTTACACAGTAAAATATATATTATAGGTCCTAGAAGTAAGACTAGAATAGAAAGAGAATTGAAGGAAACAGATATAAGGAAGACTCCTGCATTATCAGTAATCAAGTGTGTTATATTTGGTAAAGTGAAGTCAGATACAGACAAGGCAGTTAAAGTTCTGGACAAACATATTTCTGCTGAGATCAAAGACAAGGAAATCAAAGCTGGAAAAGTACTAAAAGAATTCAGAAAGGAACAGGTAAACTAAAACTTAATTACTGTGTTTAAAGCTCATATTTGTCATTGAGACACATACACAGCATAGTCAAAGAAAGCAAGTTAAGAATTATTTGTTTCCACAAAATAATCATAATTCACATAGAGAAAAAATAGGATGAGTTTGAAATTTTGAAGACAATTTTACACTCCTGTTTGTTTCTACATTTTTTGTGGTTTGAAAATTATTTGTTAAAATTTCTTTTAAAGGATTGTTGTGCAATTTGGTTGAGTCAATTGAAGTATTAAATCATTTGTTTTGATATAATGAAAAACTTATTTATTTTATACAGAAACAACATTTAACTTATATCCATTTTTTTTTCTTTAGGAGGATGAATTAAAGAAAATAGAAGCTTTGTGTGGTGTTGAAATCAAGATTGATAAAAAATCAGAAAAAATTGTAATGAAAGGTTTCACAGTTAATTTATCAATAGCTTTGGAAAAGGCTAACATGATTGTTAAAGATGCAGAACAAGATAGACTAGCAGGTCTTAAAGCTAACTTAGTTTCTGAGAGTGTGCAGTGGTACTACATATGCAGCAAGAAAGGAGATAAGGATGAGTTAGTGGAATACCCTGCAAAAACCAATTTGCAGCTTGAACAGGACTTTGAGAGCCTGAAGCCTTCATCAAGCATCATAGATAAAGATGGGAATAAGTTTATCATTGACTTTGCTGATATGGAGGAGTATGCACACAATGATAAGAATGATCGAGTAAAGGTTCTACGAAAGTCTAAAATTAGTGATAAAGGTAGGATTTTTTGTTGTTTTAAATTCTTTTCAGGACTTATCAAAAAGTTTAATATTTAGGTTTTTATGATAATGACCCAAAAAAATCAGGCTTTCATCCAATATTTGCATAATGAAAATTTTTACTTATAATATGAAGTAAAATGCCAAACAATTATTTGTTCAATTGGTCTTTACATCATGTTGACCTAAAAACTAATTATACAATCGCAAAAATTAAAAACATTTTGGTCGTATATTTGTATCACCTTGTTGGCGACAAGGTTTCTTACTAGAAAAGAAAGGCTAGAATTGAGTTTTGGGGTTCTTGCTTCAAGGAGAGTTTAAATAAGTGAGGGCCAAAAAAGGGACCAAATAGGCATTTTTGTAGTTTTCAGTCAATTACTTGTGTTTTTAAAAGTGTATAAATCTTTTTAAAATTATACCATATTCCATACTATAAAGGGATGGTTATGGGGTTATGGCTCTAATCATCAAGCAATTAGGGGCCAAACAAGTTTTTTTCTGGTAAAAGGACAATTTTAAAGCAGTAGAGGGGAGGTAATCCAATTAAAATTAAAAGAACACTGATAACTTGATTATCTCCCTTTCACTGCTTGAAAATTATGTATTAAGAAATGAGGATTGTCTTGAGATATGTAACTACACATTTATTTTTAGAAGTTACTGTTAATTAATACTTATTTTAACACTGACTGTATGTCATTTTATATTTTAATATTTTATGATGGATTTAAATGGGTAGGTATTGTTGTCAACACCATTAGAAATTTGAATTGAAATTAATTTTGGAATAAGGGAAAGGGTGAGGTGAATATGGAAGGGGGTGTTAAAATCTTTCTCATTTCAGATTTCAGAAATTTAAAAGAATTTTTCTTGAAATATTTTTTTTGCAGGGGATTAATATCAACAGCATAGTGTATTGCTTAAAAGCAAAACAAGATAAAAAAAAATAAGTTCATTAGACCACATTCATTCTGTGTCAGAAACCTTTGCTGTGTTAACTATTTAATCACAATCTAAATTCAGAGCTGTATCAAGCTTGAATGTTGTGTCTATTTATTTTTACTAGCCCCTACTGTTCAGGGTTCAACCTCTGTGGTCATATAAAGTTGGGCCCTGTAGAGCATCTGGTATTTATAATGTGTGCAAAAGATGTTAATGAGATTATATTGTAAATCACTATCAAATTGTGATTAATTTTGAGAAAAATCATGTATACTTGTTTTATTTCTTTTGAAAATAACACTTTCAAATTTTCATGTGGACTTTCAGACACTACATTTAAGATTCCAGATGATTGGGAACTAATGGATGATAATGAGAACTGCAAAGTTGTCACCCTGGATCCAAGTACACCTGAATTCCAGAAATTGTCCAAGAATTTCAATTCAAGTGTAGGCAGGCAAATGAATATTCTTGAGGTAAAAATATTTTTAGGGTTTTATAATAGATATTCAAAGATGTGATATGAGTGTCAATAATAAGCACAATAGCACTGAAAAACTAGCTGTATCAATTTTATAATTCCAAGAATGATTTAGTGAAAGAATATTTTGAATAAGTATTTACATGTATATCACTTGTAGCAACCTGTATGCAAAAAAGCAGTTGCGTACACATCGAAAATTTGACAAAAATAGAAAATATGGTATATCTTGTTCGAATAAAATTAAAGTAATAGAATAAATTATAAAGTGATATAAAAATATGTTAATAGCAACCTGTCAACTATCCCGATTTTTCGCGGTATCATCCCAATTTTCATCCCTCAACCCCAATGCCGATATTGGGATCCTAAAACAAGTCAAAATCCTGATTTTTCACAAAAAATACCTGAAATAATTATTGGTTACTGATTTCAAAATTTTTCTGATCAATTAAAAAAAACTATTATTTCACCTGTGGACATATCATGACAAGTTTACGACCCTACACTAATCAACAGTCACAGCAGGTGTCATAATTTGTTGTTGCAAATAATCATTTTACCTGATAGGTCATAACAGTCCTCAAAATTAATTAATTTTTGTAAACAGAAAATCGGTTAGACAGCCTTTTTAATGAATTTAACAAGCTAGCATAATTTGCAATGTTTACCGTAGGTCTATGACCAAATGGTAATCAAAATCTGAAAATTCAGAACTGCAATGATCTCTTAAGAAAACATCGTTTATCTTGAAATCCGTTTAATTTTTGAAATCCGACATGTGTCTGTTGATTTAAAATCGACGCCATTTAGTTATACCTGCTACTGTAGAAGCCTCTGCCAGTAAGAGCACCTCTGAACTCAAAGAAAAATAACTCAAATTTTATTTATTTTCTCATTAATACTGATAGACTCAATCAAAATCTGTATTCATCCTTCTAACTTAAGGACATACAGATTTAGATCTTTTTACATGGTTCAAAGTTAAGAAGGTCTATGGAGGGGGAAAAGTGGAGTCTTCACTTTGTATCCTTTATTTTTAATACTGTAAATTCAGAAATTATTGGGAGGTTTTTATTATTGCGAATAATGCGACTGAGTTGTAAACGCAATAATTAAAACTCGCATTTTGTAATATTTTAATTGAATTAAGCATGACTTTTCTCAAAATCGTAAAAATTAAAATCGCATTTAAGTGTAAAATGACAAAATCGCAATAATAAATGCACGCAATAATTTCTGAATTTACAGTACCATTTTCCTCTATTCTCAAGTGTTTTTGTCAATTTTAGAATAAGGACAAGAATAATGTAGATAAAATAAATTAAGGCTCATAAGCTCATCTGACATCAGTATACCAAAACAAAAAAGAAGAGATGAGACTATTAAGTATTTTAGAGTAAAAAAAGTTCACAAAAAAACGCAGCAAAAATTGTAACCCTTAAAAATCTGGTCACACACTAAATCCTCCATGGAGATTTTCAAAAGTAGGAAGGTCAGTAAAAGTCACTTTTTATAACTATATCCCCTTCCGCAAACTAGTCTTTTCTTTTTATTTTGAGAACAAGCATTGAGATTGTGCTGTTGATGAAAAAAATTAAAAAAAAGCTGAGTTCTTGATGTGCCAAAATAAAATTGGTCCGTCTTCTATGCCTGACATCTTTTTTGAAGACTCAGTCCAGTAAAACTTAGTTTAACAGGAAAAGTTAATGGTGATATTTATGCAACCTCTCTGCTGTTTTTTTATACGATGAACGTGTTTAAGTTTTGCCTTGTTCAACATGTTCCCCCTGATTAATGTATACATGTCTCCAATTCAAAGTGCTTATTCTCCATGTTCAAAATTGTAATAACTTGTTCTCCTTGCTTGGTAAAATTAATTAGTTAAAAGAGTCTCTTTGGAAGTTGATAAAAAGAATTCAGAAATGATTTGATGCTTTTCCTTTTAGATTTATTTTGGGACTTCAGAAGTATTTATATATAGTTACTAAAGATTTCAAAACTATGATGTTAAACAAGAATTCATCCCAGGAATATTAAATAAACCTTATGTATATGCATTTATTTCAGTCTCTACAGAAACGATAAAACAATCTATCAGTTCCATGAGACAACTAGTGAAATATAATGAACACCATTTGTTTATTTGGGCTTGGTTTGTTGAATATTATGATAATTCCACGAAAAAAACAAAGGAGTTAGTCCAGTAAGACCCATTTTTGGACCCAAAATATAGCAGTTTTACAAAATTGTTAAAATGTAAACTTAACTATTTATTAGAAAGTAGAATGCTTCTGCTACATAAATATGGTTTGTATTTGACAGTACAATCACAGGCACTTGTCTCAAAAAAATAATTCCTATATACCTTATTATAACACAAGGTACTAACTAAATTTTTTGAAAAATGACACCCAGTCCCGAATTCCCGTTATTTTATTACTTCTCGGTTGTCAAACCTACTTAAACTTAATATGCCGTAAATCTAACTTGATTTATCTACACAATGGTAAATGACACGACTATCATTGTTGTCGGTATCATTAGTAGCAGGCCTCAGAAGTCGGTCAACGGGATGTTTTGATGTCATTTTTCAAAAAATTTAGTTAAGAAGTACCTTGTGATATAATAAGGTATATAGGAAAAAAAATTTTGAGACAAGTACCTGTGAGTACAATGCACATTTATCGGGTACTAACATCATTAAGTCATGCTAAATTGCTGAAATCTTCACAATTTTAATCTTGAATCTGAGCACTTTTAATGACTAAATTTGTTAAAATCTTTCATATAAACTAATTCAATCAATTGAAATGGACACTTAAGGGGACTCGCAGGTCTAAATCAAATTTTTTATTTAATATAGGATTTCGCCTTATTTTTCTATAAATGAACTTTATCTTATACTTAATGCGGGGTTCACACATTGCCGATTATTGCTCCCGTTTGAGATCAGACAACAATACAACACGAAAAGTTTAAAAGTCGGATTAGTATCCTCAATTATCTGTTATGTTCTATCATTGTCTGAACGCAGTCATTTTAGTTCGTAACAGATTCTTACGGGTCGGGAAGGGTCCGAATAGTTCGGCAAAGCACCCCGACAGTTAGGTGCGTCCCGTAACATTCGGGACATCTCAGCCGATTTTGTCTAGTCGGATTACAATCGTGGCTATGTTGTGACAGATTCTGCTGTACCGGATCGAAATTCTTGTCTTGTGGAACGGGAATGATCTGGAGTAATTTTTCATAGTTGTTTTTCTGCCGATTGAGTCCAGATTGCATCCAGATCTTGTTGATTGCGAACCGTTTTTTGCCGAAACCGTTCCAAAACCGTCCCGTTATTAATACTAAATTAATCAATGATACCCACGTCAGAGTCCCGACAATTACAGAATACAATACGACTGAGACCAGACAAAGCCATTTGCAATGCGATAGAGCGGACCGTGATAGGATTACTTCCGCCAGTACCTGATCATCCTGAATATGCCGACAGTTTTCTAACGGATATCTTCCGTCAGCGTCGGTTCACTGTCTGGTCACTGTCTGATCTCTGTTGGATTACGTTCAGTAAAGTCGGGATGAAGTCGTGACATACTCGGTCGAATGTTACCTGGCGAAAAATACAAATCAGGTTATAAGCGGATTCAAAACTGGATTATCGGGACTAATTCGCTTAGAAACGGCTGAATATCGTCGCTTCCTGAACACTATCTGAATGTTGTCGTGATCAAATTATTTTTTTTACAAATTTTGATTTAAGTTTGAATTTCCATCTACGATTCACAGGAGCTTGATCAGACTTTAGATAAATTTTAATCGGGAATGGTCCTGTCAAGGACGGTAGTAAAAATCGTGAATGTATGACCCCAGCTTAATAGAAAAATGAAATAAAAAAATGGGGTCACCGTTCATTTACGCTCACAATAAAAAAAGAACCTAATTACAGAAATTGCTTAAGTTTTACAATTATTTAGTTTATGTACAGCTTATTCGAAAACAACCATAAAAAATATAGGTCACCGATGAGTTAAAAAAGATATTTCACTTTTAATGCCAAAAAATGGCATTTTTGCATCAAAGGGAGATAATTTGGAGCTTTTCCAATGATATCTACATTTTAAAAGTCACCTGTGGCCAACATGAAAAGATTTTTTGGAATGATTTTTGTTTCCTAAGATAAAGTAACAACTACTAAATGTAATTAATAAAATTTGAAATGAAAAATAAAAGTTTAATTTTTTTTCTGAAAATCTTATACCTGCGAGCCTCCTTAAGTGTTTAAAAAGTGTCCGAAATCTTTCGTCAGATGAACCTGAAATTTGAGGCCAAAATCGGCCCTTGCCAGACCTTTCAACAGACATGGTTTGGGGTATCTGGAAAGCAAATGGTCATTGACTTTCAGAGCTTACTTTGAAAATTAAAAGCTAAAAGAAAGACTGCTTGTAATCTTATCAAATAAAACATAGAAAAAGTGCTTCTATTTATATTAAAACATTTTTTCAATAAAAAAATACCATTTAAGGTGCACAGTTTTGGTTTAGAAATTTAGATTTTCTAATGTATAGTGGTTTGAGACTATTTGGAGATCATTAGAGCAATTAGGTAGAAAATATTTGGTGATGGCACTATATTTTCTAATTGTAGATAATATATAAGTAAGCTCTACCCACTACACATTAAAAGTTTGTTTTAAAATTTAATTTTTTAAAAGTTGATTTGTTACTCATGAAAATAAGATTTCTGTGATTCTTTTTAAGTCTCAGGAATCTTGCAAATGCAGGATTTGCACCATTTTCTCCAGGGATTTTTTTATTTCCAGATTCATAGAATTCAAAATAAAACCCTTTATCAACAATACATAGCCAAGAAGAAGTCTATTGACAGTACCAATCCCTCTGGTCATCAGAATGAAAAGTTATTATGGCATGGATTTGCCAAGGACGCCATGGATAGTATAAATAGATTTGGCTTCAATAGAGGCTATTGTGGTAAAAATGGTAAGTATTTCACTATTTGAACAATTAAATGAAGTATTTGGCTTTTGATATACAACTTAAATATTAAATTAATTAATTATATAAAACTTAATCTAAATTGTTATCACAGTGACTACATATAAAGGATACCAATGGAAACTTGATGGTGATTTTTTTCTGAAACAATGTCAATGCTTCCAAATTATAATATTTTGCTTGTTTATGTATAGGTATTGCTTGCAGAACACTTAAATTACATCAGCTAAATAGTTGCAGTACATTCTATATTTTTGACCCAATTGAATTTATCTTACCTTGTATACATTATGATTTTCACACCTGTTTACCTGATGTATTACAGTTAACCTTTCTCTATCTGTCTGTCATAGTCAACATATCAGAAAATAACTCATAAACTCTTTGATCAAATTTTCTTGTTTTATGATACTTTAAAAAAGAGTGGTATTCTAGTTTTCAGATAATAACCCAAATTGCCTTAAGCAGTTTTCATGAAACTTTGGTGAATTGTTAAGTATTTATTGATGTCAGATGACCCTGTCAATTTTTATAAAATTTAGATTTAAACTTTTGGAGTTAAGACATGTTCTTTAAACAAACTTTACAGTTTTCCAACAATTTAACCAGTTTTCATGAAAACTTGATGAAATGTTTTTGTCTTTTTTAAAGTGAGTTCTTAGACTTTTGATTTTCATAAATTTTAGATTTTATGT
This sequence comes from Mytilus edulis, assembly GCA_019925275.1. NCBI lineage: Eukaryota > Metazoa > Mollusca > Bivalvia > Mytilida > Mytilidae > Mytilus > Mytilus edulis. The sequence continues at coordinate 67,561,186 of CM034357.1, read as the reverse complement.
ATCTTAGTTATGGGGTTTTATTCATTAAAAAAGAGGTATTTTCCAGTTCTTCAATGGTTATTTTATATTATTGATACACAAATTTATGTATCAAAATTATATAGTTATCAAAGCATTTGAAATTGGAGTAACATAGGTACAATAAGGCACTTATTGAGACCAAATATTAGTGAATATGATTAGTTATCTTTCTTATTCTGAACTTTGCCCAAACTGCACTAAGGTACAAAGTGTTTTGAAAATTGTATCAAAATTTCACATTTAATTAGATTTATGGCAACAAACTAAGACAAAAAGTGTATATATTTTCTAAAACTTCGTGATTTTTCTTGTTTTACATCAACTTTTTGTATCTTATATTAGATTTGAAAAAGATGTGTGCACTGAAAAAAACAGCTTTATGTTTGGTTAGAATATGTCAATGCTTTCATTTTCAGGTATAATTCAACATGCCATAGCTGTATGCAAATTAAAATTTTACCAAAATCAGTAAATGACCATTTGATATTCAGAATTGCAACATCTAAATTAACACAAAAATAATGATAATTTTTATCCTTCACGTTATGGCCAAAAACTTAAAAAGATAGTGAGAAACTGTAATACAAAATAATTATCAGCAATACAAGACGATAACAAAAGAGACTTTTTTTCGTAAAATCTAATCTATTGTACAATGCTACAAAGTGTTGATTGTTGAAATGCAAATATACCTAGGTGAACGACAAAGGCTTCTAGAGCCTCAAGTTTAGAAATTTAAGTATGTAGAATATCTGTCCTATTGCACAGAATGGTCTATTAACTGTGTCTATTGTCTTATATATTACTGAGCTGTCAAATAAAACTTTGTCCACTTCTACAATTTTGTTTTGCAAACTTCCTGTTCATTTCAGTTACTGTGATTATTGATTTGTTTTGAACATACTTCTAGTTAAAGACATTTGTTTATTTTTTTCAGGTGTTGCATATGGTAATGGTGTGTACTTTGCTGCACATGCAAGCTATTCTATAGGAGGGTATGCAGCACCAGATGCTAATGGCCACAAAAGAATTTACTTATCTAAAGTGCTGACAGGAGAATATACCAATGGAAGAGGGGGAATGAGAATGCCTCCAACAAAGGCTGGAACTCATATCTTGTATGATTCTGTTGTGGACAACACTACAGATCCGGTTATGTATATTATATTCCATGATGCTCAGGCTTACCCAGAATACATGATTTTGTTCACATGAGGCCTGTTATTTGTGCCATTTGTATTTTTTTATACAATCATATTGAATCGAGATGAATATACATTTTTTGCCTGGAAAATCCAATTAAGGAATGACTAATATTTTTTCTGTCTATGAAGAAATAATATAAAAAATTTGGTGCACACTGAATTGCGCACATAGTAGGTTATTTAACAGTGTGCACCACATTTTTTATGTTAATTCGAATAGACTAGAAATATAACATTCATTTCTTATAATTTAAGTGTAAATTCCATTTTAAACCGTAGAAAACCATGCAAAAACATTGATGACATCACTGTCACATGACTAAATTGTGTCTAAGGGCTGATAACAGAATAATGTCAGCTAATCAGAAAACATGTTACATCCAAAATTAGATTATTATTGAACGGTTGCATTTGAAACACTTAAAAAAGTTTATAGCATGTCATATGGCTACTATACAAAGAACAAGGTCCGATTAGCCCCGGTTTTGGCCCCCTTATTTTCTCATTTTTCAAATTTTGGTTTGAAAAGCTACTTATCATGTTAAAATGTTCCCTGAGGTTTTAAGTTTGTTTGGATGAATTTCAAACCATTTATTTCAGCAACTGGGTGAGGTGAGGGGGTAAAATTTCTGTTATAATTCAGATATTGTAATTTTTATTATCTTTTGAGGAGTTTTGTATAATGAATTTTTAGCCTGCACTAACATGACCCAGACTTTTTTTATACCAATGTCATTAACACTGTTTTTGCTGTTTAAATGGCTATTATTTTCTCCAAGTCACATAGGCCCATTCCTTTTAAATTTTAAGTAACACATGCTAAAAATCGTTATTTTTTATACTTTTGACGTTTTTGATGCCCTTTGACATCCCCTTACTTCGTCCAGTTGCTGAAATTTATGATTTTGAAGTTCATAGGGGGTTTAAAACGGGGCTTTTTGTACCATGTTCTTTAAGCCATCTGCTGTATTTTTTTCTTTTTGTAGTTACTTAAAGAATGAACCAATTGTCTATGAAAAAATTGAGACCATGATTTTTTTTAAAAGGACTTGGCTCATGTATACAATGTCAATGTATCACACTTGTTGTGTTTGTGGGTGTTGTTTTTCTTCATCTAATAACAAGTTATTATTACAAAGATCTGTGATATATTTTTGATTCCTTTTAAAGATCAAACAGCCACAGCAGTTTTGCATTTGATTTTTTTCTTAAGATTTTCTGTCAATGTGTTTCACAATTTAGCAAAATTCATACAATCTCACCAAACTGTGATGAAAAAAAAGGGGGTTATTGACTTCATTTTGTCACTGCAGCAACCACTATTTTGTTTTTCCCAAAATGAAATCACTTGTTTTTTTTTTATTTGAAATGTAAAATACTCCTATAGAAATTAACTTAGAACATTATTCTGATTTGAAAATCGGTTACAATTTTTAAGTGTTTTGATTAATCTTTAAAACATGTTTTATTTCATTCCAACCAAAGGTGAAAAACATTCCAAGTATATATTTCAGTGATTTATTTTTTAATTTTAAAAAGTGCAGACATTAGTGTACTCTTTCAAAGAAATGAAGAAAGTCACAAAAATAGGTCACAAATCTTTCATAAAAGTTAATATATGTTATTGTTTCATTTTTTATCCCTGGCAAAGCTTTGCTGGGGATAAAAAAAATTGTCCATTCGTCTGTCAGTAATTCAGTCAATCCATCTATCTGGTCTTATTATTGCTTTCACTTGTACAATTCTAGTTATATTTGTATAAACTTCATATTCTCGATTAGTATCCATATAATGTCTCTAAGAAGTTTGAAAATCAGTGATGACTATTCATTTTTGAGTTATGCCCCTATGCAACATAAATTATATAGAAAATTGCATCCTTAGCGCTCTCATTTGTACAATTCTTGCCAGATTTTGTGAAGATTTACTGGGGCATTGGAACTCTGTTATTCTTTCCTCAGAACAATAAATCTGAGCTCATAGGTACAAATTTCATGTAAGTTTTAAATTTTATACAGAATTAATTGTTGTTACCCTAAACCGTAAATATAAGTTAATTTTGCATTATTTACGTCAAAAACAAACATCAGCTATTTCACATCAAGTCATTCCTGTTTTCTTGACCAAAGGTGTTGCGGAAATTTATACTGGAAACTAATTTAATGTGTGCAATTAGACATGGTAATCTGATGCTTTTTGGTGAGTCAAACAGAAAAAATCAATTCAAGTGATGCTTCCAAATGCACTTAACTAATACAATGTATGCTGTTTGGTCTTTAAGAGATTTTTGTATTGTTTATATTATATATATTTTTAATATTTATTCTTTATATTGTTTTCAAATTTTTACATCTTATCCTGCATTCTTCCTTATTCAGATTTTTTTTTGGTATACCAGAAGTTGCTTAAACCTTCACTATTTTAATTCCTGTCAAGTTTTTTTCAAATATTTTGCATTCTTCTTATTTCAAGTACCAGAAAAGTGAATTATTTAACTCCCCACAACAAATTTGGTATTTATAATCCACTCTGGTCAGGTAAGTTGCCAAATTTTAAATCATTGTTTATAAATAGCATAATTAACAGGCCTTGTAGCTAGGGTGTTTAGAGGGGCTTTTTTTAGGTGAATCTGCTAACAAAATATTACATTATTCTGTTCAATAGTAATGAAGAAATATAGGATGTAAATATTAAATTTGTTAAACATATGAAATATTCAAAGTTACTGCTAACAGGCAGTGGTGCCTTAAAGGTGTACCAATAAAAGCTAGTACAAACTAAAGTAGCTATATATTCATACAATTTAGCATCTTTTCTTCTGGATTATGCTTTTACAGCTGACTATTCAGTATGTTTTTTCCTCATCTTTGAAGGCTGTATGGTGACCTAAAAGTGTTGATTTCTGTGTCATTTGGTCTCTCATGGAGAGTTGTTTAATTGGCAATCTTCTAATTTTTATATTCAAAGATAACACTGTCAAGTTTGGTCTTATAATTTCATCCGTCCGCCCATAGATTACCTCACATGTTGTAACTAATATGAACATTTAGAAGGTGCTCTTTTTTATTAATGCTTTCTTTGTTTGATTATTAATGTGATATTTACATTACAATTTTGTTTTTGTTTTTTAATATTGTTTGATTATTTATCCTTCTTAAGTTTTGAAGCTTTTCAAGTCTAATTATTTGACTTGTATTGTGTTGCCTCGTAAAAAATGTATTTGGCATTTCTACTTATATTGTGTCAACTGGTAGTATATTAACATGGACTTTAAAATTTGGAGATGACTTTTTGATTTTCTAGAGGGGACCAGGAGTAATTTGAAAATGAATATTCTGACATTGTGAAAGAATTGAAACAAATATGCTTGCCAAGGACAGGATAAAAATGAATAAATTTGAAACACAAAATGCAGGAAATAATTAGTTACAAAAGTGAAATAAATTTCTTGAAGAGTAGCCGCAGAAAAAAAACAAGACATGAATAGCAAAAGAGGAATATACATATCCAATCTGCCAAAAAAATTCTTCTGCCCCCATCAGAATATAACTAGGACCTTCATCATTGCTGTGTATATTATGCTGAACCTTAAAGGGGCACTAGCTGTCAAATTCATGGTCACCGATTTGACTCAAATTCTCATATTTGATTTATAACAATGTAAAACATTTATCCAAACTATCAAAAGTCTAAAATAAACAGTTTACAGAGTATGGGGTAGATAATATATAGGTTCGTTTTGTGTGTATTTTAGTCCAGACGCCATCTAATTAACTATCGATTTGACCTCAGATGACCATATAGGCGATGTAAACAAAAATAATGATATGAATAGATTAAACCAACACGTGCAATTGGATTTTTATAGGTCTGTTTGATTTTATTTTATAGATAAAAAATAGATGTTTCTCATTGCTTTTAATCGTATAAGAATGATTTTATATGCATCGAATTAGTAATCAAATGATTTACTGTAGTCTCACTTTCATTGTTGACATTCTTTTTCTTTAAATAACCAGCACACTTACAATGCATGCGTTGTCAATCTCTAGCTAGGGGTTAAATTGAAGTTCACATGAATACGGATTTAAAGAGGTCGACTCATTCACTTGCAAGTGAATTACTAATTATCAACGTTTCTTGGCGTAATTTGATAAAATTGAACCTTTTTGGCTGCAAAACAAAAAAGCGAATTGTTATTTCACTATTTCACTTTCATTATTGATTAAACAAACAAAAAATCAACTTAAGATTTTTAATATATCTCTTAGCTAGTGCCCCTTTAAGGTGACATTTGTCATTGAGTTATTGTTATTTGATATCTATATTTTACTACGATTTATGCTTTTATTTACTCAGATACTGTGAGATTCTGGTGATTGACTTTTAATATCAAATAAACAATTTAAATCAAATTGACTTGATCAATGTTACTTTATTACATCATACCAAATTATTTCAAATTATTTTAATACTCATTCCAAGATGTATTTTTGTTCCCAACGGTTACAGATTGGCACAACTAAGGTATAACTTTTTGGTGAAATTGATGGCTTTAACAATCCTAAATACATGTATACTGGTATATGTTGTCCAATCTTTTACAGATTAATAAAAAGAAATGATTAAAAAAAAAATGGTCTATAAAAGCTATGTTTTTTCCTTGAAAACTAGAAAAAAAACGATAGGTCAATAAGGACCCAACATGCACATTTTGTTTGAGGAAAGAAACAGATGATCAAAATGTATGTTTATGAAAAAACAAATTAGTGTTCGAATCATGGTATCATGTTGTTTACCTCAGCCTTGTCGTTGTCCAAAAACATTGAGTTTCCAGACAAAAAACTTTAGTTTTAGTAAATGGATCTCTATGAAATTTTACCAGATTGTTCGATACCACAAAAAGAAAGTTGGGATTGATAATTTGGGGTTATGGTACTAACAGTTTTGGGGAAGACGTTACTAAGTTGAAATTTGTGTCTAATCCATTTGTCTCTTTTTGGAACAATAACATATGTTTAAACTAAACTAACAGTTTAGGAATTAGTAGTCATAAGGGACCAAAAACAAGCATATTTGTATTTTCTGGACAATATCCGTAATTATAAGTGTAGGTATCTTTTAAAATTGTACATGTACCACAAGGTTCCATATCACACAAAGGGAAGGCTTGACCATTATGGAATAACCATTTCACAGATGATACTGGAGATGTTCCTTAAGTCGTAACTACAATCCACTCTCATTTTCATGAATGTGACCTACTGAATGAGACTATCTTCCAGGTTTGTAATAACAGGAGCAACATGACAGGTGCCACATGTAGAGAAGCAAATGGTTACCCTTTCGGAGCACCTGAGATTACCCCCAGTTTTTGCCGGGATCGTGTTGCTTAATAGATCTTCAGTTTTCTATGTTGTGTCTTATGCACTATTATTTGTCTGTTTGTATTTATCTTTGTTATAGCCATGGCGTTGTCAGTTTATTTTTTATCTATGAGTTTGACTGTCCCTCTGGTATCTTTCTTTTGAATTGAGTTTTAGGGACTTTCATACAATAACTTGTGTTTACGTGTATGGATCTCTGACTCTCTGAATTTGTAACAGTATTGATTTTCAGGGCAATTACTCCAAAAAAGAAATATATGTTATGTCAAACAGTTTTGTTAGATCACATCTCTACGAATTTTAGTGGCCTTTCAGTCGTGATTTTTGGGTAACCTATATTTTTTTTAACAGGGAATGAATTTGTCAAATTATACCTATACTTTTTTCCTAGTAAAACTATCATTACATGTTTTTTTTTTAAATCCTTGATAGGTCAAAAGATTGCCAAAATGCAAATATTGAAATGATTAATCTTTTTAGATTAGAGCAGGATAAATTTCAAGGCGACTGAAAACAAAAGATCATAAGACATTATATATTATAGCCTAAACAAAAACGATATTGTGTATCCATTCACGACAGCATCTTGTCTTGAGTACTATCGTATCATGCATGAAATATTTGACACTGGACTTTGGCAAACAACATTCAATTAATCAATAATTCTGTTCGTAACACAAACATTGAAAATTAGCAAAGACACGGCACATGGATTGTTATTTTCATTAAAAGTACATTGAGGCCTTCAATATAGACCCAAAAAGTAGCCATAGGTCAATGAAAGTCCCAGACAGTACCATACAATAGAGCGGAAGTCTTTCAAGATAGATGTCAATCACGCTACATCTATGTATTGAAAAACTAAATTATATGGTAAATTACAGATTAAAACAATATATTATAGTATAGTTGTTAGATTATTGCCCTTCTCAACATTGTTTCATAAAACATGTATATGTATATAGGCGAGTGACTTATTTCAAAAAGACGCTTAGTTAACGACTTTAATGCACCCACCTAACACACGGCTGTATTATATATCATTCGAAAGCTGATAATCTGTACTTTCTGTTTTGTCCGGTCGTAAAAAAGTCGTACGGTGCATTTTCTGTTAAATCAAGGTCAAAGGTCATAAAAACATTTACGATTATTAAATAAAACGCTACTTTCTTATTCTTGTACCCTAAATTTTTTCAAAAGATCATATGAACTTTATGGAACATGATACATAATTTCCAAATCAAACGAAAAAATAAGAAATTCGATGAGCAAAATTTCCCGAAAATTGAAATTTATCACAAATCCTAAAAAAATGATTTTTTTTTTCAAAAAGTAAAATATAGCTTGGGGAATCGATGTTTGTATGCCAAAAAATAGACAAATGTATATATTTTAGGTCAAGGAATATTTGTTTTGTAATTTTAAGATGTTATTATTATTTTTGTTCATGGAACAGCCTTCTATTGAAGTGTTTGCAGTTGCCCAAAAATCTACCATCTTCAAATAGCGATCATTTTGTTAATTTATGTTAAAATAGCACATCGCTTATTGAGAATATCATGGAGGAGAATGAGATTTCATAATAAAAGAAGGGATATTTAAAGTTAGAACATAATATATGCGAGGTAATTGAGGTTAAACTGTTTTTTACTGAGTCAAACTTTTTTACTTTTTGTAATTATGTTTAAATGCAAACATGACTTTGCTACTAAATCGTAGGCAACATTGAAATAAGTAACCTTAAAAAATCGTACGGTCAAATCGAGATCAAATGCCAAGGACGAATAAGTGCATATTTTTGAAGATTTCAGCCTGATTACATTATATGACTTTTATATACTTAATTCACATATGCAAACAATTTAAACTTTTAGCAGAGCGATTAACAGTCATTATTCAAATGCACTTTTTAATATTTAAAGCGTGTTTTGGACAGAGCGCACATGTTTCCTGAAATTCGAGTAAAAGTTAACAAAATGTGAGAAAACCCAAATTTTTCTTTCTGGTGCAACTGCTAATCACTTTAAACTAAGTAATACCCTGTAATGACTATGAAAGAAGTTTTTGACATCATAAAATTTCCTAAAAGTATGCTTACTTCTAATCAAACAGCAAATCATAACAACTCATACAGTTGCCCAAAATACCGCCATCTGCGAAAACACTGCTTTTAAGAATTTCTTCCTATTTAAACATTGTATCTGGTTATATAAGATTTAATAAACAAATTCTTAAGAATCTGAAAAACTTAGAGTAAAAAAATATGTGCGCGAATCATCTTATTGCTTGAAATAAAGGGGATGAAACTACGAGAATTGCAATCTGCATTGTAACTACCAGTCTGAAATAAACATATTTTGACTTTTCTAATTGTTTGATTTGTAGCTTCATTATAAATATTGATGTAATGAAAAGACCATTTTATTTATTTTATGTGAATTGAAAATTTCGACCAAATTAAATAAAAATATATTGATGAAAATTGAAATTTCAAAGAATTTCAAAAAAATAGTAAACACATTATAAAACTTGATTTCTTGATTGCTTGAATTGCGTTGTTCATTGTTTACATGTATTAATTTATAAAATAAGAATAATTTTGAAGAAAAAATATCTATTTATACGCAAAGATTCTAGTTACAACTAGACTTCCTGAATAGCTTGAATGACTAGTTCATTTTTCAAACGAGGATGACTTCATGCAAGAGTTTCTGATGACGACTGAAAAGAAGCTTTCATTATCTTGAAACTTCATTTTCCACTATATAGATGATGTCATCTCACTAAAGAGCGCAAAATTTGTGACAATGTTGGACTCGTATTTTCCATGGAAATCGGAAATAAAAGACTTGAAACAGATATAGTTTACTCCATCACGTATCTTGAAATCGATGATGAGGGTTGGTTGAGAAAAAGTTTTACGACAAGAGAAAGGTGCATAAAACATCCCATAAAACCACCCCTTACTACAAAATTATAAACTTCTCATTTCCATCTAACAACATTATAGCAACGCCTGCATATATATACTACTAAAGGAGGAGACCGATTTTATTGAGCCGCATCTCCTCTGATATAAAGGCAACTATAGTATACCGCTATTCAATAGTGATCAATCGATTTACTAGTAACTGAAATAAATCCGGGTCACAAAACTAGGGAAACGCATCAATTATAAGAGGAACACAACGATACAACAGAAACACTGAACTGCTACAAAAAACACACGCCATCATACAAAGAAACAGAGTATTCGATACCAACTGTCATATGCCTGACTTGGTACAGGACATTTGAAGAAAAATTGTGGTTTAAACATGGTTCTAAACCAGAGTTCAAATGCAAAGTTGAAATCAGCCCTTTGAAAATTTCATGGACGCCCCTACGAGTTGGTTGACAATTATGAGATATCTGTTTCGCCAGATGACGACTGATAAGTTCCATCGACGTAACCAAATTGCCGTCATCTCTGCCGTGAATGACATCAACCGAATAAGGCTTGGCACCGAGTTCGGAAATACATGAGCCACAAGACGGGTAAAAGAGAGCAGTGGTGTAGTGGTTAGTGCATCGAACTACTAACACAAAGGTTCCTGGTTCGATTCCCGTTCCGTGATGAAAATTTCAGGGACTAAATTTTCGGCTCTACTAGACACCATTTGTGAGTATGGTCTTAAGGAAACAATGAAAGTCCATCGGAAGGGGACGATAAATGGCTGACCCGTGTAAAGAGAGAGCCATATCTCTTGCACGTTAAACACACGTTTGTAGATTTCGAAAAAGAGCAAACAAATGCCGCTACAAGGTAGCACTTGCTCACGCAAAGTGGAAAGAGATTAATTTAAGTTGCAAAACTTGTTTCCCAATCCACTATAAATAAATATGTTTAAACTAAGACGGATGTCACATGTGGAACATAATCTGCCTACCCTTTGGGAGCCATGAGTTCACTCAAAATGTTTTGGGGAGATTGTGTTACTTAATCTGTAGCTTTATATGTTGTGTTTTGTATACTGTTGCTTGTCTTGTTTGTTTGTTGCCCGGCTTTGTCAGTTCGTTTTTAGCTCACCTGGCCTAAAAGGCCATGTGAGCTTTTCTCATCATTTGGCGTCCGTCGTCGTCGTCGTCGTCGACATCGTCGTCGTCGTCGTCTGTCGTCGTTAACAATTTTTCAAAAATCTTCTCCTCTGAAACTACTGAATGGATTTGAATGAAACTTAGCATGATTGTTCCTTAGAGTATCCTGCACAAAGTGTGTGCTTCGATTTTTGATCCGTCAAAAAACATGGCCGCCGTTACTTAAAATAGAACATAGGGGTCAAATGCAGTTTTTGGCTTATATCTCAAAAACCAAAGCATTTAGAGCAAATCTGACAAGGGATAAAAATGTTCATTAGGTCAAGATCTATACGCCCTGAAATTTTCAGATAAATCAAACAAACCATTGTTGGGTTGCTGCCACTTAATTGGTAATTTTAGGGAAATTTAGCAGTTTTTGGTCATTATCTTGAATATTATTATAGATAAAGATAAACTGTAAACAGCAAAAATTATCAGCAAAGTAAGATCTACAAATAAGTTAATATGACCAAAATTGTCAATTGACCCCTTAAGGGGTTATTGTCCTTTAATGACAATTTTTCACAATTTGTTCATCAGATTTGCTAACTTTAAAAAATCTTCTCCTCTGAAACTACTGAATGGATTTGTATGAAACTTAGCATGATTGTTCCTTAGATTATCCTGCACAAAGTGTGTGCTTCGATTTTTGATCCATAAAAAAACATGGCCGCCGTTACTTAAAATAGAACATAGGGGTCAAATGCAGTTTTTGGCTTATATCTCAAAAATGAAAGCATTTAGAGCAAATCTGAGATGGGGGTATAAATGTTCATTAGGTCAATATCTAGCAGCCCTGAAATTTTCAGATGAATCAAACAAACCATTGTTGGGTTGCTGCCACTTAATTGGTAATTTTAGGGAAATTTTGCAGTTTTTGGTCATTATCTTGAATATTATTATAGATAAAGATAAACTGTAAACAGCAAAAATGATCAGCAAAGTAAGATCTACAAATAAGTTAATATGACCAAAATTGTCAATTGACCCCTTAAGGGGTTATTGTCCTTTAATGACAATTTTTTACAATTTGTTCATCATATTTGCTAACTTTAAAAAATCTTCTCCTCTGAAACTACTAAATGGATTTGGCTGAAACTTAGCATGAGTTGTTCCTTAGATATCCTGCACAAAGTGTGTGCTTCGATTTTTGATCCGTCAAAAAACATGGCCGCCGTTACTTAAAATAGAACATAGGGGTCAAATGCAGTTTTTGGCTTATATCTCAAAAACCAAAGCATTTAGAGCAAATCTGACAAGGGAAAAAATGTTCATTAGGTCAAGATCTAGCAGCCCTGAAATTTTCAGATGAATCAAACAAACCATTGTTGGGTTGCTGCCACTTAATTGGTAATTTTAGGGAAATTTTGCAGTTTTTGGTCATTATCTTGAATATTATTATAGATAAAGATAAACTGTAAACAGCAAAATTGATCAGCAAAGTAAGATCTACAAATAAGTTAATATGACCAAAATTGTCAATTGACCCCTTAAGGGGTTATTGTCCTTTAATGACAATTTTTTCACAATTTGTTCATCATATTTGCTAACTTTAAAAAATCTTCTCCTCTGAAACTACTAAATGGATTTGGATGAAACTTAGCATGATTGTTCCTTAGATTATCCTGCACAAAGTGTGTGCTTCGATTTTTGATCCGTCAAAAAACATGGCCGCCGTTACTTAAAATAGAACATAGGGGTCAAATGCAGTTTTTGGCTTATATCTCAAAAACCAAAGCATTTAGAGCAAATCTGACAAGGGGAAAAAATGTTCATTAGGTCAAGATCTATACGCCCTGAAATTTTCAGATGAATCAAACAAACCATTGTTGGGTTGCTGCCACTTAATTGGTAATTTTAGGGAAATTTTGCAGTTTTTGGTCATTATCTTGAATATTATTATAGATAAAGATAAACTGTAAACAGCAAAAATTGATCAGCAAAGTAAGATCTACAAATAAGTTAATATGACCAAAATTGTCAATTGACCCCTTAAGGGGTTATTGTCCTTTAATGACAATTTTTTCACAATTTGTTCATCATATTTGCTAACTTTAAAAAATCTTCTCCTCTGAAACTACTGAAATGGATTTGGATGAAACTTAGCATGATTGTTCCTTAGATTATCCTGCACAAAGTGTGTGCTTCGTGCTTCGATTTTTGATCCGTCAAAAAAACATGGCCGCCGTTACTTAAAATAGAACATAGGGGTCAAATGCAGTTTTTGGCTTATATCTCAAAAACCAAAGCATTTAGAGCAAATCTGACAAGGGGAAAAAATGTTCATTAGGTCAAGATCTATACGCCCTGAAATTTTCAGATGAATCAAACAAACCATTGTTGGGTTGCTGCCACTTAATTGGTAATTTTAGGGAAATTTGCAGTTTTTGGTCATTATCTTGAATATTATTATAGATAAAGATAAACTGTAAACAGCAAAAATTGATCAGCAAAGTAAGATCTACAAATAATTAATATGACCAAAATTGTCAATTGACCCCTTAAGGGGTTATTGTCCTTTAATGACAATTTTTCACAATTTGTTCATCATATTTGCTAACTTTAAAAAATCTTCTCCTCTGAAACTACTGAATGGATTTGGATGAAACTTAGCATGATTGTTCCTTAGATTATCCTGCACAAAGTGTGTGCTTCGATTTTTGATCCGTCAAAAAACATGGCCGCCGTTACTTAAAATAGAACATAGGGGTCAAATGCAGTTTTTTGGCTTATATCTCAAAAACCAAAGCATTTAGAGCAAATCTGACAAGGGGAAAAAATGTTCATTAGGTCAAATCTATACGCCCTGAAATTTTCAGATGAATCAAACAAACCATTGTTGGGTTGCTGCCACTTAATTGGTAATTTTAGGGAAATTTTGCAGTTTTTGGTCATTATCTTGAATATTATTATAGATAAAGATAAACTGTAAACAGCAAAAATGATCAGCAAAGTAAGATCTACAAATAAGTTAATATGACCAAAATTGTCAATTGACCCCTTAAGGGGTTATTGTCCTTTAATGACAATTTTTCACAATTTGTTCATCATATTTGCTAACTTTAAAAAATCTTCTCCTCTGAAACTACTGAATGGATTTGGATGAAACTTAGCATGATTGTTCCTTAGATTATCCTGCACAAAGTGTGTGCTTCGATTTTTGATCCTCAAAAAACATGGCCGCCGTTACTTAAAATAGAACATAGGGGTCAAATGCAGTTTTTGGCTTATATCTCAAAAACCAAAGCATTTAGAGCAAATCTGACAAGGGGAAAAATGTTCATTAGGTCAAGATCTTACGCCCTGAAATTTTCAGATGAATCAAACAAACCATTGTTGGGTTGCTGCCACTTAATTGGTAATTTTAGGGAAATTTAGCAGTTTTTGGTCATTATCTTGAATATTATTATAGATAAAGATAAACTGTAAACAGCAAAAATGATCAGCAAAGTAAGATCTACAAATAAGTTAATATGACCAAAATTGTCAATTGACCCCTTAAGGGGTTATTGTCCTTTAATGACAATTTTTCACAATTTGTTCATCATATTTGCTAACTTTAAAAAATCTTCTCCTCTGAAACTACTGAATGGATTTGGATGAAACTTAGCATGATTGTTCCTTAGATTATCCTGCACAAAGTGTGTGCTTCGATTTTTGATCCTAAAAAACATGGCCGCCGTTACTTAAAATAGAACATAGGGGTCAAATGCAGTTTTTTGGCTTATATCTCAAAAATGAAAGCATTTAGAGCAAATCTGAGAGGGGTAAAAATGTTCATTAGGTCAAATCTAGCAGCCCTGAAATTTTCAGATGAATCAAACAAACCATTGTTGGGTTGCTGCCACTTAATTGGTAATTTTAGGGAAATTTGCAGTTTTTGGTCATTATCTTGAATATTATTATAGATAAAGATAAACTGTAAACAGCAAAAATGATCACAAAGTAAGATCTACAAATAAGTTAATATGACCAAAATTGTCAATTGACCCCTTAAGGGGTTATTGTCCTTTAATGACAATTTTTCACAATTTGTTCATCATATTTGCTAACTTTAAAAAATCTTCTCCTCTGAAACTACTGAATGGATTTGGATGAAACTTAGCATGATTGTTCCTTAGATTATCCTGCACAAAGTGTGTGCTTCGATTTTTGATCCGTCAAAAAAACATGGCCGCCGTTACTTAAAATAGAACATAGGGGTCAAATGCAGTTTTTGGCTTATATCTCAAAAACCAAAGCATTTAGGCAAATCTGACAAGGGGAAAAATGTTCATTAGGTCAAGATCTATACGCCCTGAAATTTTCAGATGAATCAAACAAACCATTGTTGGGTTGCTGCCACTTAATTGGTAATTTTAGGGAAATTTAGCAGTTTTTGGTCATTATCTTGAATATTATTATAGATAAAGATAAACTGTAAACTGCAAAAATGATCAGCAAAGTAAGATCTACAAATAAGTTAATATGACCAAAATTGTCAATTGACCCCTTAAGGGGTTATTGTCCTTTAATGACAATTTTTCACAATTTGTTCATCATATTTGCTAACTTTAAAAAATCTTCTCCTCTGAAACTACTAAATGGATTTGGATGAAACTTAGCATGATTGTTCCTTAGATTATCCTGCACAAAGTGTGTACTTCGATTTTTGATCCGTCAAAAAACATGGCCACCGTTACTTAAAATAGAACATAGGGGTCAAATGCAGTTTTTGGCTTATATCTCAAAAACCAAAGCATTTAGAGCAAATCTGACAAGGGGACAAAATGTTCATTAGGTCAAGATCTATACGCCCTGAAATTTTCAGATGAATCAAACAAACCATTGTTGGGTTGCTGCCACTTAATTGGTAATTTTAGGGAAATTTTGCAGTTTTTGGTCATTATCTTGAATATTATTATAGATAAAGATAAACTGTAAACAGCAAAAATTATCAGCAAAGTAAGATCTACAAATAAGTCAATTTGACCAAAATTGTCAATTGACCCCTTAAGTAGTTATTGTCCTTTAAAGACTTTTTTCACAATTTGTTCATCATGTTGACTTACTTTAAAAAATCTTCTCCTTTGAAATTGCTGTATCAATTTCAGCCAAACTTAGGCTAAATGAGTTTCAGAGTATCTAGTAAAAATTTTATATGTCATTTCCTTGTATGTCAAGAAACATAGCTCCTATGGCTAAAATAGAACATAGGAGATAATGATTTTTTTTTTTGCTTTTGAAGAAAATAGGACGATTCAAAGAACATTTAAATAAATTCAAAAACCAAAATAATCATTGATGAGAGATTAAACCAAAAAAATTCAGGTGAGCGATTCAGGCTCTTGAGAGCCTCTTGTTTATTATGAGTTTGATGTCCCTATAGTATATTTCGTCCTTATTCAAGTAGTAAAAGATTTTAAAATGATAGATCAGTGTAGCTGAATGTATCATGATAACGATTTGGTTCTATATATATATCACCGTGAGCAAATTAAGTTACATAGTATTTTCGCGGATATTTGTCTTATTGCGTTTATCTTCTTCACTTTATTTTGAGGTGATTTTTGGCCGATTTTCATTACTGCAACTGAATGTTTTTAAAGTAAAAAAAATACCAAAGGGACAATCAACATATAAAACCATGAATCAAATAAAGTTAATTAAAACCATTAACAAAATAAAGTTAAAGTCCAAGAGACGAACAACAGTCCACAAAACACAGCATACCATGAAAACGATCACTTCTAAAACAGCGAATGATCTTATAAGGTAAAGAAGAGTATTTAACTTTGTCATTTTGTTATTATACACTGCTTATCGTGTTTTACATCCACAATGGCATGCTTATGTATTTTAAAAGCTTATGTAGAAATTTCTCAAAGCATCTTTTATTCAAATAATTAAAGCGCATAAACTTCTAAACACATTTAATATGATTTAATATAACACGATTCTAAATTAAATAAGAAACAGCCGCATTTTTTTTAGTTCGTTTACATCACGCTCTAGACAACCAAGTATTTCTAACCAAGGTTACTTATTTCAATGTTGCCTTCGATTTAGTAGCAAAGTCATGTTTGATTTAAACATAATTACAAAAAGTAAAAAAGTTTGACTCAGTAAAAAACAGTTTAACCTCAATTACCTCGCATATATTATGTTCTAATTTTAAATATCCCTTCTTTTATTATGAAATCTCATTCTCCTCCATGATATTCTCAATAAGCGATGTGCTATTTTAACATAAATTAACAAAATGATCGCTATTTGAAGATGGTAGATTTTTTGGCAACTGCAAACACTTCAATAGAAGGCTGTTCCATGAAGAAAAATAAATAATAACATCTTAAAATTACAAAACAAATATTCCTTGACCTAAAATATTTACATTTGTCTATTTTTTGGCATACAAACATCGATTCCCCAAGCTATATTTTACTTTTGAAAAAAAATTCATTTTTTTTGGATTTGTGATAAATTTCAATTTTCGGGAAATTTTGCTCATCGAATTTCTTATTTTTTCGTTTGATTTGGAAATTATGTATCATGTTCCATAAAGTTCATATGATCTTTTGAAAAATTTTAGGGTACAAGAATAAGAAAGTAGCGTTTTATTTAATAATCGTAATTTTTTTTATGACCTTTGACCTTGATTTAACAGAAAATGCACCGTACGACTTTTTACGACCGGGCAAAACAGAAAGTACAGATTATCAGCTTTCGAATGATATATAATACAGCCGTGTGTTAGGTGGGTGCATTAAAGTCGTTAACTAAGCGTCTTTTTGAAATAAGTCACTCGCCTATTATGGTACCTCTTGAACTTTGTAGATCTCCCCATTCTGGAGTTTTCGTAAGACACAAGTAGTTTGCGCCCGAACCATATTTATCCCATTTCTTCCCTGCTGAGTAACCTACAGATACAAATAGGATGCTGTAAGTTACTCTCACCTGACTTAACTTTGGACTATTATTGTATTTTTTATCATGTTTTGAAAATTTTGCATTTTATTTGGGCATGTTGAACTGTCCTCGGGATCGTGAGGACACATTTCATTTTTATTTTTTTTATTGAAATATATGTACTGAGTCTAATTTTAGGAACGATTTGTTTGATGAAAACTGATTATTTTATTTTTTCCCTCAATATGTATAGACCAAGCCGATACACTTGAGCTGTCAAATAAAACTTTGTCCACTTCTACAATTTTGTTTTACAAACTTCCTGTTTATTTTAGTTACTGTGATTATTGATTTGTTTTGAACATAATTATCTTCTAGTTAAAGGCATTTGTTATTTTTTTCAGGTGTAGCATATGGTAATGGTGTGTACTTTGCTGCACATGCCAGCTATTCTATAGGAGGGTATGCAGCACCAGATGCTAATGGCCACAAAAGAATTTACTTATCTAAAGTGCTAACAGGAGAATATACCAATGGAAGAGGGGGGATGAGAATGCCTCCTACAAAGGCTGGAACTCATATCTTGTATGATTCTGTTGTGGACAACACTACAGATCCGGTCATGTATATTATTTTTCATGATGCTCAGGCTTACCCAGAATACATGATTTTGTTCACATGGGGCCTGTTATTTGTGCCATTTGTATTTTTTTTATACAATCATATTGAATCGAGATGAATATACATTTTTTGCCTGGAAATTCCAATTAAGGAATGACTAATCTTTTTTCTGTCTATGAAGAAATAATATAAAAGAATTGGTGCACACTGAATTACGCACGTAGCAGGTTACTTAACAGTGTGCACCACATTTTTTATGTTTCTTCGAATAGACTAGAAATATAACATTCATTTCTTATAATTTAAGTGTAAATTCCATTTTAAACCATAGAAAACCATGCAAAAACATTGATGACATCACTGTCACATGACTAAATTGTGTCTAAGGGCTGATAACAGAATAATGTCAGCTAATCAGAAGACATATTACATCCAAAATTAGATTATTATTGAATGGTTGCATTTGAAACACTTTAAAAGTTTATAGCATGCCATATGGCTACTATACAAAGGACAAGGTACGATTAGCCCCTGTTTTGGCCCCCTTATTTTCTCATTTTTCAAATTTTGGTTTGAAAAGCTACTTATCATGTTAAAATATTCCCTGTGTTAAGTTTGTTTGGATGAATATCAACCATTTATTTCAGCAACTGGGTGAGGTTAGGGGGTAAAATTTCTGTTATTATTCAGATATTGTAATTTTTACTATCTTTTGAGGAGTTTTGTATAATGAATTTTTAGCCTGCACTTACATGACCCAGACTTTTTTTTATACCAATGTCATTATAAACACTGTTTTTGCTGTTTAAATAGCCATTATTTTCTCCAAGGCACGTAGGCCCATTCCTTTTAAAATCTAAGAAACACATGCGAAAAATCGTTATTTTTTCTACTTTTGACGTTTTTGATGCCCTTTGACATCACTTTACTTCGTCCAGTTGCTGAAATTAATGATTTTGAAGTTCATAGGGGGTTTTAAACAGCTTATTGTACATGTCTTTTAAGCCATCTGTTGTATTTTTTTCTTTTTGTTGTTACTTAAAGATTGAACCAATTGTCTATGAAAAAATTGAGACCATGATTTTTTTTTTAAAGGACTTGGCTCATGTATACAATGTCAATGTATCACACTTGTTGTGTTGTGATTGGATGTTAATTTTGTGTCTTGCACAACTTCTCATCAGACAACAAGTGTAATGATGATATTTATAAGGTTAAACCTTATTTGTATTGTTTTTGAAAAAGTCCTTTTACATACAGTCATTTATGATATTTATATTTTCTTTGTATTTATTGTATGTGTTGTACTGTCTTCATCTAATAACAATTTACTGTAATAAAGATCTGTGATATTTTATTATGCCTTTTAAAGATCAAACAGCCAAAGCAGTTTTGCATTTGATTTTTAACCGGATTTTTTGGACAAAAAAGTCTGTTATTGATATGGGGATGTACGGCGGGCGGCCGGGCAGTCGGGCGGGGGTCGGGCGGCAATCAAATGTTGTCTGTGCATTAACTCATGAACCGTTCAACCAAAGCTTTTACTGCTTGTTACTGACAACTAAATGAAGGTCAAGTTCAATAATGGCGATTTTAAATTTTACCGTTCAGGAGTTAGGGTTCTTGAAAGATGGAAAACTGGAATTTCCAGTCGTTTCCATGCATTACCTCATGAACTGTTCAACCAAAGCTTTTAAAATGTTAATATGTTGTTACTGACAACTAAATGAAGGTCAAGTTTAATAATGGTGATTTTGACTTTTACCGTTCAGGAGTTATGGTTCTTGAAAGATGGAAAAATGGAGTTTCCAGTCGTGTCCGTGCATTAACTCATGAACAGTTCAACCCAAGCTTTTGAAATTTAAATATGTTGTTACTGACAACTAAATGAAGGTCAAGTTCAATAATGGCGATTTTGGCTTATACCGTTCAGGAGTTATGGTTCTTGAAAGATGGAAAAAATGGAGTTTCCAGTCGTGTCCGTGTATTTACGCATGAACTGTTCTGCCAAATCTTCCCAAATTTTAACATGTTGTTACTGATGACAAAATGAAGGTCAAGTTCAATAATGACGATTTTGACTTCTACCGTTCAGGAGTAATGGTTCTTGAAAGATTGAAAAATGGTGTTTCCAGTCGTGTCCATGCATTTTCTCATAAACCATTCGACCAAAGCTTTTGAAATTTGTATATGTTGTTACTGATGACAAAATAGAGTTCAAGTTCAATAATGACGATTTTGACTTTTACCGTTCAGGAGTTATGGTTCTTGAAAGATTGTAAAATGGCATTTCCATTCAAGTTGTTGCATTTACTCATGAACCATTCAATCTAAGCTTTTCAAATTTTAATACTGATGACAAAGTTGAGGTCAAATTTGATATTGACAATTTTTACTTTCACCGTTCATCAGTTATGGTTCTTGTGATATTTGCAGGACACAAATAAATGTTAATAAATCCGGTTTGCTGTCGTTTTGACAGCCTCTTGTTTCTTCAGATTTTGTGTCAATGTGTTTCACAATTTGGCAAAATTCATACAATCTTATCAAACTGTGATGGAAAAAGGGGGTTATCCACTTCATTGTGTCACTGTAGCAATCTCTATTTTGTTTTTCCCAAAATAAAAATCACTTGTTTTTTTTATTTGAAAACTTTAAAGTGAATTACTCCTATAGAAATTAGCCTAGAACATTATTCTGATTTGAAGTTAAACAGAAAATCGGTTACAATTTTTAAGTGTTTTGATTAATCGTTAAAACATGTTTTATTTCATTCCAACCACAGGTGAAAAACATTCCAAGTATATATTTCAGTGATTTTTTTTTTAATTTTAAAAAGTGCAGAAGTTTGTGTACACTTTTAAAGAAAGTCACAAAAATAGGTCACAAATCTTTCATAAAAGTTTATATATCTTATTGTTTCATTTTTTATCCTTGGCAAAGCTTTGCTGGAGATAAAGAATTTTGTCCATTCGTCTGTCTGTCAGTCAGTCTGTCCATCCATCTAGCTATCTGGTCTTATTATTGCTCTCACCTGTGCAATTCTAGTTATATTTGTATAAACTTTATATTCTCGATTAGCATCCATTTAATATTTCTAAGAAGTTTGAAAATCAGTGATGACTATTCATTTTTAGAGTTATGCCCCCTATGTAACATAAATTATATAGAAAATTACATCATTAGCGCTCTCATTTGTACAATTCTTCCCAGATTTTGTAAAGATTTACTGGGGCATTGGAACTCTGTTATTTTTTCCTCAGAGCAATAAATCTGAGCTTATAGGTACAAATTTCATGTAAGTTTTAAATTTTATACAGAATTAATTGTTGTTACCCTAAACTGTAAATATTAGTTAATTTTGCGTTATTTATGTCAAAAACAAAGATCAACTATTTCACATCAAGTCATTCCTGTTTTCTTGACCAAAGGTGTTGCGGAAATTTATACTGGAAACTAATTTAAATGTGTGCAATTAGACATGGTAATCTGATGCTTTTTGGTGAGCCAAACAGAAAAAAATCAATTCAAGTGATGGCATGGCACGGGTTATGTTCTTCTCATATATGTTATGATGGTATGATACTAAACCCCTAACGGGAAGGATTGTGCCTGATGTTCATATGATGAAATCATAATCTTTCAGTCAGTTTAATTGAAGTCTGGAGCTGGCATGTCAGTTAACTGCTAGTAGTCTGTTGTTATTTATGTATTATTGTCATTTTGTTTATTTTCTTTGGTTACATCTTCTGACATCAGACTCGGACTTCTCTTGAACTGAATTTAAATGTGCGTATTGTTATGCGTTTATTTTTCTACATTGGTTAGAGGTATAGGGGGAGGGTTGAGATCTCACAAACATGTTTAACCCCGCCGCATTTTTGCGCCTGTCCCAAGTCAGGAGCCTCTGGCCTTTGTTAGTCTTGTATTATTTTTATATTAGTTTCTTGTGTACAATTTGGAAATTAGTATGGCGTTCATTATCACTGAACTAGTATATATTTGTTTAGGGGCCAGCTGAAGGACGCCTCCGGGTGCGGGAATTTCTCGCTACATTGAAGACCTGTTGGTGACCTTCTGCTGTTGTTTTTTATTTGGTCGTGTTGTTGTCTCTTTGACACATTCCCCATTTCCATTCTCAATTTTATGCTTCCAAATGCACTTAACTAATATGCTGTTTGGTCTTTTAGAGATTTTTGTGTATTATATATATTTTTTAATATTTATTCTTTATATTTATTTCAAAGTTTAACATCTTATTCTGCATTTTTCCTTATTCAGTTTTTTTTGGTATACCAAAAGTTGCTTAAACCTTCAGTTTTCTAATTCCTGTCAAATTTTTTTCAAATGTATTAGCATTCTTCTTATTCTAAGTACTAATATCAGAAAAGTTAATTCTTTAACTTCCCACAACAAATTTGGTATTTATAATCCACTCTGGTTAGGTAAGTTGCCAAATTTTAGATCATATTTTCAATCTGCTAATTTAATATGACATTAATCTGTTCAATAGTATTGAAGAAATATAGGATGTAAATATTAAATTTGTTAAATGTTGGCAGATACTTTGAAAATGTTTACCAAATTTAATATTTACATCCTATATTTTCTTCAATACTTTTGAAGAGAATAATGGAAGTGGTGGCCTAAAAGATGCACCAATAAAAGCTGGTACAAAGTAAAGAAGTTATGTATTCATACAATTTTAAGCATCTTCTCTTCTGGATTATGCTTTTATAGCTGACTATTCCATATGTTTTTGCCTCGTTTTTGAAGGCTGTACGGTGATCCATAGCTGTTGATTTCTGTGTCATTTGGTCTCTCGTGGAGAGTTGTCTAATGGGTAATCTTCCAATTTTTATATTCAAAGATAACACTGTCTCTTTTTTTTAAAATACATTCTATATTTAATTGTTAATGTGACATTTACATTTCAATTTTTTTAGCTCACCTGGCATAGCCATGTGAGCTTATGCCATCACTTGGCGTCCGTCGTCATCCGTCGTCTGTCGTCGTCGTAAACTATTTCAAGGATCTTCTCCTCTAAAACTACTAGGCCAAATACTTCCAAACTTTAACTAAATGTTCCTTAGGGTATCTAGTTTATAAATTGTATCCGAAATTTTGATCTATCAACAAACATGGTCGCCATTGCTAAAAATAGAACATAGGGGTCAAATACAGTTTTTGGCTTATATCTCAAAAACGAAAGCATTTAGAGCAAATATGACATGGGGTAAAAATGTTCATTAGGTTAAGATCAATCAGCCCTGCAATTGTCAGATGAATCAAACAACCCATTGTTCGGTTGCTGCCACTTTATTGGTAATTTTAAGGAAATTTGCAGTTTTTGGTCATTATCTTGAATATAATAATAGATAAAGATAAACTGTAAACAGCAAAAATGATCAGCAAAGTAAGATCTACAAATAAGTTTTAATATCCAAAATTGTCAATTGACCCCTTAAGGGGTTATTGTCCTTTAATGACAATTTTTCACAATTTGTTCATCATATTGCTAACTTTAAAAAGTCTTCTCCTCTATAACTACTCAACCAAGTTCAACCAAACTTCAACTGAATGATCAGTAGGGTGTATAAAATAAAGTTTGTGTTTTATTTTCTATTTCGTCAAAAAACATGGCCGTCATGGCTTAAAATATAACACAGGTTAAAATGCAGTTTTTAGCTTATATCTCAAAAACTCCAGCATTTAGAGCAAATAAGACAAGAGAGTTAATTTTAAAGAAATTTTGCAGTTTTTGGTTATTATCTTGAATATTTATATTATAGATACAGATAAACTGTTAATAGCAAAAATGTTAAGCATCTACAAATAAGTCAATTTGACCAAAACTGTCAATTGACCCTTTAAGGAGTTATTGCCCTTTAAAGACTTTTTTCACAATTTTTTCATCATGTTGACTTACTTTAAAAAATCTTTGATCTATGAGTTTGACTGTCCCTCTGGTATTTTTTTCTTGAATTGAGTTTTGGGGTAATTGCCCTAAACCTTAAAGACTTTCCTACAATAACTTGTGTTTACGGGTATGGATTTCTGACTCTCTGAATTTGTAACAGTATTGATTTTCAGGGTAATTTCTCCAAAAAGGAGGAGGGACAAAAAGGTAAGAGGGGAATTCTTTTTCAAATTTTTTGGGAGGTCCATATTTTATATGGGGGAGGGTGGATTTTTTTTTATAATTTTTGTAGTTTTTTTTCTAAAAATTTTCAATTTTTCATTGATTATTTCTGATTTATTTATAAAAGCAACACATTCTGATCTGGCAGGAGATACACACAAAACAGAGTGAAAGGGTCGAAAATTAAAACGTAAATTAAATTTTTTCCATTTTTTTAATGTGCTGAATATAACAATGTTGTTTAATTTTGGATATCTGACCATATGAGGTATTAAATAAAATATATATTTCAATTTCTGCAAAAATTAAAAATTTTTGGTCGTATATTGGTATCACAGTGGCGTTGTCCGTCGTCGTCGTAGTCCGAAGACATTTGGTTTTCGCACTATAACTTTAGTATAAGTAAATTGAAATCTATGAAATTTAAACACAAGGTGTATGACCATAAAAGGACGGTTGGGATTGATTTTGGAGATTTTGGTCCCAACAGTTTAGGAATTAGAGGACAAAAAGGGCACACATAAGCATTTTCTTGGTTTTCACACCATAACTTTAATTAGTTAAAGTAAATAGAAATCTATGAAAATTTGACACAAGGTTTATGACTACGAAAGAAAGGGTGGGATTGATTTTGGGAGTTGAGGTCCCAACAGTTTAGGAATAAGGGGCCAAAAAAGGACCCCAGGAAGCATTATTCTTGGTTTTCTATTTACTAATATTTAGTATTAGTAAATAGAAATCAAGGAAATTTAAACACAAAGTTTATAAACACAAATGGAAGGTTGGGATTGATTTTGGGAGTTGAGGTCCTAACAGTTTAGGAATTAGAGGCCAAAAAGGGGCCCAAATAAGCATTTTTCTTTGTTTTCGCACCATGACTTTAGTATAAGTAAATAGAAATCTGTGAAATTTTAACACAAGGTTTATGAACATAAAAAGAAGGTTGGGATTGATTTTGGGAGTTTTAGTCCCAACAGTCCAAAGGGTCCAGAATTAAACTTTGTTTGATTTCATTACAAATTGAATAATTGGGGTTTTTTAATATGCCGAATCTAACTGTGTATGTAGATTCTTAATTTTTGGTCCCATTTTCAAATTGGTCTACATTAAGGTCCAATGGGTCCAAAATTAAACTAAGTTAGATTTTAACAAAAAATGAATTATTGGGGTTCTTTGATATGCTGAATCTAAACATGTACTTAGATTTTTTATTATTGGTCCAGATTTCAAGTTGGTCCAAATCGGGGTCCAAAATTAAACTTTGTTTGATTTTCAACAAAAAATTTAATTCTTGAGGTTCTTTGATATGCTGAATCTAAACATGTACTTATATTTTTTATTATGGGCCCATTTTTTAAGTTGGTCCAAATCAGGGTCCCAAGATTTAACTTTTTGTTTGATATCAACAAAAATTAAATCCTTGGGGTTCTTTGATATGCTGAATCTAAACATGTATTTAGATTTTTGATTATAGGCCCAGTTTTCAAGTTGGTCCAAATTGGGGTCCAAAATTAAATTTTGTTTGATTTCAACAAAAATTGTATACATGGGTTCTTTGATATGCTGAATCTAACCATGTATTTATATTTTTGATGTTTGGGCCTGGTTATCAAATTGGTCCACATTGAGGTCTAAAGGGTCCAAAATTGAACATTATTTGATTTCATCAAAAATTGAATTCTTGGGGTTCTTTGATATTCTGAATCCAGCCATGTATTTAGATTTTGGATATGGACCATAATAGGTAATGTCCAATTCAAAATTAAAAGTTTTTAAGTTTAAATTCTTGGACCACATTCATTATGTGTCAGAAATCTGTGTTGTGTCAACTATTTAATCACAATCCAAATTCAGAGATGTATCATGCTTGAATGTTGTGTCCATACTTGCCCCAATGTTCAGGGTTCGAACTCTGCTGTCGTGTAAAGCTACGCCCTGTGGAGCATCTGGTTTATTTTATGTCAGAAATATATGTTATGTCAAACAGTTTTGTTAAATCTCATCTCTATGAATGTTGGTGGCCTTTCAGTCGTGATTTTGGGGAAACCTAGGGAATGAATTTGTCAATACAAATTATACCTATACATATCAATGAATTCCTAGTAAAACTATCATTACATGTTGTTTTTTTTAAATTCCTTTATCTTTGTGATAGGTCAAAAGATTGTCAAAATGCAAATATTGAAATGGTTAATCTTTTTAGATTAGAGCAGGATAAATTTCAAAGCGACTGAAAACAAAAGATCATAAGACATAATACATTATAGCCTAAACAAAACCGATATGATGTATCCATTCATGACAGCGTCTTGTCTTGAGTACTTTCGTATCATGCATAAAATATTTGACACTGGAGTTTAGCAAACAACATTCAATTAATCAATCAATCTGTTCGTAATACGAACATTGAAAATTAGCACAGATACGGCGCATGGATTGTTATTTTCATTAAAAGTACATTGAGGCCTTCAATATACACCCAAAAAGTAGCCAAAGATGAAAGTCCCAGACAGTACCTTACAATAGAGCGGAAGTCTTTCAAGATAGATGTCAATCACGCTACATTTATGTATTGAAAAACTAAATTATATATGTTAAATTACAGATTAGAACAATATATTATAGTATAGTTGTTAGATAATTGCCCTTCTCAACATTGCTAAATAAAACGTGTATATGTATAGTATGTGTAGTTTTGTTAACTCAACATTTGCATATTCCAATACAAACTCAATCAACGCGAACAAACCACGCATGCCAATAGTTTACCATTGATATAAGGTGGACACGGAAGTGAACCACACATTCCTTTAGTAAAATACCAAACTGAATTGTCATTATTTGTAGTCCCATAGTGCTCCCATTCGTTGTCTACACACACGTATTCAGTACTCATTCTGTTCTTGTGCACGGATGACTCTGACATCAGATATCCCCAGTATTCAACGGTCCAATCCTTAGGGCATGTTTTCCGTCCAGGAATCATCACTAATGAGAACCGGAATAAAAGTCGACAAACAGAACAAGGAACTTCTAAACTATCTGCTACATCGGGAGCATCTATTTCCACTCCATACAGCTCACTTATGGTACCTCTTGGACTTTGTAGATCTCCCCATTCTGGAGTTTTCGTTAGACACAAGTAGTTTGCGCCCGAACCATATTTATCCCATTTCTTCCCTGCTGAGTAACCTACAGATTCAAATAAGATGCTGACTTAACTTTGGACTATTATTGTAATGTTATCATGTTTTGAAAATTTTGCATTTCATTTGGGCATGTTGAACTGTCCCATTGTGCATTTAGATTTATGGTTTTCGATCCTCGGGGTCGTGAGCACACATTTCATCAATTTTTTTATTGAAATATATGCACGAACTCTGATTTTAGGAACGATTTGTTAAATGAAAATTGATTGTTTTATTTTTTCACTCAATTTGTATTGATGGTGTTGGTTTTTTTTTCTCTAACATTGTGTGGTATTGCAATTTAAAGAAGATATTCTCAATTGTGGATGTTTTCAGTGTGATTATTATAAAATGTATATATGTTACATTGTGTAAAGGAGAAGACTTTATACGTTAGTAAAACTTCTGTCAAATCTTATTTGCCTTTTTCAGAAAAATAAATTATATATACTTGTAGATCAAACCGATACACTTGAAAATGAATCAGGTTATTGGTCTTATCTAACATAGGAAAACTGCATGGGTTTCAATCAGTAGTTTTATTGTAGAGAAACATACCCCATGACATAAATTATATGGTATAAAAGTTCAATCACAGCTCCTTAAAAAGGAAATGTAATTGAAATTAAAATGTCAATTGTTCTTGAACAATTGAGAGGTCTTTCCTTTTATAATGTAAAATATATGTTCAAATAGACGTAGAATGTATTGAAAAGCTTTAAAACACACTGAAAATCCTTTAAATAAGGTGAAAAACACATAATTCGCTATATTGGACATGACCTTGACCTTTGACCTTTTGACCTTTGTCAAGGTCATTAGTCCCCAATGTCATCGCTGAAGACCCCATGGGTCTAGGACCTTTGGTTATATAGTAAAAGCTGATTTTATCTTTTCAGAAACCTAAAACAGGGGTTATGCCCCTTATAAAAAGGTCAAATCTCTTTGGTCAAAATGTAACAAAGTTGCGCCTTAATGACCCAAACATTTTCCACTATTCAAAACTTCTGTAAGTATAATGGTTTCTGAGATTATCCCATAACAAGGTGTTAGGTCAAAGGTCAAGGTCAACATACAAATTTGACCTTGAGCTATTTTTCAAAGATACATGAATTGATGATGATTGGTGAAGATCCTAGGTGTCTACGACTTACGGTTTCTCAGTTTTGGTGGCCAACCGACACTGGTTAATTTTCATAGGGGCATAACCCTACCAATGAGTCGTTGAATCTTTTCGATCCAAATGTAACGAAGAACCGGGGTCTGGTCCTGAACAAATTTCACCCTTTGTTTTTTTTCTACCTATTACGGTTACGGTGTTGGAACGATAACAAGGTTTTTTGGTTTCGGAGGGATTACTCCGAACCGACAAAATATTTCGACTAACAGGGTGAGTTCCAGATAGGTATTCATGACACCGATACAAAGTGTGAACATGAAAGCGACACGTCTTACGGTTTAGGCTGCTAACTTCGTCAAAGTTTGGCGGAAGAATAATAATAATAATAATAATAATAATAATAATAATAATAAACAGAAGAAATACAGTAAGGTCTTTCCCTTTTGTAAAAGGAAAGACCTTAATAATAAAATGTCAATTGTTCTTGAACAATTGAGAGGTCTTTCCTTTTATAATGTAAAATATATGTTCAAATAGACGTAGAATGTATTGAAAAGCTTTAAAACACACTGAAAATCCTTTAAATAAGGTCAAAAACACATAATTCGCTATATGGGACATGACCTTGACCTTTGACCTTTTGACCTTTGTCAAGGTCATTAGTCCCCAATGTCATTGCTGAAGACCCCATGGGTCTAGGACCTTTGGTTATATAGTAAAAGCTGATTTTGTCTTTTCAGAAACCTAAAATAGGATTTATGCCCCTTAAAAAAAGGTCAAATCTCTTCTGTCAAAATATAACAAAGTTGCGCCGTAATGACCCAAACATTTTCCACTATTTAAAACTTCTGTAAGTATAATGGTTTTTGAGTTGTTCTGATAACAAGGTGTTAGGTCAAAGGTCAAGGTCAACATACACATTTGACCTTGAGGTATTTTTGAAAGTCTCATGAATTGTTGATGAATGGTGAAGATCCTAGGTCTCTACGATTTACGGTTTCTGAGTTTTGGTGGTCCACCGACACCGGTTAATTTTCAAAGGGGCATAACCCTACCATTGAGTCGTTGAATCTTTTCGAATCAAATGTAACGAAGAACCGGGGTCTGGTCCTGAACAAATTTCACCCTTCGTTTTTTTTCTATCTATTACGGTTACGGTGTTGGAACGATAACAAGGTTTTTTGGTTTCGGAGGGATTACTCCGAACCGACAAAATATTTCGACTAACAGGGTGAGTTCCGGATAGGTATTCATGACACCGATACAAAGTGAGAACATGAAAGCGACACGTCTTACGGTTTAGGCTGCTAACTTCGTCAAAGTTTGGCGGAAAAAGAATAATAATAATAAACAGAAGAAATACAGTAAGGTCTTTCCTTATAGAAAAAGGAAAGACCTTAATAATGAAAGGCGCTATAAGGACTCGGAAGTCATTAAGAAATTAAAATTAAGTTTACGTGGTTTCATTTAATACGTGTTAACCTATATCTTTTTGAACTCAGGGAAGTACATCTCCAGTATACATAGGGAATTTCAAATCATTGAACACATAGCTTGTATTCACTTTGTCCAACTTATTTCTTTTGGCAAATTGAGTAGTAGCTTTAAGCTTTACGCTTTATGCAGTGTTGGCAAGATATATACAAACAGCGACAACATAAGCTCTTTGAGCTTTAAACCGACACAGAAGTACACTTAAAACCCGTCCAAATTGTCTCTTGGTAGCATGTCGCCTTTGAGCGCACGAGGGTGTAGTCGATATAAATTAGCACTATCGGATGTTTTCTGTTTTTCCATCAAGCACGTCTACGCAATTAGTGGAAATGGCAAGATTGTTTAACGACGAGTGTCGGCTATTAACTAAATAAGGAGCTTACACGTAAGAATCCGACTCAAAATACAAACTGAGTCTTCTAAAATAATATCTTACATTTAGTGCTCTGAAATTGCATAAAATGTTAGTCACTAGCATCAATCCGTTTTCACCACTTAAAAATACACATTGGCGCAACACTGGACAAGGTTAAAATAATGTAGTTAAAACAACTTACCATCGTAAACTAATTCTGTGTCATTCCTGCAGATTGTTCTTCCCCATCTTATATATGTCGGACCTAGAACCAAATAGAAAATATACAATAAGTAAAGTCAAATGTATATTGAAACAATAAAAGTGTATTGTATATAAGGTCTCATGTTTCGTGATTTAACCCGAGCGGTTAACTTGAATGACAGTTCATTGACTTCCTCCATCCACCACTTTTACCACTACTTTGTACCATCCGATTAGCTGTGCAGGATGCTTGAATACGTGCCACGAATGGTCGGAATGGGTACGTATAATTCAGCGCCCTCATGAAGGGAGGGTGCTTCGATCTGGGAAGGTAAATATACCTTGCAACAACTTAAACATGGTTCAATATGTGATCTGTTGCAAGGCAAATTTCAATCCCTATACCCAACATACCACCATTTACCGGTTGCAGCTTTTGTCCCTGTCGAATCACTTTGCAGAATCTGGTAAATCTACTATGCAGTTGTTTTCGTTTTAAATATGCATTGTTCCACCTAACAATAAGCAATGTTTAAAAAATCAATCATTTATTCCTTTATGTTGTATATACATGCATGTTTTGGTGTGTCATTCAGGGAACAATTGGTTCTTCGCTCAATATGTGTTCTATCGTAATTTGATTGACATATTTATGCTTGTTTTGTAATTTTTGTTTGCAGCGTGAGGTGAATATTTTAATTGAAATTCTGCTTGGTATGGGTGTCTTTCGCCATCTTGGATTGTAAAAAAACTGAAAATCTAAGGTCCAGACTTTCAATCGAGTTAGCAAAATTTGATGCTGAAATGCAGATAACTAATTTGAATTTGCATTTAAAAGAACAAATTTATAAGATTATAACTTATAAATATTGATATTTGTACAAGTGTTGATAAGTTCTGCTAACTCTAAACTAGTGCATTTTCTGAAGGAATCTACATGGAAATTTGCTATTTTGTATTTTAGCCGGAAAAAACGCACGGTGACCCTATCTTTTCTTTTGATATTCTCAAGGCATTTTAGGAATGCTATCTTCTCATATTTTATTTTACAATTCTATCATTTAGTTTAGCTTCTAATCACATAATGGTGCTTTTTCCTGTATAATCCATACAAAATGTGTCATTTTATCACGACCTGTAGCTTGAGAAAATGCGCGGTGACCTATCAATTTTATGATATTTTTGAACATTTATCAATAGATACTACATTTTGGCTAATTATGGACAAATTCTATCATTTTTAATTTAGACTTCCATACCACCTCGGTTTTAAAATTCATTTCATTAGTTTTAATTTCCTTGCAAAATGATGATGAGCTTACCTCCAATTGTTCTGGTCGAGGGAGCGTCTCGGGTTGTATCACGTGTCGTACTTTCAAATCCAGTATCTACTTCACTTTCCGAAGTAGACCCTTTGGCTCTGTCTGAATTATCAGGCGGCTCCTGGTTCAGTTCTACCATCATCTGTCTCAGTTGAGTATCTGTCAACGTAGTACCATGGCATTTCCCAGAATAGTATATGACTATTCCTATTGCTAAGAAGAAGACCAATATTATTAATATTCCAACACTAATACCAATGCATAATAACTTTTCAACAGGTTTGGCTTGAAGAAATGCTGTTCCAAACTTCAGCTTATTTATTTTCTCTTCGTTTGTTTTGATAACTTGTAAATTACAGCCTTCTTGTTGAGTGTTATGTAGAATATTATATTCCATAGTTCAGAGATGAAAATTATAACTAGTTTACTGCATGTAGTACTAATAGTCAGAGTTCATAACTGTTAAATTGTCTTTTCCTGTTTATTTTGATGGTTGTATCATATTCTTTGAGTGGTACTTAAATCAATTCAAAATTGTACTAATTGAATTTAGAATAACATACTTCTCATATTCGTAAAAACAAAATTGAAATGCAATGATGTATTTAAATATTACAAGAGAAATGCTATCGTAGCATTAATACTACTATTTAAGCAGTTCTATATATTTTTAGGTTACACATATCTAATGCTGAGTACAAAAAAAGAATAGGACACAAGTTCTCCCAACTTTAATCAATCAATATTTAAAAAAAACCTCAACATCAATTTCGCTGCCTGTTGATCTTTTGTACTTTTATACTGCATTTCAGAAGGGTGGTGTAATGCAACTAAAATCACATAGATAATACAACGAAAAGAGGGGTAAACAAATCGACTTGATCAATTGCTATCTAGGTTTTATCTCGAACAGAAATATGTAAATATCATAGTAGTCTGATGCTGACATACATGTATAACACAACATATTATTCAAAGCAAGTTATCAAGTTATAACATCAAAAGAAAACACAGGTTGACATGTCTGACTTACTTGGCCAGAATGGTCAAGTTTTTTATATTTGTGTGACAACGTGACACTCTAAATGAAAATGTTACTCAGTTAATGGCACTTTATTCTTCAGCGGAGTAAAGGTGTTTGTAAACTTATTCACGATATATGTAGAACGGCCTAGTAAATTTCATAATAAATGTCTGACTGCATCATTTTGCATAACATAACGTACTAAGGGATTGTGACCATACTTGCGGTATTCGTTTGCTCATTATTGAAGGTCGTGTGGTGACCTATAGTTGTAAACTTCTATAGCATTTTGTCTCTCGTGAGAGCTGTATTTTTGGTGCGATCA
The DNA here is from genome assembly GCA_019925275.1 of Mytilus edulis. NCBI lineage: Eukaryota > Metazoa > Mollusca > Bivalvia > Mytilida > Mytilidae > Mytilus > Mytilus edulis. The sequence goes on along the minus strand of CM034357.1, from coordinate 67,527,771 downwards.
TATGACATCTTCTTATTTAGATGATCTTAGATATTGATATGGTTTTTCGTCTAAGAAATATGCGTTTGGTTAACCGTACTACAGTATATAATACTATTTCCCTTGATTCTTCTCCAAGCTTTATTTTTACGTGACTGCAATTGCTCATTTTGTGTGTTTTGTGTTTGATGTATTATAAAATTGTAACACATGTCGTTTGGATTATTATGTTCAAAAATTCGTAAGCCATACTTGTCAACAAAAAAAGTTGAATTGAGCCATCAAAACTCTGTATAAGGGTCTGTAGGTGACCGGTTGTAACTTTATCTATTTTTTTAGTGTTTCTTATCCATAAAATATATATATGTAACAAAAACACCAAAAGAACAGCAGTCGTCAAATCACTACACATAAAACAAATAGGTGGCTACAGGAACCCCACACAAAACTTTTGACAGCTAAGCAGCCTCTACTCAATTATTGGCATCATTCGTGCTGTAAAAGACTAGACACATTATGGTGATAAGTAGCAGTCCTTAATAGCACAACTGTTTAAAGAAAATCCATAACTGTTGTTTCGACTTGAGGAGTTAAGCCGTTATCTATAACACAAATATCCCATATCGGTAAATCAAATTCCAAAAAAATGACACAAACAACTATAGGTCACCGTACGGCCTTCAACAATGAGCAAAGCCCATACCGCATAGTCAGCTATAAAAGGCCCCGATAAGACAATGTAAAACAATTCAAACGAGAAAACTAACAGCCTTACATGTATCTATGTTGGTCGTAGTCCTCTGTCTTTTGATTGTTTGAATGTTGTCACTTCTTTTGCTGCTTACCCTTTCACTAGATAGTTGACGATAGATGTTCAGATGTGGTAGTACTTGTGTTATTTTAGTAATAGTGCAGTGGTATGCTTCGGGGTACTTTGCTGTCATTGGCCCTTTTATAATCAAATACATGAATGTTGGATAAGAAATACCGTCACTAGTCTTATAGCAATGGAAATTAACATAAAAAAGACGTAAATGGTAAAAGTTGTTTTGAAAAGTGATTCCATAGTTAAAATTGAGAATGAAAATGGGGAATGTGTCAAAGAGACAATCACTCAACAATAGAAAAAAAAACCCAGCAGAAGGTCACCAACAGGTCTTCAATGTAGTGAGTAATTCCCGCACCAGGAGGCGTCCTTCAGCTGGCCCCTTAACAAATATATACTAGTTCAGTGATAATGAACGCCATACCAATTTCCAAATTGTACACAAGAAACTAAAATTAAAATAATACAAGACTAACAAAGGCCAGAGGCTCCTGACTTGGGACAGGCGCAAAATGCGGTGCCTGTTGATTCTGATAAGAATAAGGAGGTGAGAAATATGATGTCCACCAAAGTCCAAAATTAAGTAGATGTGAGCAATAATTGGCAACCGAATGGCCTTACACAATGAGAAAAAACCCATACTGTATATTTGGCTTTAAAAGTCCCCAATAAGAAAAACTGTAAAACATTTCAAATGAGTATACTAGAAAACTAACGGCCTAGTGAGATTTTTTACTCTGCATGTGATGACGTAGTCCGTATAAGAAATGAAGTTGACTATTTCAGGCCGCGATTGTTCATGTTCTACAAGCATAAAGTTAGTCGTCTTTAATTGCCATGTGGTATAAATAAAGTTTTGCTGCCCTTCATACGATTTTGTTAATATCTGTCTTTTGATGATTGGCGACGATTCCTGTTAATTTTCCGTAGTGGACATAATGGAAAAATATATCATTTAATTTTACTCCTCGATGTGATTGATTGTTGGCTGCTTAATGTCCAGTGGCAACTATGTCAATGCATGTTCATGATGATCCTTTATGGAACACACTGAGGCATTATAATTCTAACATCAGGTCTGTTACCAATGGAGTAGGTAGCGTGAATATTTAATTTAGTGTTTGACCGAAGATGACATAAATGTGATTAATATTGAAATGTATATATAAAAAAACACCTTATAATATATATTAAACAAACATTACATTGTCAGTCATACCACATGTCCTAATTTTTATATTATTTATTTTTTAAGGGACTAAGAAATGTTACATTTATTATTTTAAATGTATTTAACAGTTGATTTTTTTAAACACATCATTTTTGCATACATCATCTAAACTGATATCAACTACTATACTTTATATGGTCAGGCCAATAATTAATACTGATTTAATATTGCAGAACCAACTACAGTTACTTTATTTATTTAAAAAAAAATTTCATCTGGGAACAGTATATCTAACAATATGTATATACGTCCCTGATCTCATCAAAACATAAAATAAAGGGGGATAATCGGGAATAAAGCTTTATCCAGAATACGGTCAGAAAAAGATTTGTATGAAAGTGTGAATGGTCGTATTAAATTTTGTAATGCATAAAAGGGCACTATGATTAGGAAATAAATAATTTGAATTTGAATTTAAAGACTCGCAATAAAAATAGTATTACGTAACGTAAATACTTTCAAATATTTAATAAAGGGAGACAATTAACATGAACAAAGTATTATAGAATATTATTCAATAGGTCTCTATGGCGAAATTCCATATATCTCCATGTTTACTATTATACTGTTTATATCAACAACTTTATACAAAATGTGTTAGATTACCTTTTAATGAGATTTAGATAACGATATTAAGTAGGATTAGTCTTACTTGATAAAAGAAGTTGTAATTATTCAATATATTGTAATTAAATCAACCCACTTTTAAATGTTAAAGTTTTATTTGACAAAATTAACAATTCCTAAATAACGAAAAATGACCACGGAAGCATGTACAGTGGTTAAGAAAAAGAAAACGTCTTCAAAATTGTCGGATGCAGGTCAAATGCAGGCAATACTAAATAGCTTCTGCAAGTCACAATATGGTAGGGTGTTTTTTTGTTGCACATGTTGTTATAGTTTTAATTACTTGTAGATATTATAGTTTATATCATCATTATCTAAGTTATTATTGTAGGGTCTAGTTTTGCTAAATATATGCTATATTTGTATGAAACTAAAATATCCTAGTTGTAGGGTTTAGTTTTGGTTTTTGATACATATAAAAAAAAATAGTGATCAAGTTCACCGATTGCATACATAAGATAAAATCATAATTTTCGCAGGATTGATTTAGTTATCATAGTATTTTTAAAACTTGAATTCGTAATTTGATGCCTCAAGAATTGTATATGCTCAATAAAGCATTTTTTATTTTATTTTTTTACTTTTCTGTTCTCTCCGTCTACATACATAATTCCCAAAGATTCTTGTTGTTGTACTAATTTATTATAGAATATTGTGTGTTTCACATTATTGTAGCCTACATTGTTATTCTATATATCTATACATTATGATAGTGCTTTAAGAAACAAATTAAAAGCATTTTTTTTTCTAACTAATATTTGTCAACCCAATATGAATGAATGTTTTATTTTTTTGCAAAATCATATTTAACATGCTATGGCAATACATAATGTATACATAATGTGACAAAAAACTGATAACAGAGAACAATATAATAAGAACATACATGTTGTAACTAACCAATACTATCAGATCTAGTTCTCCATGCACTGTTCAAATAGTTACAGAGCTTCAAATTGTTAGATATCTAGAATTAGCTTTCAACAAACAAATTAAGATAGTTTAAAAATATTAGGCCATGAACAATAATAGTGTGCCAAAAAAAAGTATTCTTTATGCTGGACATACCAATACAAATTGGAAGTCATTCTCAACACATTGGATATTACAACATACACAGAGACGCATTTATCTTGGTATATCAGAGAAACGACCAACTTCAACATTAAGTTTGAATGTACCACTTCGTAGTTTTGTAAGAATGTTAATATTATTAATGTAACTAAAATAAGGAACATAACGTAATCATGGTAATGACTTGTTGTATCTTGCACTCTCATTTAATGTTCACAATAGATGTCAATTAACTAATTGGTTTTTTTTTTATCTATTAATTAAATATTTTGATTATTAAGCAACTCTATGTCTAATTGCCGTCTGTTATTTGTATATGCACGTCACATTTCTTACACGACTTTTCTTTGTAGGAAATGCTATCACAAATAAAAATCCGTTCGATGATAAAACGTTGGAGAAGAAATTGAAAAAGTTAGATAAGGAACAAAAACTACGGGCTTCAGAAATGTTCTGGAAACAGCGCAAATTCTTTATTGAGAAGGCTTTTGATGACAACGACGAATTAAGGTAAATAAATGCTCTATAATTTTCGTGCTTTAAACATGAATATTCATTTAGTATATGCATAGATATGCGCTATTGGAATATCCACTGATTTCGTCATCTAAGTGTCCTACTACATGTATATACATGGAAGAGGGTTTGTTTTTATAAAGTTTTTAAATATTTTTTAATTAAATGCGGAATAAAAGAACAAATTTTAAGTTAAAATAAATGATGATCTTCCCGGAACTCGTAAGTTGGTTGCGTTTATGAAATAAAAAAATCAAACCTTATAGTATTATAGTAACGGTACCAATTCCACTGCACTATGTGCATTCTTTACAATGCAAGTCTCTTCAGTGATGATCTCAGGGCAAACAATACAAACATCCAGATTCACAAATTACAATTGAATGCCCCCCAAAAAATTCATGTTCAATGTAATTATATGTTTACCACGCACACAATCTTTAACTAGCTATAAAACCAGGTTCAATCCACCATTTTCTACATTAGAAAATGCCTGTACCAAGTCAGGAATATGACAGTTGTTATCCATTCGTTTGATGTGTTTGGACTTTTGATTTTGCCTTTTGATTTTTGATTTTCCTTTTTGAATTTTCCTCGGAGTTCAGTATTTTTGTGTTTTTTACTTTTTTCTATCATCGATCCGATCAAATCCCAAAACATGTTATGACGTTTTTGTTTATACCAATACCAGATGTAAATATGTTTTATGATTTAACTTTTGTTTTATAAATAGCTTTTTAAAAATGTGTAAATACTAGTTACTTTTTAATCCGTCTCTCATTACTCTTTTTAGAAAGGCATTTTTTTTTTTTAAAGTTTACTTTTACAATGTTAATTGTGTTTACTGTATGACTGATGGTGAGACGTTAATAAATTATTATTGTATTGTATTGTAATTTACGATGAGTAAAAAACAGAAGCTGTATTTTTTTTATATTACAATTTCAATTCGTTATCACTACATATACTCTTTCATACTATAGCATTGAAGAGAAATAGTGAATCTGTCTTTGAGTTTTAAACACTATTTACAAACAAGTCCTTATACATCAGTCACTAATTTGAATCATACCCGGCACATTTTCTTATTTTATATTTACACGTATAGGACTTCGAACACATTGTTATTTACACGTATAGGACTTCGAACACAATGTGACAACTTAGAATTTAAAAGTTGATGTGATTCAAAAGTTATACATGACATAACAGTTCTTCCGAGACAAAATACACCTCCTAACGTTTATAATTGTTTTTTGTAAATTCAACAATTTTGTCGTAGTTATCTCTCTTTCACCACTTATCATTATAATTGAGAATGGAAATGGGGAATGTGTCAAACAGTCCGATATGCGGTTTAAATAGAACAAAAGAATTCGACCTCTTGTGTTTAGAAGGTAGAAAAGTGTAATGAACTTTGTATACGGTTGTCAAGATGTCACAAAAGTTACTTTCCGTAAAGTCATTAAAAATATTTGCATTCAGGTTGTTTTATATTCACATTGTACAATTGTTCACAATGCAACTTGCAAACAATCGTTTTTAAAACGATCATAAGTCAAGCTGTTACGTCATTTAGGAGGTCTCCTTATAAACTGCTACTTTTTTTTGCCCGACATAGAAAAAATCTGGGAAAAATTACAAAAATCGAGAAATAAATTGTCAATCGTTTGAGACCATTCCCAAAGTGGCACACCTAAATTTGACATTTAGACGCAACTTCAAAGTTGGATGTTATATGACGGGGTTTTGTTAATTAATTTACGCATCGAACACACCCGTCCTATATATGTAACATCACATGACTTTAAAGTGATTAAAACTATTTTTTTTAAATAATATTTACATGCTTGACATGTTTTTTTCTTAAACAATTACAATTACACCGACAGTCATAATTTCTGTATTATTTAAAAAAAAGTTTTGTTACATTTTGTTACACTTAGTTATACAGTAACCCGGATGGGTTGACCATTGTGAAGTTGAGTTTTGGGAGTAGCATAGATTTATATCGTTGTATTCCTTTTGTTTGTGTTAACCAATTGTTGTTCGGAATTATTTTTTATACATCATTTATTGATCTTGCAATTTGTTGTAATTTAGTTTGCGTCTTATTTCTTGAGTGTCATATTTTGGCTATGTTTGTGTTAGATAGACAGTTTAGATAGTTTATTCTCATAAAACCATGCAAGTACAAAGGTTACAGAGAAGTTAAAATATAGTATACATAAAAATAAAAAATGCATTAAAAATGCATAAAATTCAAAATTTCGGATGAGATAACATATAAAAGAATATATATATAGACTTGTATAGTCAAATGTAAAAGCTAAAATTGTATAAAGAAATACTTTCTATAAGTATGTTAAATAAATTATGGCTGTTAAGAAGGAGTGAGCTTACTATTAATACATCTTATAAAATTGCAGAGGTTTCTTAGTGTCTTTGGTTTTTTTGAATTAAACAGTTTGTTGAATGTAAAAATGTTATGTCTTGGTATTAGTCCATTTGGAATAAATCTTCTTCTTTCATCTTGTAAAGCCGGGCAAACAAAAATATAGTGGTATTCGTCTCCGATATCTCTTTTTGTACATATTGAACATTTTCTATCACTTCTTTCAATGTTATACCATCTCCCCTTTTCTACATAAAATAAGTTTGAAAATCCGGCATTGTCTAATATATTTTTAATGTTCTTTATCCATAAAATATCATCATTGTTTGTGTGATATCGGGAATATACAAATTTGTATAATATTGATGATAACTTGTTTTCATCTATAAGCAGCCTGCACCAATATGTTATCATTCGACATTTAATGCTTATTTTCAATGGGTAACGTCCAGTTTCAACGTACACAATCATGCTTGGGGTAGATCTCTTGAGGTGTAGTAAATGCTTTAAAATTTTGAGATGAACTTGTTCAAAAATGTCATTTTTTCCAAATCCCCATACTTCACATCCGTATAGAAGAATTGGTTTCACCAGTTTGTCAAATAACTCTAATTGGCATTCAATTGATAAATTACACTGCCTCCCTTTTTTAATAACGTTGTACATAGCTTTTGTTGCCTTTTCTGATAGTCTTTTCTTTGCTTTATTGAAGGATCCGGATCTTGTTAACAATAGTCCAAGCTAGTTAAATTCTTTCACTATTTCAATTTCGTTTTCTTCATAAATGAAATTAATATTATTAGGCTGTCTTCCTTTAGAGAAAATTAAAACTTTAGTCTTAGATGTATTTACTTTACTTTAAGTTTCCAAGTATCACAATATTCACTGAAGCAATTTAATTGCATTTCATTGAAGGTCTTCCTTTGTTTCTGACATTAGAACAGTATCATCGGCATATAATAAAATGAACAGCTTTAAATAGATATTGAGGCTAGTTTCAAGGAGTTCGATATTGATGACAAACCTTTCACATTATGTGATAGCAAAAAATCAGTGAGATCATTGATATATAAAGAGAATAATAGAGGGAAAGATTTTCCCCTTGTCTAACTCCAGTGTTTCATGGGAAAAAATCAGATTTTTGATTATTGTATATAACTCTTGATTTTATATTGTTGTACATACTATGTATTACTGTATGCATTTTTCCATCAATGTGATTCAATGCCATCTTAAACCATAGGCCGTTTCTCCAAACTGTGTCGAACGCCTTAGCAAAATCAATAAAAACACAGAATAACTTTTTCTTTTGCGATCTAGCTAGGTCGAAGAGACTTTGTAATATAAATATGTTATCTGTTGTTGAATATTTTTTCCTAAAGCCACTTTGATTGTTATGTATTATTGAAAAGTTCTCGAAATATTTCGTTAATCGTTCATTTAGGATGGACGTAAAAAGTTTTCCAGTTCGATCATACAGTATAATAAGTCGGTAGTTGCACGCGAATGGATTTTTTTTTTAATTTCTTGTGACTCTTTGCGTCTTATTTGTTGATTGCAGTTGGTTTTGGTTTTGTGTCTTAAATTACCCCTCACTCTTTTTCGCAATTTGAATGTTAAATTTTCGTTCCCGTATGAAAATAACCAGCACAAAGACTTTCATTATTATTTTTTTTATATACATTTGAAGACTTCTATTGCACTGTTCAAACCAAAATTCAGTGTCGGATCCAGAATTTTACATTGGAAGGGGGGGGGGGGGGGGGGGGGGGGGTTGGTTGGGGGGGCGCTATGTTTAATCAAACAATTTTTTCCGACTATAGCCCCCCCCCCCTCCCCCCTTCCCGCTCGAATCCGCCTATATTCTTGAAAACACTTACAATCAACCAAGCCGTTGCTAAGACGGTGCTTAAAGAGCAGGGGCTTAGGTTAAAATTGTACTTACTAGACAGTCTTTGATAATCTGTTACAGTTTTGTACAAGAGTTAGTCCTTTGTTTTTTTAATAATAATAAAACGGAACTATTATGATGTTATAGAAAATACCGAGTTTGCTTGATATTGACAAATCAAAAACTCAAGTCACATGGTAATGTTTGGGATACTTAAACCTTTGACATATTCTGTAAGTTGTAAAAATGAATATACTAAAGACCTTTTTGGGGTGTTAACATTTACGGTTTACTGGCATATTTTATGTAGAATGTACAACCTGTTTCATTTAAAAAAAATGATGATTCTAAAAAATAACGAAAATTAAGCATATGCTCTTTTAACTGTTCTTGAACAGGACTCCAATTTCAGAATTCAGATGATCAAGTTCTTTGAAGAAGGAGAAAGGGGAAACCAATGGCACTGCTATATCATCTCAGAAATTATATAAATTATTACCATCAGTATAACAAGGCTATGAAGGATGCATTCACATCTCTTAGATGTTATGGATACGTTTGACAAATTCTGTATATAAAAAAAAAGAAGTTCCTTTCGTATCATAACTTTATTCATATAGATTATTTCTCCAACATATCTTTATATATTGCTTTCTTTATTTCAAATTGGAATCTCAGATAAGCATCTGGTACCCTCTCCTCTCAGTTCCATGCCTCTGGTCGACATTTGTACTTCAGAATTATTCCTGACTGTCAGATGTATAGCAGCACTTTCACATAACTTCTTGAGAAAAATGCTGTCTTTTTCCCTTTTCGACACTGCAAACAAAAAATCGAACAGACAATTAAAGAGGGGCCGGGTTGCAACCACATGTTCCCCGTACAAACGGATCGGAACTAAGAGCTCTTTCCAGGATCTGGCACTGGATTTATACATCAGATGCGTCACAAAATATAAACATGTTATTAAATATACTAGAATATGAAATAAAAAAAAATATAAATCGAAAATGTTGAATTATCATTTATGTCTACGAAACCACAAGATCCTCCTTAATTGACCATGTTTTCAAATCATATCAAATGTTTTCATTGGTCTTCACTTGTTAGAAAAATGTACTGAATTTAATGTTAGCTAAATTATCAATGTTAGGTTATTGCATATTCTTCAGAGTTGTATCTTGAACTAATGAATTGAAATAGAGGGGATGGGTATACGTTCTAAACATTTGTCTGTATTTACAACATATCTAACAAACATGTGAGAACTATGAACCGTTCAATAACACTAAATACACATGATAGTAAAAAAAATCCGATATAAAAACGTTTAATATTAGTGATAGGAACCTCCGAAGTCTTATATAATAGCACTACGGTAAAAAGAATAATTGAAATTCAGTTAATTGAGTGTGAGAGGCTATTTTAATACACTTTATGAGTGTGTATTATATAATGTTACAATGTAACAAACCTATCAAACACACCGTGAAAAATAACATTATCTCCCCTGGAAATGCTTAACAACACGACACAAAAAACTGCTACCTTTTTTTGCCCTATATCACATAATTATGAAAACACATTACATAGATAGGGAATACTGTGCATGTGTACACGTTTGAATGTGTAGGTGGCACACTCAGAACGATCGTCTCTAGAATTTTTTTTGAAGTTCGTCCCGGCCTTTCCGGGTTCACGTAGCAACACGTTTCTTTCCTTCCCAGCTATTCCTGATTATGAATTAATCCAAAACATGCATTTATCCCAATGCAACAACTATTAAACAACCCACCTATACCAATGGTGATCGTCTAATTCTTAGCTGATTCCTTTAATCGTACCTTTCTTGACGACACCCATCGCTGTAGCGTCTACCATTGGAGGTAGCGAAATTACATAATTTGACAGGAGAGCGAAATAAACAAGGGGAGCAATTTTATCGAACCGCATTCCGGACTGTCAAAGAGACAACAACCCGACCAAAAAAAAAAAAAAAAAAAAAAAAAAAACAGCAGAAGGTCACCAACAGGTCTTCAATGTAGCGAGAAATTCCCGCACCCGGAGGCGTCCTTCAGCTGGCCCCTAAACAAATATATACTAGTTCAGTGATAATGAACGCTATACTAATTTCCAAATTGTGCACAAGAAACTAAAATTAAAATAATACAAGACTAACAAAGACTCCTGACTTGGGACAGGCGCAAAAATGCGGCGGGTTTAAACATGTTTGTGAGATCTGAACTCCCCCTATACCTCTAACCAATGTAGAAAAGTAAACGCATAACAATACGCACATTAAAATTCAGTTCAAGAGAAGTCCGAGTCTGATGTCAGAAGATGTAACCAAAGAAAATAAACAAAATGACAATAATACATAAATAACAACAGACTACTAGCAGTTAACTGACATGCCAGCTCCAGACTTCAATTAAACTGACTGAAAGATTATGATTTCATCATTAACTTCATTGTTCAGAAACATGTATTTCATGTAGATCCATGATTGTTGAGTTAATTTGAATGATGCTTTACGTCAGCTACAAAACTTAGCATTTTATTTCAAGGAAAGTTCACCACTTTGTACCTACTTGCTGATGATAATGTTTTTTGTGGTGCGTGTCTTTTCCCCTTAGAATGTTTCCAAACTGTGGCATGAGGCAAGCCCAACAATAAAAGATATCGCTATAATTTAAACTCGACGTGCTCGATGGATTAGCAGCAAAACACACTTTACAGCATTCGACACAAGATACAAATGTCACAAAAAAGCACTGCAATGCAGAGTTTTAGTATTTTCCGTCTTAAATTTAAAAGATATTTTGAGTTGTACATTTAACCCTTTCCATGTTAATTCTCGTTTTCTAAAAAACTGCAATTTTGATGAAATATTGTAGGTTTGCTAAACTAAGAAATGAGAAAGAAAGCCCAAGAAAAGAGAAAACATTTTCACTGCCAGAAATACCTTCGTCTTCAAATACTCCAACATCAAAATCCAGATCTGTTAACCAACCCAACAGTAACAACAAGGTTTGTAGCTAGTCAATTGACATTCAATACAAGGATATTATATATTATGATTTAATGACAAACTTAAAATTACAAAAACATATTGTATGAACAGAGTATATTAAAATTCCAGTATAAAATAAAACAGAGAATACACAAACAATGTACATAAAACAAATTATAAATTGCTTTCATCTACACCTTTTATAGAGAAATATGAAAACACAGATGCAGTTATTAGAAAGTAATTACAAGGGTCTTAATTTGTCAAGATATGCGCAAATAATTGGAATGCCGACAAGGTTTTTTAGAGTGTTTTTTTTGGCGAATTTTTTTTTCGAGATGTCAACTTTTAAGAGGGTTTTAATATAACTTAAATGAACAAATTCGTGCTATTGAAGAATTTATAAAAATGAACGCAAACAATTGTAACCTGTATTTACAGACTTATCTCTTGTAGTCTCATTGTCATTCACACCTCGTCTTCTTTTTTATATTATTATTTACATCAAATATATCAATTTTTATCACATAAGTATTTAAAAATTTTGTTCTTTCTGTAAATGAATTAATTTTTATATGTATACATGTCTAAAGTGACTTTTGGAGAACAATCTATTTTTTAGCGACAAACCGAAAACAAATTTTTTCTTTCAATTATAGCATTACATATAGTGGCAGCTGAGGGTGAAACAAACAATTTGTTCTTTCTCAGGGTCCAAAACAAATTATTTTTTTCACCAAAACCTGGAAACAAACTTTGTTTTACCAAAAATAACCATAGCCCCCCCCCCCCCCCCCCCCCCCCCGAAAATATTACAGGTCCAAAGGGTCGGTTGTTGATACATATAGTTACAACCGCTTATTAATAAAGTGTTTACTTAAAAAAAAAAAAAAAAAACAGATGTCACTATAATAAAAAATTTGATATTGATATATTGTAGGGAGATACATTAACAATGGCTAGTGCTTTGTTTCCAAAAATTGTTGAACGCATTCGACCAAAGAGTTACAAACCAAAGAAAAAGCTAAAGAAACAAAGTTCACTTATAGAGCTACAAAAACAGTCCAATCTTATCCCGACTCCGGTATTGTCAGAATCTCCAGTCATGAGACATGGAAGTGCAAACGAAGAAGTCAAGCCTAACCCAATACTGATTCCTGTAGAAACAACAACCGAGGCGAAACACAAACATTGTGACGTGAAAAAAATATGTAAAGACAAGAAACAATTAACTGACAAAGATAAGGATAAAAAGAATAAAAGGAAAAAGAAAACAGAAGAAAATGAATCGAGCTTACTGACAACTGGTCAAAACAAAAACAATAATGAATCATATATACATGATTATGAAACTATTTCTATGCCCGTAAGAGAAAATTTAAAGCTCGCAGATCTTGATGAAAATGATCATTCTATGTTAATGAAATTAATGGGAGAAGCAAATACGTCGATGACGGATGATATTAAACTTGAATTAAGTAAGATGAGAGATTATGAAGCGAGACGAAATTCAACGGTAAAGTTACTTAATTCGACAGAAAAGCTGTCCACAGATGAACTTTTATTGAAACTTACAATGTCACTACCTATGCGATTATTATTGAAAACTGATAAGACATTGAACGATTTAAGTTCAGCTCTTGGTTTTGAAAAGAGAAGAACAAAATTGCTTCAAAGAGAAAAAACTATGACGGATAAACCAGCTCTGACCGATGACAGATTCAGAAAATTAATTGACTCTCTAGAAAGACAAGACCATATGAGTCAGGAAATTTAATTTAGAATGTGATATTATTCTATCATGAAATATTAAAACTAAAAAAAAAAAAAAAAAAAAAATATTTACATTTCTAATTCTTTTTCGTAATTTCTGGGGCCTATTATAGCTTACTGTTTGGTGTGGGCCAATGCTCTGTGATGAAGGCCGTACCTTGACCTATAATGGTTTACTTTTATAAATTGTTACTTGGATGGAGAGTTTCCTCATTGTCACTCATACCACATCTTCATATATCTAAGCTTGTTTTTTGTAAAAAAAAAATGAACACTTGATAGTTTGAAAGATGGAATATAATAGAACAAATAGTGATTTAATGATTTAATGTAATGCATTGATACTTAGTATCCTTTATTTTCCAATAACCTGTTGTTAATAGAATATAATACTATAAAGTCATACTCATTTCTATGCATTTAAAGCCACGTTGTATTTTGGGAAATTATTTTCGAGGCCTGAGAGTTCACGTCGTCTTATAAATGCAAATTATTATTTAGACCTATGAATTCACTTTTTCCTACGAATTTACATTGTCTTAATGCAATATATGTCCTCTGTCAAATTATTGTCTAGGCCTATGAATTCACATTGTTTCATATGCAAATTATTTTTTAGACCGATTCAAGTTGTCTTCATGCAAATTAGTTTCTAGGCCTATAAATTCACATTGTCTTCATGCAAATTATGTTTTATTCCTAAGAATTCATGTTGTCCTCAGGCAGGTTATTTTATTTAGACCTATTGATTCACATCATCTTGCGCAACTTCTTTTCTAGTCCTATGAATTCACGTTGTCATCAGGCAAATTATTTTCTAGTCTTATGAATTCACGTTGTCATCAGGCAAATTATTTTCTAGTCTTATGAATTCACGTTGTCCTTTTTGTTAAATTTACACACGATAAATTTCCAACGGGAGTGAAAAATCAGTCATGTTATTTATAATGATCGTTTACAGAATTGAAAGATTCTTTCCGGGATCTATAAACTGAGTGTTTGTTTTCATTTCGTTTTTTTGTAAAGGAAGATTTTTTTTCATCAACGAGTGTTTTACATATCGTGAATTTTCGAAGGGGAGATGGTTAGTTTAAAAAAAAAACTATGTCAATCTTTATCATTTTTGGAACCATATTTTGAATGACATTATGAACTGGTGACTCAAATGACAAGATGCATATTTGTTTTTCAAAAATGAGAATAGAAATATGAAGAATATGTCACAGAGACAACAACCCGATCACATGAAGAAAACAGTTCTCAATCTGAAGAACGATAGATCTAATAATTTTCAGATTTCATAATCTTGATTGGCTGCTAAAAGTGGCTGCCAGCTTGAGGATAGTACTTCATAATAAGCAAACCTTGACTAGCTGAGTGTATGGTATTTTTCATATTTTCATCACAATCTCATGATTCTGTTACAATTTATATTTTCTTGTGTTTGGATGAATTTCTAATTTTCAGAATCCCACCATTTTGGTTGCACAAAGATCTTTTCATATATAAATCCAAGAAGTCGTTGGGTTTACAGTTTTTAAGAGGTTCTTTAGGTTCAAATATATGTATTGAATGATAAGACCCTGTATTTAAAGGTATAACCCTTTAATAATTCATTCAAGATTGATTGGTACATGTATAACCTTCTATTTTGTAGTATAGATAAATTCATCATATATACCAAAAGTACAATTTTGTACTCCACTCGAGCTTTTCATCTACAAAAGACTCATCCTTGACGCTCAAATAAAATAAAGTTAAAAATGGCCAAATACAGAACGAAGTTAAAGAGCATTGACGACCTAAAACTCTAAAAAGTTTTGTCAAATAAATAATGCAAATAAAAGCATATTCTGATTAGTCTAATCATATGAAATCTACATATTACCTTAAAAGTTCAACTAAGGTCATACAAACATATGACTGAACATTATAAATACAGATAGCATAAGTCAATTGTGATATGATTAAACGACTAGACATCAGACGATAAAGTCCGAAGGTAACTTCCGCATCGAACGTACATAGTTTATCAAAGAACCTTTCATATATAATGCATAGTTCGTGTGAACTATCAAATGCGTGCATATGTGAATCAAATGTAAACTTTAATTCTTAGCCTATGATGTTGTTTGTAAATATTTATCGAAAAACAAATAAACAACAACAATAACACACAACAAAGATTTGTATACTGATTTTGCTATATAAATCATTCCGCATAGAAAAACAATATTACCAACTTGAAGTACATACATATCTGACACAACTGAACGCGTCTCTACCTCTGTTTCATATTTTCTATCCTTCACTTTTATAAATGTTCAGCAACTATTTTGAAAGTTTCCTTGCAATTAATACCTACTCCTTTGTAAAACAATCACATACTACTCTCACTATTTGTTTCCATAAGAGAATAAAAAAAAAGACATAGGGGTCGAATTGTTATCCCCTCATTTCTTCCCCCGCCCATTTAACTTATCTTTATCTTATTTTTGTGATTTATTGTCACTAAGTTACTTCTTTGTCTGAATAAGGTCAACAAGTTAAACTTAAAAAGAACAGAGAGAAATAAACCTGGTTTGAAGGTTGGTGATACATGGAATAAGCTGTTCAGTGAGAAATAAAGGCAACAGTAGTATAGCGCTGTTCGAAAATTGATAAGTCGAGAACACTTAAAAACTATTCATTATCTGTTTATCTATGCTATAAGATATGATAATATGACATATAAGATGCAAATACGTACTGGAATGAAATGGAAACATACATAATATATAAACTTTTTCAGTCACTAATTTCAAAGTTTCCTTTTGTTTTTACTATGATATTGTTCCCACAATTTGTATTTTTTTCATAAACTATTTTTTTTCTGGCAAACTAGCTTACTCATCTAAAATATACAACAGTTGTAACAAGATTATCAAAATTGTTGAAGAGAACACCAGATCAGCTCTAGATTGGCCACCGTTACCTGTATCCTCCAAACAAATTATTGGCGTACGAAACATAGACACGCACCGAAGAACAACACACGGTTAACATATATAAACTCATCATAGACACCAGGATTATCATTTTATATTCACAACAGACGCGCGTTTCTTCTACAAGAGACTCATAAGTGACGCTCGAATAACAAAAAATGTTAAAAAGACCAAAAAAGGACGAAGTTGAAGAGCATTTAGGACCACAAATTCCAAAAAGTTTTGCCAAATACAGCTAAGTTAATCTACTCCTGAGGTAGAACCTTAGTATTTCAAAATTTCAAAGTTTTGTTCACAGTTGATTTATTATTATGAACACACTAACGATAACTCAAGTCAACACAAAAGTGCTGACTACTGGGCTGGTGATACCCTCGGGGAAATAAATTTCCACCAGGCGTGGTATCGACCCAGTGGTTGTAAATAAACTCATCATATATATCAGGATTAAAATTTTATATTTACGCCAGACGTGCGTTTCGTCTACAAAAGACTCATTAGTGATATGTATTATGGTTGGATTACACGCGCGTACAAACCTGCCTTTTGCATATCTAAACTCTGAAATAATAATAAAAAAACAGCATAGAAGATGTTATATTATTTGGTAGAGAACTTGCAAAAAAAAATCACGTTACAATATTTATAAAGAGAAACAATAACATTATACGTTATACTAGCTCTGTTTTCATTTCATGTTTTCGTCATTGTTTTTAGAATGACATTTTAAAGCAAACTTGTATCAATGATGTTTTTATTTAGAACGTGTCAAATATAGGAAACATGTGTCGGTGTTAAAATGAACGATTTTTTTGTCATAGGGCTCCCATTTGTTGGATTTGCTTCATTATATATATATATATATGTATTTTTTATGTAATTCATTTAAGGTTCATCGTAACCGTTTTGCAAACATGGCCGTATTCACGGAGTACACCGAGTACAGACAAACCTGTACAATCTGAACAGTTTTACAGTATGGCTGGACATAGACAAATGAAATTTGAATGCATTTTAAGTTTCAGAATATCATAACTGTGTAACTGAGTGGACCGTATCAAATAAAACTGGTGTGTTTGTTTATTTTGCAATCTTCTGCAGACACGAAAAAAATGTACAACAAAATCCAGTTATGTTTTCTATTTTCTGAAACATAGACTTGATATAACTTTTAAATATCTAGGTCCCGGCATGCCTTAACATGTTCCTAGATGCATCAATTTGTCTGTTCTCATAGCAGATTTAGTGGTGTGAAAATATACCTTTTTAACTGTGTTTTAGATGATCCTTAAGTAAATGATACCCATATTTATGAAGTGCAATGTAACTCATAACTGATTTCTCAATTTTAAAAACAATATTTACTTAAAGTCTAAACACATCACCTTACATTTAATGTCTGATTCACAAGATCAAAGTACATCCAGGGTACGTTCCCATGTTTTTGTGTGTTATGTCTTCTGATAATAATGACCTGCATTCGGTTAGCCGACAAGGATTGTTGTTATTTTTGACCGGCATATTTGTTTTGATTCAATTAAAATTTAAAAAAAAAAAAATTTTTTAGCGATTGAAAACGTTTGTTAATACATTTATATGTCTTAAATGGTATTTTAAGAGTAAACCACTCACGTAAACCGAGTAGTACGCCAAAACTAAAGACACACAAACATGTATCAAAGTACCCACACGCTACGTGTGCAACTACTAGAATGAATAAAGGCAACAGTAGTATACCGCTGTTCAAAACTCATAAATCCATGGACAAAAAACAAAATCGGGGCAACAAACCAAAACCGAGGGAAACGCATTAAATATAAGAGGAGAATAACGACATAACACTAAAATGTAACACACACAGAAACGGACCGAGCATCAGACAAAATCCCACGAGAATAACAAATATAACATCAAAACCAAATACATGAATTTGGGATAGATAGATATTATACAAGAAAAAAATGACTGCATTTTCATACAGAAAATAGAAATACCGATCGTATTTTTCATTGACAATAAGTAATACATACAAAATTTAAAATGTCTGTTTATGATCAACAGTAATTGGTGTTTTTATGTTTTTATTAAATATTAATATGATTCGTAGCTGTGCCAAAGCCTGATATTTAATTTCAGATCAAATAGACGTGAAAATGTTTCAAACTAAAAATAATGTATTTCGTTCTCAATTTTATATAAAACTGTTTAAAAATATACTAATTTTCTATATTGTTTTAATATTATAGTCTCCTACAATTCTGTACATATATATTTTAACACCAACTTAACGGTCTTATTATATGTTATTAAGACATGAAGTATTGAACTCAATTGAACTGATGTGTCAATCCAATCACAAGAGGCTATATATATAATGAATACACATGCACTTTATGATTTAAAGCATGCATCACTCATGTAAAATGCACCTAAAACAATATTTTGGACTGTTTATCTATTATGATATAAATATTTATGTTTTTCTATTCACCTGTATTATATGATCTTTATGAACAATTATCATCACAAATTGTAAGATGAAATTTTTATACTAAATTCGTATGATTATAAATAATTTACGAAACCATCCATGTTTTCAATTTCAAAACACAAAATAATTTACAAATTATTTTGTGTATCTTCCTGTGCGACGTAACATTCAGTAACACCAAACACGCGACTCTCTACTCGAGTTTATGTGAATTTATCCATGCAGTCATTCGGGTTGATTGTAAATACATATATAAGTAGTAATGCATGTGGTTGTTAAATTCCATTTTTCCTTTTTTGTGCTTTATTGTTATACATTTGTTTGTTTTTTGTCGAGCCTGCAACTTTTGTTGCAGAAAGCTCGACATAGGGATAGTGATCCGGCGGCGGCTACGGCGGCGGCGGCGGTGGTGTTAGCTCACTTCTTAAAAGCTTTATATTTTAGAAGGTAGAAGACCTGGATGCTTCATACTTTGTATATAGATGCCTCATGTTACTAACTTTCTGTCAGTCACATGTCCAAGATCTTGTGCAAATGATTATAAATACATATGTTATCTTTTTTTTTGTTGAAAGCAAAGTCTGTAACTGTTTGAAAATCGAGATGGTACAGGAACCCTACAACACAGTTAACAATTTGTCATTTATTTTGTAATTGAATGTTCAAAACGAAATCAAAATCATATATATATGTTTATGTTTATATGCAATTGTTTCCGGTGGATTTCGATTTAGACAGCACACATGAACGTTGCATAGATATATATAAAAAACAAAATTAACAATCATCCAAATGATGAAGTTTCCTTCAAGCTGTAGAAAACAGTAACCAAAATCTAAATAAATAAACAGTGCATATATATAGATGGATACATGTTATTGCTAAAGTTGTCTATAGCAATAGATGTATGAAAATGAGGAGGTGTTGCAATGATGACAACTGTCCCCAGAGTTAAAATGAAGCGTTGATTAGTAATTAAAAGTCACAGTATGGTCATTGTTTGTTAAACAGGAGGGAAGGAGAACTCTGGTCTTGGTGATCGTGATGTTTTTAACATTTCAGAGTATTGATGTAAAACAAAATATTTGATCCATAGTTTTATTTGATATAAGCTTGGATGTTTTATCGGAAATGTTGTTGTTTAGCTGTATTAAATATTATTTGGAACTGTTTATTTTGGTGTAAGCTATTAGTTATTCTTCAGATTTCACATGTACGACAATTACATTCATTTCCTGAGCCCGGTAATAACATAAAATGAAATGAGAAAACGCTGGTATTTATTTATATTGGTAATTACAATATTTGTTTTTATTTCAATATTACTTCAGTACCTTGACATTTGTTCCATATTACTGTTTTAGATTCTTGAACTGTACACCAAACATTACATTTTGTTTCATATTACTGCTTTAGATTCTTGTACTGTTTACCAAACATTACATTTTGTTTCATCTTCCCGTAGATTTAGTTATTCTTCAGATTTTACATGCACGACAATTACATTCATTTCCTTTTCCCGGTAATAACAAAAATTATGAAATGAGAAAACGCTGGTATTGATTTATATTGGTAAATTTTTTTATTTCAATATTACTCCAGTATTTTGACATTTGCTCCATATTACTGTTTTAGGTTCACCAAACATTACATTTTGTTTTATCTGCCCGTAGATTTATTTTTTTCTGTTTACCATTCTCTCGATATTCGTGCATCAAGTGTTGTTGTTTTTGTTGTATTTTAATGGACATGTAATTTTTCTATTACAAGTCAAACATTAAAAAATAAAATGACTTCCCGACTTTTCCAAAAACGCCTCACTTAATAATGTTTTGCATCAGTAATCAGCTAACGAAATAAGCAAATGGTGATTCGTGTATCTGTCACGCCGGACGAGCTTTTCCTTTCTAACTTTTAAATGAATAAACTACGTAATGAGAAAAAAAATCTCTGTAGAATCAATTCAGCAATCTTGTTTTTATTACTATGAGTTGTGATTCACACTGAATAATTCATATTTGGGGATAAATTCAGATGAGTTGACAGGAATATGAACTAAGGTAACACTGATAAAGTAGACGACCTTGGTCGTCGTGATATTGACCGCTTATAAACTTTAATGTAGTTTTATAAACGGGAACACTTATAAATATATGTGCACTAAACATATAGATTCAGACGTTTAAAGTCACATTATTTAAGAAATAATAAATGCCAGCTATACTTTATTGTAGTTCTAACATGGGTAGGCATTATATTCGTGATTATTTTTGCCCGAGCGACAATGAGGGCTAATATAACACGACTTAATGCCTACCCATGTTGAAACTACAATAAAGTATAGCTTGGATCAATTATTTCAATTCTGATTAGGACAATTAAGATACTTTCTATGTCCGATGTGTATAAGGTATTATTTAATCATGATATAATTTAAATACGTTTATTGCAATAAGTACAATTATGCTATAGCACATTTAAATAACAACATTATCATGTGTAAGAAACATGAATTTATGTTAATACATAGGTATAATAAAATGCAGAGAACAGTCATAATTAACAATATGAACATTTTGTTGATAAAAAAGACAATTAGATACATAAATATAACTACGTTAATATGAAAGTTCTGAGTTTCCAACTTTCACGCAAAAAACACATCAAATTGTAAATAACAGTTTTTGTTTGAACTTGTAGTAATGAATACAGTTTGTTGATATTTGGCCATGAATGATAATAGTTTGAGAAGTATTTAAGTCTATACTGTCTATATGCTGGACAAACCATAATAAAATGATATTCATTCTCTATACATTGCATAGTACAACATTTACAAATTCTATCCTCCCTTCGTTGTTTTATGTAACGACCATTTTCAATATTTAGTTTTAATACACCAAATCTTAATAAAGACAACATTTTAACATTGATATTTTTCGATATATATTGTTCCATCTTAAAATCTGATTTTATCATTTTGTACAATATTAGTTTTTCAGAGCTCTCTACAGAGTCACGCCAGCTCTGATAAAATTGATCTAACAGACGTTCATTCAAAATATCAAAGTTTACATTTATATTCTCTTGTGTATACCATAAATAATTAAATCCAAGTTGAAAAAGTAAATTACGAACATTTGTGGCCCAATTTTCTTTACCATTATTACAGTCAGCAACTAGAACTTGATATATTTCATATACAATATCTGGTTTCTTGTTTATAATATTAACCCAGTATTTCAACAACTTTTGTTTCCTAGTAACATACATAGGTAAATGACCAAGATCGCCAATAATACAACAGACAGGCGTGTTTTGGGGTACTTTTAAAACAAATCTACAAAATCTATTATGTACAGTTTCGATTTCTTTTGCATGATGAAAACCCCATACTTCAGAGGCGTAGTTTAAAATAAATATTTGCAAACCTTTTGACAATTGCCTTCGATTTTTTCTCTCTCCATGTCTAAATTGCAATACATTTTACACTAAGTAATAATTTTTAACTGTTTCAAAGCCAAAATTCGTGTGTGATGTCACAATTTAACAATAAAATAACGCTAATAAAAGTTGGATTATAAAAGAAGTTAGAAAAACATTTCTGCTCGAAATAACTTCTGACATGAAACATGTTTTCAGTATTTAAAACCTGGTTTGGTTTTGCAAACTATGTAGTATTCGTTAGCACTTCAAATCATTATCAGTATTTCAGTTCCGCTTTTTTAAATTTCACCGTTTTGACAGTCAGGGGCTTCTTATATTTTGATGAGTTCATTTTATTTTCAAAATTTATCATAATGCCATTTTCGAACAGTATATATGACAACATCAAAATAAATCTTCAAAATATTAATACACAAGTTATGTTTTTCAAAAAGTTTACTTAGATAAATGATAATACTAAGTCATTAGTGTACTTCGATATTAGCCAAACGACTATCATCAAAATAAGCCAACATTATAGTTAAATTACAATATTATCACGAAACGATATATTTGTAGACCCCATTTATCTGCACAACAGTTACAGGTAGTGATAACCCTGCATGTGTTCTCTATACATTCATAGAGTACAATTACATTTATCATGTCCTTGTACTTGGCTTAATCGATAGTGGTTTTTATATTTTGAAAAATGAAAACTCAGCATAAGCTAACATTTAGCATGTTAACTTTTAGTATACACATTTTTTTTAAAGTTGTCGCTCCTCTACTTATTTTTTTATCTGAAAAAAAAATCATATTTCATTTCACAAATATTGAAGTTAAGAGTTTTACTGCACCAGATTTCACTTCGATTTGGAGAACGTATTTTGACCTATAATGGTTTACATTTACAATTACAAATTTTTACTTGGATGGAGAGTTTTCTCATTGGCACACATACCCCATCCTTTATAAGTGTGCACTTATTCTCCGTTTCTATCAAATTTATATCAACAATGTCTTAAATGAGTTTGAAAACAAGTGATAATCGATTGTTTTTACAGGCTAGGAGTTGTGTCCCTTTGAACTGGAAAATTGGACTGTAGCTTCATTTGTTGTCGAGATTTTCTCAAACCTTATTCAATATGTTCAAGGATAGATATCAGTTACTGCAGTTTGATAATAATTGCTGATAATTTCTTTTTACAATAACGGCTCTTTGACAGATAACATATTTTAATTTGTGTTGGATACGCAGACATTGGAATACTGATTATTCAATCATAATTGACTCTCTATATTTCAAATTTCCTGATATATCAAACAGTTTTTGTCAGTTTAATCGAATTTAAAATAACAAGAGTTGAATGGTTTCACATGTTCTTTATTTGCATGTTCTTCTGGAAGATTTATCCGACATACCTAGATGGTTTTAAATCATCTAGCGCAGCTGGTATATCATAACATTCTGGATTTTATCTCGGGCCTAAGATACTAAGATATTACAAACTCATCAAATATACCAGGCTAAAATTTTGTTCGCAAGACTCATGTTTCATCTACAAAGTATTAATTAGTGACCCGCAAATCAAATAGAGATCAAAGATTAAATCAAATAAAACAATAAAGAGCATTGAGGACCAGATGAATATCGAAAGGTATTGCGAAATTCAGCTATATAATATAATATGCTTTCGAATATTCAACCTAATTAAAAAATTTTTTTACTGCATTTGCCCCTGACATCAATGATATTTCATGTCAACACAGAAGTACAGACTGTTTGGCTCGTGATACTTACAATTTCTAAATGACAAATAAAATATCTGTCAACATTTGAAGGAAGCAACATATGACACATGGGGACATCAATGCCAGTTTTTACATTTTCATTAAGTTTATATGAATTAAAAAACAAATCAAGCAGTATTTGAATGGAGATTTCAATTCGTTAAGAGACAGAAATATGGAAGACGAATAACGTCCGTTCTAAATAAATTGACATACATTTGTCATACGTTTACATCTATGCTTTAATCATTTATATTTCATACGTTTTTAATTTGGAAAACATTTAAAAAAACATTTATTTTTAATCCAATTTCTCAAAAGCATACGTTTATCTTAAGATTTCTTTAAGAACACAGTCATATATTGTTTATCATTAGAAATCTCTAAAACAAATGTTTATCATATCTTTTTTCAAATGAAGTCATCATAACATATCTTTATTATGAAGTTCATATTATAACAAATCATAAGTCATAAAAACTAAATGTTTTGATACAACCTGGACCTATCCATATAGTTATCGAAAGAACCAGGCTTATAATATGATACGCCATACGCGCGTTTCGACTTCATAAGATTCACCAGTGACGCGCAGAACAAAATAGTTAGAAAGTGAAACAAGTATGAGTTGAAGAACATTAATGACCCGGAATTCCAAAGTGTTGTGCCAAATATGATAATCTATGACTTTGACAAGCAAATCCTTAGTATTTCGAAATATTGATACTGTTGCAAACAGTTAATTTATGAAAAAAATCCATATAATTGATAATCATATAAGCCGACTTGCTGACTACTTGGCTGATGCTACCCTCAGGGACGAAACTTCTAACAGCATGTCATCGACCCAGTGGTGTAAATAGTCAAAAGTAAATATATTCATAAGTGAGAGGTTTAGTGCTAAACAACTAGGTTCAATCCATCATTTCTACATTTGAAAATGCCTTTACCAAGTCAGGAATATGACAGTTCTTGTCTATTCGTTTGATTTGTTTTATCATTTGATGAGGGACTTTCCGTTTTGAATATTCCGCGGAGTTCAGTAGTTTTGTGATTTTACTTTTTTCATCAAAGATACCAAACACGGCTATGATAATCTATTCATAAGGCAGAAAAGCCGCAGTATTAGGTGATAGACCATAACTTACCTGATCTTTTTGTGTATGT
Organism: Mytilus edulis; assembly: GCA_019925275.1. Lineage (NCBI taxonomy): Eukaryota > Metazoa > Mollusca > Bivalvia > Mytilida > Mytilidae > Mytilus > Mytilus edulis. The sequence goes on along the minus strand of CM034357.1, from coordinate 67,502,581 downwards.
GTGAGCATTGAATTTGACAGATTATTTAAAACAATGTATGGTTTCGACACCCTGGTACTATAAGATGAAATGGAATCGTTAATATATGTATGCAATCCCTAATCTGACAAATACCACAGATTTAACTGTGTTAAAAATTAAAATCACAAAATTACTAAACTCTGAGGAAAATTCAAAAAGGAAAGTCCCTAATCTGATGGCAAAATATAACGCTTAAACACATCAAACGAATGGACAACAACTGTCATATTCCTGACTTGTAACATATATTTTCTTAAGTAGAAAATGGTGAATTAAACTTTTTTTCATAGCTAGTTGAACCTCTCAGTTGTATAACAGTCATTACATTGACAAAGTTTTGTAAACAAATCAAACAGACACAATACAGAATTTCCTGACATGAAGTATATGTAGAACTCTAAAGTGCGATGGTCACGGTAAAGTGCGATGGTCACGCTAAAGTTCGATGGTCACACTAAAGTGCGATGGTCACGCTAAAGTGCGATGGTCACGCTAATGTGCGATGGTCTACACTAAAGTACTATGGTGTCTCGCGCTAAAGTGCGATGGTCGTTTGTTCGCTTAAGTACGATGGTGTATCACGCTAAAGTGCGATGGGACAAATGGTAAGATTGGAAGTATTAAAACATCGAGGTTTAAAATGTCTTTTTGAAAAACCTATTATGCCTGTGATAGGCTTTACGATTTACCGGTAGGCTGAAGTGATTGTTTCTAAATTAACAAGTCCGACCAAGTAATAATTGCTATAAAGGTAATTTTTGTTTTTTTCAAATATTATAGTTCATGTAAAATGAATTTTGTTACAATTCGGAACGTATTGAATATTTGGATAATTGGTGTAGATTGTCTTTCACACTAATGTTACACCCTCCCTTACATTTTTCATTGAAAATTTAAATTCAAAATTCGTTCATTGTTGGAATATGCAACATTTATTATCTCTATTTTACCGACGTTACTTAAAATCGACGGCATTTTAACGGGGATTACAAAGTAAACTGCCAAATAAACAATGATTCGAATGTATCCGTTTGCTTCAAATAGAAGCAGGATAAGTATACGTAACAGTTTTGTATTGATTAGTGAGTGAGGCTGAGTGTCCTTCTTCTAGCCCTCGAAAATAATAAACATTGTGCTTCAGCCGACAAAAAGAACGGTTGAGTTTAAATCAATTACTAGTACATTGTAAGTCATGAACATTTGGTGTTAAAATTGTTAATAAAATATTCCTAATCTATCTTCCGGCATGTTCATTTTAAGTTTGTATAAACGACTGTTAACGTCATAAATCAACTTCGTTTCGTACGTCTATACTTTCGCGGACCATCGCACTTTAGCGTTGCCATTGTACTTTAGCGTCCTCATCGTACTTAAGAGTCCTACAATTGACCATTGGTTTTTGAAATTTTTGTTTTTGAAGTTGACCATTAGTAGTGATCTTTTGTGGTATTTGAATAATTTATGACAGTAGGTTTTCCTTGTAACATGATAGCTAATGTACTATTCCTATGTATAGATAAAAGAACTATGTGTATCGACAAATTTGCTCTGTGAACTAAATCAAATGTATGTTAAAGGTACATTTTTGGCTATATCTGCTAGACACATTTGATAGCCTGAATAAATAGTTACCTTATTCATAACATTTAAAGATAAGTGTTATTTGAAGATTTGTTTGGCCTTGGCCTCAGGTGACATTTCTTATGTTTAGACTTTGATGGTCCTGTTTGCATTGTTTATTGTAAGAGAAGGTTAAAAAAACTATATTTTTTTTTAGTTTTATTATAAGTTTGATGGGTTTTATCCATCATTAAGTATATCGTATCAAATTTGAAAAAAAAAATTTCTGTGTTTTCAGGTTTTGAATCCATGTGAAAATCACTTCAAATCACAAAGTTGTCAAATGTGTCGGAGGGAACTGCTAGTTTAATGCTTGTGATTTATATAAAAAGTCTAGTTATATCTCTCAATCTGCAATTCAACTCTAAATAATACTGGGCGTACTGCTGTGCTTTTGTTTCTATGGATAGAGGTATAGGGAGATGGTTGAGATCTCAGAATCATGTTTAACCAAGCCGCTTTTTTGCGCCTTTCCCAAGTCAGGAACCTCTGGCCTTTGTTTGTCTTGTTTGATTTTTAATTTTAGTTTCTTTTATATATTTTGGATTTTAATACGACGTTCAATATCACTTAACTACAGCAGGACCAATTTTGGTTACGGGCCAGCTGAATCACGTTCCGGGTGCATGATTGTTCTCGTTGCATTGAAGACCCATTGGTGGCCTGCAACACATACAGAGAGTTGCTGCAAATTAAACAATATTAGAGTCTTATTGGTACGCGTCGTAAATACAATGAGGTTGTTATAATAATTTAAAACCGATTAACAAGTGGTGCTTATATAAAGATAATTTCAAACAGTTCCACTTCTTTTGTTTAACTTTTAGACTCGTACTGTCATGACGGAAAGTATCATTTTGGCTATTTAACTCTTATAGCGAAAATAAACCTGTATTTAAAAAGTATTAAAATCACAAAAATACTACACTTAGAGGAAAATCATTTCGGTAAGTCCATAATCACATGGCAAAATCAAATAACAAAACGCATCAAAAACGAATGGACAAGAACTGTCATATTTCTGATATTTCTGGTACAGGCAATCCATTTTTACGGTTACCTTAAATAAACCATCATTTGACAGATATAATTCTAAGTACACCGGCCATGATACTAGTATCATAGATCAAACATACAGATAGATAAAAATAGAATGAGTAAATACTATTTATAAACATAATTGACTATTTATAAACTGTACGAATGGTCAAGGACACATAACTAAAAAAATAGTTTAATGATCATCGTAAAAGATGACATCAATACAATTGCTCTCTGCAAAAGTAAAGACAATATAAAAATACAAAGAGGTGGGTTGATTGTCAATAAAACAACTCTCAACCAGAGTTTGTTTGTTATCAACCATGTACTTAACCATGTTAACAACTTTTACATGTACAAAAAGCCTTCTAAATGACGGTTAACAATTTTATGGCTATTCATTCGTAATGTCTGATTACATTCGGGAGAATCGAAACGCAGTCCTGACAGACTCGGTCGAATTTTACCAGGCGAAAGATACAAATTGAATTAGAAGCGGATTGAAAACGGGATTATCGGGATAAATTCGCTTGGAAACGGTTGAATATCGACGCTTCCAGAACAATATCGGATTGTTTTCGTGATTAAATTATTCGTTTTACAAATTTTAATAAAAGTTTGAATTTCCATTCAAGATTCACAGGATCTTGATCAGACTTTTGACAAATAATCGGGAATGGTCTTATGTTCTTATGTCGTACTGTTATACCACTGTCCCAGGTTAGGGGAGGGTTGGGATCCCGCTAACATGTTTAAACCCCGCCACATTATTTATGTATGTGCCTGTCCATAGTCAGGGGCATGTAAATTCAGTGGTTGTCGTATGTTTATGTGTTACATATTTGTTTTTCGTTCATTTTTTTTTACATAAATAAGGCCGTTAGTTCTCGTTCGAGCCATCGTCGTGAGCCTCTTCCCACTAAAATTATTCGGTTATGACGTTAAATAAAGACAGTCATTACGCATATAATACAATTCCAGTGGTGCCATAATATTTTCTACTTATCCACAAAAATATGCATAAACACGTTTGTAGATTTCAGATTACTAGTAAAAATCACATATTTTCCTTTACCATTACAGAGAGAATCTAAATCTATTCGGTGTTATTAAACCGATATAAGGCAATAACAATCAAAACCAAGGAGTAATCAAAGACTCGTAAAACAAAAAAACATTTACATCAACAGTTATAACTGATAAATAAGAAACAACACGAACTCCACTAAAAACCGAGAGTGAAATCGGGTGCTCCGGAAGGGTAAGCATTTCTTGCACCGTAAACGGCGCCCGTCGTATTATTTCTTTGCTCAGTTCTGTAATGATGGAACACAGATAGTCGAGTCCCAATTAGAACAAATTTGAATAGTTGATGCTGTTCCTCGTTTCAGAAATATAACCTCATTGGTTCAAAACAACAAATACACTTTATAGGGATGAAACATCAAAAAGCTGAATCCTTTTTCTATAAAATATTAGTTGTATGTGGTTGATTACTATTTTAATAGAAAATCGGTATTCTAATTAGACTCAATTGTATAATTTAAGCCCACTTGTGCATGTATTCATATGGATAAAAATCTTTTCAAAGAACAAAACAGCATTTTGAAATATTCTACAACTTCACCTTTAGATATATTGAGGATGGACGTTAACTCAATAACCTGTGTTGTTACTGCTTACATTTCTATCGTGAGATTGACGTTACTACCGAAATGTCTACTTCATGTCTTCTTCGTGCCCTCGACATCGACACAGATGAATTATTCATTATGTTATCTATAACAACTTAGATGGTTATTTATTTTATGAAACTATTCTCATATTCTATACTTTCCCCATTTGATAACCGTCTGTGGCTGACCATTGGCTATAAACACTCATAATGAAGAAAGAGTTATACAGTGCGTGGACATTAAATAGTATATAAATGTTAAGAACCATTGCTTGGATCAGTGAAATTTAAACGTCTTTCGTACGACTGATTCCAAGATTATTACCTTTTTATCCATTGGATAAAATAAGTGAATAGCTATTTTTGTGTATAAAATAAATGCAACAGTAGAATACCGCTGTTTGAAAAAAAAATCGATTGAGAGCAAAACAAATCCGGGTTATAAACTAAAACTGAGGCAAACACATCAACTATTATAAGAAAAAAACAACGAAACAACAGAAACACTGAAGTGCAATAAAAAAAAAACAATAATGCAACACATACAGAAACGAACAATAAAATAACAATTTTAAGTATGCGCCGGCACATGTTTTTTTTTGTTTGTCTATTTTAATCAGGAACGATTAAACTTTAATATTTTAAATTTCTTGTATACTTTAGGAGTAACACTATAAGTAAAAGCTGCAGGGAGATCTAATAACGTGAAATAATGACCTTATCAAATTGGATGTTGATTTCGTCTTTTTTTTTAATTTCTTTAAAAGCGAAATGATTTACTAAAATATTAGGAAACTTATCTTAATACAAACTCAAATCCAATAAAACAGATAAATATTGTTTTCATTTTCAAAGGCATTTATTAATTTCACGCCTAAAAGAAAGCAATATATCCAAAGGTATTAAACATTTTGGAGCTACATGTACCTATTACTTAACCAATGTTAAAGCGTTTTTTTTTTTAAATATACTTCATATGTTTGAATCTGATCATTTCTAAAGGTTCAACTCCCTCATTTAAATATGACCTTTGATGGATTTGGCTATGCTATTTATGTTTCTATAGGTCTTACATTTCCCAAATTTCACACGATCTCGTTTCTTGTTGAAATGATAGGATGCCCCAGTCTTGTTTTTATCTTATTATGGTTGTTTTCAGGAAAGGAACACTTATAAAGTACACTAATTTGTCCATTATAATCATTCACAAATTTACTGAATGTATTGACTCCAATCTAATATATGATTCATTTAATCGGTATTATCTTCATTAAGATTTTTGCCGTAATTGTAACGATTGTGTTCTTTGTCTCTGACGAATATGTTTTGTATTGGAAACGAGTGGTTTGCTAAAAACTTCCGCAATTTTGTCGTACAACGAATGTTTTCGATCATATATTTTAAATCCCATTCCACGTCGATACAGAGCTTTTGTTTTCATATCTTGAAATGCTTCTTTTTCGTTCTTGTCGAAATTAATAACAAGTATTTTGCAAAGTTTCTTGTCTGTAAGCATGTCCCATGCTTGTTTATATTCCATCCGTTTTGTAAATGATTTACTTTTATCTAAATCATACATGTCAGAAGATTGCAGTATAAGGCAGTATTTGCAATTTTGCAAATTATTAATTATGTTTTGCTCCTTTGTTCTACCAGGCAAAGAATCTCTACCAGGTATATAAGTGCTTATTTTCTTCCTCCGAAAGAAGGATTCTAATATTTGTAACACAAACCATCTGACATCATCGTTGTCTTCGTCAAATGAAATATATACATCCGTTTTCCATCTTCTTTGTATATTTTCGTCAATTGGCTGGAACTGACTTCTAATAATTTCAACGTCGTAACGACGATGTCGGAGTTTCCACATCAGAATAAGAGAAAGAATCAGGGGTATTAATGAATACAAAGGCAACAGAGAAACTTGTTTTGAATCACAGTCCGTTTTTAGACTAACAAAATCTTCTATGGAAACATTCTTATCATTCGAGCAATATAGGGGATACCGTGCCTTTTTGAATTTTCTCCATTCACCGATCCATCGATTATCACAATTACAAGGTATACCTTTTTGACCAAAGACGAAGACATTAGGATCGAGAGATTGAACTGATCTAGGGAGTGAATCGAGTAAGTGGTCTGTAAGTTTTATTTCTACAGCATTTGTAAAATTTCCGATACTTTCGTCAAAACTCTGTACAGGATTTCTGGCTAAATTCAAAATTTTCACAGCATTAAAATAGTATTTTGAACTTACACTCTGTATGTGATTACCTTGCATTGATAAAACAATTTTATGTTCTGTCGCTGGCACAACATGTGGAAGATCTGTGCAATTTTGGTTAGAACACTCTATTATGAGACTATCTGTGCTTGGTTGGGATGTACAAACGCATTTACATCGTCCAATGTTTGGACATCCATCCTGAACATCACATACCATTAGATGATGCAGACTTTCGTTATAAAAAAGTTCTGTAATTGATATTCCTCGTAAAGGCTTTGGATTCTGACAAGTACTTTTAAATAATAAAGCTCCGAACAATCGGTTGAAGTCATTATATTTCAAAGGGAGAAATTCGGCAAATGTACAATCGCAGTCATAAGTCGCTCCATGGTACTCGAGTTTGCCGCATTTTACAAACTTATACAGATCTACCGGGTTGGTAACTATTGTCATAAAAGGATGAATATTTAACCTTACGTTGGAGAAATCAATGTTTCCACATAAATAAGAGTTTGATTCTGCAAGATTAAAATTTTTACTATTGGTAATCTTAATCGGATGTTTGTTATCTTTGTAGCTTAACATGCAAAAAGTATTATTCGGAACAATAATATTTCCAATATCTAGCGTATGTAAATTATTTTGATCAAGATAGATATAAAGAATATTAGTTCTTGGATAATTCAGTATATTAAAGTCAAGTTTTGTAATCTTATTACCAGACAGATCAACATATCTAAGCTTTGGCATTTCTGCAAATGTCTTATTGGAAACAAAAGTGAGTCTATTCTTATTCAATTTCAGTGTATCTAAAATTCGTAAACAGGAAATACTTCCGATTTCTTCAAATAGATTATAACTTACATCAATAAATACAACATGAAACTCGCATATATTCCTGGGTAGTTTTGTAAGGTATCCATGTGCATATTCAAATCTGAAATAAGTTGAATTGTTGAATGCTTGATCAGTCATTAACAGACTTTCTGTTCCAAATACGTTTTCCAATTCAACGTCTAAAGGAAGATATGTGACATTAGGCAGTGGAACTGCCCATTCCGGAATCGCTTCACATGCTAGACACTGGTTTATAAAGTAAAATCCGAACTTTGAATGGTAATTGGTGTAACAGTTACTAGTGTTTTTACACCACAAATTTTTCATTCCATCGGGACTGCAATATGTGTATGATCCGATTACATAAGGGAACAAAACATATAGCACAATTGCGGCATACAAATATATATCCATTTTATTTTTATATAAACATATTTGAAACATTATGAAATGTATTCCACTTTTATATTGGTCAGGATCTACTCTCTTTTTTTTCAATATGTAAAGGGAGAATTCAGTTTGACATATTTGTGATTGTACATTTTTTGTTCACTAGAAACATAGATTGAATTTTAGATAACAGTAAAGGAATATTAAAGTAAACTCTATATTTAAATCTGTATTTTCGTATGATTTATAAGTTCAAATTGGTAATGATACAACACTTCCTTAAGGCGGTTCTAAGTTTGTTTTAAAAGGTTAAGATTAGAAGCAAACTTTGGGTACCTTTAACCAAAACGCCAGACTTAAGAAATAACCAAAAACATTTATTACAATGACATCATTAGTCTAAACATAAGTCAATTTTCTGTACAATAAAACGACGAAATCGTATAAAATGTACAAATGTTGTGAAGGAATTTTGAAAAAACCAGAAATTAACAATGATACACCTTTCTAAATCTATTATCAACAACCAAATACTCACGATACCTATCATATTGCCGAAACACACAAAACTGTGTTGATATAGTGACGAAACATAGTCTGTGACCCCCAAATTTTTTCCCGAAATTCATGAAATACCTTCAGTCAAAATTTTAAGAAAAAAATCACTGGTAGTATAGACAATAAGAAGCTGTTTGGTTTTTAACAGTTTTGAAATAATTGAATAGTCCGTGATATCATATGTTGTATACATCTTATAAATAAATCATCTCAATTAGACATTACGTTAAGTTATTATTTTACCAGAGATTTTTTTCTACGGCACGTTAGGTTTCTACGGTTGACATAGATTCTTATAATATTATACATGTAAGCCACATACCTTCGCAATCTTAGATCTTTGGATGGAAAAATGTTCGTTTTTACCGATTGTGACATTTTGATTGAGCGTGTATATGTTCTGGACCATATGAGTATATACTCGTTTTGTAAGTAACGTGCCTGACCATATGAGTATTTGGACCATACGCGTATGGTCATGACCATTTGCGTATACTCATAGGGTCCGACCAAATACGTTTGGTCTGACCGTATTGGTATGGTCGGACCATATGAGTATATACTTGTTTGGTTATAAACGGGCCGGACCATATGAGTTTTTGAACCATACAGGTATTTATTTTAATATGCTTTAGAAACGTTTCAATAATAAAATAAGTTTTATCTTAAAAAAAAAGATGATGGTTACAAAGAAATGTATTAATTTTAATATCTAAAGGTTACTTCAACATTAGATGGATGTGCCACAGTCAGTTGATCTAAGCTTTAGTCGCTTCTTTCACTATCATTGCATAGTTACTTTTATTTCCACAGGGTACGATAGCTTTTCTGCATTTGCATTTCTTGGTTGTGCACGATCCTTTTCAGTTACACACTTTGCTTGCGAAAGAAAAGCCAGCCTTCTTTTCAGCTGCGTGCAGTGATACCGAGGTCTCGGGCCATTCCGATTTGTCTATGGTGTTTTGAAGAATCTCCAGATCTCCAATATCGTAACATGACTGCATAACACCATATTCACAGGACAACAGAAATAAAACATGTCATCTACTTTACACAACAAACGTGGTAAATCACCAGACGCCCTGTCAACCACCGGTTTACGTTATGTTAGAAAACTTCCTTTTTTCAATATATGTATTTGATTTGACACCTTCCTATTCGTACAAATAGTGATTAAAATTAACTGTGTGAAACTGCTTATTTGTATTCATTTAATCTTTTTTTTTTATCAAAATGTAATAAATTACGTTTAATGACGTGACAACTAGAATGGTCATACCTTATGAAGAGTTCAAAAGTATTTATAGTAAACGTGTTATTTATCCCGACCACATCAGTATTTACCCATATTGTCATGACCATACGCGTATGGTCCAAATACTCATATGGCCCGGAATATATATGAGGTGGGTAATAAATGTATAGCATTAGACACCAAACTTTTCAACGCTACCGGTGTTGATCCTTTTAAGGTTAATGTCAGCTCTTTAATAGTTGTCTTCTTCATCCCAATGCATGGATAGATTTTAGCCAATCCGTCAACAGATATAATTATAAATTCCGGTTTGTCATTTAAATCAATAATAAAATGATCATGATTGAATTCTTTCAATTTACTTTCAAATAAGTAGTTTGGCAGGTCAATTACTTGACTGAGCTTTTTTTCTCACTAGTTACTTTGGCTTTTTTGTTTAAAGTTGCAGTTTTCTGTTTGTTTAAAAACAATATGTCTATATAGTTATTAAATCTGTTTCCTTTTCAACTTTAAATCTGGAGATGTGTATTTGAATATCAATTAAATTTTCACCAAAAAAAACCTGATACCTTACGATGTTGCCTTACGTGAACTTACTGTTTACATATGTATTTATATAACATAAATTACACCAGCCTTGACACTTTTATCGGATATCATATAAAGTGTACACTGTCCTTGTATTTAATTTTGTTGTTATTCTGTTTTCTAGTTATATTACTTTTATTTGCTTCCTGCTCTTGTTTCTGTTAAATTATTCATTCCTTCTCTCTATCGACTTCAACCCTCAATGACTATGTGTGTTGGGATACCGATAAAATCTGCACAAACCTGATACCACTTCGTCGTTACCTTAAATGAACTTACTTTTGGCACATATACCGGTATATGCCACATTAAGTGTACCGGCCTTGACTCTTTTATCGAAGATCAAACATAGTGATGCCCTTGTATTAATGAATGGTACGATTTATGTTTATTTTCAAATTGAAAATGTTCAAGTTAAAACATTCATGACCAGAAATAATTGGATAAGGTGTTTAATTTAAATAGTGTAACTGTATGTGACAGGGTCACAAGAGAAAGAAAAAAGACATGAAAGCGACACGTCGGCTGACTTTTTTTCTCTATATTGCAGTTACCTAAAACGGATAACCCATCCAACGAGCAGATATCATTATGATCCCATGTTTACTGTAAAATAAATAACGAAAAGGCCGCAAATACTAACCAGAGATTGACTATAATGGAATAAAGAAGATAAGATAAGATAAGAATTTTATTAATCTAATCAAGAACCCATAAAGGGCATCATTTTACAACACAATATGATTGGAAAAAGCAAAACAGAAAACTAATACATACTTTAACGTTATGAACAGGATCAGAGCCTAACACAACATGTGTTTTATATAACTATTATATTAAATCTTATAACAATAACATACTAAACTACTTCATATATTTTGTTTACATCTGGATCTTATTTCTAACCCTTTAATAATGTAATTTCCTAGGCACATGAGAGTTGGTAAATGCTCATTTGTGAACAGCCAGAAATATTTCTTATCATTAGGTAGTTCTTTAAAATTAGTACAAAAAGTTGTAGCTTTATCATATAATAATTTCCTCTGTTCATCATATAATGGACAATTTACTGTAAAATGGGTCTCATCTTCAATAGAATTTGATCCATGTGATAAGCAATGATGACATAGACGTTGAGTTCTCTCTATGTATTTTTTATTCTTTCTCAATTATTAAGATCATGAGCACTTATTCTCATTTTACATATAGCTCTTCTTATACTAAAATCTTTAATTGATAAATAGGCCTCCTTTACAAAGTCAGTCTTGAGGTTGAAATAATTCTCTAATTTGCTATTACCTTGTGATAAGGTTTCAGATCTTTTGACCAACCAAAATGTTTTGAAACTATTACAAAGTTTACATTTTACAAATTTAATTAATTTATTGAGCTTTGTATCTAAATTTTGTATATCAAGTGATTGAAGTACATATTTCATAGATGAATACCAACAATTAATGTTTTCTGCATCTAAAATTTTATTACAAACATAAGCATCATAAAGTAACCCTGTGTCCAACTTGTTAAGCCTGTGTACATATTTTACCATAGATATAATGACAGAAAAATAAAGAGGAAATCTTGCAACCTCTGATAACACTGCTAAATTTGAGGCTTTCTTATTTACACCAAGAATATACTTTAAATATCTGAAATGTGATTTTTCCAAATAATCATTTATGTAGATTAATTCAAATAGATAATCACTTTTTTTCTTGCAAGCAGCAGAGTTAATTTTAAATGAACCCCAAATTTCACTACAATATAATAAAATTGGTTTTATTGTGTGATCATATAAATGAATTGCAGTATCAATACTTGGATTACAAGCTGACATGGATTTTTGTAATTTAAATTTTGCCTTTAAGGATTTTTTGAATAGCTCTTCTTTCCCCTGTTGAAAAAGACCACTAGAAGTAAAGACTATCCCTAAATATTTACATTTATTAACACATTCTATAGCCTCTTTATCTAAATAAAATGATTCCTTTAAAAATTTTCCAGGCTTGTTAAAAATTAAAACTTTTGTTTTGGACAAGTTTGCATCTAGACACCAGTCAATACAATAAGTATGCAATATATCAAGTCGGTTTTGAAGACCTTTTTTAGTGTTTGATAATACAATAATGTCATCAGCGTACATAAGACAATCAATTCTACGCCCATTGATATCAACAGCATCTGGACTTGGCTCAAATTTTGGAGGCAGATCGTTAATGAAAAGCTTAAATAAGTTTGGACTTAGAACATCCCCTTGTCTTACCCCAACTAGTGAACTGAAAGATGGTGTTAATACATTGCCCACTTTCACAGACATTTCATTCTTGCTGTACATATCTTTTAAAATAGTATAAAATTTTCCAGATATGTTATTTTCCAATAATTTATATTTAATACCACAGTGTATGACCCTGTCGAAAGCTTTTTTAAAGTCCACAAAGCAAGCATAGATTTTCCCCCCTTTTTTGTTAGTATATTTATCTAATATGGTTTTTAAAACAAACATATGATCAGATGTTCTACTCTTTTTTGAAAAACCAATCTGACATGGATGAATTATATTATTTTTATCAAGATGAATGTCAAGTCTTTTATTAAGAATACTGTTAAATAATTTTCCAATGCATGAATTTATTGCTATGCCTCTGTAATTTTCAGGTTTACTAGGACTCCCTGCTTTAAAAATTGGACATAAATAAGATAACGCCCATTTGTGAGGGTATTTTCCAGAGCAGAATACTAAATTAAAAAGTTTCTGCAAAACAGGTGCAAATATACTTCCCCCAGCTTTTAATATCTCATTTGGAATACCATCCAATCCTGCAGCTTTATTATTCTTTAGTTTATTTATAGCATCTAAAATTTCTTTTAGGGTTATTTTGTAATCTAGTTCACAGAAAGTTGAATTTTTTTCTAAATTTTTTACTTTTTTACTAATTTCCTCTAATCTGTCTTTAAATTTGTCAGAGTTAAAATGTAAAGATTGAAAATATGAAAACCAGACATTACTTTGAATAGAATTTTCTGGACCATCCGAATTGTCTTCTTTTAATTCTTTAATGAGATTCCAATAACTCTTTGGATTATTATCCCTTAGATTATCCAGACTGTCAAGAATGTTTTGTTTAAATTTCCTTTCTTTATATTTACGTAGCTTATTATACTCTCTATAACATTTATAGTAAGACCCTTTTATAATTGGGTCCCACGGGAATTTTGATAATAGCTTACCTTTAGAAATAAGACTTTATATATGTTTTACAGATGATAGCAAATATGTTCCTTATGTCGTAAATACATTCCTGCTTCCTTTTCTCCAAATGTGACCTAGTGCATTAGACGTAAAACAGGAGTGTACTAAAATTAACAACACTACGGGTTTCACATGCGTAGTAGGATCTGCTATCCCTTCTGGAGCACTTTTATCCTTCACCCCCCTTTTTCTTACCTAGGATTATTAAAAAATGGTAACACTCTCATTGTCGGCCATTATTTAGTTTTTAATTATTTGTTTTAAAAATTAAGATAAAATAGTTGCATGAATACTTGGTTTTCTAGCATTGACATGCAAAATTGACTGATACATAGCTCAGATCCCTTTAAGTCTATATTGCCGATGCTCGTTCGTTTGCTTGTTACGAACATGGAGTGCTAAAAGTATTGATATATTTGTTGATAGTTTTCAAAAATAATCAATAGTCTCTATTAGATACTGGTAGCTAGTACCATTATTTTAAAAAATAATGGTACTACATTGACCGTCCCTCTTTGCTTTGTTCTTGTTCTTTTTGTTTATAATTTTTTTTATGAGATAAAGTATGTACTTGAAGTTTGTTGAAGAGCATCTACATATATGTATCCTTTATACTTCTAGAAGTTCAGTCGATTAAAATATTGTTTAAAAAAGGTAAAATAAATTCAATTGAATGCAAGTAAAATTTGATAATGGAGTTTTAATAATAATGTCTCATTGCAATACATATTTCCGTTTTGATGATGTCAAAACTTTACATGGTAACCGACTTTGTTTTGCTGTGTATATTATTAAGGTGTGAGTGATGTATGACCACATGAAAAATATAAATGGCAGTATGACGCCAGTCGTCTCGCCGTTATGCTTATTCTATTAATCTGACACTTTTCCAAATGCATATCAAGACCAGTATGCTGACCCCATATAAATTTCTGAAGCTAAACGGATTTTTTCATAGCAATTATAACGGTGGCAGATCAAATATATATATGCACCAGCTACGTATTTCGACAGTAAGTGTCATCTACAATAAAACTCGATGCAAAATAATAGAATACCAAAAACGTAAAAAGTTGCATAAATCAATTATGACAATAAGTTTAGCCAAAGCCGGACAAGGAATTCGGGCTTTGTATGAGAGATATATAATTCCTTAATTTAGAAATATTTCAAACATTATAAAACAGAAAGCTTAAATAATACAATATCCGTATCCTCATACTAGTACCGAAACACTACCTGCTAGTTGGCTGGTGAAACCTTTTATCAGTTAGCAGTCCACTAGCAGATGTATCGACCCAGTGTTAGTAAAAACAACCATGGTCCCAATTTGTCGGCACCAGAAACGCATTTTTATGTGTGCAGCTTTGGGTAAAGATTAGTTGTAAATAATTTTAAAAAATTAACACAACGAGCATATTACATTAAAAAAACCCATCAATACAAGTTTTTTTAACATGATTATTTGAACTGTTCGTAATTTTAAATAAAGGTTTAAAAAAAACTTTTGGTAGGTGCAATTTGAGATTTATGTTTTAAATTGTTAATTTCAAGGAAGATATAGTACAAAGTGCTACATTTATAAAAAATATCTCGATATTCAGAAACATCTCAACGATCTCTGAATAAAATTCCTAACACAATTCATTGAGGTACTAACTTAAAAATAGTGAACCGTCGGAAATAAATTTGGAAGAGTGTCGCCGGATTATGCAAGATGCTCTTTCATTCTATTTAAAAAAAAACTTATGTAAACGAGAAACATTTCACAAATATTCAATAGATTCCTATTTGAATGTTATTGATATTCGAATATTACATTTCGTAAATAGTTAATAAATTAATTAAAGAAAACTTCCTTTCAAAGGATTATAAACTAAATTCAAGTACTATCAAAGTGTTTTGGTTTGAACCGGCCGACAACGCAGCAAACAATATGGTGGTGATATGAGTATAGCCGTAAATACTACACGGGATTCCTTAAGATTGAAATTATGCATTCAACTACATTCCAGGCAATACGCGTTACAGAGTTTCATAAAGTAAATAATAATGACACTACCACAGCCCAGTATAAGGCCTCCTCGGAATATTTGAAGGTATCCACTATGTATTTGTTACCTAAACTACAAAAAAACGTATGCATTACGGCTACTAGTAAGTGTTTTTTTTATTGTAATTCTATTTTTGTTTATGTTTTAGATAACTTACGGGCATAAGATTGTACTTTTGACTTTTCCACTCCTTATATTACACTTCCGCACTATCTTATCATTCCAAATTTTTCCTGTCCAAAAATGGTTGTTTTGATAAATCTGGCTGTAAATTTATCTACTGCAACTCATATGAAACCTTTTTCTCTATTGAGAAAGGAAAATATGCTAGTTCTCCTTACTAGCGGTGAGATGAGAAAATTAAAGCACTGAATTGTCTGTTTGACATCATTTATGTGTTTTTCGGCAATAAAGTTCATTTAGAAATTATAGGTATTCCTAAAGAAATCAATTGTGCCCCATTAATAGCAGACATGTTCGTAAACTGTTATGAATCACAATTTATAGCCAAACTCAGGACGAATCGTCTAAATTTCAGTTAATTGATAAATTCAACAACACTTACCGTTATCTTGATGATTTTAGATCGTTTAATTATCAAGAACTCTCTAGCTATGCTGCGGACATTTACCCAAAGAACTTACTTTGAATTAGTTTAATACAAACAGCAATGACTACAAATGGACTATCCTTTTCTATGTTTAGATACTTCTGTAGTACACCAGAAACTGTACACAAAAATGTAGGACAACACTGTCAAAAGGGATGATTTTTCTTTCCAAATTGCCAATATTTTGACTTTTTCGACACTGGTGATCCATTGGTACCGTCTTGCGGTGTTTGACTATCCCAACTTGTTCGATATCCTCGTGTTTGTAGTGAAGTTTTGGATTTTTTAAGGAACGAAATATATATATTACTAGTAAATTCTTAATTTATTTGTATTTTAGTCCTGTCATTTAATATTGTCATTCATTTTAAAGATATATTTAACATTGCCATAAATAAAGGCAACAGTAGTATATCGCTGATCGAAATCCATAAATCGATTGAGAAAAAAGAACCAGTTACTACTGTTGCCTTTATTTACTTAAGGCAGGGATTTTGTTACCACAAACAACTTTTAAAAAACATTTACTAAAGTCTTCCATAGATATAACGTTTTGGTATTGAAGTTTGGTTGTACCTGAATAAAACTTATTTCGAACAGGATAGCGTATCTTCATTTTGCTTTTTGGTTAACATATCGATCCCTGAAATTACTTTATTCTAAAAGGTTACCAATTCCACACTGTAATTGAGTCTTTGAATAATGTTTTTATTGTTGTAAATATTGATTTTGTTATCAGACAAATTAAAACTATACTATATGTTACTCATATGTACTTTCACAGTACTACAATATGTCGATACTTGTAGTTTGGTATTACACAATATCATGTTTTTCTTTGACTATTAATGATGTTTTTCCACTATATCCATTGTATGTTGGGTGTATACGGATTTATATTTAAGTCTAAGATACATGATTTTTTTCATCAGCTGTAATTGGCTTTGAACGAGCTGTTAGTAATTGCGAGAACTCTTATATCTGTATTTTGCGTCTTTTTGGTTTTGTGATGTACACGTACGAGTCGACATTCACTTCTGGTTTTTGTTAGATATATTTCTATTTGCATCATTCTCGTGAGTTGAGCCTTTTCCAACTGATTTTTATAGAGAGTTCTTATGTTGTACCGTTACACCAATGTCCCAGGTTAAGATGGTGAGAGCTTATAAACAAGTTAGCCCATCACATTCTTTATGTGCTGTCCCAAGTTAGGAGCTGTCTTTCAGCGTTTGTCGTTGGTTCATGTTTCTAATATTGTGTACATTATGTGTTATTGTAAACTGTGTTGTTATCAATTTAGCCGTTAGTTTTCTCATTTGAATTGTTTCATATTTTTTTGTCGGGCCTTAAAACATAGCCACACGGTATAGTTTTTCTCATTGTTGAAAGCCATATGGTTTCATATAATTGCTAAATTCCACTTCAATTAATCTAAGAATTACCCACTTAAGAACACTAAGAAAATCAACTTTTCAAAGAGTCATAATGTGGAATATGTGAAAACCACATATAGTAGAACTATGCATTGCATTGGATGGAGCAGCCAACTACCCCAAACTTCATAGATTTAAAAAAGGCGATTGACACATTCTATCGAAAAACCTTTGAACATGTGCAGAATCACCAATACCAGGAGTTGGAGTTGGATAGGTCACATCCTGATTGAAGATCCATGGAATGATTGTCGAATTGCCTTGATGTGAACATCACCAGGATAGAGAAATGTAAAAAGACAAAAGACAACTTGGAGATGAATGGTAGACAACAGAAGTAACATAATTTTGATGAAGGACATGGGGAGAAGCTAAACAACAAGCAGCAGACATGCTAAGATGGAAGGCTTCCATTCACGCCCCATGCGACACATGGCGCTAACGGGAGTTAATATTAATAATACCTGAATTAAGTGTTTGCATAAAATGATGGTTTTTTTTTAATGTGTAATCACAATTATAAAACAAAACACTTTATCAAAATGTGTTTCCATAATGAATACCATATTCGAGCCTCGTTATTATCGATTATCATACGTGTTGATAATAAACTCATTATAAATATCGGGACAAAATTGTGTACGCCAGACTAATCAGTGACTCTCCAATCAAAAATAATAAAAAGTTACATCAAAGAATATTTGCAGTTACATGTACAAGACTTTGTGCTTGATCTAAAAATCTGTACATTATACTAATTTGTTTTATAAGAACTGATTAATGGGTGTATGTGTTTAAAAGAAATATCAACTATTTTTTTTTTACTTTTTAGTTAATCTTGACATGTATAACATTGTTGGTTCGCATTAGAAATGTTTTTTTTCAAATTGTAGTGTCCTTTTCGAGTAAAGGCATGTATGTAGTTAAATTGTTATGGAGCAGGTTTTTAGCACTTGTAAAAAGACCTACCTTTCAATTTTAAAATGAACATTCCAAGGACGTTTCGTACATCAAATATACTCTAACAACATACGATACATTTTGACAGTGATAATGAACAAGAGGGCGGGTCGTTGACCAGCATTAATACTGGACAAATCAAATACTAGTAAGTGTTATTGTACCCATTTTATTGAAAAAATAATCTATAAATATATAATAATAACACCAGTAACTTGAAAGAGCTTTTGTGCAAAAGAAATAAGCCGACCAACTATGAAAAACGATGCCATAGGACAAGTCGTGATAAGAGTAAAAAAAAAAGAGAAAAATGGGTTCACAAAATAGAGAACGTGAAATTATTGGTCGTTAAAAATCACCCACACTATAAAGACCAGGAGATGGAGTTGGATATATCATATTCCGATGATGCACCAATGGAACCATTGTCGAATCGACGTAGACACCTCAAGGAAAGAGAAATGTAGGAAGACCAAAGTAAACTTGTAGACGAATGGTAGACACAGAATTCGGATGGCGGACATGGGAAAAAGCACAACAACAAGCAGCAGCCAGACTCAGATGAAAGAACATTTGCACCCTACGCGACACATGGCGCTAACGGGAGTTGTAAGTTGTAAAGTTAATATTAATAATAAATGAAGTAGTTTGTTTGCATCATTGTTTTTCAATGTGTAATTATTATTGTATGACAAAAACTTAATCAAAATGTGTGTCCATAGTAAATACATGATTCTAGGCTCGTAGTTATCGATTATCATATGTGTTGATAGTAAACTCATTAAAATAATCAGGTCTAAAATTGTATGCCAGACTTATCAATAACTCTCGAATCAAAAAAGATAATACATAAAAGCACCAAAAAATACTTGCAGTTATATGTACAAGACTTAATGCTTAATCTAATTATCTGTACATTATACAATTTTTTTCTACAAACCGATAAATTGGTGTAAATGTTATAAGAAATATAAGCGATTTGTTTCCTTTTTAGTTAATCTTGAAATATACTCCCTTGTTTGTTTGCATTAGAAATCTTCTCCAAAGTTGTAGTGCCGCTTTTTAGTAAAGGCATGATAGAATATAATTATTTTGTTAACGTGCAAGGTTGGTTTTTTTTGCACTAATAAATAGACCTACCTTATCAAATTTTTGATGACCACTCCAAGTACGTTTCGTATATCTTATATACTCTAACATCATACGATACACTTTGACTATGATAATGGACAAGAGAGGGTCATTGACCAGCATTAATACCGGACAAATAAAACAAATTCAATTGTCCCTATATTATTGAAACAATAATCTATAAATGTTTAACAGTAACTCCAGTAACTGTACAGAGCTTTCGTGCAAAAGAAACAACCACACCGACTATGAAAAACGATGTCATATGACAGGGTCGGTGAAAGGTTACAAAATAAGCGAAAATGTGTTAAAAAAAATACAGAATAAGGAATGTTGGTGGTTAAATATAAACAATAGCAAACTATAGCCAAAACAAATAAATAAGGAAAAGGTGGCTTGTAAAGTAGAGATTAAGACCACCCCCTACAATAAAATAAAACATACCAACTAGGCTCAGATCACCTTAGCAAAACTTTTAGGAATTTTGGTTCTCAATGCTCTTCAACTTCGTACTTTATTTGGCCCTTTTAATTTTTTCAGATTCGAGCGTCACTGATGAGTCTTTTGTAGACGAAACTCGTGTCTGGCGTATATACTAAATTTAGTCCTGGTATCTATGACGAGTTTATTAGTGACCAGTTGCAAATTATGATTATAAACCTAATCTATAACATGCATTCAATGAAGATGACAGTAGAGTTACCAGTTCATGTCCCGGTTTATCTCCTTTTCATTTCACAAATCTATTGGGGTATTGTTAGTTTGTTTCACAGTTACCACGAGCGTAGCAGCATCCTTCAATCAATAAACGGAAATAGAGGTAGTAAGTTTAACCCCAAAGCATCCGAGTTGACTCTTTTTATGGATATTTCGTGTTCTGCAATTTTCAGTTTTCAGTGTTTTGGTAGTTAGTCCTTTGTTTCGGCGCGGGAGTATTATGATAAGACCAGGAACAAACACAACGGCGGATCCATGGGGTGTTCCGGGTGTTTGAACTCACTTTTTTTTAAATTCTTTTTAAAAGATATATGACCGTTTTATGATGTTTGGGGGTAGAATTCTTTCTTTTTAAAATGACTTGAACCGCGCCAGAGGCAAACTAAATACGGAGTAGTATCAGTCAGACTCTTACAAACTAGAAACAAAGTAAAACAGTGTATGTCAACAGTCATAGTCGATACTTTTTCTACATTAGAGAAGAACGACAGAAATGAACAGAGTATGAATGATCATATGTGAGACAGATTTCTGTAAAGGTTCACTTAAAATGTAAGAATGATTGCTTTTGTTAATGAATAATATAATATATATTTCGTTAACGTTCGTTACGCTATATAATTTCACTTATTATATACCTTTAGGATAAAAATTTCCCTGTAAAGAGTGGAAATAAGAGCGCAAACTCTAGAGTATTTATTAACTTATAACTTGAGAGACAAATAGACAAGTGATTGCACCATAACTACATTTGTCATTATTTTTTTCGTAAAATTAAGCATAGTCAGTAATTTAGAAGCTAAACAAATGGACTATGTTGATGGTTAATATTTAAAGAGTTTCTAGTGGAATTGTGACGTAAAATTTGATATCTTCACACAAGACTCATAAATATCTGATAGGAATTATGAGTGATTTGTTTTACTCATGCCAGATTGTTGTCCACAAAATAGCTTTAAATGTACTTAAATAATATAAGCTTTGGGTCAGTGCTATTGTTTGAGACTACAGTTTTAAGTTGTAAAAATATTGAATCGAGAAGACGAGAAACTTAAGACAATGTGCTGGTTCCATCCAGTTACAAAAAGAGGTTCACCAAATATTTATTACTTGGCCAAAGGTTCTGTACAAAGAATAATTTGTTCACCAAAACAATTTGTATTAACAACATATATATAATGTTATTCCATAATATGAATAAAAACATTAACTTCTTTAATTGAAGCATTTTGAATTATCTTATTTAGGTTGAAAGAACTCAATAAGTTGTATGTGTTTACGGAAAATAAAGTATTATTATTATATATATAGGGCAAGGTTTGATCAATGAGATTTGTAACTTTCCTATAATCTATCATCATAGAATATTTACATTTCATTGTTAATACGAACGTCGTTCCAACAACTGCCATATTCCTACATTGTAATTTGGTAAAGGCATGTTCGGTGGATGGTTACCCTGTTTTGTTTTACATTTTGGTCGAGCCTTCGAATTAAGTCAGAAAGCAAGACATAGCGATCCTACATTCTGTCGGCGTTTGTATCGTCGTCGTCGTCGGTGTCGTCGGCGGCGTCCACAAATATTCACTCTGTGGTTAAAGTTTTTCAAATTTTAATAACTTTCTTTAACTATCCTGGATTTCTGCCAAACTTGAACAGAAGCTTATTTATGTTTATAAGATAGTATCCAGAATTAAATTTTGTAAAAATTAAATTCCATTTTTTTCCGTATTTTACTTATAAATGGACTTAGTTTTTCTATCAGGAAAAATTACACTCACTTTGTGGTTAAAGTTTTTAAAATTTTGATAACTTTCTTAAACTATCCTGGATTTGTACCAAACTTGGACAGAAGCATGTTTCTTGTCATAAGATAGTATCCAGAAGTAAATTTTAAAGAAAAAAATCCCATTTTCCTCGTATTTTACTTATAAATGGACTTAGTTTTTCTTCCAGTTAACATTACATATAGTCTGCAGTTAAAGTTTTTAAAACATTTTTAAGATCCTTAAACTACCAAACTTAGACAGAAGCATCTGACAATCAAAATATAGTATCGAGAGAAACATTTTTATTGATTTCTTGCCTTGATGTGAACATCACCAGGATAGAGAAATGTAAAAAGACAAAAGACAACTTGGAGATGAATGGTAGACAACAGAAGTAACATAATTTTGATGAAGGACATGGGGAGAAGCTAAACAACAAGCAGCAGACATGCTAAGATGGAAGGCTTCCATTCACGCCCCATGCGACACATGGCGCTAACGGGAGTTAATATTAATAATACCTGAATTAAGTGTTTGCATAAAATGATGGTTTTTTTTTAATGTGTAATCACAATTATAAAACAAAACACTTTATCAAAATGTGTTTCCATAATGAATACCATATTCGAGCCTCGTTATTATCGATTATCATACGTGTTGATAATAAACTCATTATAAATATCGGGACAAAATTGTGTACGCCAGACTAATCAGTGACTCTCCAATCAAAAATAATAAAAAGTTACATCAAAGAATATTTGCAGTTACATGTACAAGACTTTGTGCTTGATCTAAAAATCTGTACATTATACTAATTTGTTTTATAAGAACTGATTAATGGGTGTATGTGTTTAAAAGAAATATCAACTATTTTTTTTTACTTTTTAGTTAATCTTGACATGTATAACATTGTTGGTTCGCATTAGAAATGTTTTTTTTCAAATTGTAGTGTCCTTTTCGAGTAAAGGCATGTATGTAGTTAAATTGTTATGGAGCAGGTTTTTAGCACTTGTAAAAAGACCTACCTTTCAATTTTAAAATGAACATTCCAAGGACGTTTCGTACATCAAATATACTCTAACAACATACGATACATTTTGACAGTGATAATGAACAAGAGGGCGGGTCGTTGACCAGCATTAATACTGGACAAATCAAATACTAGTAAGTGTTATTGTACCCATTTTATTGAAAAAATAATCTATAAATATATAATAATAACACCAGTAACTTGAAAGAGCTTTTGTGCAAAAGAAATAAGCCGACCAACTATGAAAAACGATGCCATAGGACAAGTCGTGATAAGAGTAAAAAAAAAAGAGAAAAATGGGTTCACAAAATAGAGAACGTGAAATTATTGGTCGTTAAAAATCACCCACACTATAAAGACCAGGAGATGGAGTTGGATATATCATATTCCGATGATGCACCAATGGAACCATTGTCGAATCGACGTAGACACCTCAAGGAAAGAGAAATGTAGGAAGACCAAAGTAAACTTGTAGACGAATGGTAGACACAGAATTCGGATGGCGGACATGGGAAAAAGCACAACAACAAGCAGCAGCCAGACTCAGATGAAAGAACATTTGCACCCTACGCGACACATGGCGCTAACGGGAGTTGTAAGTTGTAAAGTTAATATTAATAATAAATGAAGTAGTTTGTTTGCATCATTGTTTTTCAATGTGTAATTATTATTGTATGACAAAAACTTAATCAAAATGTGTGTCCATAGTAAATACATGATTCTAGGCTCGTAGTTATCGATTATCATATGTGTTGATAGTAAACTCATTAAAATAATCAGGTCTAAAATTGTATGCCAGACTTATCAATAACTCTCGAATCAAAAAAGATAATACATAAAAGCACCAAAAAATACTTGCAGTTATATGTACAAGACTTAATGCTTAATCTAATTATCTGTACATTATACAATTTTTTTCTACAAACCGATAAATTGGTGTAAATGTTATAAGAAATATAAGCGATTTGTTTCCTTTTTAGTTAATCTTGAAATATACTCCCTTGTTTGTTTGCATTAGAAATCTTCTCCAAAGTTGTAGTGCCGCTTTTTAGTAAAGGCATGATAGAATATAATTATTTTGTTAACGTGCAAGGTTGTTTTTTTTTGCACTAATAAATAGACCTACCTTATCAAATTTTTGATGACCACTCCAAGTACGTTTCGTATATCTTATATACTCTAACATCATACGATACACTTTGACTATGATAATGGACAAGAGAGGGTCATTGACCAGCATTAATACCGGACAAATAAAACAAATTCAATTGTCCCTATATTATTGAAACAATAATCTATAAATGTTTAACAGTAACTCCAGTAACTGTACAGAGCTTTCGTGCAAAAGAAACAACCACACCGACTATGAAAAACGATGTCATATGACAGGGTCGGTGAAAGGTTACAAAATAAGCGAAAATGTGTTAAAAAAAATACAGAATAAGGAATGTTGGTGGTTAAATATAAACAATAGCAAACTATAGCCAAAACAAATAAATAAGGAAAAGGTGGCTTGTAAAGTAGAGATTAAGACCACCCCCTACAATAAAATAAAACATACCAATTAGGCTCAGATCACCTTAGCAAAACTTTTAGGAATTTTGGTTCTCAATGCTCTTCAACTTCGTACTTTATTTGGCCCTTTTAATTTTTTCAGATTCGAGCGTCACTGATGAGTCTTTTGTAGACGAAACTCGTGTCTGGCGTATATACTAAATTTAGTCCTGGTATCTATGACGAGTTTATTAGTGACCAGTTGCAAATTATGATTATAAACCTAATCTATAACATGCATTCAATGAAGATGACAGTAGAGTTACCAGTTCATGTCCCGGTTTATCTCCTTTTCATTTCACAAATCTATTGGGGTATTGTTAGTTTGTTTCACAGTTACCACGAGCGTAGCAGCATCCTTCAATCAATAAACGGAAATAGAGGTAGTAAGTTTAACCCCAAAGCATCCGAGTTGACTCTTTTTATGGATATTTCGTGTTCTGCAATTTTCAGTTTTCAGTGTTTTGGTAGTTAGTCCTTTGTTTCGGCGCGGGAGTATTATGATAAGACCAGGAACAAACACAACGGCGGATCCATGGGGTGTTCCGGGTGTTTGAACTCACTTTTTTTTTAAATTCTTTTTAAAAGATATATGACCGTTTTATGATGTTTGGGGGTAGAATTCTTTCTTTTTAAAATGACTTGAACCGCGCCAGAGGCAAACTAAATACGGAGTAGTATCAGTCAGACTCTTACAAACTAGAAACAAAGTAAAACAGTGTATGTCAACAGTCATAGTCGATACTTTTTCTACATTAGAGAAGAACGACAGAAATGAACAGAGTATGAATGATCATATGTGAGACAGATTTCTGTAAAGGTTCACTTAAAATGTAAGAATGATTGCTTTTGTTAATGAATAATATAATATATATTTCGTTAACGTTCGTTACGCTATATAATTTCACTTATTATATACCTTTAGGATAAAAATTTCCCTGTAAAGAGTGGAAATAAGAGCGCAAACTCTAGAGTATTTATTAACTTATAACTTGAGAGACAAATAGACAAGTGATTGCACCATAACTACATTTGTCATTATTTTTTTCGTAAAATTAAGCATAGTCAGTAATTTAGAAGCTAAACAAATGGACTATGTTGATGGTTAATATTTAAAGAGTTTCTAGTGGAATTGTGACGTAAAATTTGATATCTTCACACAAGACTCATAAATATCTGATAGGAATTATGAGTGATTTGTTTTACTCATGCCAGATTGTTGTCCACAAAATAGCTTTAAATGTACTTAAATAATATAAGCTTTGGGTCAGTGCTATTGTTTGAGACTACAGTTTTAAGTTGTAAAAATATTGAATCGAGAAGACGAGAAACTTAAGACAATGTGCTGGTTCCATCCAGTTACAAAAAGAGGTTCACCAAATATTTATTACTTGGCCAAAGGTTCTGTACAAAGAATAATTTGTTCACCAAAACAATTTGTATTAACAACATATATATAATGTTATTCCATAATATGAATAAAAACATTAACTTCTTTAATTGAAGCATTTTGAATTATCTTATTTAGGTTGAAAGAACTCAATAAGTTGTATGTGTTTACGGAAAATAAAGTATTATTATTATATATATAGGGCAAGGTTTGATCAATGAGATTTGTAACTTTCCTATAATCTATCATCATAGAATATTTACATTTCATTGTTAATACGAACGTCGTTCCAACAACTGCCATATTCCTACATTGTAATTTGGTAAAGGCATGTTCGGTGGATGGTTACCCTGTTTTGTTTTACATTTTGGTCGAGCCTTCGAATTAAGTCAGAAAGCAAGACATAGCGATCCTACATTCTGTCGGCGTTTGTATCGTCGTCGTCGTCGGTGTCGTCGGCGGCGTCCACAAATATTCACTCTGTGGTTAAAGTTTTTCAAATTTTAATAACTTTCTTTAACTATCCTGGATTTCTGCCAAACTTGAACAGAAGCTTATTTATGTTTATAAGATAGTATCCAGAATTAAATTTTGTAAAAATTAAATTCCATTTTTTCCGTATTTTACTTATAAATGGACTTAGTTTTTCTATCAGGAAAAATTACACTCACTTTGTGGTTAAAGTTTTTAAAATTGTGATAACTTTCTTAAACTATCCTGGATTTGTACCAAACTTGGACAGAAGCATGTTTCTTGTCATAAGATAGTATCCAGAAGTAAATTTTAAAGAAAAAAATCCCATTTTCCTCGTATTTTACTTATAAATGGACTTAGTTTTTCTTCCAGTTAACATTACATATAGTCTGCAGTTAAAGTTTTTAAAACATTTTTAAGATCCTTAAACTACCAAACTTAGACAGAAGCATCTGACAATCAAAAGATAGTATCGAGAGAAACATTTTTATTGATTTCTTGCCTTGATGTGAACATCACCAGGATAGAGAAATGTAAAAAGACAAAAGACAACTTGGAGATGAATGGTAGACAACAGAAGTAACATAATTTTGATGAAGGACATGGGGAGAAGCTAAACAACAAGCAGCAGACATGCTAAGATGGAAGGCTTCCATTCACGCCCCATGCGACACATGGCGCTAACGGGAGTTAATATTAATAATACCTGAATTAAGTGTTTGCATAAAATGATGGGGTTTTTTTAATGTGTAATCACAATTATAAAACAAAACACTTTATCAAAATGTGTTTCCATAATGAATACCATATTCGAGCCTCGTTATTATCGATTATCATACGTGTTGATAATAAACTCATTATAAATATCGGGACAAAATTGTGTACGCCAGACTAATCAGTGACTCTCCAATCAAAAATAATAAAAAGTTACATCAAAGAATATTTGCAGTTACATGTACAAGACTTTGTGCTTGATCTAAAAATCTGTACATTATACTAATTTGTTTTATAAGAACTGATTAATGGGTGTATGTGTTTAAAAGAAATATCAACTATTTTTTTTTACTTTTTAGTTAATCTTGACATGTATAACATTGTTGGTTCGCATTAGAAATGTTTTTTTTCAAATTGTAGTGTCCTTTTCGAGTAAAGGCATGTATGTAGTTAAATTGTTATGGAGCAGGTTTTTAGCACTTGTAAAAAGACCTACCTTTCAATTTTAAAATGAACATTCCAAGGACGTTTCGTACATCAAATATACTCTAACAACATACGATACATTTTGACAGTGATAATGAACAAGAGGGCGGGTCGTTGACCAGCATTAATACTGGACAAATCAAATACTAGTAAGTGTTATTGTACCCATTTTATTGAAAAAATAATCTATAAATATATAATAATAACACCAGTAACTTGAAAGAGCTTTTGTGCAAAAGAAATAAGCCGACCAACTATGAAAAACGATGCCATAGGACAAGTCGTGATAAGAGTAAAAAAAAAAGAGAACAATGGGTTCACAAAATAGAGAACGTGGAATTATTGGTCGTTAAAAATCACCCACACTATAAAGACCAGGAGATGGAGTTGGATATATCATATTCCGATGATGCACCAATGGAACCATTGTCGAATCGACGTAGACACCTCAAGGAAAGAGAAATGTAGGAAGACCAAAGTAAACTTGTAGACGAATGGTAGACACAGAATTCGGATGGCGGACATGGGAAAAAGCACAACAACAAGCAGCAGCCAGACTCAGATGAAAGAACATTTGCACCCTACGCGACACATGGCGCTAACGGGAGTTGTAAGTTGTAAAGTTAATATTAATAATAAATGAAGTAGTTTGTTTGCATCATTGTTTTTCAATGTGTAATTATTATTGTATGACAAAAACTTAATCAAAATGTGTGTCCATAGTAAATACATGATTCTAGGCTCGTAGTTATCGATTATCATATGTGTTGATAGTAAACTCATTAAAATAATCAGGTCTAAAATTGTATGCCAGACTTATCAATAACTCTCGAATCAAAAAAGATAATACATAAAAGCACCAAAAAATACTTGCAGTTATATGTACAAGACTTAATGCTTAATCTAATTATCTGTACATTATACAATTTTTTTCTACAAACCGATAAATTGGTGTAAATGTTATAAGAAATATAAGCGATTTGTTTCCTTTTTAGTTAATCTTGAAATATACTCCCTTGTTTGTTTGCATTAGAAATCTTCTCCAAAGTTGTAGTGCCGCTTTTTAGTAAAGGCATGATAGAATATAATTATTTTGTTAACGTGCAAGGTTGTTTTTTTTTGCACTAATAAATAGACCTACCTTATCAAATTTTTGATGACCACTCCAAGTACGTTTCGTATATCTTATATACTCTAACATCATACGATACACTTTGACTATGATAATGGACAAGAGAGGGTCATTGACCAGCATTAATACCGGACAAATAAAACAAATTCAATTGTCCCTATATTATTGAAACAATAATCTATAAATGTTTAACAGTAACTCCAGTAACTGTACAGAGCTTTCGTGCAAAAGAAACAACCACACCGACTATGAAAAACGATGTCATATGACAGGGTCGGTGAAAGGTTACAAAATAAGCGAAAATGTGTTAAAAAAAATACAGAATAAGGAATGTTGGTGGTTAAATATAAACAATAGCAAACTATAGCCAAAACAAATAAATAAGGAAAAGGTGGCTTGTAAAGTAGAGATTAAGACCACCCCCTACAATAAAATAAAACATACCAATTAGGCTCAGATCACCTTAGCAAAACTTTTAGGAATTTTGGTTCTCAATGCTCTTCAACTTCGTACTTTATTTGGCCCTTTTAATTTTTTCAGATTCGAGCGTCACTGATGAGTCTTTTGTAGACGAAACTCGTGTCTGGCGTATATACTAAATTTAGTCCTGGTATCTATGACGAGTTTATTAGTGACCAGTTGCAAATTATGATTATAAACCTAATCTATAACATGCATTCAATGAAGATGACAGTAGAGTTACCAGTTCATGTCCCGGTTTATCTCCTTTTCATTTCACAAATCTATTGGGGTATTGTTAGTTTGTTTCACAGTTACCACGAGCGTAGCAGCATCCTTCAATCAATAAACGGAAATAGAGGTAGTAAGTTTAACCCCAAAGCATCCGAGTTGACTCTTTTTATGGATATTTCGTGTTCTGCAATTTTCAGTTTTCAGTGTTTTGGTAGTTAGTCCTTTGTTTCGGCGCGGGAGTATTATGATAAGACCAGGAACAAACACAACGGCGGATCCATGGGGTGTTCCGGGTGTTTGAACTCACTTTTTTTTTAAATTCTTTTTAAAAGATATATGACCGTTTTATGATGTTTGGGGGTAGAATTCTTTCTTTTTAAAATGACTTGAACCGCGCCAGAGGCAAACTAAATACGGAGTAGTATCAGTCAGACTCTTACAAACTAGAAACAAAGTAAAACAGTGTATGTCAACAGTCATAGTCGATACTTTTTCTACATTAGAGAAGAACGACAGAAATGAACAGAGTATGAATGATCATATGTGAGACAGATTTCTGTAAAGGTTCACTTAAAATGTAAGAATGATTGCTTTTGTTAATGAATAATATAATATATATTTCGTTAACGTTCGTTACGCTATATAATTTCACTTATTATATACCTTTAGGACAAAAATTTCCCTGTAAAGAGTGGAAATAAGAGCGCAAACTCTAGAGTATTTATTAACTTATAACTTGAGAGACAAATAGACAAGTGATTGCACCATAACTACATTTGTCATTATTTTTTTCGTAAAATTAAGCATAGTCAGTAATTTAGAAGCTAAACAAATGGACTATGTTGATGGTTAATATTTAAAGAGTTTCTAGTGGAATTGTGACGTAAAATTTGATATCTTCACACAAGACTCATAAATATCTGATAGGAATTATGAGTGATTTGTTTTACTCATGCCAGATTGTTGTCCACAAAATAGCTTTAAATGTACTTAAATAATATAAGCTTTGGGTCAGTGCTATTGTTTGAGACTACAGTTTTAAGTTGTAAAAATATTGAATCGAGAAGACGAGAAACTTAAGACAATGTGCTGGTTCCATCCAGTTACAAAAAGAGGTTCACCAAATATTTATTACTTGGCCAAAGGTTCTGTACAAAGAATAATTTGTTCACCAAAACAATTTGTATTAACAACATATATATAATGTTATTCCATAATATGAATAAAAACATTAACTTCTTTAATTGAAGCATTTTGAATTATCTTATTTAGGTTGAAAGAACTCAATAAGTTGTATGTGTTTACGGAAAATAAAGTATTATTATTATATATATAGGGCAAGGTTTGATCAATGAGATTTGTAACTTTCCTATAATCTATCATCATAGAATATTTACATTTCATTGTTAATACGAACGTCGTTCCAACAACTGCCATATTCCTACATTGTAATTTGGTAAAGGCATGTTCGGTGGATGGTTACCCTGTTTTGTTTTACATTTTGGTCGAGCCTTCGAATTAAGTCAGAAAGCAAGACATAGCGATCCTACATTCTGTCGGCGTTTGTATCGTCGTCGTCGTCGGTGTCGTCGGCGGCGTCCACAAATATTCACTCTGTGGTTAAAGTTTTTCAAATTTTAATAACTTTCTTTAACTATCCTGGATTTCTGCCAAACTTGAACAGAAGCTTATTTATGTTTATAAGATAGTATCCAGAATTAAATTTTGTAAAAATTAAATTCCATTTTTTCCGTATTTTACTTATAAATGGACTTAGTTTTTCTATCAGGAAAAATTACACTCACTTTGTGGTTAAAGTTTTTAAAATTTTGATAACTTTCTTAAACTATCCTGGATTTGTACCAAACTTGGACAGAAGCATGTTTCTTGTCATAAGATAGTATCCAGAAGTAAATTTTAAAGAAAAAAATCCCATTTTCCTCGTATTTTACTTATAAATGGACTTAGTTTTTCTTCCAGTTAACATTACATATAGTCTGCAGTTAAAGTTTTTAAAACATTTTTAAGATCCTTAAACTACCAAACTTAGACAGAAGCATCTGACAATCAAAAGATAGTATCGAGAGAAACATTTTTATTGATTTCTTTCATCATTTTTGTTGAGTGTGTGATTAACCGCTAAAGTAGGCGAGACACTGGGTTCCGCGGAAGCCTTACAAATGTTTACCTATTATGCCTGTCTATATTGTTCATACATTGCTGGTTGTATAGCTAGCTAAACCTGTCAATTGTATGACAGTCATGTACAAATAGTTATCAACAAGGTATGAACAAAACAAACAGACAAAATAAATATAGATATGTCAAAAAAAGGGGTATTGACTCAAATCAAAAAAAGAAATAAGGTTGCAAGGAATACTTGCAGTTACATGTACAAGACTAAGTGCTTGCTCTAATAATTTGTATATCATACTAATTTTTTTTTAAGAACTGCTAAATGGGTTTATATGTTGAAAGACATATACACAATTAGTTTACTTTTTAGTAAATCTTGATATATGTATATATCCCCTTGTTGGTTTGCATTAGAAATATTCTACAAATTGTAATGCCTTTTTCGAGTAGGGCATGACAGCATGAAATTATTAGTAAAAGTTAAGTTTTTTGCCAGATAGGCCTTCCTTTTCAAATTTTAAATGACCATTCTAAAGACTATTCGTACATCGAGGATACTTTAACATCATACGATATACTTTGACTGTGATAATGGACAAGCGAAGGTCATTGAACAGCAAAAATACCGGACGAATCAAACGAGTGTATTTGTCCCCATTTTATTGAAACAATAATCTATAAATATATAACAAGAACTCTACAAATGATAGAGCTTATGCGCAAAAGAAACTCGACCAAATATGAAAAAAGATGCAACTATAGGGAAAAGGAAATAAGGAAAAGGTGGCCTTAAAAATCAACAGAGACCAAGAAACATTTCCCCAGCAGACCAATAGGTGACCAGTTGCAAATAAAAATTATTAACTCAATCTATAACATGCCCTCTATTAAAATGACAGTAAAGTTCCAATCCATCTCCCTGTTAACCTTTTTTTAATATCACAAATTCATTGGAATATTGTTAATTATATCCACTTCTTTTTATTTATATATGTATAATATTTACAATGAGAGAATCAGCATCCTTTAATTAATAATCGAAAAAAGAGTGAAGGTAGTAAGTTTGACCCCAAAGCATCCGAGTTTTCACGTTTTTATGGATATCTCGTGTACCTCAAATAGTTTTCTGTGTTTTGGCCGTTGGTCTTCTTTTTTCTTTGGTGGTGGTTGGAGGGGGGCATGTTGTTTTATGTTTTATGTTCTACTTCGACCAATGATGGACAGAAAAAGCAGATCTTTTTGAACCATTAGTAGGGATGAAAGAAAAGAACAGATTATAAATGATCATCTTTGAGGTAAATTTCCATAAAGGTTCGCTTAATAATGATGCTATCGTTAATAAATAAACTTTCATGACTCTATCTTATTTGACTTTACTACTTACCATTGGGAACAACATTTTCCTGTAAAAAGTGATACGCTTTGGTAAAATCCTGTTAAAGCTCTGGAATAATTATATTCTGAGACAAATAGGCAAGAAATTGCACCATAACTACAATTGTCAATTTTGTTGTAGTAATATTAAACCTAGTCAGTACTTTAGAATTTAAACAAATGGACTATTTTATGGTAAAATTGAAAGACATGCATGAGTTTGTAGTGGAAATGACTTAAAATTAAATATCTACAAACAAGACACATATGTATTTCAGAGGAATTTTTACTCATGCAAGATTGTTGTCCACAAAATACTTTAAATGCATTTATATGAATAAAGGCAACAGTAGTATACCGCTGTTCATAAGTCATAAATCGATTGAGAGCAAACAAATACAAACTAAAACCAAGGTAAACACATCAATCAACTGTTAGAGGAAACAATGTAACAACAGAAACAACGAAGTGCAAAAAAAAAAAAAAAAAGGCAATACACTACAAACTGAAACGAACTATAAGATAACAACTGTCATTTTCCAAACTTTGTACAAGTGACAATTGCCCGGACTTGATATAAGCTACGGATCAGAGCTATGTTTAAGACAAAAGTATGTAGTCTTGAAAAAAGTGGGCTTGTTTCGTCCAATTATGTAAAGAAATTCACAAAAAAAATAATACTTGTACAAAAGTTTTGTACAAATTATAATTTGTTCAACAAAACCATTTGCATGAGCAAAATTTATATCTGAGACTTTATGTTTATGAGCTCGACTAAACAACAGTACAAATTTCATTATAATAGGAACAACATCAATTACCATAATATTTGAAGCATTTTGAATAATCTTCTTTAAGTTCAATGAACTCAATAATTTGTATTTGTTTACGGAAGATTAAGCATTATTATTGTATTATAAAGGACAAGGTTTAGTCAATGAAATAAGTAACTTTCCTATGAATTTATTATCCTAGAACATTTATTCCCCAAGGGTGACTGGGGTATAGACATATGGTCACTTGGTCTTCTCCCGACCGGCAGTAAAACGCTTCCCGAAGTGGGGCGTCCGTTTGGCTGTGCGGGATGTATCAAGTTCGTAGTCACGTCCGGTCAGAAGGGGACGTTAAATCGGATGCCTCGTGTAAAGAGAGTGCCACGCTCTTTGCACGTTAAGAACCCTTGCA
The DNA here is from genome assembly GCA_019925275.1 of Mytilus edulis. Classification (NCBI taxonomy): domain Eukaryota; kingdom Metazoa; phylum Mollusca; class Bivalvia; order Mytilida; family Mytilidae; genus Mytilus; species Mytilus edulis. The sequence continues at coordinate 67,468,274 of CM034357.1, read as the reverse complement.
ACAACTCTTTGAGGGGTCCGTAGGTTGCCTGTTGCAAGGCAAAATTTCTGTCCATATCCAAAATACCCTCATTTTCCAGTGACAGTCCAAATTTCCCCGACCATCATCCCAGATGGCCTCTATTGTATCAACCTACCTATTGTTAACTTGTTCTCGTCCTGAATATGCATGAAATATGTGCCACTGGACGTTAAGCAACCAACAATCAATCAATCAATCCTAGAACATTTCCATTGCATTGTTAATACGAACGTCGATCTTAAATCTATATAAGTTTTATACAGTAAATACAATATCACAATACTTAATTAATCCTTGATGGTAATATAAATCAGCTACATAAGAAAATGCCAGTACCAAGTCAGTAATGTGACAATTGTTATCCATTCGTTTGGTGTGTTTGAGCTTTTAAGTTTGCCATTTGATAAAGGACTTCCCTTTTTGAAGTTTCCTCGGAGTTCAGTATTTTTGTGATTTTATTTTCTATCACATTTTATAAATGTGTAATCACAATTATATATCCAAACACTTCATCAAAATGTGCTTACATAGTGAATACCAGATTCCAGATTACCGATTAGCATACGTGTTGATAGTAAAACTCGTTATAATTATTTTGACTAAAATTGTGTGCGAAAGACTTATCAGTGACTCTCGATTCAAAAAAGGTAAAAAGATATACATAAAGCACCAGGGAATATATGCAGTTATTACTTGATTTACTTCACTGGACTGGGCGGGGTTGAACCGGTTTGCGTATTTAAGACCAGTCAATCTATAGATAGGTGATTAGGGATGAACTCATCAATGAAGTGTTCAGTTATTCTTCTCATATCATACACTCAGTTCATTCATATATCAGTTTGGTAGCAATGATAGGTGATTAGAAATCAATAATAATTATAACAGTCAACATCCTTATCACACACGTCTTCAAATAGACTGTCCTCATGCAAATTAAAACGTAAGCTCCGCCCGTTCAGTTGAAATAACACTGGTAAAACTTCGTGCTTGATCTAATAATCTGTATATTGTACTAGTATTTTGTAAGAACTGATAATGGGGTTTTGTTTACTTTTTAGAAACTATTATATATATCCTTGGTGTTTTGCATTAGAAATGTTTTACAAAATTGTAGTGCCTTTTTCTAGTGAAGGCGTGATAAAATGTAATTATTTTGTTAACGTGCTAGTTTGTTTTTTGCCCTTGTACCATTTAAATATGCCTACTTTTTCAATGTTTCAAACGACTATTCCTAAGACTTTTCGTACATCAAATGTACTACATCATACGATACACTTTGGCTGTGATAATGGACAAGTGAGGGTCAATGACCAGCATTAATACCGAACAAGTCTAACAAGTGAAGTTGTCTCCATATTTTTGAAACAATAATCTATAAATTTACAACAATAACTCCTGTTACAACTGAAAGAGCTTCGAATATCTGTAAACTACTGTTGCCTTTATTTATGTACAAAAGAAACAACCAGACAAAATAGGAAAAAACGATTTCATAGGACAAACAAGAGTGCACACGCTGAAATGTCTCGCCTTCTTTACTTATCATTGATATTATGTTGATAGTCCTTAATATATATAGCTTTATTACAACTATCACATAAAATAAACATTAACCAAGACAACTAAACATTGACCAATTAACCATATAAAAATGAGGTCAAGGTCAGATGGACAATGCCAGGCAGACATGTACAGCTGACAATTCTTTCATACAACAAATATAGTTGACCAATTGCTTATAAATTGAGAAAAACAGACCTAAACACAAAAACTTAACCATGAACAATGAACCGTAAAATGGAGGTTAAGGTCAAATAAAACCTGCACGACTGACATATAGATCATTAAATATTTCCATACATCAAATATAGTTGACCTATTGCATATAGAATAAGAAAAAAAGACAAAAACTCAAAAACTTAAATTTGACCACTGAACCATGAAAATGAGGTCAAAGTCATATGACACCTGCCAGCTAGACATGCACACCTTACAATCATTCCATACACCAAATATAGTAGACCTATTGCAAACAGTATAAGAAAAACAGACCAAAACACAAAAACTTAACTATAGCCACTGAACCATGAAAATTAGGTCAAGGTCAGATGTCACCTGCCAGTTGGACATGTACGCCTTACAGTCCTTCTATATAATGAATATACAAGACCTCTTGATTATAGTATCTGAGTTATGGACTTGACCAACAAAACTTAACCTTGTTCACTTATCCATGAAATGAGGTCGAGGTCAAGTGAAAACTTTCTGACGGGCATCCGGACCTTGCAAGGTACGCACATACCAAATATAGTTATCCTACTACTTATAATTAGAGAGAATTTAACATTACAAACTATTTTTTCAAGTAGTCACTAAACCATGAAAATGGGGTCAGGTATATTGGACATGTGACTGACGGAAACTTTGTAACATGAGGCATACAAAGTATGAAGCATCCAGGTCTTCCACCTTCTAAAATATAAAGCTTTTAAGAAGTGAACTAACACCATCGCCGCCGGATCACTATCCCTATGTCGAGCCTTGCAGGCTCGACAATTAGCGAAAAATGGGTTCAAAAATTAAGAAAGGTTCTTTTTTGTTGTTAAAATAAAACAAAAATAAACAATGGATAACAAAGAAATAAGGAAAAATTTGCCTCAAAAATAAATAGAGATTAAGCCACCTGTCCCCTCCCCTTTCCTCACCCCACTTACTAACACACACCAATACCAGAGAAGATTTTCGTCAAAGCATAAGAGTTTTCACAGTTATTTCGTGTTATTGGATCTTCAGTTTTCTGTGTTTTGACTGTTGTTAATTTTTGTGAGGAGACAAGGAAGGGGAGGGGCAGGGTAAAGTGTTGTATGTTTTACATCGACCTATGGTGTTTGTTGTTGATACCTTTGCACTTTTACAAAAAAAGGGTTGAATGAACGTTTCCCCCCCCCCCCACCTTTTTTACTTATGATAAGATCAAGAACAAACACAACGGCGGATCTGGGGAAGGGGGTTGAACAATACCTTTTTCAAATTCTTTTTAAAAACGCCATTCTTTGTTGAAAACCTGATGAGATTGAAAATTTAGTAACTGAGACAAATATGCAAGAGATTGCACCACAATTGCACTGTAATTGTCATTACTTTGGTCGTAAAATCAAATTTTATTAGTACTTTAGAATCGAATCAAATATATTATATTGATGGTAAAATAAAAAGACAGATGTTTCTAGTGAAAGTAGACTCTAAATATCTACATACAAGACCCATATGTATTTCATAGGAATTTCGAGGTTTTTTTTCTCATGCCCGATTGTTGTACAAAATACTTTAAATGTACTTATCTAAGCTATGGATCAGTGCTATGCTTATGACAGATTGTATGTAGTCGTGAAAATATGACATCAATAAGAGAAACCAAAGACAATGTGCTCGTTTCATCCAATATATGTTGAATTGTTAACCAACAATTGATAACTTATACAAAGGTTCTATACAAATTATAATGTGTTCAACATAACAATTTGTATGAACAACATATATATCAGTGACTTTATAGTTGTTAGCTCGTCTAGATCAACAGTACAAAGTCCATTCAGAGAACAGCAGTAACTTCTATAATATTTGTAGCATTATGGATGATCTTATTTAAGTTTAATGAACTTAGTAAGTTGTATTTGTTTACGGAAAATAAAGTATTATTATCAAAGTATATCGGGCAAGGTTTAATCAATAAGATATGTAATTTTCCTGTGAATTTATTATCCAAGAATATTTCCATTTCATTGTTAATACGTACACCGTTCTTATACCTATATAGCCATAAAACCAGGTTCAATCCACCATTTTCTTTCTTAAAATGTACCAAGTCAGGAAAATGGCAATTGTTATCTCATAGCTCGTTTCTGTGTGTGTTGTTTTTGTTGCACTCCAAAAAATAACTCCGTACATAAAGTTTACTCTAACATCACACGATTCACTTTGACTGTGATAATGGATAATAAAGGGTCATTGAACAGCAACAAAACCGGCCAAAAAAACAAAGATTTAGTGTCAACATATTATTAAATTAGCTATCTAAAAAGGATAAAATAAATATTGAGCAACCATTTAACATCGAAGAGTCTTATGGTTTTTGTCAAAGTTAGCCGGAATATTCTATTTCTAGACGCTAACAATAAAATAATATATATCAAAATTTAATATATAAGGTATGTGGAAAATCTGGATTCATAACATCTCCTTGACTTCAATTTATTTATTTGTTTCATGAACTTGTGGATCAGAATACATTTATTTTAGGAAAAAACCATAACCCCTCCCCCTCTTTGGAGTTAAAGGGTTGTTCTTGTACTCCGGTTACAAATGTAAAAAAAATGAATATATGTATTAAACAACCCGACCAACTATGACAAAGGTTATACGGGGCGTATGATATTTGCGCCGATTTTGAAAATTTACATTCTTTCATTTGCGCCGATTTCATTTTTTCATTTGCGCCGATTTTATGTTTTTTCCTAATTGGATTTACAGGTAAGTTACATGTAAGTTCATACTTTTACATTGGCCGAGCACAGAGTATAAAGACAAATCAAGTGACATTGCAATTGGTAAATGGCAATCCCAATGTTTCGAGTTACCATTCCTTTCCCTAAATGAAATCGATGACTGCTTCACGTTTGACATTGTCTGACGCTCCGCTCCTTCTGATGACAAATTTCATACATTCGTAGACAACGTACAAGTACACATTCCATAACGGTCAACCAATTCGTGATGGCGTTCATAAAATTAACGAAGGGATGATTTCAACTTCACCATGTGGAACTCTTGGTTTAATAGCTCCCTTGTGAGAAAATGCGAACTCTAAATGGCCCCCACCAGTACGTATGCCAGACAAAGAAAAGATGGCCTTCTTTATCGACAATTACGCCAAATATAGAAGAGACGAAATCATAAGAAAGGAATATATTAGATGTGTTGCCTACTATACATACTCGGCTAAAACAGATTTATGATTTGAATGTATTCCGATTTTATGGATTTGAATGCTGTACATATATTTTTAATTCGTCATTATGATTAACAATTCATTACATATGTAAAACTTACGGGGCGCCGAATGGGACTCTTGTGGTTTTGTACAAAATTCAATTCTGTCATAACAAAATCATTTTTGTCTTACAAAACTATGTACTACAGACTTGTTTTGTGAGAACTTCAATTTTGTGATGACAAAATTCATTTGTGTAGACAAAATTCATTTTTGTAGACAAAATTCATTTTTGTAGACAAAATTCATTTTTGTAGACAAAATTCATTTTTGTAGACAAAATTCATATTTGTCATGACAAAAGTCAATTTTGTCTAAAAGAAAATTTATATTTGCATACAAAATTGACTTTTGTTACCTGATATGGAAATTAAATCACAAAAGTCAATTTTGTGAGGTGAGATTCAATTTTGTGAGACAAAATTCAATTTTGTCAATTTTGTGAGACAAAATTCAATTTTGTGAGACAAAATTCAATTTTGTTGAGACAAAAGTCAATTTTGTTAATTTTGTTGAGACAAAAGTCAATTTTGTCAATTTTGTTGAGACAAAAGTCAATTTTGTCAATTTTGTTGAGACAAAAATCAATTTTGTCAATTTTGTCAATTTTGTCAATTTTGTTGAGACAAAAGTCAATTTTGTCAATTTTGTTGAGACAAAAGTCAATTTTGTGACGACAAAATTCATTTTTGTGACGACAAAATTGACTTTCGTGAGACAAAATTGACTTTCATGAGACAAAAATCAATTTTGTTGAGACAAAAATCAATTTTGTTGAGACAAAATTCAATTTTGTCAATTTTGTTGAGACAAAATTCAATTTTGTCAATTTTGTTGAGACAAAAGTCAATTTTGTCAATTTTGTTGAGACAAAAGTCAATTTTGTCTCATATTGGTCAATTTTGTCTCACAAAAGTCAATTTTGTCAATTTTTTTGATTACATTGGTCAATTTTGTCTCACAAAAGTCAATTTTGTCAATTTTGTTGAGACAAAAGTCAATTTTGTCAATTTTGTCTCACAAAAGTCAATTTTGTGTAACAAAAGTCGATTTTGTATGCAAATTAGTTCACAGAAACCAAACTAATCTAATTTGAATACAAAATTGACTTTTGTCGCCCAATTTTCAAATTAGGTAACAAAAGTCAAGTCTGTGTAACAAAAATGAATTTTGTCATGACAAAAGTGACTTTTGTCCGCTGATAGATAATTTTGTATGACAAAATTTTAAATTTGTAGTATGATACAAATTTTGTTAAACTGAACTCATTTTTGTTGAACAAAAGTCAATTTTGTCCGTACAAAATTGAATTTTGAGTACAAAACCACAAGAGTCCCATTCGGCGCCCCGTAAAACTGGCTAACGGAAGAGGTCTTTAATGATAAATGAAAATAACATTACTGGGATAGAGAGTTGTCTCATTGGCACTCATACCACATCTTCTAATATCATTTCACCTGTAATTTACCTGTTATTTACCTGTAAAAAAATCGGCGCAAATGAAAAAAAAATCGGCGCAAATGAAAGAAAAAATCGGCGCAAATGAAATGCAGATCGGCGCAAATACAAAACGCCGGTTATACGATCACATAAAGGCGCAAATATTGATGGGTTTACCATGTTTACTAAATGAAACACAAAACAGAAAGTTTGGATGTTAAAATACAATCAAATATAACAAAGAAAAAGATTGGAAAATAAATAATAAAATCGAACACCTGTTCGAAATGGTACCTAGAAGCAAAGTAAAATTATAAACCCATACAACGCCTTCTACAACGATTGTCTATCGACTCCTTCCTAAAACTATTGTATTGCATGGTTCTCTATTTGTATATGTGTAATATTTACCACGAGAGACTAAGTCAACGAAAAAATCTAATTTTCACCTGGAACAATTTAAATTATGCCTGATGAAAGTGCGCAATCAATTTTTATATTTCTAATATGTATCCATTTAATCAAAACGTAAAAGCTGCGGTCAAAGCCAAGTTGTTATTTTTACTGACAGTGCACAACTTTTCAGAAAGGACTGATAAACATGTTGACGTTTAAACCATTATGTCAGCGCATGTTTAGTGTATGTATAGTTCGTGATACCACAAAAACAAAATTTAAGACGTGTTTTAGATAACATAGCATTCAGAAGTATCTCGTTATTGTACGTGCTTTCAGTCAGTTAGAAGTTAACACTCCAATGCAAATAAATTATACTCGGATTCTATTCAAGAGAACATACAGTACAATTTAATACTTCAAACTAAAAATACTCTACATGAACCTCTTATTTTATAGACGTAATACTAGAAGGTTTAAAGCATCATCCTTATATGACGACATGTGTGTGTGTTTTAATATGAAAGCATGCAAATATACTAATAACAACCAAACCGAATATTTCACATGAATATATGTCAACCAACAAATCTAAAACAAAATAAAACTGGCCTTACATATTTAATGGGTTTCACTGTGCTTGGCATTGCAATAAACGACCCACCATCATTAAAACTAAATAGTAATTTTGATACACTTAAAAAAATAAAGAATAAATAATTCAAAAGGTAAAAGCTTTCCAGTCCAATCTAATCCAGTTAAAACCTCCAGTTCACTCGAGATAATACTCTTCGCTGGTTTATTCTGGATATTTCACCATATCTTATTTTCTTTCGGTTAAATATCAAGAAAATTAGATGTATGTTGAAGTTCCCACAATTTTTGAGTAAACATATGAAATTAGGTTGGATTATGTTGTAACAACACATGACTAATTTTAAAACAAATGTAAACCCGGGGAAAACCTGTGGATAGAGATAGGTGTAAGAGTAAAATGTGATTCATTTGTAAGACGTTAATCTTTATACAGAAATTTGTGTGTTTTTATATTTGTTACGTCTGCATTTCACAAAAACAGGATATTTTTGTTTGATGAAGGATGATGTTACGATATAAATCCTTGTTTGGGTCATGTATTTTTAAAACTTTGCCATATATGGAGGGAAAAATCACATAAAGATACTTTGTATATAAAATGAATGTTTTATGCATTACTTATTTTATCATGTAGTGAGAAAACTACGGTCACCCAGACACATTTTTTTTAATTCTGAAAGCATAATCATAAAAGCTACCTTCTCATATCTTACAATTTAAGGTATCTGTAAATTCTACACATTTGTTTCCTTCTTGACACACGAATTTTGGTTTCCCATTTATAATCTATAAAAAAATCTGACACTCATTTTGGACAAACTTAGGCGTGAAAAATCCCCACCAATTCTTTTTAATACATTTTTTAAAAAAGCATGATATAAACTACATTTTGTCAAATCTTTAAAAATTTATATCGATTTTGATTTAAATATCCCATTTTCCTAATTGATAAATTTTCATATAAATTTTAATGTGTAAAAGTACTTTTTATTCAAAAGGTAGGTAACAGTTTATTATACAGATGTGTTTTAGAGGGGACCATAGGGTCTACCCCCTTCCCTTTTTGGAAGAAAAATGATTGATTATATGGGGAATCGCTGAAACATGACCGGAGCGGACCCCCTCTTAGGCAGTCAGTGGGCCCCACTTAAGAACATTTCTTGATCCGCCACTGTATTACACTATTATGTTTTCCTTCACCATGCTCTAGACACTAATAACTAAGTACCTACGCGCTCAATTACGATTTGGCCTTTTAACTTTTTTGGATTCGAGCGTCACTGATGAGTCTTTTGAAGACGAAACGCGCGTCTGTCGTATATACTAAATTTAGTCCTGGTATCTATGATGAGTTTATTTACATGTTCTTCTGCATGTTCTCGTTAATATGCATTAAAACCCCAATAAAAGCTCGTTTTATATGTCCTTATTTCAATGTTACAAGTAATTTTCTCACCAGGGTCAAGGTAACCGTAAATGGGCGATATTGCGGGTTTTGCGGAATTTAACATGCAACAGGATTGATTTGATTGTTGTTTATTGCATGAACGGCTATCTTGGTGGCATATATTTCATAAATATTCAGGAAGAGAGTAAACTAGAGGCTCTAAAGAGCCTGTGTCGCTCACCTTGGTCTATGTGCATATTAAACAAAGGACACAAATGGATTCATGACAAAATTCTATTTTGGTGATGGTGATGTGTTTGAAGTTCTTACTTTACTGAACGATTTTGCTTCTTACAATTATATCTATAATGAACTTTGCCCATTAGTAACAGAGAACTATATTTGGTAAAAATTTACATAAATTTACCAAATTAATGAAAATTGTTAAAAATTGACTATAAAGGACAATAACTCCTTAAGGGGTCAATTGACCATTTAGGTCATGTTGACTTATTTGTAGATCTTACTTTGCTGAACATTATTGCTGTTTACAGTTTATCGCTATCTATAATAGTATTCAAGATAACCAAAAACGGCAAAATTTCTTTAAAAATTACCAATTGGAGGGCAGCAACCCAACAACCAGTTGTCCAATTCATCTGAAAAATTCAGGGCAGATAGATATTGACTTGATTAACAATTTAACTTCTTGTCAGATTTGCTCTAGATGCTTTGGTTTCATAGTTATAAGCCAAAAACTGCATTTTACCCCTATGTTCTATTTTTAGCCGTGGCGGCCATCTTGGTTGAATGGCCAGGTCATCGGACACATTTTTCAAACTAGATACCCCAAAGATGATTGTGGCCTAGTAGTTTCAGTGGAGATTTTGTAAAAGATTACTTAGATTTATGAAAAATGGTTAAAGATTGACTATAAAGGGCAATAACTCCTAAAGGGGTCAACTAACCATTTTGGTCATGTTGACTTATTTGTAGATCTTACTTTGCTGAACATTATTGCTGTTTACAATTTATCTCTATCTATAATAATATTCAAGATAATAACCAAAAACAGCAAAATTTCCTCAAAATTACCAATTCAGGGGCAGCAACCCAACAACCGATTGACCGATTCATCTGAAAATTTCAGGGCAGATGGATCTTGACCTGATAAACATTTTTATCCCATGTCAGATTTCCTCAAAATGCTTTGGTTTTTGAGTTATAAGCCAAAAACTGCATTTTACCCCTATGTTCTATTTTTAGCGGTGGCGGCCATCTTGGTTGGTTGACCAGGTCACGCCACACATTTTTTAAACTAGATACCCCAAAGATGATTGTGGCCAAGTTTGGATTAATTTGGCCCAGTAGTTTCAGAGGAGAAGATTTTTGTAAAAGATTACTTTAATTTACGAAAAATGGTTAAAAATTGACTATAAAGGGCAATAACTCCTAAACGGGTCAACTGACCATTTTGGTCATGTTGACTTATTTGTAGATCTTACTTCAGAGGAGAAGATTTTTGTAAAAGTTAACGACGCCGGACGCCGGACGACGACAGACGACGGACGACGGACGACGGACGCCGGACGCCGGACGCCAAGTGATGAGAAAAGCTCACTCGGCCCTTCGGGCCAGGTGAGCTAAAAAGTAACTAATAATAATAACAATGTGTAGGTTCTCAATGGTTCTGTAGGAGGCCGTCGAAGAAACTTATACTGCAACTAGAACATGTATGCTTATAGTTGATAGGCACAGAAGTTTTGTCTTAAAACAGTCCACCCTTTACAGACTCCTCAAAGAGATTGTTGCAATGGTTCTTAACTCTTCGGCTTCGAACTTAATTTTCCCTTTTGATCTTTTCTATTCGAACGTCACTGGTGAGTCTCCTGTAGAAGAAACGCGCCTCTGAAGTACAAAATTTCAACCCTGGTATCTATGATGAGTGCTGAGAACGTAACACTCTCTCTTTACATGAGACATCGGATTTGACGTGGACCGTCCCCACTTAGAAACAGGGTTATACTGCTGGTCAGAAAACCTATGTGACCATAATCATTATCTCACCATCTCCATTGGGCTACTCGAGAATATAGAACAGCGTACTACTACTGAGAATATGCTTATATGCAGTAAATGTATATAGTAGTTTCAGACGAACGAACGAACGAACGAACGAAAGGACGGACGGACGGACGGACGAACAGACGTACGGACGCAAAAACCAGAAAACATAATGGCCCTCTACTATCGTAGGTGGGGCATTTACATATATGTTATTACAAATAAAATTTTCGTTTTATTGATAAACATTGTCACCGAATTTGATTTGGCTATATAAAACATTGAAGACTTTTGAAATAAAACGTAGGAAAATAAGATTTCAATGCCAATATTGCAGTCAAGTCTATTTTACTTTTGCTATTTTCTTTTTCATTTCTTTTTTGCACTCGACCAGTGGCAAAAAGGATTTATATAGTAAAATCTTACTATACAAATCCTTGGTACCAAGAAGATTCAAATTTTCAGGCGAAACCAAAACCGAAATCGGCGGCGGACACCCTCTTTAAATCAGTGGCGGATCCAGGGTGTGTGTGTTCGGGGGTTGTACCTTTTTTGAACCGATCAATGCATTTGAATGGGGAAATATAGTTGGATACCCCCACCCCCCTAACTCTTTATCCTGTGTTAGGAACCACACCTTTTTTAAAAAATGCTAGATCCGCCCCTGTTAAATTGTATATCAATAAATCAGAAATCCAGTAGCGATAATATATAAAAATAACTTAAGAATTGATAGACGAAATTTTCGAAAAAACGAGTAATAATGGATAGTTTTTTGTCCCAATATTTATTTAATTATGTCTTATTATATTAATTTGTATTTATATTTTTTGATTATTATTTTGCAATATGTTGAAATTATTAAAGTAAGAAGATTATACGACAATTTGTTTATCTGTTACATTTAAAATAATGCCTTTAAATTTTTTCAAGTGAGTGACTTTATTTTGAACCCCTTTGCATTATTGAAAAATAAAATATATATATTAAAGATCTTTCAAAGATTAAATTTTAATTAACCGCCTTCACACTTAATTTCACTGGTAATCAGCGTTGCTCAAATTACGATAACAGTCTTAGTTACACGAACTTTAATCTATAATTATGTCACAATGAATAATAAGGGATTTACAATGTTAGCTATCTATACATTTATATTTGTTTGTTAATCTATGATAGGTAAACAAATATGTCTGCCGCTAGCCGACTTGTTGGAAAATCCCCATTCTTTATATATTATATCAAACCGTAAATATGAACCAATCAAATAACAGGGTTTACTAGTTTCTTTTTCGAGGACTTTGGACTTATCACTTATCACGCATGCATGTTGTGGGATTTGTGTTCATGAATGAAAACATGATGAAATCACTCATTTTACAACTGTGTTCACTGCAGTTCAAGGGTTATTGTTCTCGTTATCAAAAACAAGATCGGTTCTACAAGTTTGTTTATTATTGAAAAGACATTTGACGTGTGATGCTACCAATGGCAATGCAGATGAACTAATTATTGGAATATTGATATTAGAGCGAAATACACCAGGTAATTTATCTAAATAATTAAGAACTTAAAACTTTGCCAAAAAAATGACATTTGTAAATGTATGATTTAGATTTGCATTTTGGGATGACAAGAAATAATTTGTTGAATGACTATATTTTAAAAATTGCTGTGTGTTTTGCAATTCACAAGACAAATTTTCACATTTATTCTTATTGGATTCTCAAAACAAATCAAAATCATTGAAATACTTATAGATACGCATACAACTGTTTGATTGCTTTAACTTTTTCGGCTATATTTGTTTTTTTTAATCCACAAAAATGAAAATTGACGAGGAAAATCGGAAACGATGGGTTATACACACACGTGTCGATATTAATCACATTTGTAATTTCATCATCCCAAGATCTCCATGTATATTATATTTGGGCAAATAAACGAAAATAAATAAATTAACAGCTGATTTGAGACATGAAAACAAAAAATAACATTTACTTTACATTAAAACATGTATATGTAAACCTGAAATGACATCATATATTTTATTGTTTACCATATCTAAATCATGCATTTACTTGTTAAATGTTCACGTGAACAGAAGTGACCTTCCCCCTGTAGATATTTACTTATATTTACCGGTATAATAAGATCATGAATATGCATTTCTGTTCTAAATATAATTTCAAGTTCAAGTTCAATATTTAATTGTCAACCAAAACCGTCATGCGCAGACAGAATCACTTTTGTTGCAATAATTTGCTACATGTACCGCTTGAATACAATTATTATTTAATTAAAAAGAGGAGAAAGAAAGAATTATCTTAAATATAGGAAAAACTTATAATTTGTACATGTTGTAATTGACATTGAAACGTCTTTGTCCAAGGCTAGAATTATCAATAAACGGCATCTTCGGTCATGATTGACCAACAGTATGCGTCTTCTTTTCGGCTTTTTTTTTTTGGCTATTCGTGTATTTATTTCAAATAAAAATGAACGATTTATAAAAAAATCATTATCATAGTTTTGTCATCTATTATTTTATACATGTAATAAACTATTTAACATTTAATTTGGTTACAAATGTAAAAATATAAAATCATACTGTTCCACAATATAAAAAAAATATATATTTAAAACAGACGTCGTTTAATGTAAAATCTATAGTGAAAAATCACAAGTGACGGAATACTTTTGTCTATTTATTTTATTTTCAAATAAACCACAATTAGATTATTTGTAACTTTTAAAAAATCAAATCAATGTTATAAATGCACCTTTGCCAACTGTGTCTTATAATTGGTACAATAAAAAAAAGACAACGTTTCTAAAATATATTTTTCGAACTTTCAAAAATGTTAACCTCAACCCTGACCTCAAGCTTACATTACACAATAGAAACAGACGGTATTAATCATATAATATGAATCGTCTACGGTACAAAGGACATAGATAAGAACAAGTTTGCAATTACAAATATAGAATTATCAATGTACTTTAATGTAAATTTATGTTTTATTACAATGTTGATATCAGTGTCCAAGGCCGTAAAATGACAGTTATATATGCGTTGCCTTGAACGCAAATACAGCCAATATAACGGCTGTATTTGCGTTCAAGGCCATGCAAATCCCGAGATGCAAATATAACTGCCGGTATCAGTATTCAAGGTCAATTTAAAGTGCAAGTGATTACGGTTATAAATATATTGAAATGTCTGATATTTGTCATTTCAGAAATGACTTCCCAGCAAAGAAGACCTGCTATGGTCAGTGAGTCTGAAATGGATGGCTGTATGAAGGGCGTAGTTATGCTGGTCATTTGTGCATTTTATGCTATAGTGTTGTTCGTAACTGCTGCAGTGTGCTCGTTGGTATACAGAGGAATTAAATCAGGATGTAAGTATAGCATTATTATTTATAGTGGATATTCAAGTACTGTTTTAAATGGAATTTGAAAGCACATGAACAATGATTTTTTTTTTAGAAAACTAATTATTTTGAAACTTTAATACTAGTAGTTGGAAACCGAAGGTGTTCAATGTATGTCCCAATACTAGATTAAAAGACAATTGATTAGTATAGGTTAAATACCGGTCGCAATGTATGCTGTGCCTATTCGTGTAGCTCACGGAGAAAAGAACGATAATAATTTACTAATTATGATGTTAAGTCCGAATATTACTGATAAATTGGTTGTTTGATGAAAGCTTATCGTCCGGCAAACATTTCATGCATGGTCAGGACGATTTTTACTTATATTGATGTAATGATTTGTTTTTACTTTAATATAATTTGCTATTAAAATAAAAATTAATTACAACAATCATTTATATATATTTCAGTCTCCGAATTGTTGACACATACACAGATAGTTGAGGTGAAGAAAGAAGAAAAATATGATTACAACCATAATAGTGTGCGACCATTAAAACATTTAAACATTGGGTCCAAGTGAGACTGTTGAATACTCATAACGTTGAATCTCAGGGACCAACTTAGATGGTTGTTAAGTAATGGAAACATACTAACTCACTTTGACGGACCAGACATCAGAACTGCGTGTGTATACAGATTGGATGGGACCAACACCCGGAAAGATTGCAGAATAAACTGCACGCACGTGTTTAGCATGTATCATCCAGAGGTCAAGCCATGCATGTAAATCTACATATGTTTTCATTACATGTCCAGTAAAAGACGCACAGTAGTTCCAGTTAATACATTAAAGTATTTATACTTATAGGGGAATACATGTTTCGTTCTTTGTATGGTTATTCATGTGAAGTATGTGCGCTTAACTGAACTGAACATAATGCATTTGTGCCATACTCACCAAAATTTCTGTTTAATGAATTTGACGGATAGGGCGATGCTTACATGGACTTCAATTTATACAATAGCATGGACAGTTTGAATAGCCAATCGAATTTCAATGGCATGAATAAGAAAGATCGGAATAGTATAAGATTGAATTTTGTTTTACATAGAAGGGAGCTTGTTTGTTTCTTGCTATGCAAGGTTTACTCTGCCTAACATGTTTAGATTGTGGCTATGTGAGGGTAGCACTGCCACACTTGTATAGATTGAAAACATTGTAATGACATTTATTGTTATATTTTTTGTAATTGTTATCATTTTTTCTCGCAAAGCGAGTATTGTTATTTATTAAAAGTAAAACATATTTCTTTTTTTTATTTTTTGTTCTGCATGTGAAAACTTATATATGAGGTACACATCAATAACCATCATTTTAGCAAGATAACAAAAATTCTCTATAAATGATCACAATATAATAGATATAAGAAGATGTGGTATGAGTGCCCATATGACAATAATCCACGTCACTATTTGTAAAAGTTCACCTTTAAAGGTCAAAGTATGTCCCTCAACACAAATCTATATAAAATATAAAGAGAAACAAGAAACATTTATGAACCAAATCAACTAACGACGATCACCGAACAAGATAAAGCATCATTTGAATGTCAGCACAGTTTGAAACAAGAATGTGTCCATAGTACACGAATGCCCCACTCGCACTATCATTTTCTATGTTTAGTGGACTATGAAATTGGGGTCAAAATTCGAATTAATTTGACAATGAAATTAGACAAATCATATTATAGGGAACATGTGTAGTAAGTTTCATGGTGATTGGACTTTAACTTCATCAAAAACTACCTTGACCAAAAACTTGAACCTGAAGCGGGACGAACGGACGGACGCAAAGACCAGAAAACATAATGCCCCTCTACTATCGTAAGTGGGGCATAAAAAATCAGTAATCTGTAATATCGGTAAAAAGGGGGGATCAAGGTAGTCAATTTGTCTTCGTGGACAGAAACACCGATCTTCTCGGCAGGAAAACGAGTCAACAAATATCGTAGTCAAACGCAACTAACCATGAGGGGTTGGGAAATTTTAGCAGACTGGTTAGCACTGCAGATGACATATATAGCGACCACAGTGGCCCGTTCACTACTACAGAATATTAGAATCAAAATCAAATACCGGTACAGTGACGGATCCGGAAATGTTCATTAAGGGGGAACTGCCTGCCTAAGAGGGGCCGCTTTATAATCCAAATTAAATACCAGTACAGTGGCGGTTCCAAAATTTTACATAAAGGGGGCAGGCACTGACTGCTTAAGAGGGGCCGCGCAAGTTATGCTTCAGTGATTCCCTATAAAACCAATCAAATTTTTTCATCAAAAGCGGTGGCTAGGGCACCCTGAACCCCTTGCAAATCCGTCTCTGTGATATTCGAGAAGTCCTTACTATTGTTACGTAGAAAGACTAGTAGGATCAATATGTTTCAAATTTGGTAGCTAGTGATATGAAAATATCTTAATTAAGAACACAATAGCAAAACTAAAAACCCCAATAATCTTATAAATGCTAGTCTTTCAATCAGTCGTTTTATAATCAATTGGATATGTCGAGTATATGTCAGAATTGACAGAATTTCTTGTAAGTGTTAGTAGATTTCCATGAAGTCCGAGATTGCGCTGACGTATATGGCAACGTGTTTAGTACTTATGGCCGTGGGACGTCAGAGAGCAGTCCATGAAGAAAACTTCGAAATGCTCGACCCAGGACGGGCGACAAATTCTATCTCGAAATCTATATATAAAGATCCACAATTTACTAAGTAGAAAAATTATCATCATTTGATTACATTTTCATTTTACTCGAGTACAACGAACATGTTACTGTTATTAACCGTGTAATGCCATTAGAACAATTTAAGAGCCTTAATTTAGCGACATATTTATATTTAACAAGGAATATCGATATCCCGCTATTTCCTTACGGCAAATGCAATCATGGGAGCTTATACTGTTATACGTTTGTACAAGATGGGCAAATTTCGTTAATATATGCAGGTCCCTCGGATCATATGTATGCATTAAGGCCAACAAAATGAAATGAAGGAGCAAATGCAAAGGCGGATCTATGGGGTATTCGCCGAACTATAACTGGAGCGGACCCTCTTAGACAGTCAGTCCCCCACCCCTACCCCTTTATAAAAATACTGGTCCGCCACTATACTGTCAGTTGGATGGAATCATGAGATTCCGTTTGAAACGAATTTCTTTATAATGGTCAATTATGCGGTAAAAGGGGGAAAACTCTTAGTTTTAACTAACTTGCATTCGACATCAAACCTGTATACATATATATATATATATATATATATATATATATGAATAACGATGTTATATGTTCCATACATTCCAAATATATATGGTTTAGTGTTTCATAAACCCCAATGTTTCTCAGTTGCATCCTAAGTTTAGAATGATATTGTGCTACACGGTCATATCATTTAACATATTTGAAAATTTAACATTGTTCAGAAATGAAAACCTCTGGGCTTAAGTGTTCAAACGTATGTATGGTTATACGTTAAAAGTTGGAGGCAAACATTTCAGGTGTCGTTCTCTTTTAATTTCTTGTCATGTTAATTATATAACCTCTACGTTATTTGGTCTCTGTTGGAGAATTGTCCTTTTGGCAATCATACCACATCTTAAATTTATATAAAATAACTGCATCTAACTTAGAACAGTTTTCAAGTGCTAAGGCATGTTTCGGAAGATATTTACAATATGCATCGACTATTTGATATGCAATTACATTGGCATTCATATACTTCGATTTCCAACATAATACGTGTGCCCCATTTATTCTTCAGAATTTATACTGTTTGTTGATTCCATGATTCATTTACGATAAATCATTCATATTTTGAATGCTTTTATCTCATCGTGTTGATTGCATTTGTTTACTTTATACTGTGTCCACTGTTAAGAGATCTGTCCACTGTTAAGAGATCTGATACAGTCACATAGGACTATACTTGTACTTAACAAGGTATTTAAAATGTAAGTTCAACAAGAAATAATTTTGTATCAGGAGTTCCTTCACGAAAACCTTGGGACTGATCAAATTTAATCTCGATGGGTTCAGAAATTATTTTTTTCTAGTTTTTAGATACTAGTATATACTATTAGAGAATCATAAAATAAAGTTGATGACTTTCAGCCTAAACATGTAGATCCTGTCATTAGGAATTGTGCATTGTTGCGACTTTTCCCTTTGTTTTGCAATGTTAAGTAAATAGGACACTATGGTCGCTCTTTTTTACACATATTAGTGAAAGGTGGATGATAAGGATGTTTGTCGATTTAACCAGTGAAAGCAAAATTAATGTATGTCAACTGCCATCATTCAAAATAAAACAGAGTTATCTTTCTTTGGTTGTTTACGTTTAAAACGCCAACATTCGACACGTGATTTTATCACCAGCGAGCGAGAAAAATATTCTTAATTTTGTATACTTTTGACCAGTCCAAACCAGCTTGACTAGTGAAGTGTACAAATTTTCAAATAAATATTATAATTATTCTATAGAATCTCTCCCCTTTTTCAATTTGATACAATCATTTTTTTAATTCTTTTTAATATTTTGTAATTCCACAAAAACATGAAAAATGTATGAATTAATTCTGTTTTTTTAACTGCTAAAATTACTAAATAAACTTACTAAATTTGAAGATCTGTCAAATGAATGTATATTTATACATGCAATATTAGAACTATAATTAAGAAACGACTTTATATCAAGAATAAACCACCAAATATGCATAAATTCCAGAGTTTACTTATTGCTTAAAATTATGTTCGGCAATAGGATGAATAATCATCCTCAGATTTCAGGAAATTTCAGGCAATAACTTTTTAAATGCCTTGGCGTTAGCTTATTTAATGCCTAATTTCACTTATTGCCGCTATCATATATATATATGACATATATTCTGGTTAGCATAATTATATGTGTATATGGTTAGTAATAAACACGACTTCTCTAAAAAATATATTTTATTATTGGGTACCAATAAATTAAATGAGAACACATATTGCATAATATATGCAATACATATGATACAATAGAGCTAATATATGAAGTGGCATTTAGAGGTTTTAATTGTTTCTACTTCTAGAGGGTGTTTAACAACATTGGCTTCACATGACGGTCTAGCACTGTCGGCAACTGAACACATTGAAACAGCTTCTGAGGAAAGGTTGGCTTCACTCGAAATCAGGTTTTCCCGTTAGCATATTTCTGGTCCCCTTCATTTTTAAGAAAAATATCCATCTCCGTGCCGTTTTTGCGATACTTCCTATTAAATATAAATACACAGGTTTTAATACTAGTATTGGTTTATAAAAAGATATTATTCATAAATTAATAATATTTTTTTTCAAGAGTGGCAGTAATATAGGGTTATTGCTAATTGGGGAATATTGTCCCGAGTAGAATTTTATATTGCACGAGCTTGCGAGTGCAATATATGTTCTACGAGGGACAATATTCCCCAATATTCATGCAATAACCCTTTTATTGTATAGCAATATAATATTTGAAAGTAAAAATTGGTTTAAACTAAGATATAAACGTTGATGACGTCATGAATTTCGAAGATTTATTGCACTAGTGCAATATTAGAATTTATTGCACGCTAACTTTTGGTTACGTTCTGTGGGAAATATTATATTGCTATACAATAATACTTTTTATTTGTCTAATTTATGAATACCAATATTTTTTTATTATTTTTTTTATCTAAACCTTGATAGCTCGCATCAACTCATCCTTTGAATCTCTATTTTTATCGTTTGTGTTGTATTTGGTACGATAATAGTAAATCAAAATAACAAATAATATCAGAAAATGCATATGGTGACTATATAAAGCTATCATAGAGTTTTATAGCAGATACTTGTCGGGGATCCGATGGGTTATTTTCGTTCTTCGTGATCCGTTTTTCTACAAATTTGTTTTTAAATTTTCGTGATCATGGAAATTTATTTTATGTGAATCTTGCTTGACCAAAAAATCTACTCGTAAATCGTGATAAGAAATTCCCATCAGGCCCCAGATACTTGTAACATATAAAACACGTGTCACGTACTTTCTGTTTCCATCTGTTGCATCTTCAATAGTTTGAGGTAGAGGTTTACCCGCTGTTTCTGGTAAAAACAATGCCAAACCTCCAGCTAAAATCGATAATCCACCAAAGAGAACTAAAGGCAGTGGTCCCCAAATAAAGCTCAGTTCTAATATTTGGGGAGATAACATGCCACCTATTCGTGCACACATTGATGACACGCCCATACCAATATTTCTACAAGACAAAAACATCATAAAATAGCGATTACGACATCAAATAAACATAACATTCTCCTTTTCATAACAAGTAAGAAGCTAGCTTGAATCCTTCAAATGTAATTCAACGATATGATATATCATTTTTTTGTATCGCAGCAATCGATAGTAGGGACCTAATTGAAAACATAAGCTTTCCGGCTAGACATTCCGCATGAAAAACTGCAATATAAGAATCAATCGATAGTAAATATCATGCGTGTATATGTTCATAATTTAAAACCTTCCAGACAGTCAGCATGAAAAAAACCCAGTATAATAACTGTTCATATGATGCATTATCACCTAATAGTTCGGCATGCACTTAATTGAATTAATTTAAGATTATGTAAAATCAGTTTATGCAAATGTTGTGTCTACGCAGGTCTGGCTCCAAATAAATCAAATAATTATAAATGGCTTTCCTCTTTGTACATCCTCTACTTCAAATGTACAGCGTAAAAATGGACGCAACGATAATAATTTGAGGTAAAACATTATCAAGACAGCAAACTAAAACACAAATCTATCAGATGCAATATTATTGTCGTAAGAATTTTTGTGAAAAGAGCCTCTGGTGCTTAAATAGAGCTTGGAGTTGAATTCGGATATTTTTCTAAGCTTTCATACCCAAATTATCCAGTTTGATGAAATCCTCCCAAAAAAGCCAGAACCGTGTGTCTAACCATAAGTTTACAATAAGAAAGACAATTCCATTAAGTACATGTCGAACTAATAGGTGATAATGCATCATATGAACGGTTCTTATATTGCTGTTTTTCAGGCTGACTGTCTGGAAGGTTTTCAATTTTGATAATATCGGGAGTTTCTTGCTGCATTGAAGCCCTATTGGTGACCTTCTGCTGTTGTCTGTTCTATGGTTGGGTTGTTGTCTCTTTGACACATTCCCCATTTCTATTCTCGATTTTATTAAAGAATACTTAATGGCAATCTGTCCATACAAGTTTCTCTTTGTGTGTTGCATTTGTCACATGATATGTCATTTATATATTATATTTCCTATTTTGCAAATTGAAAATTTCAATTTATAAACTTCAAATTTACAAAATAGGAAATATAATACTAGTTTACATATTATGTTATGGTACGACATTTTTCTTTTAATATTTTGAACAATTCATACCTGACAACTGTAGGGAATACTTCAGCTGCCATCAGATATATTATGGCGTATGATGCTGTAATACAAAACTTTCCTATCATAGCCAGTATTATTTTCGGGGTTACTGAATCTGAAACAAAATAAATTGTAACATTGATGAATACAGGGAATAAAACATTTAACAATATATGAGAATCAACTTAAACAAAGACTGCTTTCGTAACGGCGGCCATTTCTAATAATGTTGTGTATCTGATCAAAAGTAGCCGAATTAGACACATGGTTCTGGATTTTTTATTAGGATTTTAACTAACTCGACAATTTTGATATATGTAAGCTCCGAAAAAAAATCAACCCCACAGTGTATTTACGCACCAGAGGCTCTTTTCCTTGACAGAAATTCTTACGACAATAAATGCGAGTATAGATTACATGTATACTGAAATCTTCATCATGATTTTACCCGTAAGAATTGTTTGGGAAATGAGTCGCAGTTCTTATGCAGAACCTTTGATCATATAAATCACCGGTGTTTAAACACATGTTACAGTATTTTATGAGAAAGCTAATAAAAGGCACACTAAGCACATATCTTTCATAAATTAACAATTAATCAATTCAAACAAGTTGCAGTTTAACTCACCAACAAAACCAGATGCTATACAAGCTCCTCCCCCTATGACCATTGATACAAACAAAGGTTTCTTCCTGCCAAGTCGATTTAGAAGTAACATACAAAGAATATATGAAGGTATTTCTACAGCACCTGCTATACAAAAGTTAATGTACGGATCCCCACCTAGATTGTCCGTTCCCAGTGTCAATCCATAATACACCATTGCGTTAATGAGCCTGCAAAGAACACATACAATAACGATCGTGCAAAGAAAACACATGCATTCAGTAATGAGCTATCGCGTACCTAGGTTTAAACGGGGAGGGGGATGTTAAATGATCAATTGATTGTTTTAATTCTTAACGTTCAGTGGCAAATAACTCATACATTTTCACTTAGCGCTAACACTTCATTTCGAAAAAACACATATTTTTAATTAGATATTTTCAGTTTACATGCGTTTCATTGTTGAATTTGTATGATATTTAATATTAAGCGGAGATTTTAAGGCCAATAAGGCGCATACATTAAGGAGATGCGGTATTTACTTGCAGTGCATTAAGAGGATGCGAGATGTATACTTCAATGCATTGAATGCGGTATGTACTTCAATGCATTAGGGAATGTGGTATGCACTTCAATGTACAAGGGATATACGGGATAAACAATTAAGCATTCCATGTAAGGAGATGCGGTATGTGCTTCAATGTATTAAGGAGATGCGGTATGTGCTTCAATGTATTAAGGAGATGCGGTATGCATGTACTTCAATGTATTAAAGAGTTGCGGTGTGTACTTCAATGTATTAAGACTATTAAGGAGATGCGGTATGTACTTCAATGAAAAAACAGATCAGTGACAGATACAATACATTAAGATGTATAAACAGGGTCTTAAAACAATAAAAATGTATGCAAGTATCAACACAATAAAACATTTCAAAATATTAATAGTTTAAAAATTTCAAGAGTCGATATTGTCATAAGTCCGATCCAGTTTTTTTTTTTTTTTATATCTGGGGCTCCCTCGAACGGGTTTGATTTATCTTAACATACGCCATAATTAGATAAGAAAATAGAATATAAAAAAAACACTTTTCAATAGTTTTGAATTAACTGAATGTTTTGTCATTTATAGAAGGAAATAAAATCTTTATAAGTCGACAAATGTCAGCCTCATTAGTAACTTTTGTAGTAAGGGGCAGCAGCTTAAAGAAAGAAATCTTACCAATTAAACTATACGTTTAAAGAGAGACGTCTGACCAATTAAACCAAACGTTTAAAGAATGACATTTACCAATTAAACCATACGTTTAGAGAAAGAAATATTACCAATTTAACCATACGTTTAGAGAGAGACATCTTACCAATTAAACCATACGTTTAAAGACAGCAACAACATCTTAGGTCGACACAAATCTAATATTGTATGTTTCTTATCAGTCTGTATCGTGTTATTTTGTTCTGATGTCATTTCCTCCAACATCTCCTCTTTTATCTCAACTTTGTTAATTTTTGCAACTTTTCTTATAATTTCTTGAGCTTTTTCTTTTTGATTCTTTGATAACAACCATCTGATTGATTCTGGTAAAAGCCTATAAAACAAAAACAAAAATTACCAACATTTTCAGCTCGTTATGATGCACAACTCAAGTGTACTGTAAGAGACATATATTTGACCCGTGAAATGGCCGAAATAATAGTAATCTTCAACTCTCTCAATTTTTTTGGTACATATATTTGTGGTATAGATGTGATATCCAAACATGCACTGGTAAAGCCTTCAACAATGAACAGAACTTATACCGTGTAGTAAGGGGGTCTACAGATTACAACTTTATTAACATAATCACTGTGCTTAAACGGCTGTGGGTAACTTAAGTTACCCACAGCCCAAGATGGAGCCGCCTTGCGTCGGTTAGATACTTTTCTTCTATAGAATAACAATACCACGAATGCATCAATTAAACAACTGAATTTAAAAGTTGTATTAATCGTTTTGGGAAACCCCTAAACTGGAAAGGTGATTAAAATCTACAAAATAAACGATCACAGCACGATTTTAAAAAACACTTAGGCTGTCCGTAACTTCAAAACAACTTGTCCGTAACTTTTTTCATCATACCAATAGAGATGTCCGTAACTTTCAAAGAATCGACATACGCGGATGTAATGTTTAAACTGATGATAGAGATTGCATCGAATACATATTCACAAAACGATGTAGATGTCTAGTATGATATAATTCATTGTATCGATGGAAGACAAAATTGGGAAAAATATGAAAAAAATCACGATAAATTCGCAAAACTCGGGTCTCATTTTGTATAACGTCGGGGTACCCGAATCGCCTAGTTCGGAGGGTTGTTTCCGATCATAGCAGATAAACTGTTGAAACATCATTGTTCGTTTTTATTTTTGAACAAGTAGACTACACAAGTATTTTTTACACATACATGCAGCATGTATACACTTACTGATTTTCTGCCAGCAACGACAAGGGTAGCGTGAATCCGGGATTTTGGAGGGGAACCCAAATTGCCCAGGCATGCAGTGGATAGACTATACGAGACTTAAGTGCACAAACTTTTCCCGTCTTTTTGAAAAAGCCAAAAACACTTTTCTCTCATCCCCACAAAAACAAATCCCATCAGCATTGACAGTAAAATAAAAGGGGTGTCAATCTGGACACACTGGGACGTTGCGCACGGTGATATTGCGGCACCCTGGCCAAGATTTACAGTAAATGGGAAAACTTTAAAAAAGGACATTTTGTATTAATGAATAAACCTAGTTTTACAGCTAGCTGCATATTTCATTTGTATGCAAGTTGCATTAAAACTCATTAAACTGAATAAAACTAAAAGACACAATAGATAAAAGTCAGTGACAATAAAAGGAAAAGAGCAGTCAACATAGTGTAACAATTCGACATAGTATATAAAAATATAAATAACTACGTAGGACAACAGGGTAATTTAATAGTCTAACAACCCCTGATAACATACAAATAGAAAAAAAAACATACTAGGAAACATATTCAAAAAATCATAACACTGTAACTAACTGGTGGGATGTATAAATACCGAGCCGCGTCAAAGAGTATTCATCAAAATACACATAGAAAGAAACAGAGGTGAAGGTAAACCGCAAACATATAATTAAACTCAAAACATTAAAGAGTATGGAAAAGCCTTGGTCTGACAAGCGAAAAACGTCGATAAGACGCACATCAGTAAATAAAAGTTCAAACCATAACCAGGATGGAGTACCACAAACCCCACATAAAACTTCTGTGGTGTAAGTATGATGCGTTAATAAAATCACATATGGTGGTGAATGAGTAGTATAAACGGCCGCGAAGGTTAAAAATATGATTTTAATTGTCTTTTAATTGTTAAAATTATAATTCTTAAAATTTTAAATCAAAAGTTACCCACATCTAAAAATAAAGTTACGGACAGTCTGCTTAGTTTCGATCAAAAAGTTACGGACATCTTATGCATTTTTTAGAGTTGACCTTGCGCTTTAGTGAACTCTATATTAACAAATTTATGGTAATTGTTAGTCATTTCTTTATTCAATAATCCTATAAATATTTACATTCTGCATGAAAAACGTCGCAAAAGGTACATTTTGTATGAATTAAATATCAACGAGTTTATAGTCCGCCATCTTGGGCTGTGGGTAACTTAAATTACCCACAGCCGTTTAAGCACAGTGACTCTGTCCTTGTAAATGATATCTTGAAGACAACTTCAAGTGTCTTTTTGGACGTTTCAACATGTTCAAATATATTTTTTTTTAAATATTAAGTTTGAATGTAGATTTGGGTTTTTCGCCTTTCTTTCAATGGCAAAATTTTAAAATGAGACTATTTAGAAAGTTTTGCATTGATGGTATTTTATAGTTTGACGCCCTTATACAAATATGGAAGACACAGATCAAAAAATTAAAAAGGAATATTTGACAGACCAAAATTAATGTCTTCTGAACAATTGAAAGGTCACAGGTACAATTAAACGCTATCCGATTATCTTACAGATCATGTCAAAGCAGTGCTTACAATGCAATTGAAAGTTTAACAAAGGATATGTATTTTGATCAGATTACGTTAAACAATAAAATGTATTTTGGTTAAAAATTTCAACAGTGTAGTATAACACTACAGTTTAAAGATATATTACCCAATTTGAATTGCCGAAACAGAAAATCTTTGAACAAATGTTGAATGATCACCGACACTTTAAAATGCCAAAACAAAGCTTATTATTTTTAAACCAAGAAGTCGTACAGCTTAGTTCATTTCCCCCTTCATAATTACCGGCATAAATTGTGCCTTTATAAAGGTAAAAATCAGACAGAAAGAACAAAGTTTTTTAACTATTTTCTATAGGTGACCCTTCTCTCATGTCATCCACTGGGACATCTCGAGTTGCATTTGACTTATTTTTTTTAACATTTGGAGTGGTTTAAATTGTAGCCTTAGTTGCTTTATAATAAACTTTTGTTGGTTCAATTCCTCTAGAATGTTAAGCGTTATATATAATGACTTGATCTTGTGTTGTGGTTAAGGCGTTAGCTCATTTTCATATTTTTTTCCAAACAAGATATAGGCAATCTTGATGGTAATGTAAGGCTCTAGCTTCAACATTTTAAAAATAATAAATGCTCCATCGTGGATAATCCATGTGGCGGTGAAATCCATATTTTCAAATCAATATAAAAAAAACTGTTATTATTAATTATTCATAAATTTGATGTAACATTTAAAAATATACTTTAGCGCTTTTCTAGATTTAGGAACTTGATCGGCAACTTTTCGGATTTGCCACATCAGTGTCTAAATAAAAACAATTTTGTTAGTTTGTCAAGAGAGAATTGTTATCTAATATGTTGTTTTATCAATGTTGAATAGTTAAGTTACTATAATGCATTAAACAGATGCTATTAGTCCATTCTCAAATGTTCTTTTTAAGCATACTGTCCGAGCGAGAACTGCTCTACTTCATTACTTTAGGAATATTTAGAAATTAGTATGGCGTTCATTATCACTGGACTAGTATATATTTGTTTATGGGCCAGCTGAAGAACGCCTCCGGGTGCGGGAATTTCTCGCTACATTGAAGACCTGTTGGTGACCTTCTGCTGTTGTTTTTTTATTTGGTCGGGTTGTTGTCTCTTTGACACATTCCCCATTTCCATACTCAATTTTACTGTTGTTTCTAAATTGTTTATATGATGATATTATATAATTATCTTTTGAAGGGAATTCCATAAAAAGCTCCAAACAATGCAAATTGTGGATATGCGTTTGTAACAGGCTGATACACTTGATCATTGCGTCATTATGAGAAAAAAACATTTTATTTGAATCCAACTTACTGTTTGCTTTGCATTCTAATCATAATCATACATGCTAAATGTAATATAAGTATGCAAACAAAAGAGTAAAAAGCGAGAACAAAACAAACCCGGACACTTGAGAGCTCTATTTTAATAATAGGAGATTCAAGACTACGTTGTTACTTTTATGATATATAGTTCGTAACAATTCAAACTACCTACCAATAATATGGAAGAAACAAAATAACAGGCAATGTTATGGCAAGTTCGATATATCTCCAGTCTCTTATGAGATAGGCAATAATTGATAATGTCATGAAACCAACACTGTAGGCAGACTGCACCAAAAACCCTGCGTGTAAACGATATGATGGTCCAACTAATTCTGTACCTAAAATATATACATCATATTTATACATATGCATGTACGTACTGGATTTATATGAAAACTTTTTGGACTAAATAGTGAGTATAGGACAATTAGTATACGTCATCGAATTTAAGTGATACACAGGTGCTTCAACATAATGCAAGGATAAAAAACGACAAACTTTGACAAAACCTGCAGAAAAACTGTATTCCAAAGGAACTGTTGCACTTTTGCACAAAATTATACCTTTTAAATGATTTAAACCATGATATAACTTATTGCTTTTTCTCCAGGAGATGCAGGTTAAAAACCAATGCATAACATATGTTCACTACCGATATTGTTGATTTAAGCGCTATATCTGGGCCAATTTTATCTGTTCGCTTTTCGATCAGGATTTCTCTGAGTAAGATTTCCTAGTTTTAAACACTAGTTTAATCTTCGCCTTTTTAATTTCAAAGAATGATCGTCATCAGTTGTCAATAAAATTTAAATGTCCAAAATTTGTTCTTTAAAAATTGATATTGATAGTGTATCTGTGAAATTAACTGTTAAATGTCTTTACTATTCCAAAGCTTAGCGAGTATAGTATAGCTATTTTTGAAAGCACGGAAATACAAATGTTTTGTCAAATAAATACGACAAACATTTCAAGAGGGCAAATGGAAGTAAACTCCATATGACGTCTTTACTTTAATAAATTGGATGTTGGTTGCATACTAATAATTAAGTGTGAGATGCATAATGTTTTATAAGTTGTTATTGGCCTTGAAATAGCTGTCAGTAAATGCGAGAACTCTCTGATTGTACATAGTGGGTTTTTTTACGTAGTCGGTATAGTTTTGGTTTGTGCCCTTTGAACTTAAGGACACTTAATTATGACAACAGAATACGCATGCTCGAAAATCCTTTCTGTGATTGGACAAAACGCTGTCATGGTGGGTGATTTGGTTGTGTTTGAAAAAACGTCTCGTTAATTATATTGTGATGGAAAGCAAGTGAAATACTATAAATATTTGACCTAGATCTTACAAAGATTTATATTTTTATTAAAATAATTGTTTCTCCAATAGCTCTTTGCATCCATTGCAGCTGTTTATTCGGGACAATTATATAAGTTTCAATGTAAACTTTGTTGTACGAACGTACAACTTTTAGAACGCACCTACACATGTGAGATTTCCGCGGGGTTTTGGTGAATGTAAACATTCGTATCAGAAAGGTACGAGGACCGATAATACTGAACACAAACAGAGAAAACGTTATTTAAATGGTAAATCGAAATGTTAGTTTTAAACATATACTCAAATTTAAATACGTCGGATATCTTTTTTTGTTTTATTGTTTGATAGATGCATTTCTATTTGTATCTATCTGATGAGTAATTTGTTTTTTATAGTTTTTTCTTATGTGGTACTGTTACACCACTGGTCCAGGTTAGGAGGAGGATTTGCGACAGAACCCCGCCACATATATATATGCCTGTCCTAAATCAGGAGCCAGTAATTTTGTGGTTGTCGTTTTTTTGTGGTTTCTTGATTAGAATAGTTTGTTCTGTTTTCCAGTTAAACTACTGTCCCAGGTAAAAGGCGGGTTTGGCGCCTACAAACTAGTTTAGGGGTCGTTTGGCACCAACATTTTGGTATAACCCCGTCACGTTTTGCATGTTCCTGAATCGTTTGATATTTGCCATTTCGGGGCCTATTATAGCTGACTACGCAGTATGGGTTTTACTCATATAATTACTCGTATAATCATGACTCCTTTTTGTTTTCTGTGTCATTTGGTCTCTTGTGATGAATTGCCTCATTAGCAAGCATACCGCATCTTTATAGTTTTGTTATAAGTCTTTCGATAGGAACAGCAGGACAGAAATATAATTTGGATCACTGCATAGAACAACAGTTTTAAATAAATATGATTGAAGAGTTCATCGAAGACTTCAAACTAAACATGAGACGAATATAGTTTCTATTTATAATCTACTAATAGTATTAAGTTGCTTATTTTAGGGCTTAATCTCTTGACTTTGGTTAACATTACAGGTAAACTTTCATAATACTATGTAAAACGGCAATGAGCGGTCAATTTGGTTCAAATGTATTTAACTTTAACGTTCAGCTGTCCGTATTGTTGTGCACATGTTCTTTTGTGTTTCAGATTAAAAAAAATGTCCTGCTCTAAATAATCTATGTATAAAAGAGAAAATACGAATTAAGAAAAATATCGAACAGTCCCACAGGTCACACTAGCCATTTGATACATATAGATTCTTACATTGATACCAGTGGATTATCGGATTTATCCAATCGAGATAGTTAAATTATCAATTTTAAAGTCCGAGCCGCTTCGGCGAGGACTTTAAAATTTATAATTTAACTATCGAGATTGGATAAATCCGATAATTCACGAGTAACTATGTAAGAATCTGTTTCTCTAATGATTAAAAAGACATTTTCTTTTTTGTTAACCGAAAATCCCCTTCGAGTGCCTTTCACATTGCACGAAGTTGTCAATTTCATTAACACCTGTTATAATAGTTTGATTCATTCAGTTAGCTAAAAAGGTCATGACCCTTAAAATCATCCAATAATCTTTTGAGATCACCAGCAACCACACGTTGATTAAATTTTTTTATACAATGGGTTCAGAAAGGGATAAATTTCCATAGAATTATAGAAATATAATTATTGGATTAATATAGATGTGTTATATATTTTAAGTTGAGGGATTACGCACTAATCCCGAAGCATATTCAGCTTTCTCTATAATAACCAGTCAAAGTCGGGAATACGTTGGTGATTTTCAGATTGTTCAACAAATCTGTGCAAGGGGAAAAGACCAATCTGTGCGTCTTTGCTCTATGTGTCCTTAAATTGGGGTCATATAGTTAATAGTTAATAATTTAGTTATTATATTTACCCATTGTGTAGGCTACTAAGAATAGTCCAGTCTGAGAAGCACCTTGTAGGATATAGAATGGTATGAATACGAAGAAGCTTGGTGATGCTGATGCAACACATCCAGCAACTAACAACAGGAACAAATTAACGAACAACATAGGTTTTCTGCCGAATCTGTAGAGAAAAAATAAAACAGTAAAATTGAAGCTATTTTTCAGAAAGTTTATACTTCCATTTTGCAACCTCTAAATGAGTTATTAATTATTTTTTCGCTGTCTAGAAAAATAGAACTGTTGTTTCACCTTCATACCTTTTATCAATTTAAGTTCTATGTTTGTGGTAGATTGCTATTTCTTTATATTCATATTCATATAAGATTTATGAAATAATGGAAATTTTCTAGGCTTCCTATGTTGTGATGTTGCACTATTTTTTCATGTAGGGGTGAAGGTTGGTAACTATTATATCGTTTAAACCCGATGCATTTGTTTGCACCTGTACTTTGTTATTGTGGTTCATAAGTGTTTCTCTTTTCTTATACATATTGGATTTCCTGTTTGATTAGCTTTACACTAGTCATTTTTGGGGAACTTTATATCTTTTGCAGTTTGGTGTGAACCAAGGCTCTGTGTTGAAAACCATGCTTTGACTTATATTGGTTTACTTTTAAAATTGTGACTTGGATGGAGAGTTGTTTCATTGCACTCAAACCACATCTTCTTATATCTAATTCCCAAGTTTTTGGATGATATACTAGTACAGCTGTTTGTACTTAATGTGCTCCACAAAATTTATTTGTACTAAATAAATATAAAACTCCTGAAAATTTTATGAAATTTGAAAATGATGACAGTACAAGGTGCTTTTTTTTTTATTTTAAGTGTTGTCTTGTAGATCTAAATATATTTTATGTACTTTGCTGTTTGTTTGCAGTGTCAGTATTAGACATACCCAAAAATTAGATTTTGATATCAGACCTGCATGTCAATCATACACATTTCCTTAAAAAAGGCCTAGAAAATGCATTACTTTTGACAATGGTATGCCCTAATTTAAAATTGCTTTTCAGATAAAAAATGACACAAGAATTAATGTTTTAAAAAACTTTAACGATTAAAAGAAATTGGTTGAAGTTTTATAGGCTTTATCTATAATCACACATAAAAATATGGGCTTTCTGTAAGATAGTAATATAACTTAATCCTTGGAGTTATTAAACTAATTTCTTTAACTCGAAAAGCAGTTTCCAAATTTATTTTGTATGAAAGTAAAGTTATTATTATTAGATGTTTTATCCGTTATATCCTTTTTGAATTACGTCTTACTCACATGTCAGAAAGCTGACCAAATATGACAGCTCCCAGTAGACGCCCAAAAAAGTAGAGTGTCTTTGATGTACTTCGTAACCAATCATTATCACAAATAAGATCAAACTGCAAAGGAAATATTAAATACATTATCATTTTGTTTTAATTTATACTTTTGTTTAATAGTATAGGGTTGCACATCAACTTTAATACTCGTCAGTCGCCACAGTCCACGCCATCGTGTAATCTATGACATGTTTTCTACCTCCGAAATGTGTGTGTGTGGTTTTTTTTATAAAGCTTTCGATTTAGAAATACGGGACAATGTCAGTCAATAAATGGGGAAAACAATTCGTTTACCTTTACAAAGCTTTAAAACATCACAAATATGTTTAACCAGAAGGGAACCAGGGGCGGATCCAGCCATTTGAAAAAAAGGGGGGGGGTCCCAACCAGGACAAAGGGGGTGGGGGTTCCAACTATATGTCCCCATTAAAATGCATTAGTCGTCCCGAAAAAGGGGATTTCCAACCCCCGGAACCCTCCCCTGGATCCAATGGGGACGTCTTGACGCATGACTTTCAGTTTGAAGCACGGGCTCTAATAGCCAAAATAACCTGTACCGCTCACCGCTCTTCAGATATTTTTTTTACCATTGTATTTTTAAAGAGAAGATACTATCTGAGGCTTCAATGACCGAAGTAACCTGTCACAAATGTATCCTTGAATGGTTAAAGAGAGGAGGAAATCGTTCAATTCAAGCTTTAACTTATAGATGTCATTAGATATCTTTTTAGTATGTATCACAAAAATCAATCAGGTTATTTTGTCAAACTTCGTGGTTAGCAAATTTTTCATATACAGATGGTTTTAGAATTTGGTGTTGTCTTTGTGTTGAAAAAAGCAAATAACTGAAAATAAGTTATCGCAATGTTATTTATTCTAAAGGGAATGACATGGCGGTGTTTCAAGTGGAGAAGGCACGGCTAACCCTTCGAAAGTTCCTGACGGTTGACCCCATATTTCGACGGACTTTGTGTAACAGTTATTCAACATCGTTACTGTCTTGTTGTGAATGTTGCAGGGCAGCAAAACCTAATAGGGCATTCAAATGTTCATACAAGCCCTTGGGTTGAGATGTGTTAAAAAAAAATTAAAGATGTGGTATGATTGCCAATAAGACAACTGTTCACAAGAGACCAAAATGAAATAAAGTTTATTACACGGTTTTTTAAATCCTCCGTTTAAGATTTACGTAATACCACTATCGCATTGGTGGTTGCTTTGTCGGTCAGTACGAACTGAAATTCGTTTGCAAAGTATTTAAACAGTGTCCTTAGCTATATATATATAGGGTCAACATGTTCAACAGTATCAACTAAGTTCTTAAATACACAAAATTTATAAATGTTACATATTTAGTATCTCTTTACCAGGCGTATAGGAAAAACCCTGATTTATTTAAAACAAAACCATCAGCAGATAACAAAACCGCTTTTTCTGGAAATAACAAAATATTCCGCAGCAACTTTTTCCATCATTTTAATTAGTCAATGGTGTACTGAATGCAAAACTAAAGACAGAAAAAAGATGACATCAAAATGCATTTTTTTTAATTTAAAACCTAGTGTACTTTTGATTACTATAATATATTATTCGTTAAAACAGTGGCAAACCAAAATTTGTGTATAGAAAAATGTTAAAATAACATTTACAAGACATTTTTAAAATTTCGATATAACATTTATTATGTTTTAGAATTATTTTAAGTAGCTCTTAGTCCGGGGTAAAGCGAGTATATTACTGCATACGAGTTTGATTATGTTATGATCCTAAACATAATCTTCTTTACTTTCCTTTAAAGATCAAATGAATTTGATCAAATGAATTTTTAGGCTTTTTTTCGGTATTTAAACATGTTGAATAGATGAAATATTTTGACTTTTGTTGGTTTGAATTTGCTTAATAGTTTCTTCTGTTACCTATAAAATGTATATCTGTAGCCCTTTTTCACAAAAAAACTTAAGAGTAAAATTTATTTTAAGTCTAAAATATTCCTTAACTGTTCAACTAAATATTTTTATCGTAAGATTAATTTTACACTTAAGATTTTTTGTAAAAAGGGCTATAGTTACTTGCATCTTTTAAAAAAATGAGTTTTATGTACTGACGTTGTTTATCGTCTTAACAACGTGTTATTTTGTTCTTTCATTTGTCTTTGTTCTATTATTAATATTACTTTTACTGTTTAGATTGTTTTCTGTGATATCCATTTGACGTGGCTCGGTACTTACCCTTCCGGAGCACCTGAGATCACCCCCAGTTTTTGGTGGGGTTCGTGTTGTTTATTCTTTAGTTTTCTATGTTGTGTCATGTGTACTATTGTTTTCCTGTTTGTCTTTCTCATTTTTAGCCATGGCCTTGTCAGTTTATTTTAGATTTATGAGTTTGACTGTACCTTTGGTATCTTTCGTTTCTCTTTTATACATCCTATCTATGTGTTTGTATTATCTTTTTTCTGGTGCGTTTTGTATATGCGACGTTTTGTGTTTCTTCAGTTTTTATAACGTGACTCTGTACTTTAAAAGATACCGCCGTTCAATTATATGTCATTACTTTATTGTTCTATTATAAATTTGAAAATACTTCGAACGACAAACGACAAAATATGTTACTCGTGTAATGGTATTAACCATATGTGTATTCTTAAAAATTCTAAAAAAACTACTGGACAATTTTAAATCTGGGTCTAACTCTGAAATAACTTCTAACAAAACTTTGGATTTTTTAACCCTGTAATCCACCATTCCCATTTTTTTTAAATAAACGTTGAACGTCAAAATATCTTTCTTTCTGATGTTTACATTTTCTGGTATCAGACATGCGAAGCAATGGATGTTTTTTTTTTAATTTGATAGATGCTATTGTGCTTTTTTGTAAATGTTTATTTGTTTTGAGATTGTAACACAGTGATGACTGCTTCACCCATATTTTTACTTAATTTATTATCTCTGTTTGTTAACGCATCGATGTAAATATAACGGATGCGGCTGTCATAAAAGGGAGAGGTTTGGCGCTATAAAACCAAGTTCAATCCACTGTTTTCTATATTTGAAAATGCCTGTACCTTTTGTCCATTCGTTTGATGTGTTTTGCCATTTGATTTTGCCAATTAGGGACTTTACGATTGAATTTTCCTCGAAGTTCAGTATTTTTGTTTTATTTTAAATTGCCTAGAGGTATATGGGGAAGGTGGAGATATCTAAAACATGCTTATGTTCGCCGCATATTTGCGCCTGTCCCAAGTCAGGAGTTTGTGGCATTTGTTAGTGTTTTTTTTTCTTAATTGTAG
This sequence comes from Mytilus edulis, assembly GCA_019925275.1. Lineage (NCBI taxonomy): Eukaryota > Metazoa > Mollusca > Bivalvia > Mytilida > Mytilidae > Mytilus > Mytilus edulis. Next base: position 67,432,580 of record CM034357.1, on the reverse strand, counting down.
TTTATTTATATGTTTCAGAGTTTAATGTGACGTACATTTTCAATGAACTAGTATACATTTTTGTTGAGGTGACAGCTGAAGCCGTCTCCGGGTTTAAGATTTTCTCGCTGTGTTGAAGACCAATTGTTTAACTTAGGCTGTTTTCTGCTCTTTGTTAGGGTTGTTGTCTCTCTGACACATTCCCCATTTTCATTGTCAATTTTATTAATTGAATGTATATTTTAAAACAAATATTTACTAATGGAAAAAAAAGTCCGTCCATTAAATGTATGTGCTCAGTCACCAAGTTAACTGAAATCAAATAAAGTATAATGATTGCATTTGGATCTAGTTTTTAACCTTTCTGTACTAACGATTACTCGTGACAATAACCGTATAAACTGTAAGTGGGTAAATGTTGGGAATTAGATCGACTCCATAACGATTCAACTGATTGATTGGTCGGTGTTTCATTAACCTCCAGCAACCAACCAATCAATATAGTTTGATTGCAGGCTATCTTAAACTAAACAATACCCATGTGCAGATGCAATTAAACTAAGGAATAAGGTGTGCGATCTGATGTTATTCGATCATAAGTTTTGTAAATTTTATCTAATATATTAAAGAGTTTGGTCAATTTCTGTGACTCTTTTTGCCAATTAGCTCACCATAACTGAAAATCAGCAAAATTGGTTGCAAAGCGGAAGAAATAATATTGTGTTATCCAGTCATCAAAATTTCACTTGAAATCAAAAGAAAGCGCTCACAGTGGAGGTTTCATGCCCGAGGGTAACACACTCACCCCTTCTGTGTTGACAACAATGATATCCCCCTTCCCCCTCCTCATTGATATGGTCACAATAATAAATCAACTGTTTACAAATCTTTGATTTTTGTTGAAATTCTAACTTAAAGGATTTTCTACCCTCGGAATAAGTAACCTTGAAGGTATTTGGAAAAATGTTTCGGAAACTTGGGACCTCATTGCTCTTTTACTTCTAACTTTTTTAAGCCTTTAGGTTTTCAACATGTTTTATTCGAGCGTCACTGTTGAGTCTTCCGTTATAAAATATTTTTTTCAATCATTATTGGTCATTGAAATGAAATTGTGAAAATTAATGATAATTCGCTTTTTGAATTACTGAACGTTAACCTTCTTGTGATCTTTGACCGTCATGTTCTCTATGGTGTTTAAAAAAGGAATTATACATTCAATCTTTAAACTCAAATGAAAGCATATAAAGTTTATGTTTGAAATATTTTGGAGATATTAAATTATTCTTGCTTTTTTACGCTAGAACTATTTTTTTTAAAGGTGATTTTTATATAACTGTGTTAATTTAAATTCCCAACTTTCCAATGACCCTCAATCAGATACAATGCAAGCTTGCCTTTTCGCAGTGTTTGCTCTCGTTATTAGCCTTTAACAAAAATCAATGTCACTTATTGTTAGAAAAGGCTTGTCTTTTGAAATGATTGCTCTCATTACTGACCTTGGATACGGCATTTGTTTGCATGTATTGACATTAGAAACACGAGCGTGTATTTTTATCAATGATATTTTAATTGTATAAAAAGTGACAAAGCATTATCTCACCAGTTATTCAGAAAATATATTTTTTTTCAAAGCACCTATTTTACTATTTCTGCTTAATTGATGTATTTTGCTTTTTAAGCACAAATAAAAACAAAAATTAAAAAGGCAGCTTATTTCATGTGTTTTTGGGTCCTAATATACATGTTGTGCATATAAAATTGCAATGAAAAATACTACAATATTTACAAACCTGAGTTACTATAGTTGGTCCATACACCTCTCTAGAGTAAATCCAGTTATCACATTTTTCTGTAGATAAAGATATATTGTTTGATCTTATTTGTTCCAGAGTATAATTACCAGAACTCAAAAGTTTAATAGTATCATCTGAACTGTAAATTTCACAGCTCCCTTGCTCTAAGATAAAAGTGTGAATTTCTTTCTCCGTTATATTTCCGTACACAGAATCTGATAAATTAAAGTTTGACACTGAACACTTGAATTCCGGTTTAGCACCAACAAATACCATATTCATTGCATGAAACGCACAAACAGCACCAAAAAGACATATTAAGAAAAGACGAATTTTTTGAAAGCGTCCAAATTCACCAACAATATTTAGTAGTTCATCAAAATGCATGTCGAATGCAGATGCGTCGTTTTCGTTCTGCAAATACGGCTTCCAGTTAATCACACGTGTCCGTTAAATCTTTTGATTGTTGATTTAAATGAGTGGGAAATTTTACAGTAATCGACTATAACTTAAATATTAAAGGTCCAATCATTAACTTATTTATTTCAAAGTTCTAAAAATAACAGTTAATTTTGATAGGATATCATATAATTTATGTTAGATCTTTTCGCGCCCTTTCATGCATTAGTGTTTGTAATTTCATTGAACGTAGTGACTTAAAACATTTAGTGAAATATATATAAAGATAAGAAGAGTGTGGTATGACTGTCAAGAGACGTGTTAGAAAAGTCGATACTCCTGCTAGCGCTCGTGTTGGATACAATATGATGTGGAGACAATCTAAAAAAGAATAATGAGTATACGAAAAGGAAAAAAGACAAAACCCTACACAAACAAAAGCCAATAAATCACAAGACAAATACTAAAAATGAAAGATTGAGCACCAAAACTCTAATGGAATCAGACGGTGAACTCAGGTCTCTAAAAGGTTTAATAGTTCATGATCCTTTAGTAACACCCATCGCTATACTCTTTTTTGTATTATATTCATTCGTTTAAACATTTATTATTCTTAGCATTTACACAGTAATATGATTGATAAAATGTATCATGGCATATTGTTGATACGTGTACAATATCATAATACAAGCTACATGTATGTCAACAATCATGTTATAACACTGGACACTTTTAATTTGCAAAACACTCATTTGCAAATCCGCCGCCGCCTCAAACAAGAGTTACAATGTCATGAATATAACCAATATGTGCGGAATTACATGGGATTCAATAATTTCATTGGTTTTCTACTGTTACTAGCATATTTATTTTGCTATTTGATTTATAAAAACATGGGATTTTCAACAATCATGTAATATGATGAATCAAGGATTCGCACTTGTATGTACTTTAAGTAACGACAAAGCAACATCTTTGTCCGTAAGAAAAAGAGTGTATTTTCCACCCTTTTATTATTTTTCGGAGAATGCTTGTCTAAGGTTATATCAATAATAAGAAACTTCTTAAACATCTCCAACCGATTCAATGGGATGAAAAAGGGTATTTGTTAAATTTTCTTTAAATTTATTTTTATCAAAATGTTAGATTGATAGATATTCTATGGACAAATGATCCCTTTTAATATTTTTGAGTTAAGTTTTCTTGTTTCGCAAACGGGATAATGGTCACTGACAGCATAACTGGGCATATTTACTTCTATAATATGGTCTACATCGGTCGTATATAGAATCATATTCAAAACAGTGTGGTCCTGGCCATTGATTGACGACCTAAATTATCCCATTGACCGGGACAGATTAGGTGAACGTTTGTCGGTAACAATCACTGCTCACTATGTACTTTCTAAAGACACTGAATCTGTGGGGTCACCAAAGGTTCTCAACACCTAAATAAAGCAATTCGAAAAACGAATCCGGAATAATACGATGGGTTGATTTATCATCAATAATATAAATCAAAACATAAAGGTTATTCCTGAATAATTTTTCGAATTATTTTATTATTAAAGGCGTTAAGAACCTTTGGTGACCCCACAGTTTAAATTCTATAACAAGTAAGAAGTGAGCAATGGTCGTTACAGACAAACGTTCACCTAATCTGTCACAGTCAATGGGATAATTTAGGTCGTCAATCAATGGCCAGGACCACACTGTTTTGAATATGATTCTAAATGGTTTATGGTAGCTGCACATTTATCTGTTACTCTTATCGGTTTATGTACAATTTGCTGTAAACCATATAAATTAATACAGTCCTTCCATTTTTGATTTCCGACAACTGTATGATTTATATGTGAGTAGTTTATATTGAAATCTCCTAAAAGTTTAATTTCTTTATTTTCTGCTGTCGCTTTTCAATTTTTTTTCAACTAAATCAATTCAAGATTGCAATGAACTCGGTGGACGATAAAAAAAAAAGCCTTTTAAAATATAGTTTGTGTTTGGAAATTTCATTTCAATCCATAAAGATTCAATACTACCTATTTCTAAATCGATTCTTCTCTGGTGATATACACTATTGCGTATGTACTTAATCACACCTCCGCCTTCATTAATAGCGTTTCTATATTTTCTTTCAATTTTGTAACCTTCAATTTGTGTAATGTTTCGGTACCAATTTCATTATTAAAAAATGTTTCTAGCATACATGTACCAATAATTGTTCATATTTTAATTGGAATTTTATTTTGATATTAGTTTTAACCCTTTTTAAATAACCAACTTCTTCATTATTTCTACTTCTATTTACAGAACTATGTGTTTTATTTTGACTCTTTCTATTTCTCTTTTGAGATTTTCCCCAATATTCAGCAGAGGTAAAGGTAAACTGATACAAATAAAATATTCAGAATGAGAACATGATGAGGTCATATTCGGATGAGACCATTAGTATGCAATATCATATCAAATCTTATTTCGTACCATTGGTTCCCGACGGATATTAGTGGGGAAAATATGATTTATATAAATTGTGTAGAATTTTAAAGTATTTTGATCGTACTTTTCTCCTTGTAACCTAGCTGATATAAAAATGAGGTGATGTGATTAATTTGACCGATTGGTATAAGTTAACATGTGACCTTTTACCTACTAAAGCAAAGAAGTCTTGTGTTAAAAAATATGGCAATTTTATTTATATCTGTTCTTGTTATAGATATAGGAAGATGTGGTAAGAGTACCAATGAGACAACTCTCCATCCAAACAACAATTTATAAAAGTGAACCATTATAGGTCCATGTACGATTTCAACACGGAGCCTTGGCTCACACCGAACAACAAGCTATATAGGGCCCATAAATTACTAGTGTAAAACCATTCAAACAGGAAAACCAACGGTCTAATCTATATAAAAAACGAGAATCGAGAAACACGTATAAATTACATAAACAAACGACAACTACTGTATATCAGATTCCTGACTTAGGACAGGTGCAAACATTTGCAGCGGGATTAAACGTTTAAATGGTACTAAATTACAACATAGAAAAACACACGATAAAATATAAATTGGAAGGCTTAACTCAATCAAAAAACGTAAATTACCACACTATGAACGAATAAATTTGATCTGCAATACCTGAATGCAAATACATAGTTAATAAAACATTAGGAACACACAAGTCCAAACAAAGCCATGACAAGACAACACCGCGAAATATTTAATAACCCTAAGAAAATAATCACTGTCGAAAGAAAAAAAAACAGTTTCTCAAAATATACAGGTAAATGAAAAATAACTTTGTCGTTTTAGGTATACTACTTCTGTATATAAAAAATCTTCCAATAATTAGGAATACCAAGAAAGTTCTGTCATATAATTACCTAATTTTACACTAGCTACAAATGGGGTGAATATCATCAATAAAACTATACAAATAGAGCTAGATAAAACTTCTCTGTGCAGATTTAAGGAGATCTGGATGTTGATACAAATGTAGTACGAAGAAGTGAAAATTAGTAGATATTCCAAATAATCAAATCTGGAATATAGACAAGATCCATATTAATATAAAATAACAAAAAGGCATTAAAAATAGTATCAACAGGTCATATAAACAAGAAAGTACGATTTGAGAGTACTCGCTGTTACTGACAGCTAAATTAAAAGCCAAAACAGTTAATAATTAAAATAAATCGTGCATCAGATTATAATCAACTAAAACACATCCCTGGTATGAAGTATTTAAATGTCATGAACAGTCAAGAAGACATGACTTGTGCAATGCCTAAAATAAAGGTATCGACAGGTAGTATGATAGTGAGGAGTGACTTCTATAGAGATAAAAGTTAACGTGTGTGTGTCTATAAATCCCGACTAAAAAGAAGATACAATTTAGTTATGTTTTAATTTGCTAATGACACAATCGATATTAGTGCCAATGTAAACTATATTCAGAGATCTAATTACAATATTGGTACGATAACCCTTACTTATAAGTTTGTTTAAAGATTCGATGAGTTTAAACGGATCACATAGTGACTTCCGCGCTTCAAGTACAATACTACCGTAAATTAAGGATGTGAAATACCAAGTTTTCTACAGGTCAGCTAAATTGACTAAATAATAAATCAAATATTTGTATCTTTGAAAGAATTTAGTAAAAGTTTTAAGTAATTTATGGTATCGAGATCCCTGACACAATAATTTCCCAGTGATTACGTTCGTTAAAATCTATGACATCAGAACACACACGGGCATACCGAACGAGTTGGGATTTATAAACAACGTATGATGGATCCAAAGGCACATCGCCGTCTTAAAAAGGAAAATTAATAATATGAAATGAAAAATTATCTCTTTTGTCGTAAATTTTAGTATGTAGTTTCCTTTAGAAATTGAAATGTCTAAATCTAGAATAGGGCAACTGCTGCCGTTTATGTTAGATTTAGTTAAAGTAAGTTCTTTTGGGTAAATCGAAAGTATATTTAGAGAACTCTGGATTATTTAACGAAAACATATCATCCAGATAATGGTAAATGTTGTTGAATGTTTCAACCAAAAATGATGGGTCTTTACTGAGTTTTGTCATAAACTGAGATCCATAGCAATATAGAAATAAATCTGCTATTAAAGGGGCACAGTTAGTGCCCGCCCATAGGAATACATAATACCTGACGATACACTTTATCACCGGAACGTAAGTAAATGTTATCTAGAAGAAAATTTCAAGCTTCAATCATATATGTCCTTTTAGGAATAATGTCTAAATTGCACAGGCTTGGTAGTCTCTGTTAATTTGGTTTTATGATCTGGTTAAGGTGCGATGAAGATCATGACTTCCATTTGAACTCAGTTGTAGTTTATTAATAAATGTCTGCTTACCCTTCCGGAGCACCTGCGATCACCTCTAGTTTTTGGTGTTGCTTATTCTTTTGTTTTCTATGTTGTGTCATGTGTACTATTGTGTGCCTGTTTGTCTTTTTCATTTTTAGCCATGGCATTGTCAGTTTTTTTTCGATTTATGTGTTTGACTGTCCCTCTGGTATCTTTCGTCCCTCTTTTATAAAAAAAAAAACCCACATAACTGAGATGATGAAAGATTGTTACCTTGAGAAAAAATGTCAACTGAGGTGAATTTTGAGTTGACCATGTCTTTACGAGGGTTAACAATCTGCCCTACCTGCGCTCAGCTTTTCTGCTGTTTATTTTATGTTTCCCACACTATACATATATTAATGTTATCCCTTGTATCCTGCATTTTATACCGGGTACATGAGCGTGATATTTAGTTGATATAATCCAAATGATTGCCCATGATTTTCAAAGCATTCAGCATAGTTGAAACGCGGAACGCGAAGAGGACTATAATATGAACTGTTACCTAGACAGAAAAATCCATACATATATATAACCGGGTAACATGATACTTCATTTATTAGATATCGGAAGATGTGGTGTGAGTGCCAATTGGACAACTCTCCATCCAAATAACAATTGAAAAAAGTAAATCATTATAGGTCAATGTACGGCCTTCAACATTGAGCCTTGGCTCACACCGAGCAACAAGCTATAAATGGCCCCAAAATTACTAATGTAAAACCATTCAAACGGGAAAACAAACGGTCGAATCTATATAAAAAAAAACGAATAACGAGAAACACGTATAAATTACATAAACAAACGACAACTCCTCTACACCAGATTCCTGACTTAGGACAGGTGCAAACATTTGCAGCGGGATTAAACGTTTTAATGGTACTAAACCTTCTCCCTTTTTCTGAAACAATAGCACCATATCACAACTTAAAAAACACACGATAAAATATCAATTGGCAGGCATGACTCAATAAAAAAAAAACGCAAATTATTACACTATGAACGAATACATTTGATTTGCGCTATCTGAATGCAAATGCACAAAAATATAAAAATATAAAAATGTACATTTACAAATAACACCAAAATTTATGTGTGTTCTTGTTATCTGAACAATAGTTAGCCGATTGTAGGATAATGGTTTATATTTATAAAGTTGAAGACCTGGAAATCTCATTTCTAGGATTTTCTTCGGCAGTATCCGTCTGAGTATGTCATACATGTCATACATTCGTTGTCCTTTATTTTCATTTAATTGTTCAGCGACTGCCTTAAATTTCCACGTGAATAATCTATATGTTAAATGCTTTCAGATCTTTTGAGTAATTAGTCCAAATAAGGTGTTTATACCAAAACTTCTCTTTTTTAACATGAAGCGTTGATAATGCTAGCAGTGCATGTTTCCTATGGATACAAATTCTCGGTGTGTCCTTACTTCAAAAAAAGATTTGTATATATTATGATCATATAGGAAAATCTCTCAGAACACCCGACTAAAAGAAAAAAAATCTATGTTAACAACTTATACATTTCACAAAGGAAACATTGACCCGGCCTTTTGATATAAAATTAAATGTCATTGATATACAAACTGTAGTGAAAACAAACATTCCTATTAATTGCTCTGTTCATTTAATGTTTAGTGATTGAAGGTTTCTGTGACACACGCGGTTGACTTCAGCAAATATTAAAGTCAGCAAATGTTATCGTTTTTCACAAGGTCTATTCATTGTATTATAAAAACGGTATCGTTTATCATATATTGTCTATATGCGTGTACATATACATGGCATCATTTTAGAGAGGCATTTCACTTTAAGGAACAGATCACAATAAATTTTAGACTAAGTTTTATTTAGCTAATGTGCTTTTTCTATATAGATATAAGATGTGATATGAGTGCTAATGAGACAACTCTCCATCCAAGTAATAAATTGTAAAAATAAACCATTATAGGTCGAAGTACAGTCTTCAACACGGAGCCTTGGCTCACACCAAACAGCAAGCTATTAAAGGGCCCCAAAATGACTAGTGTAAAACCATTTAAACGGGAAAACCAACGGTCTAAACTATTTAAAATAAACGAGAAACATTTATGAACCACATCAACCACTGAACATCAGGTTCCTGACTTAGGAGCGTTTTAATATGTTCCAACCTTCATTCTTACATTGAACAATAGTGTAACATCACAACATAGAAAGTATATGCATTTTTTGTGCTTCTTTGTTATATATTTGTTTGTTCTTAATAGTGATTAACAATTAAAGCACAATGTTGACTGCTGTTCCCCTTTTTTTGAAATTTTTATCTATTATGTCTGTATGTGATATTCACACATCGTCGTCAATATAAAGGAATTTGATACGACCTTCATACAAGTGAGAGATTTGGCTAGCTATAAAACCAGGATTTATTTACCATTTTCTTCACAAGAAAATGCCTGTACCAAGTCAGAAATAGGATAGTTGTTATCCATTTGTTTGGTGTGTTTGAGCTTATGATTTTGCCATTTGATTATGGAATTTATGTTATGAATTTTTCTCGGAGTTCGGTATTATTGTTGTTTTATTTTTTACCACTGTTTACTGCTGTTAACAGTTTGTGGTCTTTTTTCTGTTTCAGTCCTCTGGAATCGTGAATCTGGTGAAAAGAAAGTAACTTCTTTAAATCCTTTCTCTGTTAAATCGTGCACATCCAATTTATCCTGCAGAAAAAAAACCGCATGTTCTATAAACACAATTTAGTCAGGAAACTTACTTAGAAAGTTGCAGATGTAATGACTAGAACTTATATAGTGAACTTACGTATCTCCATTGAGGGGAAGAAGAGATGCGTGTACATCAATGACGGCGATTATAAAATAATAACAGGAAGAGTAAGAAAATTTCAAATAAACAACATTAATCGAAAAAAGAGAATGTCTTATATAAAAGAAAAAGTTGTAAAGAGAAACTAGTGATTACAGTCTTAATATCGCTTAACAGAAACAATGGAACCAAAAATCGAACAAAATAGGATGCAACCAAAAGTGCTTCAGAAGGGCAAGCAGTACCTGTCCCGCTATAACTATCCAAAAAAGTCTAAAGTGTTGAAATATTATGACTATATATATAAAAATCTTCCATCAAAATCTAAAATATTTAAACGGTGAACAAAAAACCATAGACAACCATCGTTAAGTTTCATGACTTGAAACAGACACTTTAAGTCATTGTAGAATACAAAATCTTCTCTGTGTTCATCTCGATCACTTAAATAGTAATGGTTTCATAGATGTAAATTCTCGTCAAATAAACAGAATCTACAAAGACAAGTTTCAGTAATACCTAATTTTTATTTTATTTTTATGAACGTATTGAACAAATCCATAACACCAATTTTGGGAGATCACAATCTTACATTGATTGTTCCCCAAACCAGCTTCCCCCGTACAAAGTAAAAGTATGAACATAACTGTTTTTTGTTGTTGCGTCATTTGAGTAGTATTATAAGAGACAGAACCATTGGTTATATAACACTTCGTCTCTAAGATTAGTTGTGTAAATGTTGATTTAAAAAAACATAAAGAGAAAACATATCTCTTCACTATATAAATATGGTTAACTATTTGCTATGTTCATTTAAAGATTAGTTTCTATTATAGTATTAAATGGCGACATCTCTATGTTTACTGTTATTTGAAATCTATCCTTTAGCAAATATTGTAAGTAGAATATGGAATTGTTTTTATGTGCTATAACATTTTTTTTATTTTTGTCCCAATTATAAGGTTAATGTGTATGTGCGAATTTAGTGTAGCAACTGTGATTCCTGATACCCGCGCGGATTGATTGCTACTTATACAGACTAGGTGTAGACTATATCTAATAGCAGAATTCAAAACTGACCACACTAGTCAACAATTCTTTGTTATAAAGATGCTAACTTGTTAAAATTACATTTAATTTTGTCATTATTGATATGAGGGTTTCAGTGAATACCGACTTTGATGTAAAATGGTACTTCATACTCCATTCTTGTTTGCAACTTTTATAATCTGGTATTTAGTTAAACCATTAGATAAATGATGTAATCGGCATATGTAGTTATAAATAAATGATCTGAGCAGCCGCATGGCGCAATTTTTGCATTACAATGTCAAGAAGAAGCAGTATGGCAACAGCAGGCAATCGTCTAGATACTGTCAAAGCATCATTGAAGGCCCCGTCTTTTGCAGTAAGGGTAATTTCTAGCCCATTGCCAGAGGCATGTTCAGTCGCCAACGGTAACACAGCATGGTCCATAAAAGGCTATAGCCAAAATGTTAAAACATCTAGTCAAAATATGATTCCCTTCAATACGAAATTGAACGTCTTCGATTGGAAAAATCAAATAGTAAACGTACAGTTACCTTGCCATCTTCTGATGTGGTAGATCAAGTTACAATTTATTAATCAGTTACAACTGCAAAACTCGGGTGTAAGAGGTAAGAACGCCCGTAAGATAACATACTTTGTTTGCCCATATCCCCTAGACTTCTTAGAGAGCATGCACGTAATTGACATTGGCAATAGTAACCAAATTCGTACGGATGGGTTAACAAACAAATTGACACTTGGTCAGGTCTCCATTGAACAATATAGTTATGCTAGTATTGAGATCATGAATGACATGCTTCGAAGTGGGAATTTATTACATGGGGAACTGCCAGACTATCTGTGTTACATACAATCTATTTTTCGCTTACAGGTAACAATGTTTGGGCTAGTGTTTTACTTTATGATATGAAGTACAGGGACCGCTAGGCACTTGAAAAATTCAAATGGGGATCTTATATATCTAATCCAAGGGAGTTTAGTGTAAACACATTTTATTAATTAAATTCAGGTATATTAATGTACACAAATAGGCATTTACATAATAATACAAGTGAAAAAATTAATAGGATCCAGAAACAAGCTGTTAGCTTATAATTGTGACCCGCCACGACATTTGCAGGCTTATGGAGGTAGAACGCCATTGTTAGAAAAATTATAAACATGATAAATATCGAGATTCAATGAAAAACGTATTGTGAAGAAGAGATAAACACTGTCCTTGGCTTCTTTTTTGCTGACGCCGAACTATACATCATATATAAGTTTTGAAGAAGTTTTATTTTATCGTTTGCAGTGAAAAATATTTGAATCTACATTTTAAATAGATGCAAAAAAAAATTAAATTCCTGCTCTATAGAGTTCCTTTCATAAATGAAGTCTCAAATATATCCATAATACATGCACCGTATCAAATGCATATAAGAGAACACCTACTTATAAACTGTTACGCGTCGCATACTATGTAAAGAGACATGCATAATAAATCTAAATTGAAAAATGGAATTATTAAAGCTTACTTTGACAAATTTTAAACATATTTCAACAAGTTTAAATTACATGTTCTAAAATAGAGCTACAAACAAACCAAAAATGCTCTGCTCTAAAGATTTTCTTTCCTAATATTATTAATCCGTTTCCTAAGCGAGTTCCATCTGGTTCAGAAACCAGATAGTGCTACAGCAAAGGCTATTCAAGAGATCTAGAATGTGTCACGTAGTGCAAACAATGCTAATTATAAGGATCAAAATTCAGGCTTTAATAGTTACAACAAAAAGGGGAAAGGACCCTTTCTTCCTGATGGTCGCACCATTTGTAGGCGTTTTAACACACGTGATTGTTATCGAAAGAACTGAAAATTGGCACATTACTATGCAATATGTAATGCAAAAAATCACAATGCTTCTCAGCACTCAACTTCATTTCAATATCGTCAATCCAACAGTGTTTCCAAACAAGTCATCTCAACCAGAGTTCAATATGCATGGTTCAAAAAAGGACGGAACTACGGATCGTTAGACCCACACATATGGACCGAATCACTGCCAACTTAGATTTTGATTACAATTTTATTATTGGTGGTGTAACTAATGGTTTAATCTTATGAATAATTTGTTTCATTCTAATTTTGTATGTTATTTTAATGAACCTTTTATTTGTAAAAATTACAAGTCAGCATTAGGAAATTCTGATAAGGTTGACCTGAAATTAAGGTCCGAATTTAAACTTGGTAATTATATTTTGTGCAATGAGATAGAGTCTCCGAAATTTGTAAGTGCTCTTGGTGCAATACAAAAACCTAACGGTTCAGTAAGATTGATTCATGATGCAAGTTTACCTGAGGTTGGCGGTATAAACTATTATGCAAGTGATACATCATGTAAATATATGGACTTAAAAGATGCATGCAAAATTATTAATCAAGGTGATTTCCTTGCAAAAGTAGATTTGTCAAATGCATATAGAAGTGTGAAAGTTCATTCTTCTAATTACCCTTATACTGGATTACCCTGGAGATTTCAGGGTGATAATCAGGATACATTTTTCTATGACACTAAGTTACCTTTTGAAGCAGCTCAAAGCCCAATTTTTTTTCAGAGACTTAGTAGTGCTGTGTGTAGAATTATGAAATCAAACTATATTTTTTGTGTTATTGCGTATTTAAATGATTTTTTAATTATATAGTCTACTTATGATAGATGTTCTGCTGCTCTAACTTGTTTGATTAAGCTATTGCGTAAATTAGGTTTTTACATAAATTGGAATAAAAGAGGGACGAAAGATACCAGAGTGACAGTCAAACTTATAAATCGAAAATAAAATGACAAGGCCATGGCTACAAATGAAAAAGACAAACAGACAAACAATATTACACATGACACAACATAGAAAACTAAAGAATAAGCAACACGACCCCCACCAAAAACTAGGGGTAATCTCAGGTGCTCCGGAAGGGTAAGCAGATCCTGCTCCATATGTGCCACCCTTCGTGTTGCTTATGTGATAACAAATCCGGTAAATAGTCTAATTCGGTAGGTCACATTCATGAAAGGGAAGGGGATTGTAGTTACGACGTTAAGAACATATCCGATATCATTTATGAAACGGTTATTCCATAACGGTCAACCAACTCGTGATGGCGTCCGTAAAATTTACGAAGGGATGATTTCAACTTCACCATTTGGAACTCTTGGTTTAATAGCTGCCTTGTGAGCAGCAACCCTCTATCAAGAAAATCATGATTATAAATCAGTTACAACTGCAAAACTCGGGTGTAAGAGGTAAGAAAGCCCGTAAGATAACATACTTTGTTTGGCCATATCCTGTAGACTTCTTAGAGAACAGGCACGTACTTGACATTGGCAATAGTAACCAAATTCGTACGGATGGGTTAACAAAGAAATTGACACTTGGTCAGGTCTCCATTGAACAATATAGTTATGCTAGTATTGAGATCATGAATGACATGCTTCGAAGTGGGAATTTATTACATGGGGAACTGCCAGACTATCTGTGTTACATACAATCTATTTTTCGCTTACAGGTAACAATGTTTGGGCTAGTGTTTTACTTTATGATATGAAGTACAGGGACCGCTAGGCACTTGAACAATTCAAATGGGGATCTTATATATCTAATCTAAGGGAGTTAAGTGTAAACACATTTTATTAATTAAATTCAGGTAAAGTAATGTACACAAATAGGCATTTACATAATAATACAAGTGAAAAAATTAATAGGATCCAGAAACAAGCTGTTAGCTTATAATTATTATTAATCCGTTTCCTAAGGGAGTTTCATCTTGTTCAGAAACCAGATAGTGCTACAGCAAAGCTATTCAAGAGATCCAGAATGTGTCACGTAGTGCAAACAATGCTAATTATAAGGATCAAAATTCAGGCTTTAATAGTTACAACAAAAAGGGGAACGGACCCTTTCTTCCTGATCGAAAGAACTGAAATTTGGCACATCACTATGCAATATGTTATGCAAAAAATCACAATGCCTCTCAGCACTCAACTTCATTTCAATATCGTCAAGCCAACAGGGTTTCCAAACAAGTCATTTCAACCAGAGTTCAATATGCATGGTTCAAAAAACGAAGGAACTCCGGGTCACTAGACTCACACACATGGACAGAATCACTGCCAACATTAGATTTTGATTACAGTTTTATTATTGGTGGTGTAACTAATGGTTTAATCTGATGAATAATTTGTTTCACTCTAATTTTGTATGTGATTTTAATGAACCTTTTATTTGTAAAAATTATAAGTCAGCATTAGGAAATTCTGATAAGGTTGACCTGAAATTAAGGTCCGAATTTAAACTTGGTAATTATATTTTGTGCAATGAGATAGAGTCTCCGAAACTTGTAAGTGCTCTTGGTGCAATACAAAAACCTAACGGTTCAGTAAGATTGATTCATGATGCAAGTTTACTGAGGTTGGCGGTATAAACTATTATGATCATGTAAATATATGGACTTAAAAGATGCATGTAAAATTATTAATCAAGGTGATTTCCTTGCAAAAGTAGATTTGTCAAATGCATATATGAAAGTGTGAAAGTTCATTCTTCTAATTACCCTTATACTGGATTACCCTGGAGATTTCAAGGTGATAATCAGGATGCATTTTTCTATGACACTAAGTTACCTTTTGGAGCAGCTCAAAGCCCAAGTTTTTTTCAGAGACTTTGTAGTGCTGTGTGTAGAATTATGAAATCAAACTATAATTTTTGTGTTATTGCATATTTTATTTATATAGTCTACTTATGCTCTGCTGCTCTAACTTGTTTGATTTAGCTATTGCGGAAATTAGGTTTTTACATAAATTGGAATAAAAGAGGGACGAAAGTTACATGTACCAGAGTGACAGTCAAACTCATAAATCGAAAATAAACTGACAAGGCCATGGCTACAAATGAAAAAGACAAACAGACAAACAATATTACACATGACACAACATAGAAAACTAAAGAATAAGCAACACGATCCCCACCAAAAACTAGGGGTGATCTCATGTGCTCCGGAAGGGTAAGCAGATCTTGCTCCATTTGTGCCACCCGTCGTGTTGCTTATGTGATAACAAATCCGGTAAATAGTCTAATTCGGTAGGTCACATTCATAAAAGGGAAGGGGATTGTAGTTACGACGTTAGGAACATATCCGATATCATTTGGAAAACGGTTATTCCATAACGGTCAACCAACTCGTGATGGCGTCCGTAAAATTTACGAAGGGATGATTTCAACTTCACCATTTGGAACTCTTGGTTTAATAGCTGCCTTGTGAGCAGCAACCCTCTATCAAGAAAATCATGATAGGAAATGCAAGCACGGGAATATCGTATCAATTGGGAGATATGTACCCCGTATGCAGGTGCTGCTGGAATGTTGCTACTTAGAAATAAAGTTGACGGACCTTCACAGCGTGTAATATATTTATGTTTTTTGATAGATACATGTAAGTTAACAATGAGTTTACCACGGCAGGTGATCAGTTAACAGAATTTTTCAATTTGTTATGTGATTTTAAAGGTAAACATAGGGCTAGTAAAAAGCAAATAGAGTCTCTTATTGGGAAGCTTAATTGGAGTTGCCAGGTTATAAAGGGTGGTAGCACTTTTCTTAGGCGTCTGTTAGACCTCAAGCATTCTTTGAAAGGAAGCCAACATAAAGTTATCTTGTCAGATGATTTCAACAAACCAATAACCAACATTCAAATAGATGCGTGCAATTTTTGTGGAGGTGCTTTCTTTAACAGTGATTACTCTTATATTAATTGGAAAATTGACATGCCAGCAGTTGCGGATTTTCATATCAAAATTAAAGAGACAGTAACGCTTATGTTGGCCCTTTTTAATTGGCACGGACAGCTCCGAGACAAATATGTCATGGCATTTACGGATAATATAACAGCACGTTCTATAATAAACAAAGGCACATGTAAATCATCATAATGTTATAAATTTATTGCGACAACGTTTTTGGTTACAAGCGACTTTTAATTTCACCGTTCAAGCAATTTTTCTTCCTGGAAAATTTAATGTATTAGCAGACTGTGTTTCAAGATTGCATGATTAAGGACAATTATGTAAGTTGTGGAGTTTTAAGTATGTATACACATCTAATGTTATTATTAAGAGTAATCGAGGTTTCATTAATTCTACACCTTTCTGTGCATCACCTATAATATAATGGTCTACCTCGAATACAAATCTAGGAATATATCATGTATATCTATATTTGAATGCAGCGAAACAGTGCTACCATTAGACCTTTTCAACAACTCTGGACACCGACTATTGATACCTACAGTTTACAGGAGAATTAGAGGGGTCGTATCAAAGATAAAAAAAATCATTCATGTATAACATGCATGTAATATAAACATTGTTCTACATATTCGATCCAGACTGTTATTCATACTCCATGGCCATCCAAAAATAAAACTAAAGAATTTAAATCAGTAAATGGTTTATAACCAAAATAGGAAAATACTGTTGTGGTCAATAAAGATAAGCAAACAGGTTTTTTCCCCTTTCAATTCAATGACGGATCAATAACATTTATATACAACCATTACTACTTTTGAGATGACCACTTACATTTTACCTGTCGTTGTCAACTGTAGGTGTAGACACTTGTTGATAAGGTCTATTTGAGAAGATTAACAACACTGAACATTTATATTCTAAGAGTCAAATTCAGGTTATATGACATAACTCATGAAAATTCCTTTTCATTTACTATAACTTATACAAAATATATGAAGGAAATAGTTACCAGCTGCCAATTCGTTGTCTTAAACCTACAAATCGAATAATAATTAAAGATTGCATAAGAAAATTTCATCACTTGTATGAACAATAAAGACGTTGTCAAGCGCAAAATTTTCAAACAGAAAAGTTTATGACGTCATTATTGTCCAATGAAAAATAAGTATGAAAAAGTACGTGAAATATGTGGATGGAACTATTAACCGGGGTAATAGTCTTCGAAACTATTGACTTGCAAATAGTCTGTGGAATGAAATAGCACAACTATTTCATTACTTTTTGTATAGATAAAACATACTGAGGTATAATAACATAACTTGTCAAACGTACATGTATATAACTTTTAGTGCCTCAGAGCAATGATGACGAAAAAGATGACCAAAAAGACTTTTTATCCAAATTTTGAGACATTTTATATAACATTATAATCTAGTACAATTACAATGATGGCGTATATAATTACCTGTATTATATAAACAGACAAAAGACCAGTTAATAATTTTTCCACTGTTATAATGGACTCAATATAGCTACAAAAATGTATTACAAACAATACAATCGATTGCCTGTATTAAGTCATAATTCATATTTAGGAATGGTCTGTAATGATTCCTGCTATACATCTGAAACAACTAAATACTAGCACAAGTGAAACCTCATTAAAAAATCAGTGACAAAAGGCAAAAGCCTGCTACCCACTTTCTGAAATTGATGACTCTTTGATGCCAGTATAATGGATAGCTAAACATCTTTCTCGTAATTAAATCCAAATAGACAACTGTTTTAATCCGTTTACTCGGTTCAAAAATGTAACCAAAGTAGTCATTTTCATTACATATATAATAAGATCACATATTTATGATAAAAGATGAAACAATTTAAAACAATTGTCTGTTTTAACAGTTCGCATGACATTTTTCCGCTGTATTTTCTTCAATCTTTTCAGTCTTCTAAGAACAATCTTTCATTTTTATTCCTCTATACTTAGCTTTTCTGTAAAAACATGTATAGTATATATTATATCAACATTATTCATAATTAACCAACATTAAAACAATGTGACATGTACATTCAATAGTCCATATTGTACAAAATCCAATGAAACTTTAAAGTATTGTATGAAACAGACATATTTTTTTTGGAAAATAGTTTCATATGCCGATTTTTGAAGTCAAGTTTTATAAAAATATGAAAATGAAGTATAAGCGGCAGTGATAGAACTCTCCTTCAAAAAATCAAATAACGTAGATGGTTAGCAAAGAGATATTCATTCATTCTTCTATAATGAGCAAAACTCATACCACGTAGCAATCTATAAATGGCCCCGAAATTTATTTTCAGGATACAGAAATTTGATCAATCCGACATCTGGAACTAATATGTATCCAATGTCGTTGTTTACCAAATATTTGCACTAGAAACACCAAAGCCACATGGAACAAATGGTTTATTTATTTCCTTAGAGAGTGCTGGCTAAAGTTGTATTACAATATACATTTGAGTTGGTCAACTTGGCATATAATGGCATCTTATAGATATAACATGCCGAAAACACTAACACAAATTTAAAAATATAGCATTGCTGTGTATATCTGACAGGGTATATGACTGTACTTAATTATGTTAAACGCCAGGGTATCCGACGAGGATAACCAGTCGAAGAGTTATTAATTAAGTAACAAAACTAAAACCTAGCATATTGAATTACCTCTTTTCAGTACCAATAACATCTTCTAAAGTCTGAGGTAAAGGCTTTCCTGATGTTTCAGGCAGCAACAAGGCTAAAGCACCAGAGAAAATAGCCAAGCCCCCAAAAACTATTAAAGGTAGTGGTTCCCAAATTCTGTTGAGTTCTAGAATTTGTGGAGCTAACATTCCACCTATCCTGGCACACATTGAAGACACTCCAATACCAATGTTTCTAAATTCAAAATTATTTAATAATAAATGAAATTAATTCGATTTATGCAACACATGCAATATATTTAAAACGTGTATGTTAATCTTAAAAAGGGGCACTTGCTACCAAATTCATGATTACTGATGTCACTCACATTCTTATATTTGATTTATAACATACTAAAACGTATACCCAAATAACATTCAGCCCGAAATTAACAGTTAACAATGAATGTGCTCGATAATATAAGTCCTAATTTCATGCGTATATCAGTGTAGACGCCATCTTATCTGCCGATGTTACCTGACATAAACATAAGCATAAATATAGATAGATCGGCAACCTCGTGCAATTAGATTTTCTTGGTCTGTTTGATTTCATGTTATAGGCTAAAAACAAAAGATAATTATTGTTTTGACCTCTATCGAACTGTTTTTTTGTGAATCGAGTCGGTCAATGAAATGGTTCAACTTTGTTTCACTTTCAATGTAAACATTATTTTATTTTTAATGACTGAACACGACTAATTCATGCATAACCAATCTATACAATCAAATTACAGGTCCGAATTCAATGGGGTCGAATAATTCACCAGGTATGTATTTAGACAAAATTGAACCAAATTTGCTGCTAAAAGACAATTATTGTTTCATTAATTCACTTTTATAAATGATTGAACCAAACAAAATCACGTTCTAGTTTTTCATATCTCGTAGCTGGTGCCCCTTTAAGTACATATACTTAAGTCAAAGCCAATAAGAGGACATTGACCTAAAACATTAAATCTCATGCAAGGACAATATGAGGGGATGAGCAGTTAAGTATTCTGCTTTTTTTCGATCATGCTCCGTAATGTGTAGCCACACCACTTTCGCATGACAAAATGTCCTGCAATTGTAGGGCCACTCCTTTTTAAAACCTCATACCTGAACTATGATGAGCCACCTAGAGGTGACGAAGTTATTGATCAGGCTCTCTGCTATAATACAATTGAGCGACTTTCATGTATACTCACGCCTTTTGTATGAATAATTTTTTTAATAACTAACCAGTATAATTCAAAGATTACTTAATTATCAAGTTTCAATTGATGTATTATAAACATTGTGTAAGAAATTTGGAAAATTATTTACCTGACAACAGTGGGAAACACTTCTGCTGCCATCAAATATATGATTGTGTATGATGATGTTATACAAAACTTTCCTATCATCGCCAAGGTTATTTTCAGTGGAATCAATTCTGAAGTATAATTATTTCCAATTGTTCAAACTTTTTTGTAATGCGAGATTACTATGATTGCTGCATTCGTTTGAGTGAATGACTACTTTTGAATTCATTGTGTTTCCAATACAGGGACATATATGTATATCTGATTACGGTTGTATGACAAAAATATCTGCTATGCCAAAAATGTAATCTTTGTTCTCTTTGAGAGTTGGATGTGCAAGTTTATATTTATTAAACATAAACGTTTATATAACAACAATCAGAGAAGTCTTATATTCTCAGGGAATATTCAAAACTCATAAATCAAAACGAAACTGACAACGCCATTACGAAAGACGATAGACGTAGAAAAGACAAACAAGATAACAAAACGCTGTAAAGAAAACTAAAGACTGTGCAACCCGAACCTGAGAATATCAGATGCCCAACAAGAGTTAGTAGATCCTGATCCAATAATGGCACCTGTCGTGTCGCCTATGGCACAACTCGGTAAACATTTTTGCATTGTAAATTTTACAAAAATGATAAATGTACCTAGATCAGACTAACGAAGTGACTAACTCATTTTTCAAACCGTGAGAACATGATTCTTGTGGTTCAGGACACAGACAGAAAGATCGTGTTGTTAAACCAAGTCTTGTTTTGGCCGTTTAACTTGTGTTGCATCAATAAAAGCGATTTTTCCTCAATAGCCTTTTGAAGGAGTTTTTTTAAGTGATGAGATCATCAATGTTAATTTAGTCCGTATAAAGGGAACATGCACGCGAGTCAGACAACTTTGAGATATGCAAATGCAATACGATTTGAAAGAGTGTATTAAGAAATGACAAAATGACAATAAAAACCACCAACTTCCCAATTTGTGTTAAAAACCTAAATTTGAAGTATCCCATCAGTATAATTACTAGATTAAAACAGACCCTATTAGGTTCGGTAGTATATGTTAATGTCAAAATCACCGGGATTATTCATATGTCCTCACTCTTTGATATGTCAGCTATTGAGTGACAGGACGTTATCAATACATAGTTCACATATCTTCATTTTTTCTTCTTTTGTAGCATGTATAAATTGTATCTATCTTTATGACGTTATTTTTAATTTTTAATCTAAATCTAAAATTCCTAAAGTAGTATTGGTGGCATTTTTTATGTTAACGATCTCAACGTTGTAAACAATAAATAATAATTCATGCAATGTAAACGATATTGACGCGATATCGTGTTAACATTGTTAATATCACGATGCAACAATATTGATTAAACAATGTGTACTTAAAACATGGATGTATTTGTCTGGTTTTGGTTGAAAATTAGATTTTACGAATTCATGCATTTGTTGTTTCATCTACGTCCATCCACTGTATTTCTTTGCCTTTCTGATTGAATAATATCTAACGCACACTTAATTTAAGATCTGTATATAGACTTATTGTGGAATTTGAAACTACACTTAGTTATGACAAAATGACTTACCAATGAAACCGGTCGCTATACACGCAGCACCTCCTATGACCATGATGGCACATAATGGTCTCCTTCTCCCTAATGGATTTAATATTAAGATACACATAATGCAGGCAGGTATTTCTACTGCACCAGCAATACAAAAGTTAATGTAGGGATCACCTCCTAGATTACCTGTACCTAGAGACAGTCCATAGTACAGCATAGCATTTACAAGCCTGAAATCAAAGGAAATTTCTCTTTTTTATAATCTTAATCTGAGTTTTTTGTACTATAAACACAATTTACTCTCATGTACTGAATATCCACCAACAGCAGTGTTGATTCAGTGGTAGTAGTTAAGACGTTGGATACACTTGTCTGTCACCTTGACATTTATAAATAACAAACAGATCTGTTGGTACACTTAAGACCAACAATTAGAAAGGCATAAACACCAATCTATACTGATGGCAATTTTAGTCGATAGAAAATATATTTCCCAAAATACATTTAACTTTACCAAATGATTATATGCATGCTGCAAATAGCTACTTACCAATTAAACCAAACATTTAAAGATAAACATATCATCCCAGGTCGACATAAGTCGATAATAGTATATTTACGACCTTTTGTTTCTGTTTCTGACTTTTCATCTAGCTTTGTTAAGTCTTCAAGTAACTCCTCGCTTATCTCTACGTGATTTGCCGCAGCTACTTTTCGAATTATACGTTTTGCCTCTTCCTCTTTGTGGTTTGATAACAACCATCTAACTGACTCAGGTAACAGCCTATAAAAAGTATCATAATCTGCTGTAAATATACTTTAACATTTGGTGGTCAGTTCCCGATTATCCATACTGTAAACAGCAGTTCTCGATCCTCAATATTGTATACATCAGTTCCTGATCATCATTAATGTTCACAGCAGTTCCCAATCATCAAAACTGTATACAGCATAACCGAACACCAATAATGTATACAGTTTACCAATTGTTTAATATATACGAATAGTTATAATATAAGAATACTTTTTACATACATTGTAATCAACACTTGTTTTCCCTCCCAATAAGCATGGATAGCTGAAATCTTCAGCTCGCTACTAACAATTTTGGCAAAGCCTTTAAAATATTTTGGTCCTCAATGCTCTTCAACTTCGTACTTTATTTTGCCTTTTTAACTTTTTTGGATTCGAGCGTCACTGATGAGTCTTTTGTAGACGAAACGCGCGTTTGTATAGACTACTTTCATTCAATCAAACTTGTTTTCGTTCCCGATAATATTTTACCAAATATAAGGCACAAATAACACCACCGGAATTGTGATAACCAATTCAATATATCTCCAGTTGCCGATGCCATATGCTAGACCTGCTAATGTCATATAACCAATAGCGTAAAAAGCGTGGATCACAAACCCTGCAAACATACGATAAGATGGACCAACCAACTCAGTACCTGTAAATAAATAGGAATAATTTAATGTTATAATCTTAATATCAATGAGTATTTCAGAATTATAAAAGTCAGCTCGGAAATGAGATTCGTCATCATAGAACTGATATATCACCAACAAGAATACAAAGTAAGTAAATAGGCATCTAGTTCCATTTGATTGATATTTTAATAACGAATATCACAGTCTTAACGACATTGGTACTATAAATAAGCAAGAATTCGAAAGAATGGAATTTACCTTGAATAAAGTGAATATTAAAACCACGCGTTGCCTTTTTCTAGATTGGTATTTTAGATTCGCAACGACATATTGTTGATACTAACATCGATATTGTTTTGGTACAATTAAATATATATACTGTATTACTTAACATTTATATAAACCTCTAGTTCCAAGTCTATCCAGAAATACGTGATAGTGTTATTACGATCATGAATGAATGTGCATTAAACGAACATCAATAAATCAAACAGTGTCGGCATAGCTAATTCAAATTATTAAAGCCAATCTAATAAATTATATTGCTCTTGGTATACTTTGATTTCTCTTCAACAATTTTCTTACACATTATGAATATCACAAGAAACAATCCGGTTTGTGCTGCACCTTGTAAAATATAGAACGGGATAAAGACGTAGAAATTCGGTGCTGCTGAGGCGACACAACCAACAATTAATAACATCAGAAGGCAGGCAAAAAAGGTTGGTTTTCTTCCAACTCTGAAATAATATTCAAGCAAATATATTTATTAATTGTTAGAAATTAGTAAGACCACACTTAGTTTTACCATCTGTTACTGCACAAATATATATGAACAAAGAGGCAAATGAAAGAACAGAGGTTTCCCATAATGTCTTAAAAACTTCCCGATTTTTTTTTTTTTTTATCTTTGTATTTTTCTGGAAAATGTTACAATCACAAATGCATAAAAAGTGCCATATATATTAGTTGTTTTAAGTAAATACAAAAGTATGACTTTTACAACATACATCTGAATGATCAGAGAGAAAACAAAAGTGTTCATATGTTCCTATTGTTCTTTCTTTTCATACATGTTTTATGTACCTTCAAAACAGAATAACGAACAATAATCTTGCAAAAAATTAGGTGTGAGTTCTTACATGTCTGACAACTGACCAAAACATACAGCTCCAATCAATCGGCCGAAGAAATACAAAGTCTTAGATGTACTACGCAACCAGTCTTTGTCACATACCAAGTCAAACTGTAAATTAAATCAAAGCATATACCCATATATATCATATATGTATATGGTAGATTAAAATGTTCTATTTGAACGAGCGTATGAGCACAAATTAAAATCATAGAGTGTTTTTCAGATTATTATTTAAATATTTCTTAATGAGAAATGTTTTTTTAGCTTGCAGCCAGAATAGTGCTGTTGTATCATTCATCGGAAATTTTAGTACTTATTTTAGCTAGTTAATCTCTGGATGATGTTTGATCCTGCTTTTTGGGTGCTGTTTTTTTTTTAATTATGTTAAATTTAGTTGATACTTTTATACATTCAGAATTATTCGGATCTGGACCTACTATATAGACAATAAAGCAAATCCGAAATCTTTTATTGGTAACTTGAGATGTCTTTTGGCTTTTTGTATCGTTTTGTTGCAGTTCCATTGTCGCAAAACCACTAAATTTTACCCGTATAAATCGAGATGACCGTAAATATATCAATGGAAATTCAGACGATCTCAACTAATTACAGCGTTATCTTTTAACCGAAAATAGTGAAGTTAATATTATTGTCGTAATTTATTTTGGCACAAAACGGATTTATCTTTATGTCATTATATACGCACAGACACAATATTCTTATATGGAAAATATCACTGCTTAATATTGAAAGAAGCCTATAGAGTTCATAATAAAGGCATGCGTACGACTAAAGGGAACACTGGTTTTTGGTGAGAGCGTAATATTCTGTTTTGATTTCAAAGAATAGCATCGTGAAAACATTCAGCGCTATTCAACTGTTTTGTTTTATTTTTTGACCGGTTATTTTTTGCAATAAATGATGAAAGTCCGAGGAAAATATGTTTTCACGTATGGTAAAAAAAAGACAAAAGAAACACAAGAGTTAACAGATATTGTAATAACTATATATAATAGTAGTATATATATATTTTGTTCAGTATGATGGTAATCGAATTAGATATACTATTAAAATTTTAACTTAAGTAGATGATTCACTTTGGTATTTTTCTCAAAACATACGTCATCCTACTGACTCTTGGTTGCCGATATGGTCAACACAAAAAAAATCATTTATTATCCTGTTCATACCTGTGTAACAATAGTTGGTCCATACACTTCTCTTGAATAATCCCACTCTGTACATTTATTCTTTGGTACAGTGACATTATTCGTTATGATATCATTTAACGTATACCTTCCAGATGAAATAAGTTTTGATACCATTTTTTCATCATAGATTTCACATTTTCCAGCGCTCTGTAGAAAGTCTTGAAAGTCTTTCTCTGTTGTATTACCGAAAATCCGATCAGAAACGTTCGCTTTTGAAACGTGGCATTTGTAGTCTGGTTTAGCGCTGACAAACACCATATTCATGGCATGGAAGGCACATACTATAGCTACCAAATATATATAAAACAAACGAATCTGTTGGTATCGTCCAAGTTCTCCAAGGACTTTTAGCAAATCATCAAAATGCATGACGGAGATTATACACAGTAGTCCAATCTGCTACACACAAACTAAAACTTGGCCAAGATTAAAAAATATATTTCGAGTTCTTTGCAAAATTTCTAATCATAATACGGCAAAATAAATGAAACATTTACTGGCTATTGGTAAAACCATAAAACTATTTTCTTTGCATTCAACTTTTTCATACCACACATGCTCATGCAATGCAAATGAAATAATAAAATGAAACACAATGTTAGTTTCCTATTTCAGAGCTATATAAATACTAACAATTGGTTACAACGAACATATTAATTTTGATACGACGAAATTCAATGTCGTTATTCTTCGTTTTAGAATATAATAGTCTTGTTCGCAAGACGTGAGTTTTATCTACATTAGTGTCATCAGTGGCACTCAAATCGATACAGTTGGTTGACTAAATATGAAATAAAGAGCTTCACATAACGGAAATTCCGGAATGACAAGACAGACAGAGTGTTATTAGTGCATTTCTATTTGGTATATAGATCATTGGTAAATAACAGGGGGAAATAGCCTTTAAAGTAGAGTTATGTCAAATCCACATTCAACTTACACGAACACACACTATGGTCAATCGTAATTACATTAACTTGATTGTGATCTAGTGCATCAACAGGATGAGAACACCAATCCCTGCAACCCAGACTTTTTAAAATGCTTTATACAAACCTATCTCACAATAAAAAAACAGTTAATTCATAATGTTTCAAATGATTCATTAAAATTGAATGTTTATCTAAAACCTTTAAATATAAGTTTTGTATTGGTATAAATTTTAGTCGGAAATAATTTAGTTCGAACCAAATTTTGATGAGACAGTTTTAAATGTTATATCGGCCAAGATATGTTAAATATATATAAAAGAGGGACGAAAGATACCAAAGGGACAGTCAAACTCATAAATCTAAAACAAACTGAAAACGCCATGGCTAAAAATGAAAAAGACAAACAAACAACAGCACACACGACACAACATAGAAAACTAAAGAATAAACAACACGAACCCCTCCAAAAAACTAGGGGTGATCTCAGGTGCTCCGGAAGTGTAAGCAGATCCTGCTTCACATGCGGCACCCGTCGTGTTGCTTATGTGATAACAAATCCGGTAAATGGTCTAATTCGGTAGGTCACATTCATGAAAGGGAAGGGGATTGTAGTTACGATGTAAGGAACATATCCGATATCATTTGTGAAACGGTTATTCCATGACCAGCAAAACAAACGCCATATGACTTATTGCGGGTTTTTTTAACAATGAAATCTACATCTACAATAGATATTTGATATTGTATTATAATATGTTTTATTTCATATTTATAACATTTAAGTTGACTTTAAAAAATGGACAACAATTTGTCCTCCTGCTATCTTGTGTCTTTTGTCGGTTTAAATTGTAGAAAGTCTAGGATTACCTTATCATGTTTCAAGCACTACTGACGAGACATAAATTTTCGAAATATGCATATGATCGATAAAATATAATTTGGAATCATGTAATTTTGTATTTTTTGGCAGAAGTCGATATGGTAACATTTGTAAAATTGTTGATCAGAATACTTACTTCTCTTCCAGTCAAATTTACCTAAGAATTAATCCGGTAAACTAACATTGAAAGTCATTTGTGTTAACTTTTTATCGTGTACATTCAAATACAATCCACTTCCACCCGTGAATGAAAATACTAAATATCATACTTATAAAAAAGATTTGTAAGTTATGATGTACCATGGTCTGAGTTGTAAGTTTTTTTTATTTATTCAGAACAGACACGTGGCAGTACAAATTGTTTCACTAATCAAGGTACATTTATATGTGTCATTTTTCTGAAGGTTGTTCTTACTAACATCCTTTCTGAATATGTAAACCAACTTCACAGAAGCATTAATCTTTTGGGTTCTGAATTTCCTTTTACGTTTGTCTACTTTCAATTTGTAAATTTGTAAGGACATAAGCTATTAACTATTTGTCAATATTTTAACTAAAACATAAAAAAATATACAAATTGATTTCTTAAAAAAAGAAAAACTTTAATGTTATGATTTATAAATGGTTTTTTTTTTCAAAACATAGGTAGCATTAGACGTATTAAGATTTATAATTTTCTTTAACTATTTATCTCATTTTGTGTTTCAAATGTTTTGATTCCAGTATCAATTTACAATGTAACAATGGAATGTGATATCCGAACAACTTTATCTATAGTATGACCACCTTTAGCAGCAATTCTCCATAGTCACCATTTGAAAATGAAAACTTCACTTATGTAGCTAGTATCTTTGTAATTTAATGAAGTTGTCATTTTTCCTGTATACTTAATCATGCAGATTAAAATTACATTCCATGGACAGACATAGTATCATACATCATAATTTTCATACATGTTAGGCATGTAAGCAACTCCATGTTGCAAATGCAGTCGCATAAACATTTAAAAAAACATTCAAATAAAACAACGAAAGCAGCCGTGTGTATTTAATTTCGTCACGTTCCATGCATGCCTAACATGTATAGAACGTGACTTAATTAAATACACACGGCTGCTTTCGTTGTTTCATTTGAATGTTTTTTTTAATGTTTATGCGACTGCATTTGCAATATATCTCTATCTTCCTTGTTTTGCAGTCTTGTAGTTGATTTGAGTGCTATATAGTTCTTCTGTAGACGAAAATCCCGTCTAGCGTACCTTGTATTTTTTGTACTTTCTTTTTATAAAATCAAAAGACCGTTTAGTTAACCCTTACTTGTCATCTTCAATAGGTAATTCAGTGGTTGTCGTTTGTTTAAGTGTTATAAATTTGTTTTTCGTTCATTTTTTTATTTAAATAAGGCCGCTAGTTTTCTCGTTTGAATTGTTTTACATTGTAATATCGGGGCCTTTTATAGCTGACTATGCGGTATGGGCTTTGCTCATTGTTAAAGGCCGTATGGTGACCTATAGTTGTTAATGTCTGTGTCATTTTTGTCTCTTGTGGACAGTTTTTTTTTATACTTATTAGCTTCTTCTTTACAAGCAGATCCAAATACAATTAAAGTCTCAACCATGTACTGGCTTCCGAAGCTACACAAAAAACCTTACAAATATAGATCTATTTAGTCTTCAAGCCATTGTTCCATTCCTAAATTGTCTATTTTACTTACTAGTACACTTGGTACAATCAAAAACCTTATAATAGATTGTTCAAATTAGGTCTTTGAAAATATTAAATACTTTTGCACTGTAAAAAAATTGTTGGAGGTACTTGATAAATTGCATGCATATATTGGTGATTTTGAATCTGTTCAAAGTTTTGATTTTTCTACCCTTTATATCACTTTGCCTCATATTCTTATTAAGAAAAAATTCACACATTTAATTAAATGGGCATTTAAAAAGTCAGAATGCAAATACATATGTTCAAACTCTTTTAGGTCATTGTATAGTAGCAACAAACCAAAGAACTATGTCAATTGGACATGCTTTGATACCATATCTGCCCTTGAATTTTTACTAGATAACAGTTGTGTTCGCTTTGGAGATTCCGTTTATCGTCAAGTTATCGGAATTCGAATGGGGATGATGACTAAAACCAGCAAAGACCCATCAAAACAACATTTGATACAACAATTTAACAATAATTTTAGATATTTGGATGATATATTGGCTCTCAAAAATTGCGACTTCAGTATATATACTAAAGAAATTTATCCTGTTGAACTAACTTTATATAAAGCTAATACTAACAATGAACACTGCCCTTTCCTTGATCTTAATATCTATATCATTAGAGATGACATCAAAAATTCAATGAAGGATAAAACAAACTTAATTCAAATAGTTTTTGGGTGGGTTGGGGTCAACATTTCTGCAAGTTTTGTTAAATTGACATCGATTTTATATATATCCTTATTAGTCAATCAATTTTTCCCAAATTAAGTTAAGAGGGGTGTAGGGGGGTCAGTGAAAAAACTATATGAATTAAGTTTTTTTTTTTTATCCTATATTGAACTTTTGATGTTGTCCTTTAACGGGAAGCTTAATACAAACGTTTATGATGAAAGAGATGATTTTTTTTTCAATTCCTATCGTTAATTATTCATTTTTAGATGGTGACTTTCCACCTTATGGTTTTTATATATCTCAACTTGTACAATTCGCTTGTGTTTGTAACACCGTTTAAGATTTTAGCGAGAGAAATTTATGAATTACTGAAAAATTATTAAACCAGTTTTTTCGTAAAACTAGTCAAAACATTTACTAAATTTTATCATCGGTACAAGGACATCATTCGTAATTATAACTCAATATGTAGACATCTTATACGTTCAGGTATTTCACATCCAATTTTTTATGGTGATATTCTTTACAAAGCACAAAAATGTCAGTATTCACCTCAAAAGTTAACAAAACCTTTAACACAGACTTATTAAGAGGGGGATATAGTTACGATACTGTTGTCAGGTCTTAAAGTTTGCATATTTTGGCTTTAATATTGATTCACTTATAGGGTCTTTGCATCGGAATTAAACATATTTATTCTAAAAGCAGTTGTTGGCATGACACGGGTTATGTTCTTTTCATATATTTTATGTGCTTGATATTCATATGATGAAGACATAATCTTCAATCAGTTCAATTGAGGTCCGGAGCTGCCATGTCAGTAACTGCTAGTAGTTCTTTGTTAATTTATGTATTATTGTCATTTTGTGTAGTTTCTTTTATTACCTATTCTGACATCGAACTCGGGCTTCTCTTGAACTGAGTTTTACTATGCGTATAGTTGTGCGTTTGTTTTTTCTACATTGGCTAGGGGTATGGGGGGAGGATTTGATATCTCAAAAGCATATTTAACCCCGCCGCATTTTTGCGCCTGTCCCAAGTCAGGAGCCTCTGGCCTTTGTTAGTCTTGTATGATTTTTGATTTTAGTTTCTGGTGTATAATTCGGAGTTTAGTATGACGTCCATTATTACTGAATTAGTAACATATAAGTCTAGTGGCCAGCTGAAGGACTGCTCCGGGTGCGGGAGTTTCTAACTGCATTGAAGACCCATTGGTGACCGTCGGCTATTGTCTGCTCTATGGTCGAGTTGTTGTCTCTTGACACATTCCCCATTTCCATTCTCACTTTTATAGAGATTTAAGATGATGTGGTATGAGTGCCAATGAAACAACTCTCAATCAAAGCCAATATATGTAAAAGTACTATGGATTCATCCTTATTCGTTGGATACCAATGTTTTTCGATTTCGTTATTACCCGCGGAAACTACTTATTTTAATGTACAACCAACTATTAATCATATATAAGACTTTGGCGAAACGAATGAATCAACAGTAAACCATTACATATCAAAATACGGTCTTCAACCAATTTTTACACCAAACAACAAGCTATAAAGGGTCCTTTCAAATGGCTAGTGTAAAACAGTTCAAAAGGGAAAGCCAACGGTCTTATCTATATAAAACAAGAACTTTCTTTAAAAAAGATATCCGACGTATTTAAATTTGAGTATATGTTTAAAACTATCATTTCGATAACCTTCAGAAGCACAAAGATACCATTTAAATAACGTTTTCTCTGTTTGTGTTCAGTATTCTCGGTCCTCGTATCTTTCTGTTTACATTCACCAAAACCCGCGGAAATCTCACATGCGTAGGTGCGTTCTAAAAGACATGTTCGTTCGTACAAAAAAAGTTTACATTAAAAATTATATAATTGTCCCGAATAAACAGCTGTCACGGATGCAAAGAGCTATTGGAGAAACAATTATTTTAATAAAAATATAAATCTTTGTAAGATCTAGTTCAAATATTTATAGTTTTTCACTTGCTTTTCATCACGATATAATTAACGAGACGTTTTTTCAAACACAACCAAATCACCCACCATGACAGCATTTTGTCCAATCACAGAAAGGATTTTCGATCATGCGTATTCTGTTGCCATAGTTAAGCGTCCTTAAGTTCAAAGGGCACAAACCGAAACTATACCGACTACGTCGGGAAAAAAACGAATAACGAGAAACATGTATGACCCACATCAACAAACGACAATCACTGAACATCAGGTTCCAGATAAGGACAGGTGCAAACCATGTTTACGTTTAGTTATGTTTAGTTAAAAACGTCAAAGGGGAAATACACACCTACCCCAAAACAAACATCTTATATCTTACATCGAATAGATTCATAATTCAAACATTAGTTATAATAAACAAAATCCTTATTGAAAAAATGACAGGTTTAGACGGAAAGAGCGTTAGGCGTACTAAAGTATGACTGATATCAATGATGAAGTTGTTTTTTTGTAATTGACCCTTTCATTTTGGCTATTATCAATATATATGTCTGAACAGTAAGTCAGAGCATAATACTCTATAACAGTTTATTTCATCCTTAAAGACAATAACAATCAAAACCTAGGAGTAAACTCAGGGAAAGCGGTCCTGCACACATACAAAATTTCAATCCTGGTATCTTTGATGAGTTCATTTACAAACACTGGGTCGATGCCACTGCTGGATGAGTTATTATTCCCCGAGGGTTTCACCAGCACAGTAGTCAGCACTTCAGTGTTGACATCAAAGAGGGACGAAAGATACCAGAGGAACAGTTAAACTCATAAATCGAAAACAAACTGACAACGCCTGGCTAAAATTGAAAGAAGACAAACAGACATGCAAACAATAGAACACATGACACAACATGGAAAACTAAAGAATAAGCAACACGAACCCCACAAAAAACTAGGGGTGACCTCAGGTGCTCCGGAAGGATAAGCAGATCCTGCTCAAGTGGCACCCGTTTTGACATGCCTTATCGTTGAAATGGTCATAGTTATAAACTAACTGTTTATAAAACGTTGATTTTTTTAAATACTTAGGCTTTTCTACCTCAGGAATAGAATACCGTAGCAGAATTTGGAAACATTTTTAGGAAGTCCTCAATGCTTTTCAACTTCGTACTTTATTTGGCGTCACTGATGAGTCATTTGTAGGAGAAACGAGCGTCTAGCGCATATACAAATTTTAATTCTAGTATCTATGATGAGGTTGGTTTTTTTTTTTTATTAAAGGTTGTTTTATTTTAGACAACGGATCCAATTGAGAAGACATTTGCCAGTTAGAAGATTTGAAATTTTTTAATAAACTTAACTGTTAATGATTTCTTTGATTACGTTGCAGTGACAATTTCACCCTTAAATTTCATTATCAGTATATAAAAAAAAGGCATCAGTAGTTCACTGATTATCAAATGTCAGAAATTCTCAAAGGTGATAAAAATCAAGTTAAAACAGCAAGAAATGAGCTGTTAAATAGAAAAAAAACTCGTTTTCTTCTGTTTTTGAAGGCACGTTCAAGATTGTTTGACCTACCTGCCAAATTATGTGCCAATTCTCTAAACTGTCAAAGACCATAACAACTGAACGACAAACCTGGTGATCATCACATTGAAATTGATCTCTATGTTGTCATCAGTAACATCATACTAATCAGTTTTTAAAATTGGTTTGACCTTTCATAAATTATTTCTTGAATCGACTGAAAGTGCAATTTTAGACTACATCAAGGACCATAACTCCTGAACGACAATAGTTAAAAAATGTTTATATTGATCTTCGACGCCATTTTGTATTTAATAAATACATATTGAAATTTGAAAAGCATCGGTTGAACAAATTATACGTTACAGCACAGAAACGACGTAAAGTGCAATTTTCTTTATGATATGGCATAAATAACCAATCAACATTCAAGTCAGGAGTTTAAATAAACCAAAACTAAATGTCAGAGATAAGTCAGGAGTTTAAAATAAACCAAAACTAAATGTCAGAGATAAGTCAAGAGTTTAAAATAAACCAAAACCTGCTACATTTTATAATATATATCATTTTTTATTCAATAGTCATAGATATTCAAATATAATTATATTTCTATAATACAAATTCATTCTTTATAGTCACACGTTCTTATACAAGTTTAAAAGTGTAATACTGATAATTAATGGTCTAAGTACTTTATAATCATATTTTAAATGTCATTTATAAAATGACAGTTTATTCTTCAAATAATTTTTTTAAGTCTTATTTATTTTATCTTTCATTATTGGAAATGCATAGCAATTTTTCAATAATTCTTTCTGAAATACATTCTTGGTGGTTTTACTAATGATGTACTATAGATCTTTTTGTTGTGTTGGGTCCTTTCTCTACGATCCGCTTTAGAATGAAAATATTGCTGCCCAGTAAAAACATTCAGTTCTTTCATTTTCCGCTCTGTAGTTCATTTATGCACCTTTACAGTTTTCCTGTAAAATTAAAATGCATGAGCTATATGATGTGGATAACAATATGAAATAGTAAGTAATATAAAAAAAACATTACCTATGGACAAAAGAGAAAAACGAAAGGAAGAAGATGACATACTAGGAGCTTTAACATAAGAGCGCCGTGTCGATTATAAAAAATTGGAATACAGCAATAAATTAATTCTGCATGAGTTTGTAATATTTAATAGAAAGTTGAAATAAATATGAATTGAATCCTAGATATTGTAAAAATTTGAAAACATTTGCTTGCTACAAGGAGTTCATGGCAATTGGGGGAAATTTTACCACTATGAATACAAGACGTATACTTGTATAACACAATTTATTGTTTTTTATCATATCAACTTAGTTAGAACACCTTCAATGAGATAGAAATAAAATTAACAGACAAGTCTGCATGTCAGGAGTCAATCTTCGTATAGAAAAACGCTCATCCAAAACAAAAAAATTAATCAAAAGTGATTTCTTTTTTATAATTCGAGCACCACCGATAAGCCTTGTGTAGTCGAAAAGCGCGTCTGATGCCATACAAAAAACAACAGTAAGACTGGTATATTAAATGAGTTTTGTTTCAAAGCAACTTGATGTCTTGCCTTCAATATTTGTCAAACTATTGATTTTAAATTCACTGATAACGCCATTAAAATATTTCGGGTACAAAACTTTATATTTATTGAGTAAACAATAGAAACGGGTATTTCATGTAATTCATCAATGTTTCTTCTAATTTTATAAAGCTTGTCAATGTTTTGTGCGACAAATCTAAACGTTGACAAGACGCTTAATATTCCATAAGACGGATGATTCGAGTTCCAAATGTATCCTGGAGTTAGAATAAAAAATGTATGTTTCTTTCAAAACATGAAACAGTACTAAATAGGGGACACATTTTATTTTTCACTTTAATAGGAATTTAGCGTAAACAGGGGTTTTTATACTTATTCATAACTTTTCATGAAAAAATTCTAAACAGTATTTAACCTCTGGTATTTTGTTGTTATGTGTCCATATGTTGATCCACATTGCATTGTATTCATGGTGGAGAAAATTACTCAAATAACTGAATAATAAATGTATGAAAAAATATAAAATACAGCTTTCCAAACAACATAAAATTAATATTCTTGATAACAAAAATATGTCTTAGGTCCAACTTTACTAAGGTTCGAATTGCTTAGTCTTTAGTTTTCTATGTTGTGTCTTCTGTACTATAATTTGTCTGTTTGTCTTTTTATTTTTAGCCATGGCGTTGTCAGTTTATTTTGGATCTATGAGTTTGACTGTCCCTCTGGTATCTTTCGTCCCTCTTTAATTGACAAATTCATAAGAAAATCTTTTTAATTGATTTTACCTATTCACATAGTTACTTCCCATTCAATATATCCTCATCCTTATCTGTACCCGGAGAACAAACTGTCATGTCTATTCCTTTCTCAGCAACTTTTCTACAAAAATAAATCAAAACATATATCAAGATCAAGACATAGTCATGTATGATAATTCATTAGAATAACCTTTTAATCGATGTAACATGAAAACATTGAAAATAATCTGAATACAATTAGTGCCCAGTCTAATCGCAAGTAAAGACATTTTTTGTGTATATATTTCCAAGATCAAGGTTGCGTTAAGGTATGGCATGTCAAAACCGCGTATTATAGCTACATGGCAAAAACTTTGTGTTCATTGCAATAGAGAGTTAACACATTGAGCATATCTGACGAAAGTAAATTATGAAAAACGCTATGGACACAAGACATTTAAAAGGTGTTGTTCTAATGTTTGATTCATATTTTATTACATACAAAACCTGGATAGTGCTCACCCAAATTGCTTTTTAAACCATTAACTATTTTCAACTCATTTGGTCCCAGGACAGTAAAATGCTGCTTATTTTAAAACTAATACTAAAACTCATTTACTAATATATTTAGTATTCCATTTATTATTTATTATAAAATTATTTTGTATAAACATTGAAAAATATGTTAAACTGAATTCTACATTATAAACTTGTAAAAAAACAAATATTTGCTATTTCATCTTAAAAGTAAATATTCGTGCATAATATGGATGACCCTATGATTTTGAAACGGGCATTAAAAACATCAGCTTGAGCTTTCTCATAATAATCATTTCATAACACGTATCCCAATAAGACAACACACTCACAATGTTTTAAAACAGGTGAAAATCATAGACATTTGAATGATTCATCATTATAAATTTAAATTCTACATTAACTACATGTAATTTTGCACAGTTGCAATATTTAAGAGTTATAATGTGAGAATAATTCTTAAATTGATTCGTCATACATTTTCACTAATTTGCTGCACCAATATTATATTAATGATATATATTACCTCTTTTCGGGATCTGTTACATCTTCCATTGTCTGAGGTAGAGGCTTCCCTGAAGTTTCTGGCAGCAACAAGGCTAAAGCACCAGAGAATATAGCTAATCCACCAAATAGAATTAAAGGTAGTGGTCCCCAAAATCTGTTAAGTTCTAGTATTTGTGGAGCTAACATTCCACCTATCCTGGCACACATTGAAGACACTCCCATACCAATATTTCTAAATTTGTAATAATAAATTATAATGTTTCAATGTGAGTAAAGTATATATATATTATAATAAGATTTCTCACATTTGATATTTGTGTATTTGATGTATTTAAATGTGTATCTGTATCTGTCTAGCTGGCTATCTGAACCGAATGTAACAAGTGTTTGTTGTTTGATTTTGTGTGCCGTTTTTTTCCCTCTGGAATATTCGGGTTTGGGGCATATGTGGTCTATTGTACAACCCT
Organism: Mytilus edulis; assembly: GCA_019925275.1. Taxonomy (NCBI): domain Eukaryota; kingdom Metazoa; phylum Mollusca; class Bivalvia; order Mytilida; family Mytilidae; genus Mytilus; species Mytilus edulis. The sequence continues at coordinate 67,395,019 of CM034357.1, read as the reverse complement.
ATATTTTTGTTTTTGTATGTTATTAATGTTATCAATTTAATATATAATGTAATCATGTGAAAACCGACATTTCTAAGACAAAAAAGTCATAGCCATGTTAGAAATCAAATGTTTAAGGCATAACTAATTTACCATTTTTTTTTCATTTCAAGCATTAAATCTAATAGCCCTTTCAGTGTTGTTAAAAATATAGATTATTTGTGGAACATTTAATGACACATAGTGTATGCATATGGCTTATTTTACACAACAAAAAAAAACGTATGACTAAAGTTGGTATTAAGATAAACATAAGCATGGCCTATGTGTATTTATATCATAAACAGTTTTATTTCTCTACAGAAAACAATCTCTTAACTACTTGATAAAGAGAATATTGCTCTGACCGTGATCAAGGTTAAATTGAAACAAATGATTTCATATTTTACTCAACCTTTTGTCATACCATATAAATTTCCTCTATGCTTTATTCAAATTGTGTATTAAGAATGAAAACAACACTTTATATATTGAACGCATTCGAGGCCATGAATGTATAAGAACCTAGACAGTTGAAGAGAGGCCATGAATGTATAAGAACATAGACAGTTGAAGAGAGGCCATGAATGTATAAGAACCTAGACAGTTGAAGAGAGGCCATGAATGTATAAGAACATAGACAGTTGAAGAGAGGCCATGAATATATAAGAACATAGACAGTTGAAGAGCTTTACGTTCCAAATTAACCTGAAAATGATAGATAACTCCAACTAAAGTCAATTTCGTATGATGGAGTTGAACCTTATTTTCTAAAGAATTTATAAAAAAAAAATAGCTTTTGATTTTTGTCAATTGATTATGGACTTTCCGTTTTAACTTTTCTTCGAAGTTTGGTATTTTTGTTATTTTACTTTATGTTATAAATCATGTCAGTATCTGCAAATAAAATTTCGGATTGTTAACATGTACAACATGTACAACAGTGAGAAGTTAATGATTTGAAAATTCAAGTGTTGAGTTTATTGTGTGATAGAGTATTATTTTTATCACCAGAAAAGGATTTGGTGAACTTTTTAAAAACTTAATAGCAGTATAATTTTGGATATACAGGTTTTAATTAACAGCATATACATGCCCAGTGACAGCCTTTCAGCAACAACAAAATATAGTGAAATAATGGGGCGTGAATTTGCCTGCGTCATGACGTCAATGCTTTCGACAAAGATTTGCAATCGACTCATATAGATTAGATTAAATATATTACGTAGGTTGATCTTTAAACATATGGTCGGGAAATTTTCACATATACTGATAAAATATGTATGTTTGAGAACATATAGCATGCCTGTAGCAATCTAATTACTTGCCTGTATAGCGAAGTCGTGTGGTATTCACATTTACCAGCTAATACAAAAAAGAGAATCTCCCAGTTCAACCGAGTTATGCCATTTTCGTTTAAAGTCACAATATAGTGTAGAAATATGTTTTCAGTATTAATAAACAGATGAACAATCATATTTATACATGCATGATTATTTACCTGACAACTGTAGGGAATACTTCAGCTGCCATCAGATATATTATGGCATATGATGCTGTTATACAAAACTTTCCTATCATTGCTAGGGTTATTTTCAGTGGAATCATTTCTGAAGATAAAAAGCATTGACAGTTGTTCAAGCATTTGCAAACAGTCGCATATGTGCGATTATTGACAATTTGATTAAAGAGAAGCAACCACTATTAAATTCATTGTTTATACGATATGTACACGGATAAAATTATCTAATGATTTGTGTATGATGAATCAAGATATGTGTGAGATGGTTATAAGAGATTTATTCAATACAAAAACAAAATTAGATTGTCTAGGTTTTCATTCAGTAATATATTCTTCCAATGCATGATACCTGATCCGTCAATCAATCATATGTAGATTATGTTTACAAGCCTATCAATACTTTAATGATGGTTTATAAATCGATCCATTCATTTGACGATTTTTTTGGTTATATACTTGACATATGTTTATCCAATTGATTGGTTTACATTACTTATTTGTGTTTTTAACTATATAGCCCTCGCACGGTCGGTCTGTAGTGTCTCTGATACGGTGTCCAGTTACACAAAAAATTATACACATCAAATGGTCCGAGTACACAGTTATCGTCCTTTGATTTTCGTTGTGAATATAGTCCTTAGTGTAGACAGTGTGTTACTTGCCAATTTTTGTTATACCCCTTCCAAATTTATTTCTCCATGTTTTATGCCTCATATAGCAAGTTGGGGGTGAAATGACACTATAAACAAATTTGGTTCATAAATATTAATGTAAAGTAGTGATTAGGTCCATCTGAAAAAGGTCAAAAATTAGCACTTCGGAAGCTGTCAAAAGATTTCAAGACCCCCTTATCATAAAATTGTCCATATTTTGAGTTAGAGCTGATGACGTTTTCTATAATTTTGATATAATTTGTCCCAAAAGTAGTACAACACACTGTAAAAATATTAGTGAGAAAGCGCAGGTGGGATTTTTTTAATTTTCATTTATTGTCTAAAAGAAATACACTACGAAATAACTGTGTACTCGGACCAAATGAGCTACTAGTAATACTAACCGACACGCACAAACACATATATAGTATTACAACGAACGTAAACAGTTAGATGTAAAAAAAAATAAAGGAAAGTCAGGTAATTGATATTATTGGGGATCTAATTTCGGTAAGCAATGCAATCTATAATATATCGAGTAGGTATTTAATAAAGCAAGACAACTCTATGATAGTCCAATCACATCGAAAATACTTAAAAGTTTTGATTTTTCCTTATATGTACCAAGCTTTCTGTAATAATTCTATTCTTGATCTTATGTCTTTCTAGTGTGTATATTGCCGAATGATAATGATCAAACGAACGAAAAGGAAACTTGCAGAAAGATCTCTGCATGTATTCACAATCCCATGTAAAATTACAGCGATATAGACTACAAATGCATTTTTTTTTGGTTCATCAAACTTAGCATGCAGTACACATATCTGATTTTGGATCTAAGAATCATGCAAGTTGATCTGATGGCATTTGTCTTGCTTGGCGCAAATTCCTAACTAGTGTATTACTTCATTAACTAACGTTTTATCAACTAAGAACTTACCTATGAACCCCGATGCTATACATGCACCACCTCCTACGACCATGGTGGCAAATAATGGTCTCCTCCTTCCTAAAGGATTTAACATTAATATACACATAATATAGGCAGGTATCTCTACAGCACCAGCAATACAAAAGTTAATGTAGGGATCACCTCCTAAGTTATCTGTCCCTAGTGACAGTCCATAGTACAACATGGCATTCACAAGCCTGAAATCAAATGCAAGACTCCCTTTATAATTCATATGTTATTTTTCTTTGTTTTTATAGTGATTAAGATTATAATTGAACACAATATTGACTGTTGTACCCCTATTTTGGACATTTGTACCTATTACGACTGTTTGTTTTGTTCACACATCGTTGTCAGTATAATGGAATTTGATGAGACTGTCATACAAGTGAAAAGTTTAGCTAGCTATAAAACCATTTTAATCCCCCATTTTCTACATAAGAAAATGCCTGTACCAAGTCAGGAATCTGACAGATTGTATCCATTCGGTTGAAGTGTTTGAGCTTTTGATCTTGCTATTTGATTAGAGACTTTCCGTTTTGAATTTTCTGCGGATTTCAGTACTTTTTAGTATCTTTCCCATACACCTAACAATATATCATCATTATAGTGAAAGCTTCTATAAAGTAACACTTTCTGGATGTGATAATGGCGTACACAATTTTAACCCTGGTATCTATGATGAGTTTGTTTTATACAAAACTTGTCTTAACCGTTCGTTATAAAATTGAGAATGGAAATGGGGAATGTGTCAAAGAGACAACAACCCGACCAAATAAAAAAAAAACAGCAGAGGGTCACCAACAGGTCTTCAATGTAGCGAGAAATTCCCGCACCCGGAGGCGTCCTTCAGCTGGCCCTTAAATGTATGCTACTAGTATTGCCTGATTCGAAGAATATAACAAATGCTTGATAGGTGTATAATATTATGGTTACCAACACTACTTCAACAAAACAATACAAATGTTTAATATGTATAATACACAGCCACGTTAGTTTACAACAGCAACAATAATTCATGTAACACACCGTAAATAGTTGAGAGCACCATGCCTTTTACACAATAAAAAAACCAAGCAACATCTCTATGTAATGTCCGTATGTGGCCTTTTGCAATCAAACGTGCTCGTTCTTTCTAGTACAAACATATAATACGTCCTCCCGGTACACCCATTTCGTAGAACCTGCTTATTGGATTGTTTTCTTCTAATTATCCTAAATGATGGAATATATTTTCTGATGTATGGTAAAAATTATGCTACGTATGCTGCAATATAGCTACTCACCAGTTAAACCAAACATTTAGAGATAGAAATATCATCCCTGGTCGACACAAGTCAATAAGTGTATATCTTCGCCCTGTAGTTTCTGTTTCAGATTTGTCGTCTGACTTTGTTAGGTCTTCAAGCATTTCCTCGTTGATATCAACCTTGTTAGTGTCGGCTACTTTTCTGACTATATTCTTAACTTCCTCTTCTTTGTGTTTTGATAACAACCACCTAACCGACTCTGGTAACAACCTAAAATAAAAAATTAAAAGAACAAAAATCATAATGTGTGAATATAAACGAATTAAAATTTTATCGGGATATGATCATCGCTTGATTTGTGTTTTAATTGGTGTTGCATACGAAGACGTGTGCTTTCGAGCCTCAACTGGTCGGTCATTATAAAACAAAATGTCTGAATTCTCTCAATTCACTGCTACTCGTTGCTGGTACATCAATTAAAATCGGTACCATTAATGTTATTACATAACTCGCAAGTCTGACCACATTATATGTTATTCAGGTCTCAGACAGAGTATATATACTGTGACAATCCCGGCTTAGAGTTTATATCCCCTGAGCCGAAGGCGAAGGGGATATAAGCCCTAAGCCGGGAATGTCACAGTATATACCCTTTCTGAGACCTGAATTACACATATATTACGGATTACCGGCCCTGACTTAATGTTATTTTCCAGTGCAGGTATTTGTTGACAACACATATATATTGAAAAACCCAACCCGATATGTTCGGCATACGTGAAGGATTTTCTAATTTACTGTGAACATAATTTTATCGTGTATGTAATAATTTATAATAACACTTTTAACATTAAATTTAAGTATTAAAAGTGTAAATTGCGTGATTTTGTATCAAAAATGTATTATTGACTGAAGCACGTCATTAATTTCCCTCTGTGAGCCTCTGACAGTCTGATAGCTTTTGACTACGTCACATAGTAACCGGTGTTATGATGACGTTTTTGAGGTTCCAATTGGGGACAAAAACGTCGTATATACCCCGGCAGTTTCCTGAATATATACTGACATCTCTGTGTTGTTATCCAATCACAAACCTCGACACATTTGTAATCCGTAATATAACGTTATATGAACGTATAAACACTAATATATATAAATCAAACAAGTAAGCATTTATGTATACCATGTATACATAGAATTGTGGGTAAACGTCAACGAGACAGCAATAAAACGACAAGAATAACTATAAGACAACTAAAGTAAAGTGCATAATAGTCTCTCGTTTCTTACATCTTTGCCGTTTGTTTCTAGTGGAGAGTTGTCTCATTAGCAATCATACCACATGTTTTCATGTTTATATTCAGATTACATTTAGGAAAATATAAAGAAAACCACGAATAATGAGTTTAACTCGAAATACTTGTAATATTCTTATTGGAAATATTGTATGACAGTGGAATATAAATCTTTAGGAAATACCAAAGGGGGGAATTAAAAACCACAAATGGGAGAAAGACAAACAACACAATGGCCTACAGAAAGACAAAGCGAACAATCAAACCAGTGCTCCGAAGATTAAACCGTTTCTATTCCAACACGTGATGTTGATAATGGCAAGTAAAAATCTGCTGATAAGTGTTAGAATAGACCACTGAATTTTCGCTTTTTTCAAAACAATAATCCTTCAATCTTGAATTTAAAAAAAAATATAGACAATTTATCCAAATAGAAAACAAACTAAAAGCAAAATACACTTAATCTGCTTCATACAAATATTTACCAAATATAAGGGACAAATAACACAACCGGAAGTGTAATGGCCAATTCAATGTATCTCCAGTCTCTGATTCCATATGCAAGAACAGACAGGGTCATATAACCAATACTGTAAAAAGACTGGACCAGGAACCCAGCTACTAGACGGTAGGATGGACCAACTAACTCAGTACCTGTAAAAACATATTCGATAATAAAAAGTTTACAAATACAATGCCGTAGCTTCCATTAACACAGTGTGGGAACGGAACTGTACGGTTTTATAATAATTTGGTCATTCGGGAGACTGTCAAGCGGGGCTCCGACATTCGTAACAATAACAAGTTGCTTGATGGAAAGTTTGATGAACTCAAGTGTTACTATATAACGTTTCTGCTTTAAGTTTTGGTAATCAAAGATTCTATACGTATAAATGAACCAATAAAATAATAAAAACAACATATGCATCCTGTTCAATCACTCGGAGCTTTCCTTGGGCAAATTCATTAAATACATTACATATGCGTTTCATTGGCTGTTCCTTGTCTGTCCTATTATATTGAGCTGTAGTTTTTGAAATAACAATGAGCACAGATTCTGTTATTTTGCCGATTATTAAAGATACATGTAGTTAAGAATCTATCACGGAAACATTTTTGAAGGTGTCTATATCAGAGAGAAAATCCGAACAATAAGTATAAAAGTCAAAATAAAAGGACAGTACAAATGTAAAGAAATCACCACAAAGAAAATAGTGCTCGTACAAATATAAATAACCGAAAAGATGACTAGGTGCTCCGGAAGGGTAATCATATTTTGAAGTTCACTTTATTTATAAACCCATTGGTTTTAAAAAAAAATATACGTATACTAACAATACAACAAATAATTTTCATCAGAGGACTAGGATATCCTAACTTGATAAATAGTTATCAAAGGTACCAGGATAATAATTTAGTACGCCAGACGCGCGTTTCGTCTACATAAGACTCATCAGTGATGCTCATATCAAAATATTTATAAAGCCAAACAAGTACAAAGTTGAAGAGGCATTCGAATATGGAATGGAGGTAGCTATTCGCTGAACAAAGAAACTACACGTATATATCAATAAACATGATATAAAAATAAGAAGATGTGGTATAATTGCAAATAAAAAAGCAAAACGAGTCAAAAGCTCAAACACGAATGGACAACAAATGTCATATTTCTGACTTGGTACATGCATTTTCCTATGCAGAAAATGATGGATTAAACCTAGCTTAGCTTTCTTAATAATAAAATGTATCAATGATAAGGGATACATACCAAAATAGCTGTCATTAAATTATTACAGAACAAGGAATACCAACTCATGCCAGAAATATGTCGCATTGGGTTGCAGTATAGTTTTATTGAACATTTATAAATATGACATAAATTGCGTTCATTATTTTACATAAATAAGGCCGTAAGTTTTCTCGTTTGAATTGTTTTACATTGTCTTATCGGGGCCTTTTATAGCTGACTATGCGGTATGGGCTTTGCTCATTGTTGAAGGCCGTACGGTGACCTATAGTTGTTAATGTCTGTGTCATTTTGGTCTTTTGTGGATAGTTGTCTCAATGGCCATCATACCACATCTTCTTTTTTATATTGAATATAAAATCTGTTCATGAATGTTGCAGAATAAAGAAAGCAGTAAGCATTTCCTTCTTGAGTGTCATAATAATTCATATGCCTAAAACGTAAACACTAGAAACTATTATGTTCCATTAAAATATCAATTCGCATTTTTTGCCTATAATGAATTCCTCTTTATTTCCGATTTGGAACAGCATTGGAAAACATATCCTAATGACATGTTTTAACAATTTAAAAAAACAGACATTTCCTTTTCTCGTTTAACAGGGAGATTGATATAAGAACAACATTATTCTGAATCCACATCTTTTTTTTATATCATGTTTATTGACATATATACGTGTTATTTCTTTGTTCATCGAAAAGGTACCACCATTCCACATTCGAATGCCTTTATTCAGTTAGAATATCCCGGTCCATCGATGAAAATTCTTTGTTGTATTGTTGGTATACGTATATATTTTTTTGAAACTGTTGGGATTAATAAGTAAAGCCAACTTCAAAATATGATTACCTTTCCGGAGCACCTAGTCATCTTTTCGGTTATTTATTTTTGTACGAGCACTATTTTCTTTTTAGTGATTTTTTACATTTGTACTGTCCTTTTATTTTGTCTTGTATACTTATTGTTCGAATGTTGATTTTCTCTCTGATATAGACACCTTCAAAAATGTTTCCGTGATAGATTCTTAACTATCTTTATTAATCGGCAAAATAACAGAAACCGTACTCATTGTTATTTCAAAAACTACAGCTGAATATAATAGGACAGACAAGGAACATGAATTTGCCCAAGGAAAGCTCCGAGTGATTGAACAGGAGGGCTCCGAGCAATTGTACAGTAAACTTGCAAGCGATTGTACAGTCAATTAAAATTAAAAAGACATTTAGAAAATGAATATATTAAGGTTTCTACTTGGACAATGACTTTCAAACTTTCAGACAGTTAAGACTATTTATCAGAAAAGGTACATGTGAAAATTCTGATAGTAACGATGGGGTTTTCGATGTTTATTTTTGATCGCTGCTCCGTCACAGTTTTGATCGATTTACTCGGAGCCCTACCATTCTAATGAAAACGTTTGGATGCATATAGTGTTTTTATTATTTTATTGGTTCAAATATACGTATAGAATGTTTTGATTACCAAAACTTGAAGCAGAAACGTTTTATAGTAACACTTGAGTTCATCAAACTTTCCATCAAGCAACTTGTTATTGTTACGAATGTCGGAGCCCGCTTGACAGTCTCCCGAATGACCAAATTATTATAAAACCGTACATTTTCGTTCCCACACGCTGATTAAAGTTATGAATCAATTACTGCAACCAATTTTAAACAAAAAGAAAAGCATGATAGAAAACCCATAATGTTCTATGACCCATTTATTTTATTTCATTATTCATTGGGGGGAAAACGAACAACGATTTCATTACTGGTAATGCACAAATTGCATGTTCCCTTACTTATCATTATACAAAACAACTTGCTTTCTTTTTAAAAATAAAAGAAAAGAAATACGTGAACCTAAGATCGCTGGTCACCAAAAGATTGTTGCTGAATTGGTGTTTGCTTTTGAACTGAAATAAGTGACTGTGAATATAAGAAGATAATGATGATGTTAAACCGCCTTTATTAAAACTATGTGATTGGATGTACATTCTTGCACAAGTCAGTTGAAAGCAATGCTGGATAGTTGTGATTATAAAAGTGTATAATACAACTACTCTTTGAATATACATTTTAAACTCGGCTATTTTATTTATTTATTACCTTGGAATATACATAATTTTTTCATAACCCTTTAACAAATTCCAGTTTCTGAAAACCAGATGTCTTATGCAAATTGCACAAACCAATGGCAATATAAATGTAACCACTCAGTTTGCTTTATAACTTGGATGCATTTATTTTATCTGTCATATCTTCTGCATAGATGCCTTCAAATTCTCAACTCATTATTGAAGCTGTATGAACTCATGGTAGATGTATAATAGATAAATTTAATGCGAATGTGCAATGAGTATTAATCAACACAACTCTCTCAGGAGTAATTAGAAATTAAACAAAACTATATAGATTTGCTATTGCTTATAAACAATTACCTAGTGTGAACGTCACCAGAAACAATCCTGTCTGTGCTGCACCTTGTAAAATGTAAAACGGAATGAAGACATAGAAATTCGGTGCTGCTGCGGCTACACTTCCAACTATTAATAGCATCAAAAGGCAAGTAAATAATGTTGGTTTCCTACCTAATCTGAAATAATATTTCAAGAAAAGACAAGATGTTTACGCACATTTATTTTGTTTAACAATGCTTTATGTGTTTGGTGTTATAAACAAACTTTCAAGTTTTTTGTCTATCTAGGTTTTAAAACATTTCTTTAAAAATGTACACATTTCAAATTATATCAAAAAGGTTGATTTAGCATATAAAAACATACACATACAAAAAAATCAAAAAGAACTCTATTCAAAGCTTTTATATAAATATTCATCTCTTATTTGTGTTTTTTTATTAAGGTGGTACCTAACACTACAGGGAGATAACTCTGTAAAATCAGCTAAACGTTTTAATAACGTTGTGTTGTTAAAGGGATATTAAGCTTCTCAATGATCAAAATTAGTGTTTGTCAAATTGCTATATAACCAGTGTAATTTTTCTGATAAAACGGTTGGTTCAAAATTTTTTTTTTTTTTATATTTTTGTCAAGGGGTCAAAGTAAATACTTTGTCAAAATTTTAAGAAAATTAAACGAGCCAAATTAATTTTAGTTAAAGTGTTGGGTACCACCTTAATTTTGTCGTTGGATTATTGTCTCATTGACTTAAACATTACACCTCTTTTTGTTCATACATGTAGACAACTTGTGTAGTACAAAATCATCAGAAATAAAACTATTCCTTCTTTTGTTTTGTATGTATGTGTGTGTTGATGGCTCTATATGATCATATCACGCTTCATAATTAAAGCACAGAGCACACCTTCACAATCTCCCATGCAGAGTTATCGGTCCTTGCTCTCTCTGCATGGGAGATTGTAGACGTTTAAACAATAAAAATGTATCCTTACATGTCTGACAACTGCCCAAAAACTACAGCTCCAACCAAACGACCAAAGAAGTACAATGTCTTAGATGTACTACGCAACCAGTCTTTGTCACACACCAAGTCAAACTGAAAATATAGAGCATATTCAAATGTTTTGTACCAAATATCTGTCCGACGCAACTGATTCAAGGTCGAGCATGTCCGGATAATACCTTTTTACCATACGGAATTCGAATATATACATAAAGACTTGAGAACTTTATAATTCAGTTTAAAAACCATGAGCAATAGTAATTAATAACAAAGAATAGAAAAGATTCATCGGTTATGCAATGCATCTGTGTTTGAATATCAAGTAAAGTTACGTATTGTTAATTGCTTGAAAATCAAAAGTAAAGGTTCTCGTCTGTATCTACTCTGGTGTTCGAAATATGTTTGGTTTAATTTGGTCCACTTGTTAAATTAAAAGCGGAAGATTTTTGAAAAAAGATGACAAAGATTACCAAAAAATTGCAGAAAATAAATATATAGGGCAATTACTCCTTAAAACTACTAATTCAGGGCAGCAACCCAACAAGGGGTTGTATTTTGTCTTAATATTAAATGGACAGATAGATCTAAGCCTGATTAACATTTTACTCCAAGTCACATTTGCACGTAGTGCTTTATTTTCAGAGATATAAGCCAAACCTGTATTTTTATCCCTATGTTCTATTTTTTATTCATGGCGGCCATGTTGGTTAGAAGGCAGTAGTCATCGGACTCATTTTTTAGACTAGATACCCTATGATAATTGTGGCCAATTATGGTAAAATTTGAGTTGATTCAGAGGAGAAGATTTTTTGTAAGATAACAAAAATTTACGAAAAATTGTTGAAAATTTACCTCAAAGGGCAATAACTCCTTAAGGGATCAATTAACGTTTTTGGTCATGTTTGACTTATTTGTAGATCTTACTTTGCTGAACATTATTTCTGTTTAAAGTTTATAGCGATCTATAATAATATTCAATATAAAAAAAAACTGCAAAATTTTCTTAAAATTACCAATTCGGGGGCAGCAACCCAACAAAGGGTTGACTGATTTATATGAAAATTTCAGTGCAGATCGATCTAAATCTGATAAACATTTTTAACCGATATCAGATTTGTTATAAAATGCTTTAGCTTCAGAGAAAGAGACCAAAAACTACGGTGTACCCCCATGTTCTATTTTTAGCCATGTTGGCCATAATGGTTGGCTAGCATGGTCATCGGACACATTTTTTAAACTAGATACCCTATTGATAAATGTGGCCAAATTTGGTAAATGTGTGTCAGTTGTTTCAGAGGAGAAGATTTTTTTTGTAAAAGTTAACGACGATCAATTGAAATGGGTATTGAACGGAAATATTTACTAAGGTATTGTCTTTTATTTGATAACATATGTTACCTATAGATAAAATCTTCTATAAGTCAACTCAATATATAAATATAAGATAACTGACATATATAGAATTACTTGTGTCACATCAATATCATTTAATTTTAGGTCTTTTTTACTTCACAGTGCAAGTAAACAGGTGAAAAAAAAACTTAATAAAACGATTGGTAGGCAACAAAGCTTTTTATATAATAAATCGAATGAAAGGTATAAAGAAAAAAAAACCGGGTAGTGAAAATGAACAACGGAAGGGTTAAAACCATACGGAGTATTGAAAGAATTTAAGTAAGAAGAAAGAGTGAATAATACATGTAATATCAACTAAAATCTTCACTACTGTTGAAGACAATTTTGTCAAGTAAAAATCACAAGTTTTACACGATTTTTGTTAATCTTGAATCGGCAATGGCTCGTATCGACACAAACCAAAGAAAATGCAAGTATGTGATAGATGTCTTTGTACATACCTGTGTAACAATAGTTGGTCCATAAACCTCTCTGGAATAATCCCATTCTGTACATTTACTTATTGGTACTGTGCCGTTATTTACTTTGATCCCATCTAATGTATAATTTCCAGATAATATAAGTTTAGACGCAATACTTGCGTCATATATTTTACATTTTCCAGCGCTCTGAAGAAAGTCTTGAAAGTCTTTTTCTGTTGTATTGCCAAAAATCGGATCGGAAACGTTCACACTTGGAACATGACACTTGTAGTCTGGTTTGGCGCCAACAAATACCATGTTCATAGCATGGAATGCACATACTATAGCTACTAGACATATCAAAAATAGACGAATCTGCTGGTATCGTCCAAATTCTCCAAGAATTTTAAGTAAATCGTCAAAATGCATAATTCTTTGAGACTTTTCGCCAGGGTATTTGTTCCGTTTACTGTAATCATATCAAAATCAATATTTACACAAATAAATCAAATTTTATCAGAAATCTTTTGAAATTAATCTGAATTGAGATAACGTTTTAAACCATTTCCTGTCAAAAGTGTATTACTATCCACCCTTTACGTATACAAGTTTGTCACTTGTAACATTGCATATATATATGAATAGATGAAATCTAAAAGGTAATAATAAGTAAATCTTTTCTGTTAGTGTTATAAATAATACCTTATACAGCTCCATATTATATTTTAATCAAATAGCAAAACTTCGAACGTGTATTCACGAAAGATTCAACATTACCATAAATATCATATCCCAAGGGTAGAGTAGCTTCTCCGGGTTAACCGTAATATAGCCTACATCATGTCTAGGCATATTATTATTACAAATTAGTAAAAGTTTTGTCAATTTTGATACCGACTTTCTCAGCAAGAATGTCGATAATTTATCAACAATGTGTTAATTCTTTTGATGATAAATCTAATAAAAAAACTTTTTTACGCGTGAAAAGTATGAACTTTGCCTTATCACGTCCTCTTTTCGATTTGAGAAAATAATTGGAAGAATGATTTATGTAAAATGTACGAACTGCTGAAAATATATATATACATGTATATATATTTGAAATAGGACATATCAAACCTTCCATCAGTATCAAATTGCTTTGGACACTTAATTATGACGTCATCTGATGGAATGACAAAATTGCTGCACGTAGCCCTACAATTATTTTCATACCAGCTATCTTAAATTCCAAAACGAAGTCAAGAGAGTTTGCCCATGCGTGATTTACGTATAAATTATCATAAATAGGCAGATTATTTGTGAAGACAACTTTTCTGAACGCACATTGCTATAAGAAATTTACTGTGGAGTCCATTCACTAAGATATATATAAGAATATGGTTTCATTTTTCATTATAAAAATATTCGCTATGCTCCGCTATATTGGTCATGTTGGTGATGACCTGGTACTGAATTATTCCAAGTTGGCTGATTTTTTTTCATCGCATCTATCTAATCGCACTTGATATTATAACACGGTATACCTAAGTTAATGCTTCATTTCTGCAATTGATTTGAATTTCAATGATGAGGGTCATTTGATATATGAACTTTATGCGACAGAAGGGATGATTTCATTTTTCTCTTTGCGAACTTGGAGGATACACATCTCTTAGTTTTATACGTTACTAGAAGATGCACTCGAAATCCAGTGGGAGAGAGTTGAAGACCTCTTAAATTTCGCGAGTCCACTGACCATGCACGAAAGCGTACATAACGGTTTCTGAATTTGGATATTTTCTCAAAACTGTCGTTTTCTGTCGGAAAAAGATTGTTTCAAAGACAAATTTAGGAAGTTCTAAACACTACACGTCATCTATCGCAAATATTTTCGACTTTGTATGGTTTCAGAGGAGTTGCGGCGCAGTGAAATTGGTATCTTCCTGTAGTTGTACAGATTCCAATGTGCACTGTTCTGCTTTAGGATATGTTTTAAATAAATGCAAATTTATGTTTTTAAATGAATGCAAGGACGTCATAATCCGTCATATTGCAAGCTATTTGCAACGACGCATCGCTTCTTCTTTTTAACTCAAAGCAGCACATAAGTCTCGGAATTTGAATCGTAATCCTTGATATCCAAGTTAGATTAAGTCAAGTTATTTTCAACCAATCCCACCAAACATTTATTGTAAAAGACAATTTTGAGAAAACAGTAGCGGATCCAGAACTTTTCATAAAAGGGGGCGCTGACTGACCTAAGGGGGCCCGCTCCAGTCATGCTTCAGTGATTCCCTATATAATCAACAAAAAATTTCCAACAAAAAGGGCAGGCGCACGGGCCCCAGGCTCCCTGTGTCCGCCTATGGAAACGTACATATTTGGCGGGTATACGACATGTACACCGCCATATTCCAGATGCAGGATGTTTTCATTCAGCTTTTTGTGTATTTTTTATGCCATTGTACTATCAAAAGCATCATTGAAAGTCTCGTTTTGAGGCATATTTGACGTTTTGGGAATCTCAAGTATGCATTCACGAACTTTTGTCACTAAACCTTTGAGTGTGTTATGGCATTAAAACATACGATTGATTCATTAGAAATACTAATTATCTCTGACTTCCATTATCGTAACCAGCAAAAAATTAAGATGCATGAATAACAACTGCTATGGTGCATTGACCTTCAATTTACCTGTTAACTTTCAATTTGCTTTGTCGTTATCCGTTGTTTTGATCATCTACGTGTCTGACGGGAGACAACTCGCATTAAGACGGCCGCCGGAAATAACTAACGCGGTGAACACTTACCACACGAGCCCAAATAATTATGACTTCTTGAAAGGCTACAATATGTTTTTCTTTGACGCCTTACATCGACGCAGAAAAGGGTCAAGTCACAAATTTTAAATAGCCTTCCCAGACGTCAAATTATTTGCACTATTACCCTACATGTCCACTTACCCTACTCTCCACTACAAAAAGGCGACCACGGGAATGTTCCACTTGCCATAGCAACTGTTCCATCGAATATAATTATTATAAAATACTTTAATTGATAACGCTCTGATATGTCAATTATTAAGGATGGCAGCAATTAACATTATTAAAGGATTTAATATTTATAAGTTCGAGTTCCATCAACTCTGATATCAAACACGACGGTTAGTGG
Organism: Mytilus edulis; assembly: GCA_019925275.1. Classification (NCBI taxonomy): domain Eukaryota; kingdom Metazoa; phylum Mollusca; class Bivalvia; order Mytilida; family Mytilidae; genus Mytilus; species Mytilus edulis. The sequence goes on along the minus strand of CM034357.1, from coordinate 67,379,187 downwards.
AACAACGTGACTGGTCCTTTCAGGGCACAAGTGTAAATCGTGTTCTACATGCCCAGTCTTTATTTTCTCTGTTGTTATTTAGTGTATTGTTATCTTGTCATTGTTTTTCATTTTAATATTTTGCTTTTTCAGAGAACGAATACTTTTACCTTGTCATTTCGATAGGTATAGATTTATTTTTCAAATAGAATTATCCGATTTGATCATGTGAAGATGATAAGATAGATGCCAGGAGGAAACTGCAGTGCCCAAAAGAAAACCTCCGACCTTCGGTAGGAAAACTGAAAATCCTACTCAATAAAAGATGTATGTATTGTAATAAACGACCTACCACATGCAAGGGCGGATCCAGCCATTTAAAAAAAAAAGGGTGTGTGTGTTCCTAACCAAGGACAAAAGGGGGAAGGGGGTGTTCAAATACATGTCCCCATTCAAATGCATTGATCGTCCAAACAAAAGGGGGGTTCCAACCACCGGACCCCCCACCCCTTGACCCGCCACTGCATATGTGCGATTCGACTAATATTATCAGCGTTGACAGGTTATAGGTAGTAATAAAGTAGTTCGGCTATTTAGATCACCGAGGCTCCCAGTTGTTTCGAGGTAGCGTATATACTTTAAATGCAGATGGCCAAGTCAAACCATTTAAAACACTTGTAAATAAGTAGTTACTGTTTTTTCCGCGTACGCAGCATTTTGGAATAAAAGCAATGACGCCGTGTCGTATATAAGTCATTATGTCTCTTGGTATTATGACATGTATTCCTGTTGACTGTTAAATTATGAACTAGCTCGATAAAAGTCACTTTCAGAGGTATAGTCCGTACGAAGCTGGGTTCCAGTCATATCACATGGACATATCCCGTCCTGACATGCATGTAATACTTGTCACTGGACATTGAACACCAATCCATCATATATATATATAAATTACCGTTTATGTAATGTCTAAAAATAGCAACAATCAACATTCAATCTATTTAAGCGTGGATCAGTTTGTGAAAATAAACTGATACAGTTACTGAATTAAAATTATATAAATGTCTAAGAATATAACTTAAACACACTAATTAATACATTCAAAAGTTCTATTAGATCTTAAATAGATTTGAATTTGAAAAATATTGCACCTCAGAATTTCATTTTAAAATATTTTAATTATTAATAAGATTTTTTTCAATCTGTTTGGCTCTAAATGTTTCTTTTTTATGTTCCCACCTCTGCACATTTTTGTTTGCCAAAAAAGTAATTAATGAATAGTTGTCGTTTGTTTATGTAATATATACGTGTTTCTCGTTTCTCGTTTTGTTTATATAGATTAGACCGTTGGTTTTCCCGTTTGAATGGTTTTACACTAGTAATTTTGGGGCCCTTTATAGCTTGTTGTTCGGTGTGAGCCAAGGCTCCGTGTTGAAGGCCGTACTTTAACCTATAATGGTTTACTTTTTAAATTGTTATTTGTATGGAGAGTTGTCTCATTGGCACTCACACCACATCTTCCTATATCTAAGAAATATTAAAAAATGTTCCTTAGACCTAAACCTTGCCTTAAATTTGAATATATCCATTTTTTCAAAAATTATCTCCCTTTTATACCCTAGCCCGGTCTTTAAATAGAAATACGCAATATTTTTTGATGTTGCATAAAATATGTTTGTAGCTACAACTACATAATGTTGGAATAAAAGTTTAACACATTTATAGATGTTCGATTAATTGTTTGAATTTCTATAATTTAATTTGTATAATTTCAAGATAATTATGGTTTTGATTTGCTTTTAAATCTTTTTTTCGTCTCTCTCATTAAGTCCATTAGGTTCAAGAGTTCGTAACTGGTGCATCCAAAATCTCTCTCTCTTTTGTCTTCCTTGTGTATCCCAATTTTAATTTTTATCAATGATTTGAAATGTGACGTTTTCAAAATCATGTACTGCTCTTAAAAGGTGTCTTGTAATTGGGCAGTTTCTTTCTTTTGTATAAAATGACCGATGGTTATTTAGTCGGATGTTAAATGGTGTTTCTGTTTCACCAACATATTGTAATTTGCAAGTTCCACACGTTAGAACATAAATGCAATTTTGCGTTTTGCAATTTGATGTTATAAATATGTTGTATTTTTTCTTTGTGACTGTGCTGACGAATTGGGTTTCGATGTTGGCAACTTTGCAGCACTTACAATTGCCCCATTGCATGGTTTATAACCTCCGATTGTTGATATCTCCTGTTTAGATACTTTGGATGTTACTAGAATATCTTTGAGGTTTTTGGGTCTGCTGTAATCCATGACTAGAGGTGATTGGGGAAATCTCTTTCAAGGAAGGATCATTCTCAATAAGACGACATAAATTACCGTTTATGTATGATGTATATAAAACAAAACAATTAATACCAAAAAACGCTATTCTATAAGAATAATTTATTTTAAAAATATCCAAGAAATTCATATAATTATATTGAATCATAATTGTTCATTTTTTCGTTTTCTTTCCTTTAAGTGATTCAAAAGCATTAAATTTTATGTGATGACCCTAGTATTTTATTTTTGTATTTGACTACCTGACAAATGTGTTTATTTTTTTTTTAAGGATTTTACATAATTACATTTTTCAACAGCAAAAACATAACTATACAAAAGAGATACATGCACATATTTATACAGAAATGACAAATTAGATTTGCCATAAAATTGACAATATCATTAATTTTGTACACAGGTGTTATTTATTATATGCGTCCGTAATATTTTCTAGATTTACACTGATAGTACAGTCAGTGGCAGGCCGCTATTTAACATAGTAAGATGAAGACCCGGGGAAGAAGATTGCTTTTAGAAATTGATAAGACTTGTATATTCTGATCTAGTGGCTACTTTCTACTTTGTTGTCGGGTTTTTGTGAGGGATGGTGTCTCTTTGACACATCCCCCCATTTCCGTTCTCAATTTTATTATTCAACATCATCAACATATATGTGATTTCTCATTTCATTTAGAACTTGTAGTGACTGTACGACGAAAATAGACTTGTGTGTACTATGTATAGATAAATAAATCAAAAGATAGCTGAAGAAATACACATGGTTTCCACATTCATATCCGGAAACATTTAGTATTTTAAATACACCTAGATTTCATTGAATGTATCTGGCAATGTCTGGATATCCTGTATTTATCAAGCTTTTACATAACATAAAATCAAATTGCTGTAAGACTAGCTCTAACCATAGATGTAATACATCTATGCTCTAACCTAAATCATCAACATATCTAACATATATCCTTATAAAATAACATCAACCTTATTTAAGACTTAATATTGGTATAAATATGAGACACAGCTAATAGGTTTAACAATCTCGTGTGGTATCTAACGCAGAAATGAATGGTTATGTCTCTAGAGTAATGCAGTTAAGCTTCCGTTTATAAACTTGTAAACTGCATCATGTGCATGGTCAGGTAAATCTGAACTTTCGAATTTCGAATTTGCAAATAAAAAGAAAACATTAGCAATTGCATATACCATGAATCATGATACGATACACAATGCTATCACGCTGGAACATGTGCTTTTCTAAATATAAATCTGTCAGACTGAAGTAAGATTTCCGCGTTCAAATAGCGTTCAATGGTTTAAAAGGATGCAAAACAAATTATATATACTATAATGTTACAAATACTTACAAAGTAGCGCAAATACATCAAACAGTAGTGTTAGTGTACTACACAATAGAACGCATGTGCAGAAGAGAGATTAACTAATAATGTATTTACATGGCAACCGAATCATGCGATTAAAACTGTGTGAGTCAACCAGGCGCGATCGATCTGAACAATATGATAATTTGATGGGACAAGATATTCAACTTTCAGCCATTGACTCTATAAAGAATTTTAAACTTACCGGGAAAAAATGTTTTAATTGAGGAATCATTGAATGGTTTTATCGGTCTCATAAATTTAGTATTACCGTGGCTCAGAATAAAATAAGGGCCTGGTTAAGATTTTGTTATATCGGTTTTATTTCTATTGTGACTGCATACACCTCTGACATGCATTTTGTTGGAGATAATTGATGTGTAATGTAAATTACAGACTTCTTTTTTAGTAAGGTATCATGGAACTGAAGTTGGAAAAAATCATACAAAAGGTGCTGTAATTAGTATTTTTAATAGAAAGCTATAATTCTTATATATGCAAGCGTATATTATTTTCTGTAACAAAATTTGAATCATGATAGATGTATAAACCCTAAACCCTGTTTATACATCTTTGGTTATACAATGCACCAGACCTTTAAAATGCTTTTATTCTAAAATATCCTGAATAAAATCCTTTTGATAAATACATTGTGTATACGAATTAACGATTCACAAATAAATGAACATAATATTTGTTAACGTTTGACACAAATTTTTAGTTACGAAAATACGCGAATTTGATTCATAAGTAAATTTTGAGCAGAAATTGATTTTATATATATTTTTTTTCTAGAACAGAACATATTATTTTCAAGTAGAGTTCACGTTTTATCGAACACATGACCAATATTTATATTTATTAAAATGTAGTGGTTAAATATACAATACAAACTTACGCTCAATGTCCGAGCTGTAACATATTTTATTGACGAAAAAAGATTAATATCAACAAAAATATATTAAGCTTGAAATAGGTACAAATGAGTTTTCCGATAATGTAAAAAAAAAATTTAAACATTTTAATCACAAATTAATTGTCAGATTTACGGCTGTCATTCGGTATATAGAGAAAAATAATTGTGAAAGAATACCTAACAGTATAGCTAAGCATTGAGATCGGATCGCTTTCTCAATAATACTGTGTAATGAAATAAAGAAAATATGGAGTATTTTATGAGAAATCACAAAACGCGCAAGACAAGTCTATTAGATTCGTTTAATAAAAACACATGTGGTCTATTGAACGCTCTGGTATAACGACTCTATAACAGATCTTTCACTAACCAATTGCAATACTTGACCACCGTTAAGCTGGTTCTCGGCTGAATACCACACTTTTATTTATCCCGTTTAATGCTGATAATAAAAAGTCAATTGAGTTTTATTCACAGCTTATATAGATTTTATTCATAACCTCAGACACATACTTGTGTACAAGAGGACAATATATACAAACATATTAAGATAATACATAGCGAGACAGGACAAACGAAACATAAATACATAGTATATTTTAAAAGACAATTGGTATAATTAGATTAAGTATTTTATGATTTTCTTCACGAAAATAGATAATTTCCTTTGAACTTGTACGTTACATATAGACAACAAGCCAGTGAATTTGTTCTTGCTTGGATTCATTACATAGTAATTTGGTATAAACTTTGATCTAAGAGCAGAAACATCAGCATTTTTACAGGTAAACAATATATGAAACTCATCCCCTATTCCCTCATTACATAATGTACATATTCTATTTTCCCTCGCGATCCCCGCCCATCTACCCGTCTCAATAGGTAACTTCAAATTCGAGCATCGAAGTTTAGATATGTAATATCTGTTCTTGGGTAATAATCGCAATAGATACGGTTCCAAACCAAACTCGAGTTTGAATAAAGAATAGAATTCACCCCTAGATGCATTATGTATCTGCGAAAACCAATGCTGATAGTACTGATCTGTTAATCGCTGTTTAACCATACTTTTTAACCAATCAATATTTACAACTAATTGATCGTTCCATATAAAACTAAGACCTGTATTATCAAATATAGATTTAACATATTGAATCCATTTAAATTTGGTAGGATTAGTTTCATGTAGTTTAATCATAAGTCTTAGAAGGATATTTGACAGTTTGCTCTCTGTTTTAATAGTTCCGCACCAAAATGATGCCATCCTAAGTTTTATAGAAATATCTAACGGAACCCGACCTAATTCCCCGTAAACCATAAAATTTGGTGTACTATTCCGAACATCAAGAATATTTTTACAGAATTGCAAATGCATTTTCTCAATATTCTGTTTATTTTCAAACCCCCAAACCTCTGATGAATATAATAATATAGGTGCGATTACAGCATCGAAGAGTTGTCACTGAATATCAATAGGCAATGATATATGTTTTATTTTCCTGTAGAGAGCAAACATTGCTTTTTGTGCTTGATCAAAAATCCTTTTTCTAGCAGTACAAAAATTACCGTTATAATTAAAAGTTATTCCTAAATAATTGTAAGAATCTACAACTTCTATAGCATTACCATATACATGAAAATCAAAGTTGTCTCGTACCTTTTTTTTACTAAACACAATAATTTTTGTTTTATCTATATTAACTTGGAGTTTCCATATGTTACAATATTGTTCAAAATCATCGAGTGCATGTTGTAGTTCTTCCTTACTATCAGACATAATAACAGTGTCATCTGCGTACAAAATTACAAAGATTTTAACTAACACTTGTAACAGTTCTTCACAGTTTTTAGAAATATATTCTAAATCTTTTACATCATTTTCCACAAAAAAGTTTTCTAAATCATTCAAAAACACCGAAAAAAAAAACGGTGATAAATTTTTACCCTGCCTAACACCAACACCACAGTTGAAGAAAGTTGAACTTTGGTTACCATATCGAACACATGTCTTTATATTTTGATACATATTATAAATAACTGTAAATATTTTCCCAGTAATGTGAGATGTTTGTAACTTTTGCCATAACCCTGTTCTCCAAACAGTGTCAAATGCTCTCTTAAAATCTACAAATGTGCAAAATAATTGTTTGCCCATCGAAAAAAATATAGATAAAATTGAATATAGACTCGATGCTAGTCCTTCGCCAATCAGTACTGGCTCCTATCTATTTTTAAAAGAGGTTTTTTTCTAGGTTCTTTCAAAATTTAATTCAAATATTACACTCTACTTAAACGTTCAACGTGTTATTTATTTGTTAAAAGATAATTTCCTGTGATACATTGTAAACAAAAAATGTTTAACTTCCTTGAGACTGTATATTTTAAGATTAAATCATTAGGATATAGCAGATGTTGAGTATAAAATTAAGAATGGAATGAAAACGGTGAGTGTGTCAGAGACAACAACCCTTAGTCCTACCAAATAGCAGAAAACAGCCGAAGGCCACCAATAGGTCTTCAACACTGCGAGAAAATCCTGCACCCGGAGGTGCGCTTTAGCTGGCCCCCTAAAAATGTATATATCTAAAGTGATGTGGAATGAAAAGAAAATACACAGCAATACGCACAGTAAAACTCAATAAAAGAAGTCCGAGTCCAATGTTAGATAAGGTAACAGAAGAAGCTAACCAAAATGACAATGGTGACCATAATTCAACAAAACACTTTAAGGAATTACTGATACGCCAGTTCCAGACCTCAATTTCACTTATATTAAGCACGAACTAGAAAAAAAGAGAAAAAGTTTCTGGAGGCCAAGATAGTATAGTAAAAACAACTAAAAGGGGCTTAACAATATCTATCAGTCTAAATATTTTGGGTGAAGATAGATATTCTTAGGAAACTATCATCAACATTAAATGCCACCAAAGACAAATATATCTAGATTTATAAATATTTATATGAAAATTTTACAAGAGAAAGCAACTGCAAAGGCTTTGACTTTGCATCAGCATATGCATTTTAAGGTACACTCGGGTTGTCACGAAACACACATTGAAATTCGTCTTATAAATCTTATTCTACCAACAGCACTCACACCCGCAAAGTGGAAAGGGATTAATATAAGTTGCAAAACTTGTTTCCCAATCCACTATAAATAAATATGTTTAAACTAACAGTGATACTATCGTTTTGCTTTTTTTTAAATATGAACAACTGAAAAATATGTCTTTCGATTTTAAAAATATTCATTAGTTTCAAGGTTCAAATATTATTTAAAATATGATTTTATTTGTTACAAGAAGAACGTGGGTAATGATGTCTTATTAGTAAGTGTATACCTACCGGTCTATAAAGATGCATACACATGGTCGCCAGTTACCGATGTCACACTTATAGTTTTTATGTACATGTATGTTTTATAGATGTATATAAAGTTTACTTGTCTTTATAAGTTATTCTGATTTCAGTTTTACACCGATTACAGTGTTCTGTGTGTGAAACATGCTAGGTTACAATGAAGAATGACCTCTATCTTTTAAAGGGGCACTAGCTACGAAATATATAAAAAAAAATCTAAAGTTCGATTGTTTTCTGTTCAATCAATAATGAAAGTGAAATAGTGAAATAACAATTCGCTTTTTGCAGCCAAAAAGGTTTAATTTTGTCAAATTACGCTAAGAAACATTGAAAATTAGTTATAGTTATTCACTTGCAAGTGAATGAGTCGACCTTTTAAATCCGTATTCATGTGAACTTCAATTTAACCCCTAGCTAGAGATTGACAACGCATGCATTGTACGTGTACTGGATATTTAAAGAAAAAGAATGTCAACAATGAAAGTGAAACTACGGTAAATCATTTGATTACTAATTCGATGCTCATAAAATCATTCTTATATGGTTAAAAACAATGAGAAACATCTATTTTTAATCTATAACATAAAATCAAACAGACCTATAAAAATCCAATTGCACGTGTTGGTTTAATCCATTCATATCTTTATTTATGTTTACATCGCTTATATGGTCATCTGAGGTCAAATCGATAGTTAATTAGATGGCGTCTGGACTAAAATACACACGAAACGAACCTATATATTATCTATCACATGCTCTGTAAACTGTTTATTTTAGACTTTTGATAGTTTGGATAAATGTTTTACATTGTTATAAATCAAATATGAGAATTTGAGTCAAATCGGTTATCATGAATTTGACAGCTAGTGCCCCTTTAACATTGAAGTTATATAAAATAAATGCGACGTGGTTTGATTACAAAATCCATATACCTATCCATAAAAAGAGCAAATTCTAGCATTGAATGTCCCCTTTGTATCTTCCGCCTCCGTTTGTCATCATAATATTTCTGTAGAACACACTAATAGTTCATTTCCATTAGGAGAGTATACACCACTTTTCATGTTAATTTACTAACAACATTTTGGAAGCAATTGAGATTAACAGTTTTATCACATGCCCTTTTCAAATGTTTTGATATGTAGACAAAACGTTCGCATGAAGTTTAAATAATGATACGGTTTAAACCATAAGGTCGGTTCTACATCTGGTGGATTTTAGTGGCATTATCCCTGTATTTAGAACTTCATCAAATACCACTGATATGTGAGTATCTACTAATGTTCTGTTTATAAATGTTGAAACACTTAATTTTCTATCACAGAAATATGTGCCATTAGCAAAAATTGTTTCAACTTTTTGGAGAATTGTTGGTTTTCATGATCTTCAATGACGTATTTGATTCTTCCAATTATTACATGGCTTACCATTTTACAGTAATTCTCTCCAAAAAGTTTCATTATACCCGATTCAAATAGCGAAGTTATTAAAGGATTCAGAGTCAAAATGTGGATTGATAAAGTGCAATGTACACAAACCTTTCTTTATTTTGTTTGATGGATTTATGTCTTATAATGATTGCACAATGAAACTTTCTTTACTAAATCAAATTTTCAAACAGGAAAATGGTCGTCTGCACTGACAATAAAAAAATTAACGACACCATCATTGGTGGTAGATGAGGTGAATGTGAAGTGTCTCTTACTGTAGAATTGGAGCAGGCAAAGGAATACAGAATGAGACGAGGTTAAAAATGTTATCGGAATCCTAACCTTCCCTAACCGGAGACAGTGGTGTAACAGTGCAAAATAAGAACGCACTATAAAATTCAGTTTTAAAACAGTGCAAAATAAGAACGCACTATAAAATTCAGTTTAAAAAGGCCTAACTCATCGATGGATATAAATATAAATATACACCTTACAAAAACACAGAGGGGACGTGGCCGGGTACTTGTACATCCCAGCAACAAAACTTCGGGGCACTGAATACAGATCTGAGAGTACTAAATATAACAGTAACTGACAACTTGTTCAAAGCCACACTTAATTCAAGATTTATTCAGAAGTGATGTGAGTGTTTTTCATTCGGAGAATATGGCATTTGGGTATTATAAAACATTTATGTGAATGAACAATACATAATAAGGTTCACAGTATGATCACTTTATACTAAAGCTATAGCTTTATATATAAGTTATTGCAGGACAAACATGTATGATACATGTTATTTTTGTAAACATTTACCTACCTGTTCATGGTAAACTTGATGCATATGGTCGTCCTTTACCTTTAGACTTGTACATGTATGTATGTCTTATAAAATCGTATGTATTATAATAAATTATAAGTGTTTGTATCATATATATGTTTATGTGATACTGTCGTGAATTCAGTTCACAATTGCAACATGTCATTTATACATTCAATGTTTAACCAGGAAAATAAATTGGAAAAGGTAGAAATAGAAGTTCAAATAATTTCTGAGATCTTTCAATATGTAAATATAATATACAAATGAAAAGGTAACCATGCAAAGAAGAAATTGAAATCACAACAAAAAGTTTAAAAAGAAACGAAGCTGCAGGCATCTATGGAATATATCGGTCAAGGAACATGGGTGTTAAAGATTAACTAATAAGTAACTAATAAGTTTATCTTTCAAGTTTACTGCATTGTTTAAGATTTACCTCAATTTTAGAAATTCATGGACCAGATTTAAAACAGTGAGAGATATAATAGAAAAAATATTGAAATCCAAAACCCCTGCTACAAAGTGGATTTACAGAAGACACCATAATGTAAGAACTTTTCATATATTAATATTAGACAGAAAATAATGACATAACACGACCAACATGTAATGCCATTATGGGTGGGAAGTCTTCGATTTATGTTGTGGTCTAGAAAAAAAACTTGTCTTAAAGTCTATTCCAAATCTGGATTGAAGACAAATAACCACTACTGATAAAAAAAAAGCAAAAAAAAATATTTTGAAACTTGTTTTTTAGCACATTAACATAATTGTAATTTTTTATACATTTTCTACATAGTATAATATAAAGGCAAAATATATACCAAATATTAAAAAGAAGTAGCTGAAATAGTTTGATACATTGCAGAATATGTTTGGAAGACAAAGGCTGCTTGGATAGAGAATCCAATTATATTTTAATATAAATTAAGTAATATTACTTCCATGGTTGTAATGACAATACGTTAAATGTCCACGGTTCCAGCAGTTATCTGTTCAATTGGGTCTCTTTTATTTTTTGTTGAATATAAACTCATCATAGATAATAGAATTAAATTTTGTATTTACGCCAGACGCGCGTTTCTTTTTCAAAAGACTCATAAGTGATGATCGAATCCAAAAAAGTTAAAAAGGCCCAATAAAGTTGAAGTGCATTGAGGACAAAATTCCTAAAGGTATACATTTTAGTTTAATAAGTATTCTTTTGAATGATGTTTCAGCGCTACCATATTGGTTTGTTTCAATGATAATGTGTTTCTATAAATATAGAATTTTGTTAAGTTTCTTATGTCATTTAGAATACAAAATAAAACTAAATTTATATATAAATTAAGTACTATTTCTTATTCTTAAATATCCAGGAGAAGAGGCCTTCTCATAATTTTGATATATATATGGACAATTCCAGAATGTATGCCCTATTGTTTCGACCCCTCCACATCAAAAAGTACACTTACATGTATCTTTCACTTTTCTATTAAATAGAATGTCATTCGTGTCTAAATTTCGATGTATTATTTTGTATTGAAACCACTACAGTTTTGAATTTTTGGTAATAAGGCAATATATGGATATTTTTCAAATTGTAATTTTTTATTGAAAATTAAGGACCATGTTTGTTCTCATTTTTGTTCAAGGTTTGACTTTTTACTGTTTAAAATATTATACAAGTCTCTTGAACCTTTCGGGGATTTAAATTCTTTTTATAATATTTATAGAGTAAGTACGGTGTCTAAAAGTTAGCTCATGTTCAAAGCTAGCAAGATTCATCTTTCATTCGGATACAATTTTGTACAATTACAACGTTAGTTTTTCATGCAGATCGGAACAAAAATATATTTATATCTAAAAAGCACTATTCGAGTTCCTCACATGTACGTCATGTACATAGAAAAACGTTGAAAATGGTTTAAAATAAATCAGTTTCTTTCATTCAGCATTCACACATTTTAAGATAAGGATATGTTCCTACATTAAACAGTTTGTTTAAAAGTGGTATCTCTAAAATCTAAGAATGATTGCTGTTTGTTGGTTGGGAACCCAAATTGAACGATTTTGAGTTCATTAGTACAATGAAAAATTTCGGGAAATTTTCCCTATTTTTTTTATTTATTTTTTTATTGAATTTTCTACTGTAATAGGGGACTTCGTCCCCATAATATGAGGCAGGCATTACCTGTGAATGGGGACGAAGTCTGTATTAATTATTTTTTTTATTCAAACATGTTGATAAACGGAAATACCGTAACGTTTCCGATATTGGTTCTGTTGTTAGGGATTTAATTATGACGTTATTTAAGTTATGACGTCATATTCAATGTAAACAAAGAAACGCTGTTATCAGGTAACGTTTTTTTCATATCAAACAATAATTAAAAATGATTGGGTGTTGAATTCTTTCCTATATTTGTTGATATGTTGATAAATAAACATTTTATTCAAAGTCTCATGCCAACAAGACCGGAACAGGAACCAACAAGACCGGAACAGGAAGTAGATCTGAAAAAAAAGTTAACGATTTTGAGTTCATTAGTAGAATGAAAAATTCGGGAAAATTTTCCCTTTTTTTTTTTTTTTTTTTTTTATTGATTTTTCTACCGTAATTGGGGACTACAGACCACGTAATGGAGATGTAGCAGTTTCTTTAATGTAACTGAATTTTGCTATGTTTGTTTCTAGTAGGTAGGTTGCTGTTGGTATAGGACAGTGATTGGTAGATCATTTCACCTCAGTGACTGATGACCGAATAGATTGCAAAATTTGATACGTTGTTTTCCAATTTCCACATGATCGACTTAGAGGTGTGTTAGTGTTGATTTATTAGCTGATTGGTTTTTATAGGCCTTTAACCAGAGGTTATTAATTGCCATCTGATATTGATGTTATCACTGTAATTTGTCAATTTGATTATTCTGTAAGGATTCTAGATTAGGTAGGTTATATAATTCAAAAGTTTTGGATACTGTGTTATAGAAACTTCCTGGATTGTTGATGTTGATGGAGATATATGACGTTGATTGAGTTGTTGTATACTTTCATTTTCGTTATTTAGGAGACTATACAAAAGGGCTGTTCTTTGAGACAGTGATTGGAATTTTCTTAGGCAGTTTTTGATCCATGAAGTCCAGTTAATTAATGAGTAGAATGTTCTGCGAGCTAGGGACAGTCTATCCTCCACATTTATGTCATTGTCTTTAATTTCAGCTCTTATTATTCCTAAATGATTAGTTTGGCTGGTTTGTGTTATACAAGTGGTGCCAAGATTCCACTGTAGTTTATTTCTTACAGCTTTGCCTTTGTTTAGGTCGATATCATTTGTTTTTGTTGGATGAGTTGTGACTCTGTCCTGTTCGTAGAACAGTATTTAGAATACTTTGTAGCTCTTCTACATCATCAGACATGGGTGCTATATCATCTGCACATGAGGGTGTGCATAGGTAAATATTGCCAAATTTCATTCCTATACGGCTTTTCTTTATTAATATTTATTTTACTGTTCATTCTGTTTTTGAAGATATTCATTTAACGTGACTCTACTTATCCCGTTATTGTTCTATAATTTTTGTATGTTTGTCTGTCATATCTGCTAATATGCTTAGTCTATATGGCGTTTTGTGTTTCTTTGCTTTATATGACGTGGCTCTGTACTTATATATGCCACCATTGTGTTATTGTTCTACGATAGTTTTTGTATTTTTGTCTTTCATTTTTGCTAATGTGCTTTGCCTATATGCCACTTTGGTGTTTCTTCGCTCTTTTTTTAGAAGAAATTCACAATATGCATATTGACAAGCGGCAAGAAGGACAAGGGAAACTTTTAATTAAGATTCTACAGAGGATATGCCTTAAAGAACTATTATAGACTATATTCTGTTCATACTTTGAACGTCAAAATTATGTTATCAACCTGCGAGACGTTTACAAGCTGAACAACTGGTGTACGTCAAACTCGCGATTCAAAGTCATGTTAATGTTAACTTAACCATGTGTCTGTCAGGGTTAGGATAAAAAACAATGAATAAAGTTGTTAAATTTGATATAAGCCCTGTTACACATTTGTTTGTTTTTATATATATTGAGATTGTAGCACAATGTTGACTGCTGTGTCCCTATTTTCGACGTTTTTGCCTGTTGTGTCTGTTTGTTTTGTTTACGCATCATTGCCATCATAATTGAATTTAATTCAACTGTCATACAAGTGAGAGAATAAGCTACCTATAAAATCAAGTTCAATCCTCCAATTTCTACATAAAAAATGCCAGTACCAAGTCCGTAATATGAGAGTTGTTTTTATCCATTCGTTTAATGTGTTTGAGCTTTTGATTTTGCCATTTGATTAGGGACTTTCCGTTTTGAATTTTCCTCGGAATTCAGTATTTTTGTGATTTTTTCTTTTTTATTAGTTCATTCAATACGTTTAATGTAAACTTTATATAGGTGAGTTGATAGGACCTTGTCAAACTCCTTGTTGTATTGTAAATTTATGACTTATTTCACCTTTCCATTTTATTTTTGAGGACATGTCTGTTATATCTTTGCCTATGGACCAAAGTTTGGAATGTATGCCACATGCACACAGTGTATCTAAAAAAATGATGTAAGAAACCACGTCAAATTCAGTTTGGCTATTATTGCTACCATATATAATAGTTTTAAAGTTACATATTTGGATTCTGCTTTACATTCTAATTCAAGAAAGGCAGCTATGAGCATAGAGAGACCTTCTGTAAAATCAAATTACATGTCTGCCGGAATAAAGGTTTTAATACGGCGTGGTAATAAAACATATTCAAAAAGATTGGTGATTGTTTGTGTCACTGTTATACCTCTGTAACTTTCTACCAATTTGGATCTTTCAACATTTTTAATACTGGGTTGGTAATTCCAGTTTTAAAAAAGTATTTGTTTTGTAGCTATGGTTTGATTAAAGATAGAGATGAAAATTGGTAAAAGAATATTTCTAGCAGTTTTGAGATGTTCCGTGGAGTTGTAGTGGAGTGACCAAACCAACAATTATTCAACTTTAATGGACCACCCTAACTGCAGGCTAAATTATGACTTTTTAGAAAGAGAAATGTTTATTCTTTAATTTTTGCCTGGTCGTAGAATTGAAATATAGTGCAATTTTTTTTTAAATAAGGTCAAAGGCTAGTGATTGAGTTTATCACTATTGTCAATTTATTTCACAAGAGGTTATATAAAGTCTCCCAAAAAATATCTGAATTGTTACTAAACAAGAAATTCATAATGAAATAAACTGTGACACTTCATTTTTAACTTAATTTGAAAATAATGAAACCACCAAATGCATATTTTACGGGGCATTCAGACTAACAACAAAATAGAAGACGGATCAACCGAATCTCAATTTCTTTTTTTTTTTTTTTACATCGCATGTACTTCTAAAGATATATTTCTGGATTTTACGGCATTTATAAAAAAAAATCAAAGTCAATTTGGTTTTTGCTTTGAAGTATATTTATTGCCAGTCACAAATATTTCACAAGTCAATTAAATCAAATGAGTTTAAAGATGGACTAAAGTTTCAGCGTATATTCTAGCTCTATGAACTTTTAAGGTTTTATGTGCCTTTGCCTTACAAAAGCACACATGGACCCCTTAAAAAGAGTGGTTGTATGGGGTATGTTAACAAACAAAGGGCATGACAACTTTCGAAAAACTGACATCAGTCATCGTTTTCATCGTCGTCTTTCTCCAATATTGCTCGGTGAGTGAAATAATTTCTACAACCATCAGACCCTTCACATGAACAAATATTGGCAGACGCAAATTTAAGTTGGTTGCATACACAGTTGTTATTGCAAGCTGTTTCTCTTGTCCGTATACGTACACACAAGGTCTTGAAGGAAATCTACTGATATATAAGTCCCTCAAAAAAAAAAGAAGAGCAAACCGTTTTAACCCTCTTACCAACCAGAGTCTTTGGAAAGTATGATCACTGGTTTAGCAATATGAGAGTTTATTCAAACTTGCGTTTGAAGCATTGCACGTGGGATGTGCTGTAAAAACGTGTTTTTACATGGGGGAATTTTCACAAGACTTGCATCCTTTGTTGCGGCAAACTCCACCCTTAGCTTGTTTAGATCATCATGAAGATACCTGAACTTAACCTTCGGATCATACAATGGGGCGATTCATGCACTTCAAATGTTAACGACGATTCCTAATCTCCCGCTTGAAATGCTCTTCAACTTTATACTTGTTTGGTTTTGTAACTATTTTGATCTCAGCGTCACTGATGAGTCTTATGTAGACGAAACTCGCGTCTGGAGTATCAAGTTATAAGCCTGGTACCTTTGATAAATATTATCATAACTTGGAAGATTGAATCAAGTGCAAATTTCCTCTTAAAGGAGATGAATTATATCACATTTATAACATTTCCTCATGGTACCATCATCATGGAACAGAGCTGAAGGTATGGGAACAAGAGGATATGCCAATATCCTGACTATAGTCACATTCTCACGAACATTGACAAGAACTAAAGCACGACAAACTATTTTACTGGGTTTATATGTGCCTTAAAAAAGTCACCTAATTTACATTTGAGTTTTGAGGTCTTGGTCGTATCACCGAACGTATTGAGAAGAGACCTCGACATAGGACTGTAGGAGACATGGCTTCCAGACTCATTAGAGCAGCTTACCACAAACTATTTAACCATCTAGTTGCCACGTTGAAGATATTTAAGAAGAGAATCATGAATATTTATTGAGGCTTTCATTTCTGTAGAAATACTAGTATTTATCAATGACTAAGGATGATCGGCAACGTTAATGGATCGGTGATATTTGAATGCATATACCCTATCAAATCAGAGACATTCTTCTTATCTAGTGTCAATGCCGTTGGCTTGTTTTCTTCGTGTTCAATTTCTGCATCAGTGGCTAATCCCGATCTTGATCTTATTTCAGACCTAAAATGCGCAAGGATGTGTCTTGTAAGCATCCATCGAAGTACTGCAGTTTTTTTTCCTTGTCAGTCCGATATGATGCCTCTACAACATTTAGAATCTTTAATAATAGTTTTATCTGTAGCCATATCACTCCAGATACTATTTAAGGCTCCATGTTTATGTCTGATTGAAAACTCACCAGACATTAAGACAGTTGATTTTACCGTTTCAGACGGATTCAAAATATCCAATATGTAGGCTGGTGTCCACCTAGCATATTCGTCCGATTGGTAATGAAAAAGCATCGCAACATTGCAACAACCATTTGCAGATGTAAAAGTCACTACCCATTCCGTTCAGCCCTAATGTTCTGTAACAATATCTCAACTGTACGAAGAGAAACATATCTCAAAATGCGAAGTTTGGTGATAGTTTACAAGAGTGTGTTCTGAATTCTCCAAACAATGGCAACAAATGATCTTTGAAATTAGAAAAAAAACTGTGCAATACTTTCAGCACTTTTGGGTGTTTCAGCAAATGAACTGCGACATACATTTGGTTCAATATTAATTAACGGTTTTCGTCTTAACACCAATTGAAGAATGCTTTAAATTAAACAAAAGAGCCATCTAGCCTCGTATACCAACGTTCATCCCCCAACACGTCTGGAATATACCATTGTACATTTGGGCAACATCATACAATTAATTGTCAAATGTTTGCACTGCATATTGGTGAACGGCGTGTTTTGACATATCTAAAGATTGTTTCATAGTTGTAAATACTATTGTCCTGTCGAGGCTTGGCATCTATAACCGGAACAAAGACGAAATTTCAGATTAAGCCTTTTGTAAGAACCGGTCCAAAATGGAACAATTTGTTCAGTGCTTTCTGTAGAAAATTGAATCGAATCTAAGTTTTTTTGTCTCGAAAGAAGTCGCAGAAATATCAAAGACAGGACAGATATATCTCGGTTTTCGATGAAACAAGACACAATCTCCCATAAACATAAGAATAACGAGGAGGTCCATACCGTTCTGTTGTCTTGTCGAAAGGTAAACATGCTATAAGATTGGTATTCGAATCATTCAACGGCAAAGATCTTTCTAGTCCCCGTTTAACCTTTATGGAACTCATGTGGGCGTTTGATGATTCGTTTTGGTATTTAAATACAACTCTAGCCATGGAGTGAAATGTATTTTTACCATCGATTGTTTCAGCATTTTAGTCAATATTATCTGCTCCCTCCTGTATATTACGACCACATTTTCTTAATACAGCAATACCATTAGGTACAAAGGACATGTCTTGGATTCTGTCTATTTCCAAACTTGCTAAACTAGTCCGATATCTACGTACTTTAGAATAGGATGCACCAAAACCCTGAGTTTAGATTTTCAATAAAAATTTGAGAGCCAAACTCATGGTGTACTTGTAATTCCAAAGCAAAATGAAATGGGGTTAACAGGTTTATGTTTAAAGCAAGTATGCATTCTGTTATTGTCAGGACTTTTCGCAGTTTGTCGACAGGAAGTTTAGAAACATTACTACAATCTTTAAATTAGCATCAGAATAACGAGGAGGTCCATATTATATGCGTTGAACTATAATGCAAAGTAAAAAATCCTCATTAAAGTTGATTTATAAGAAAAACAGACTTTGAATGGCTTCGAAACTTTACAATAGGAAGTTTAAAACATTTTAATTCGGAAAATCATGAAATTATCGATGTAATATATGTTAACAAATGTTATAACCACTTCTTTAAAATAATACAGAGTGTGCTTTCGCTAAACCTAGTGAAGATGGACAAAAATTAGAGAAAAAAATAAGGAATCCTAGTTTTACATTATGAATAAACAATTAAACTCTGTATAAAATGCAAAATCATATGTCTAAAAACAAAAAACGAAATAGCAAAATTCTAATTTTTTCACATCGTGAAATTTAAAAAATAATCCAAATGTCTTTTTTCTTTCCATTTTATGCAAAACACCGCATGAAATTCTACGACCAGGCAAAAAAATTAGCTTAAGATATTGGCTTTGCAAAAAAAACAACGTTTTAAGCCTGCAGGTATGCCGGTTCATTAAAGTAGTTAAATAAGCACCTTTTTCTTGATTTGTCACTCCACTATTGCAAATTCATCCATAATTTTGCCTGTGTTTAGTTTCCCTATAGCTTCAAAAATTCGATTTCTGATAGTTTGTCTACTTCAGTGTTCAGGTTTTAATACATAAGACAAATGGCGTAAGTTCTGACAGTACTTATTTCTAGAAATGTATTCTCGTAACTGTTATCTTAACATTTGAATTAACTTGAAATTATTATTAGATTAGAAAAAAAATAGCAGAAACACAGCTCATCCTAAAACCATTCAACAGTTACACTTGTTTCGTCTATTTCTAAAAGACCTATACACAATATAGGTCAGACACTATAGAAATGTATTTTGAAAATCCATTAACGATCATTAAATGTAAGACTCTTTCAGAGTTTTTAGACAAACAAGATGTTGGAAGATGCAAACATATGAAAACCCTTTAATTTAACTGTCAATTCAATAAAATTTCTAAAATGACAGAAAATAACAGAGATTTTGTTATGATTCCAACAATTTTCCAAAGGTACATTTATTTAATATTTTCAAAGTATGACACTTTGTAGTGTAAAATTGTTACACATCATAAAAAAATTAAACAAAACATCAATGGACGTTTCAAGCAATTTTTTAATCCACTCCACTCAGTTTCAAGTGTTTTAAAAAAAATATATATAAATAAAATATAAAATATAATACAAAAGAGGGACGAAAGATACCAGAGGGACAGTCAAACTCATAAATCGAAAATAAACTGACAACGCCATGGCTAAAAATGAAAAAAACAAACAAACAAACAATAGTACACATGACACAACATAGAAAACTAAAGAATAAGCAACACTAACCCCACCAAAAACTAGAGGTTATCTCAGGTGCTCCGGAAGGGTAAGCAGATCCTGCTCCACATGTGGCACCCGTAGTGTTGCTTATGTAATATCAAATCCGGTAAATTGTCTAATTCGGTAGGTCACATTCATGAAAGGGAAGGGGATTGTAGTTACGACGTAAGGAACAAATTCGATATCATTTGTGAAACGGTTATTCCATAACGGTCAACCAGCTCGTGATGGCGTCCGTAAAATTTACGTAGGGATGATTTCAACTTCACCATTTGGAACTCTGGGTTCTTTTATTTTTCTAGTGTGTGTTTTAATTATATTTTTTTAACTGTGAATGTACTGAATGTGTGTCGTGTATCTATTATATATTATCAAAGTGTCAAACTAATGTATTAAAAGGAAACATCATAGATTTGTTATAATGAATAATGAGATTTTTTTTTATATTTACTATGTGTTTACTATGTCAGACGATCTGTAAAGATATGATATTTTGCTTAACCACTTTAACCATTCCGTATCCAAAGTAAGTACAATTGTCTTTAGATACATATGCAGCTCTATGTATCTTTTAGATCACTGATTTTGATATTTATTTACACTAGGGTCAGCACACAGGTACACAAGTGTTCAGTGTATTCAGTTTATATATGTAGGACTCTAAAGTGCGATGGTACTCTAAAGTGCGATGGTCACGCTAAAGTACGATGGTGTATCACGCTAAAGTGCGATGGTTGTTTGTTTGCTAAAGTTAGAATAAATATCACGCTTAAGTGTGATGGACTTATTGGGTAATGTTGAAGGGCTTAAAATGTTAAAGAACACGGATGTTAATAAATATATCCTTTGTGCAAAAGCTAGTAAGCTAATGTTTTATGAAATATGTGATAGGTTTTATAATTACCGGTAGGCTTAAGTGATTGTTTCTAAATTAAAAAGAACGACCACGTTATAATTTCTAAAATGGTTATTTGGATAATTGATGAAGCTTGCCGTTCAAACAGTCTATCACTAATGTGAAAGTCGTCTTTGTAAATTAAAATAAATTCGATCATTGTGTAACATTTATTTATTTTAAAAAACTCTTAATTTAAATCAGAGAGAAATGCATTTTGAATGTTCTCCGAGCTTTCTCCTTTTTCGCAGCGAGTACAAATACAGGTTGTATTTTCCTACAATGTACAAAATAATGTTTTAGCAGACAATTTATGATTCACGCATGGAAACATGTACCTTTATTTTACCGGTTTTAATTTTCAATAAAATCGACAATATTTTAACGGGGAACGCAAAGTTAACTCGAATTAAAAATGCTTTTAATGTACCCGTTAGCTTCTAATAGAAACAAGATAAAGGATACTCATGCGTATACTTTGGTATCTGTATAGTAAAATAGTCGACTGCAGGACACAAGTTCTTCTTCCAGCACCCGAAAAAAAAACCCACATTTGCCTTAGCCGACAAAGCACGGTAATAAGTCATGGACATTTGGTTTAAAGTTGTTAATCAAATATTCTACATTTATCTTTCGACATGTTAATTTTGTTTGTTTGTATAAACGACTGTTCACGTCATAATCCATAGTACGTTTATTAAGTCTATACTTTCGCGGACCCTCGCACCTTAGCGTGTGTAGACATCGCACTTTAGCGAAGACCATCGCACTTTAGCGTGACTAGCGTACTTTAGCGTCCCCATCGCACTTTAGAGTCCTACATATGTAACGAGCAAAAGACCATAGGCAACATGATGGCAAGGAAATGTCTTCAAAAGACTCATCATAACCACGTTTACCATTCGATTTTTAGGGGGGATTGGGGCAAAGATAAAATTGG
This sequence comes from Mytilus edulis, assembly GCA_019925275.1. NCBI lineage: Eukaryota > Metazoa > Mollusca > Bivalvia > Mytilida > Mytilidae > Mytilus > Mytilus edulis. Next base: position 67,357,268 of record CM034357.1, on the reverse strand, counting down.
TGGGAAAATGACAGGACAGTAGTTTTTGAGCCCATAAAAGGGAAGGGTGGCAATTTATTTTTTAAAAAAGGATAAAAAGAAGGCAAGAGCGAATAGATAGAAAAACGAAAATGCAGGACATAGATTACAACTAAAAATGCAGAACATGCAGAGACTAAACAAAAATGCAGAACATATTTTTTTATCTAAGCACCCCCTCTCTTTCCCGGCCCGCCTTCCCACCATAAAAATTAAATTTTAGCTCCATTATGATATCAGCATAGTGAATGCAACTGTTAAGGATTGCATTTTTCAAAGCTTACGATTTCCGAAAATCAAATATTATAATACCACTTTCAGAAATCATATGTTCTACGGGACTTTCCTTAATATATTTTTAAAAACCAATCACAATATCACTGTGACATCACTTGACATAGTATGTATACGCCATTTTCAACAGAATTAGGTAAACTTGTCAATAAATATATTGTCCGGTTTTTCTGATTACCACACTTTAAATTAGATTATTAAGGTTAACGAATTACTGAAAGATAGTTCTATCTTGTTTAACACATTTAAAATAGAATCTTTCAAACGGAAAGTAACCCAAAAGTCTCGTTCAAAACCGGAAGTTATTTTTTAAAATATATATATATTTATTAATATGTATCTTATTTATCTTGTTACAAAGACAATTGCTTCCGTTAAACGGTAAATTAGAATTGCTATTTTGTTTATATTTTTTGCATTATTTTTTGGTAGTCTTTATCGTGTGAAACCCCGAATAAATGAAATATAATGTTCACCTGAAAGTACACTTATTTTAAATATAGAACACAGAATCAGTAAATGTAAACATTGGGATAAAAATAGTTCAAGATTAGAACAAATCGATTTTATATCTATATATCTTATGTATCACATCAACGAATTGGACAACAACTGTCATATTCCTGACTTGGTACAGGCATTTTCAAGTGTTGAAAATGGTGGATTGAACCTGGTTTTATATCGCTTAACCTCTCACTTGTTTGACAGTCGCATCAAATTTCATTATATTTACAATTATGCGTGAACAAAACAGTCACAAAAGGTAAAATTGTCAAAATAGGTGTACAGCACTGTGTCAAAATCTCAATTGAAACAAAAACAAACAAATATTTAACAAAGAAGTATGAGACCGAATTTAATTTGATTAAATAATTTGATGAAACTATATATATGTTGGTAAGCAAAGATGAAGTCATAAGAAAGTATAACACTAGACAATAAGGTTGACATGGTTAAACAGCAATTGATTAAAAAAAACCAAACACCAATACATTCATATTGAACATGGATATCGAGATGGTGATAAACTCATAATCTTAGAAATGTTAAATCCTGTTGAGGGGCGGATCCAGACATTTTTTAAAAAGGGGAGGGCAACCCAGGATAAAAAGGGTCCAACCATATGTCCACATTCAAGTGCATTGATCGTCCTAAAAAATCCGTAAAAATGATGAACACTAATCTAAATAAAATAGTATGGAGAATGATATACAATAATTTTTATTGCAGTTACTGTATCGTTTCAAATATTTGATCGATACTACCGTTTTTAAACATTAATATATGCTAAAGAGATCTAGAAGTTCACATATTCAGTATTTTGTCATTTATATTTTTTTTTAGATCTTTCCAAGGCAAATTCCATTAATACAGAACTGCTTACACTTGACCTCAAATTCCATTAATAGGTCTTGTAGTAGTTCAGTTATACAAATATTTGACAAATGTAAAAATGAATTCAACAATTTATCAAAATTATTATCATCAGCATTTACATTTTTATACGGTAGATATTATAATTTTTATTACTATCTGTTAACACTAAATTCATTTTGAATAAAATTTCCCAGAAATATTCATTTGATATTTTAATACAAGGCAAATAGCTTATTATGTTTAAGTACAGCTCTTTATAAGAACCAGGCAGAGTGCCATATACATGTGATATATGGGGGGTTCCAGATTTTATCTATAATTGGACTAATAGAAGCAATAAATGAATAAAGCTCAAAAAATGATTTTGAGTGTGAAAATGTGAGTGGTTGCCATGGTAACGGACACACTATTTTTGGGTTGTTAAGCATTGTAAAATCATTAAAAAATCAGCTAAATCACCACATTTTAGAGCCTAATTATGAATAGAATCATGCATTTTTCATTAATGTTCATATGTAACATTTATACAACTTGGTTTAAGCTTCATTTTAGTGAAGATTGCATGTCAACCAAGTTTGTATATTTTTTGAAAAATTTTGCGAAAAAATGCATATTTTCAACATTTCTGAAATTGGGATTTTTTTGAAATTATCAAATTTTCTCAGGTGTTTTTAAAAAAAGTGCAAATGTGTACAGAATAGTTAGCACTGTAGTAATAAAATACTATAAAATTAGAACTGATGTTCAAATCTTGCAAATCAACTTAGAAGATACAATCTAAGGTCACGAACAAAACTCAGAAAACCAGAGACATCGGGTACGTCGACACGGATAGCGTCTCTGTGTTGTGTTTGCCAAAATGGGTGTCTTCCTCCATTTTGGATTTTGAAATACTAGAAAACAAGGTCTAGATCTTTGATGAAATGTTCAAATTTTTATAGTAGTAGGTAATTCATGTGTAAGAATTTTCATTATAATATAGAAAATGCCATGTTTGATCATATTTATGATTGTATTTTACAAAAATAAGAATTCTTTTGTTTGATTCATTTTTTTCCAACTTTGTCAAATAAGGGGAGGCAACTCAAATGCAAGGGCAGATAATTCAGATAGTGTTACTTTTACAATAGAATGTGTTAGGAATTTACCCATTTTTACATGTAACAAGAAAACGAGTCCGGTGACCCCATTTTTTCTTTTTCTTATCTGAAAGCATAATATTGAAGCTATCTTCTCATATTTTATCTCAAAATTCTATGATGTGGTTTGCGTTTTATGGCGGGAAAATGGGTTTTCCATGCATAATCTATACAAAATCTTGACAATTTTGAACAACCTGTAGCATGAAAATAAGTCCGGTGACCCATTCTTTTTATTAATGTTTTTAAACAAGCAGGATATGAACTACATTTTGGCAAATTATTTAAAGATTCTATGGATTATAATTTAGACACCCCATCTACCTTAATCACCATGCGGTGAAACTGGAGAAAAAAATCAAACTTAAAGCATCAATTCATTCATTCATTCGAGTTATGAAAAATATTACTCAGACATGTAGCATCTTAATCTATCTATAAGCAAAAGTTTGGGAAGGGAGAACTGTTCGTGTTGATTATGGTATTCGTAATTACAAGAGTCCTCGTTGAAAAATGTTCACGGATAAACAAACGTTGTAAAAGGTTACAGTACTCAAATTGCACCGAATACCTAGAATTTATTATATTTGTAAAGAAAGTACTTGATCTTATTCAACATGTTCAATAGTACTAGTACATTCTACAAAAGAAATATTTATTTTTTATAGGTAAAAGAGCAATGTCTACACCACTTCAAAGATTCTGTAATGTGTGGATGTTAGTGTATGTAAATTTAAAATTATTTTTCAAAAGGGTTTTTAACTTTCGGAAGACATCAAAATCAAACAATCAAAAGATCAGACCGGGATATGTTGCATCAACTAACAGCTTGCTACGACCAGACGAATTCGAAGGTAGACTTAAGCTATCTTCTTTCATTTTCGTACCAAAGTGTCAAATTGAAGTACACTGTAATAAAGGCTCAACCATATGCATTTCCAGGCTTATATCTTTAGTGTTTAACCCAACATGTATACGAAAGCAGTCAAATCCAGGTAATGATGTTCATTTATTGGGAACTAATTCAAACAAAACACGGTATTCCAATCAGGTTATGCAAAGAGACTTTCCGTCGCTATTTCAAAGGGAGTACATAAATGAGAGACATTGTGGGAATATAACCACCGAAAAATCCGATGTTGATGCCTCTTCTTTTACAAGACCTTTACATGGGCATGCGTTTAGGCTACAAAGGCGACAGTTTTGTCCAAGATCGCATAGACCTTTTCAGTCTGTTCCGGACGATTTCTTTCATGAGAAAAGGAACATTTTCCAAACGTTCCAAACTGATAACAATAGTCACTACCATTTTAATCATGAACAAATAGTTGAAATATTAAAGGAAAGACAGTTTGAACATCCTGAAATGAAATATACTTATCGCCGAAGGAACACATTTATTAGATGCATTGATTGGTATTATCTACAATTCAACACATATTGGTCTGTAGATGCATTTATTAACGCTGGATTCTATTTGAAAGGTAAGATGTAAAAAGTTCATGTTCGCATAAAATCAGATATTGCTTGTATGCAATGACTGATAATGTTTTATACAAACTTTATCAACGAAGTAAATATACAACCTCATGAAATGAGTGTCCAAAACATAGCAACACCAGTTCGTTTGCATACCGGTATAATATAAAGGGTTTTGAATTTTACATCAATTTAAACTAAAAGCTGGTAATCGCTGATGAATATGAGTTACCAGCAATTACTGCCAAGAACAAGAGTCTAGCTGTTACATGTGTACATTAGTTTACTCAAGGACTGTAATATGTTAAATGCCTGTACCAAAAGTCAGGAATAGGACAGTTGTTTTCCGTTCGTTTCATGTGTTTTAGATTTTGATTTTGCCATATGCTTACGGACTTTCCGTTTAGAATTTTTATTTGGAGCTCGGTATTTTTTGTTATTTTTTTCCCGAACTATGAAGAAATAACTTTAAAAATGTGGTGAAGACTATATAACTCTCCTAGCAGATTTGTTTTATGATTCTGCACCACATTTTTTTTTATGTAGGCTATTTCGATTCTAGACAGAAAATATATTACAGTCAATCCTTATATATTTTAATCTAAATTCTATTTTTGAGGAGTTAATCATAAAAACACTTTTGATGATTCACGGTCACATGTAAAAATTATGTCTGTGAGCTGATAGAAAAAAAACAGCCAATCAGATGACGTGTTACGTTAACATAAAATCCACATTTAAATTATTACCTGATATTGCCAACATCAAGAGGTTACTTTTAAACGTGTTAAATATAAGCTATTCCCAACAATAAGAGTCATTATTTGGAAATAGACAAACCAAATAAACAGTCATAGATCTTTAGCAACCAGAAAATTCGTCTTATTTTATATTTTATTGAGTGTGCCTTTTTCTCAATGGTGACATTTGCACTAAGTGTTGATTTCCTTTGCAACGGATGCATCAATACAAGGAGACTTTTACCCTGTCGACTCGTATGATTTATGAGATTTAAACATCGGGCAACTACTGTTGCATTTTTTGTAAAAATTGTCATTCGTTGAATTCGACTAATCGTATATATCAGAATCAGGAAATGTTTATTTTTTGTCCATCGGGATCTTAGGTTAGTAGAATTATATATTGTATATAATGTCCAGCGACTACATTATTTAAACTGCAAGTTTTTGCCACAGAGCGTCAACAGTTTAGAACCTTCTCAATGGTTATCATAGTATACTTATGTTTATTTTTTATTTTGTTAAGTTAGTGAATGACATTTACATAAACATTGTAGACAACCATGGAAATCTGGAATGTTTTAGTTGTGGACTGCAGATAAGACATGACATTGACGATAATCCGTACAGATTTCACCAAAACTATTCTCCACATTGTTTAGCACTGGCGAGTTGACAGAGAGGTTGTCATGAAATAAGGTACTAACATCTTTAAACATATAACCTTTATATATATTTTAGACTGCTTGTTCTAGTGCATAGTAATTAATAAAACCATTTTTGTCATTATAGACCTACATTTCAAAAACAAATGCCATAATATTATTGGCACCACTAAAGTTTTTACATAGATATCTTAAAAGGGTTCACTTCTACTATTCAATTGTTTTGATGGCGTTGCAGCTGAATGAGAGCGGGATTTAAAATAACTGTTGATAACTCTTTTTTACTCCCATCATTCAGTGCCGAAATTCATACATGTTGAACAGATACCATATATATATTAATTAAATACAAATGCCTAACTAACACATGAACAAATAAAGGCTACCCACTTAAATAATGTTGCATAAGTTATCACCTTAAGATTTTTTATAAGGGGAAAGTTATGGCTAATTGAATAATTATTCCTTGAACACTTCCCCTACATCTACTATAAACCTACAATTCCAATACTAAATTTATGTTGCAAGACTTGCATTGTACAGAAACAGCGCAGCGCAGGACAAAAAAATCTTTAGATTCCTTTTATGTGGAGGCTGGAATCAATATCAATGTCCTAACATATTTGTATATATATTGATGCCTAGAACGGATTGATAATAACAGTAGGTTTTTTTTTTCTTCTAAAAACCGTGTCAACCGAGACGACTTGTGGAATTTATGTATGCTATATAGTAGCAGATACTTTGCCTCACACTAATTCATTTATGAATTCATTAAAGTGCTTTTGGCCTGCAGAGAAAGTCATTTCACTGAATGCAAATTCTCAATTTCTTCCTGATGTGATTGCCTATTTAAAAACCCAACACAGCATAAAGAGTTCCCGAAAGTCGGAGATGCCCATTGCTATTTCCCAGAATATCTGAGATGTGACGTGGGAACAGATAACATCAATTAAAAAATGTATCATAAAAAAGAAAATGCGGTCTGATGCCAATGAGACAACTCTTTTCAAGAAAACAAATGACACAGATATTAACAACTATAGGTCACCGTTCAGCCTTCAACAATGAGCAAAGCTGATGCCGCATAGTCAACTATAAAAGGCCCCGACATGCCAAATGTACAACAATTCGAACGAGAAAACCAACTGCCTCATTTATGAACAAATAATTTACGAAAAACAAATACGAAACACAGCAACAAACGTCAACCACTGAATGACAGGCTCCTTGCTGCGGACAGACATATATATACAAAATTTGGCGGGGTTAATCATGAACGCGGGATCAAAACCTTCCCCTTACCTAGGACAGTGGTGTAACAGTACAACATAAGAACGAACTATAAAAATCGTTTGGAAAGGTTTTAACTCATCAGATGGATACAAAAAGAAATACATCTAATAAAAACACATAGTGGACGAGGCCGGGTACTTGTACGCCCCAACAACTAAAAGACACGTTTTACAGATCTGAGAGTATTGGCAGTAACTGACGGCTAGTTCGAATCAACTTGCAACTAGTAAATAAATCATGCATCTAAGAATAAATTAATTAAAATATTATACTAGTTTACCCTGATGCTCAGAATTATCTTTTCATATATGTTAACTTCCAGTAACTAGTATATATATCTCTCTCTAAATGCATGTATTCTCTCTTACAGATTATACTACGCCTTTGTGGAAGGATTTGTGGATGTACATATGTATATAAAAACAATATCTTATGATGATAATGATGAAATATTAAACGAAAAATCTGTATTTTGAATATTTTATTGTACATAAGCATTAAACGAAAGTTGAGTAATCTTTTACTTTGACTGGATGTTACAAATCTATTTCTGATTTTTCCTGTTTAAAAAGAGTGATTGTTTTGGTCAAAATGAAATCAAGGGGGGAGAGGTCTCAGCATGAAATTAAGGTACAAACGTGTAGCTGGAATTTTAAAACTGCCACCATTGATATATATGCTTAAGTCTTGTCAATATCACGACCATAAGATGCATTTTATCGCAAAATCATAAACAATTCATTATTTCTCAGTTTTCGCGATTTCATCTTCTACATCTTAATTTGGTTAAACCGATAAAACAGAATGAATATACGTAAATCTAATCAAAAGATGACAAATACTGACCAATTGCAGTCATTCATTATATGTTAAACGTCAATCGTTTAAGTATTAATTTATATTGCAAAGAAACATTAAAGTACTAGTATTGATGTATATGAAAAATGTTGGAACCCATTCCAAAACAATAAATCTATAGAGTATGATCTAGATTTTGGAGCAAATTTAACTGAATGTGTTCTACTTTGTTACATGTACTTATAAAAGATAATTATGTTTGTACATAAGAAGGTAATGTACGTCACTACGTGTGTATGCGAGTAAGAATTATATTACTGTACGTGAGAACGAGAGAAAGCAAAAGTTGATGTAAGTGGTTCTTGTTTTGTTTTTTCCTATTGCTTTTGGTAGTGCCTGATATTCAGTTTTTACCTATATTGTTCCCTTTCCTTTTTTTTTTATTAAGTTTTGATTAAAAAATAATTGTGGGTGTTTTAGGTAGGTTAAAAATTAAATATTTTTGCTATCAAAAGGAAAAAAGAAAAAGAAAAAAAGGAAAGAAATAAAACTATTCTGGATTTATAATTTCTGTTATTAGATTTCGTAAAGTCTGATGACGATTTCAAACATCAAACGTCATGAATTTTAATAAGAACTATATACAATTTGTGTATTTGAACATCTGTATATTTGTTATATTAAACATCTATGTTGGCCTATCTTATCTATAAGCATCTATCATGGTATTATTTACATGTTGCTATATATTATTGATGTATATTACTAACTCTTGTATATATAAATGTGATTACTTATGTTAACAAAGCCAGGATAATGTATCGATATTCGATGTCTTAGACTACATTTGTACAGATTTCTGAGGGTAATTTAGGGGGTAGAATGCCCCCCCTTTTTTTAGAAAAAAATTTGGTTGACTATATATAGGGGATCACTGAGGCGTGACGGGAGCGGGACCCCTCTTAGGCAGCCAGTGGGCCCCCACTTATGACAATTTCTAGATCTGCCACTGGATTTCAATAAGATATATAACAAAAAACAAATAAACAAATACACAAACAAACAACAACATTTAAATGAGTGAATAAAGTTCTTTTTAAATGTTAAAAAAAGAGAACAAGATACATAGTTGTATTCAATAAACGATATAATCAATTTGCAAACCGGGGGTGCTCGAAAACATTGATGTGTTCTAAACACAAATTCATGTTTTTCATTTCATGTTCGCCACAAGTTGACCCAGTTAAAGCAGACTATAATACATTATTAATCATCGTTTGCTAAGTGTATGTGCATAAAATAATAGAAAACAAGACGTTTAATCATTTCTTGTGTCCGAAGCGCTTTTCTGGATTTACCATCATCAGGAACGCTCAAAGCCAAACATTTGAAATCCGAAGATGTATAAGTACCGAAACCGTTGAAGAGCTATATGTCAAAAATACCTTAAGTAAATAGCCTAAAATGCTTATCATATTTTTTTTTTATAGTGATTACGATTATAACACAATGTTGACTACTGTACCGCTATTTTTGACATTTTTACCTTACCATGTATGTTTGTTTTGTTCACATATTGTTGTCAGCATAATGGATTTGTTTGCGACTGCCATAAAAATGAGAGGTTTAGCTTGCTATAAAACCAGGTTTAATCCACCATTTTCTTCATAAGAAAATGCCTGTAGCAAGTCGATCAGGAATATGTCACTTGTTTGAAGTGTTTGAGCTTTTGATTTTGTCATTTGTTATGTGACTTTCGATTTAAAGTTTTCTTTGAGTTAGGTATTTTCTTTGTAATGTGCATTTATAGTTATGTCCGCTAGTATATTATAACTGATACCCGACACATATATGAAATTCGCCATTTAGAAGACTTAAAACGGTTGATCAATAATAATTGGGATATTCTGGTGTTATATTGGGTCTATAAATAGCCTCATCACATTAATTACTGTTAAGACACAAATAGAAAAAACCAGCATGCACAAAAATTCATCATTTCTATCACAAACATATATAGACGAAACGCACGTCTGGCGAATTAAATTATAAGCCTGATATCTTTTGTAACTATTGATACAGTAAATGTCTTTAATTCGCCTGTATAGCTTTTATATACTATTGTTAAAAGTCTAATGATCCATACCATGACCTAATCATATTTCTAAATCTAAATATACATTATAACACCATTAAACAAGTGATAAAATAATTAGTTTATTTCATTTATAAGATATTTTTCAAAACTCCGATGGATTATTTCAGATATCACAAGATATTATGACCTCAATGCGGTTATGAGTTGGTTCCAGAAAACCTCATTTCCGTACTCGTCATTTGGATATTCTATGTACGACTGTGATTGAACTTGTTCTAGGATCTGTATAAGCAAGTCACGTGAACGCATTTGTTCATAAAACACTAGATAAAGTATATTCTCATGTCTTCGCTCGTATATGCTTTCCATTTTTGCCATATTGAATTCGTACATACCCCAATAAGAGTTCAGGAAGTTATGGGACATAATGATTACCGTTTTACGACTGTTGTGAATTGCCGATATAATGTTTGTTGCAATGTCATTTCCAGGCAAGAAATTGCAACAATGAAGGCACAGTTCAATTCCAGCTTCTTTCTCCAGTTCTTGTAACAATTTAGTATGGACGAAAATTCTGTCATCATCTGCATATGCTACAAATACGTCATACATGTAATCTTCACGATCGTCCTCCCACATGTTTGGTCTTCGTTTGTAATGCCTGATTTTCACCATGTGATAGAAATATCTAATCTTCCACCTGTATCTATAAACAAATCAACCACATAAAATACAGATGAATATTAATATAGCGCCAGAAATGCCAACTGCCAATAAATCATAAGATTAGCAAGCTTTTTCAAGTCCCAAATACACGTCCTTTACACTGACTAAAATCTGTTTCTTTCCTCTAGAAGTTTCACATTCGTAGAGGTGTACGTTTTCTAAATGCCTCTCTGTGGAAACCATCCATTTCACAAATTTTATATAATCACACGTGCACTGTAGTGGATTATTTTCGAGATTAATTAAAAAATCAGAGTGACTTTTCAGATAATTTAATTGGTTTCTAGCATATGAGTCGATATGCAACAGTTTGTTATTGCTTATGTCCAACATTTTCTGATTTGTCATGTGACTTATGCGAAATGCAATCGTCTCCAATAAATTGTTTTTTAAATTCAAATATTTCATTTTGGACTGTGCCTTGAAAAAAATCATTGGTAAGGTCGGAATTCTATTTTGAGATAAGTTTATTTCTTCAAGGTTATGCAACGCACCAAGAATGTGTCCGTCAATATCATCTGATAAAACTGCGCCCAACATATTGTTTTGCACATGAAGTGTCTTCAAGTTCGCCGAATCGACACTAAAGAAACGTGGTGACACAAAAGAACAGAGGTTATGTGAAAGATTTAAATGTTTCAAATGATTTAAATCACTTATAGGTCCTATCCATGAAAAAAAGGCATTTATACTAACGTCTAAATATTCAATAATATTGTTTGTAACATTTAAAGGAATTATTTCATACCTCATTCCACATTCTTTATAAACAATAGTTGTCACGTTTTCAGGAACCGGGATAACCCATGTATACTTGCGTTTTAATGGAACAGGAATAAACCGTGTTGGTTGAAATGATAAATAAATATATCGTGCAAGATTTGATGATGTTAAATGGGATTTTTCATTATCAGTATAGAGGGGGGCAAGGGGTTTAACTATTATGCTGTTATGGGGCAATTTAATTCTTTGTTATCTGTTATTTTGAAAATATATTTGCTGTTAGCTGTTATTGTCTTATTCTTTGTTAGCTGTTATTGGGCTTTTCGTTTTTTTGTTATCTGTTATTGTGATAATGTATTTGCTGTTAACTGTTATTGAAAATTGGAATGTTAGCATTTTTTTGACAGTCGATATTCGGTATGAATTGAAGATCATTGGCCATTGGGGTCTACCACTACTAATATGTGTGTCCCGTATTCAGAGAAGGATTCCATTAACATATACCCATCACAGAAGTGAGGTCCAGGACAATTCAAGTATATCTTATGATTATCCTTTGTAATAAATTCCATTTTTTTTATGAATGTGTATTTAGAATTATCTTAATTTTTTGTATGAGAATAATGTTCCTTGTTTTCCGTACGAACATATTAAATTAAAACAATTCTTAATATGACAAAAAGGAAAACATATGGCCAAGAATATCTGACAAGGATCTCAATTAAGGACTAGGTCCTAACAACCACTTAACCTTTTATATAATGTGGTACATAGACTCAGCTCTGTAATTCTTTTCAAAGCAGAACCAAATGCATTGTACAATGAAAGTTCCAACCATGTACTTGGGTCCGAAGCTGCACATAACTCATTACAAACAAAGATTTATTTCGTTTCAAGCCATTGTTTCCCTACTAAACTATGTATTCTACTTACTAGTACACTTGGTACAATCAAAAACCTCAGCTGATAAAAAATTGTTCAAATAAGGCCTTTGAAAATAGTGGAATAAATTGCTTTTAGAGTGTCAAAATTCGTTCGAAGTACTTGATAAATTGCATGCTTTTGATTTTTCTACCCTATATACCACTTTGCCTCATAGTTTTATTAAGCAAAATTCACACACCTCATTAAATGGTCATTTAGAAAAAGTCAGAATATTCAAACTCTTTTAGGTCACTTTTTTATTAGCAACAAAGGGAGCTTCAGTCAATATATATAAACAATACACCAACGTTTCATGAGAACTGCTGAAAACATTTTTGTGTTAATGTCTGAAAACTGGAAAATCACCCCTTTTTAATTAATAAAACCCGTGAACTCGGAAACGTAAAATCTAAAATTTATAAAAATTGAAAGTTACCTCATGTTAATAGATATAAACAATTCACCAAAATTCCTTGTTTTGTGAACGCATTTTTGAGATATTATCAGAAAATTGGGAAAAAACACAAATTTTATTGAATAAAAACCCATTACCCAGAAACTTAAAATCTAAAATTTATATAAAAAAAAAACAACCAAAAAGGGAGCTCATGTCAATAGATATAAACAATTTCCAAAAGTTTAATGCAAATGGTTAAAGAGTTTTTGAGTTAATGTCCGACATGTTGACAACAGACGGACAACATTATACCATAATACGTTCCGTAAACGAGCATATAAAAAATATTATAATATATTGAGTAGTAATTTAAACACATTCTAGATACATACATTAATACTAAAAACATAGTCATAAAAAATGGAATGCATTACAAAGGATTATATCTGTAATAAGAAATACTGATTTGTCAAAGACCGAATTATTTTAATATTTCATTTACTGTTATCTGTGTTTGTCCATTTTAATTCCTTGTTATCTGTAATGAGCCGAATCAATTTGCTGTTTTGCTGTTATTGGGACCCCCCTTGCCCCCCCTCAGTATAGCTACTTCTTTCCTGTGTTGCTTGTTGTGATGGACAATGAAACAAAGATGCACCTGGATTATTAAACGAGTACATCAGTGACAAATCAGCAGATTTAATCGAAAGATTATAAACGTCTTTCAAAAATGGTCCAAACGAGAGCTCATTCTTTCAAAGAAATATGCTGTAAGGTATTCGGTAAATACGTTAAAGCACCTGTTTCTATTATTTGTATTCGGTTAGCGTCACAGTAAAGTTCTTTTAATGTTGTGTTTATCAACGGCTTCAGAACATCGGTTGGTAAAATTGTATTAAGATGATATGCAAGATGAATCTTGTTTAACTTTAAAACTTTTATAGCAGAGAACTGAAGATCATGTGTAACCATACCAAAACCCTTAAACTGCAAACAAAAATTGTCTGATATGTCTAGATCAGTGATATTCTTCATTTTGATAAAGGTTCCCCTCTGAATTGTTTCAATGTTGCAGCTACTCAAATCAAGTTGTTCTATTTGAATAAGAGATTCGAATGTTTCTGTTATCAAGTTGTGGATACTGCATTTTCCTGTTGATCCGGATACGTCTAGTATAGTGAGATGTTTCAAAGCAGAATACTCTTTCCGAAAAACAAAAACATCCTCTTTATCTGCAATGATACCTATTCGAAGAGATTTTAATGACACAAGAGACGAAAAATCAATCTGATCTTCTGTGGGTTTGTTTTTCTTCAAATTCAGATGTTCTAATTTTCTCAGAGGAGAAAAACATCCATTTTGGTAAGATGTGTTACCACTGGACAAATTGTTGCTGGAAATATCCAATGAGTGCAGTTCGTTTAAACCATCAAATGACCGCATCCTTAATACAAATCTTATTTTGAGATAAATCTAAATTTCTCAAAAAACTATTGTTTTTAAATATGCCATTTTCTATTTCGGAAATTAGATTTCCCTGAAGACTTAGGCTCTGAATTACATTTGGGAAACGTGGTGTCTTCGTAATGCCAGTAGAAAAACAATTGACGTTGAATAAATGTGTTATATTGTCTTTTTGACATTTGCATGATGGAAAGAAGTCACATTTGTCATAACTCCCTTGGCAAAACATGGTGCAATATCCAGCAAAAATGACGAGTCTTCTCAAAAAGATAACCGCCATTTCAATATACGTATTAACTACCTACAATATATAAAAAGAACATTTTGAAACGTCTCATTTGATAATTGATCTTTGTTCACCATTACGTTTCAAGTTCAAATATGGAAGTTACGGTATAGATTTCCAAGACCTGTCCTCATATCCAGACACATTCTTCTAACTCCGAGTTCTTACTCCTAAATACTGTGTGTTTACCTGAGAAGTAACAAATATTTATCTCAAATCTGTGTTGACCAGCCTTGGTTTAAACTCATGACCACCTCTTGGAGTCGAGCACGTGATCACGACAATGTCAAAGAGATAATCTCAACCTTACTGTTTGGAGCTCTTCATTATATTGCGTACTCCAGTCAAATTAGCGCATACAAGAATGCATTTACAAAATATTCGATTAATTCACCCTATACTTCAAACCCCTACATGTATTGTACCTTCAGTAAATATTGAAGTCTTTACCGCGGTACGCCCGAGGCCGACCCATCGAGGGCTACCGCGGGTCTCTACTGCGGTACGTACGAGGCCGACCCATCGAGGGCTACCGCGGGTCTCTACTGCGGTACGTACGAGGCCGACCCATGGTGGCTACCGCGGGTCTCTACTGCGGTACGTACGAGGCCGACACATCGAGGACTACCGCGGGTCTCTACTGCGGTACGTACGAGGCCGACCCATCCAGGGCTACCGCGGGTCTCTAGTGCGGTACGTACTAGGCCGACCAATTCAGGGCAACCGCGGGTCTCTACTGCGGTACGTACGAGGCCGACCCATCGAGGGCTACCGCGGGTCTCTACTGCTGTACGTATGAGGCCGACCCATCCAGGGCTACCGCGGGTCTCTAGTGCGGTACGTACGAGGCCGACCCATACAGGGCTTCTTCGGGTCTCTACTGCGGTATGTACGAGGCCGGCCTATCGAGGGCTACCGCTGGTCTCTACTGTGGTACGTACGAGGCCGACCCATCGAGGGCTACCGCGGGTCTCTACTGCGGTACGTATGAGGCCGACCCATCGAGTGCTACCGCGGGTTCACCCTTTACTTCAAACTTCAGTAAATATTGGGGGTCTGTATTGAAAACAGAATGTAAAACAACAGACGAAATGATAAGGACTGGAGAATTAACGATTACAAATACAACAAGTATCAAATTAATAGGCAAATAAAGATTGAAATATAGAGTAATACGCATTGTATAAAAATTGAAAAATACAAAAATGAAAACCATAAGTAGACCCTCTTTAAATACAAGAATGAAAACCATAAGTAGACCTTCTTTAAATACAATATCTATAAGTTTTTAAAGGAATTAATTGATCTCTATTCCCATCATTAAGATTCAGTTAATGTACATATGAATAAGGAAGAAACCGTGTCGTCGATAAAACATGGGAACAAAGTTAGATAGCACCAGTACAAAACGTCACAATGCATTTGTGTCATCTTTACTTAATCTATTATTACTTAATACTTGATTTATTTTATTCTAATTGTTCAAATATTAATAAAATAATAACTAAAGGTAATTAAAAGACCCTGATGATTTAGCACAATGCTTATTTTTATTCAAATTTTGTCATAATACTTTTTTTTTCAAATTCTATTCAATATAAAAAAAATATATTCTATCTTTTTATCTTATATTAATTGAATGAAGGCAAAAATTAGTTTACAGATTACTCGTTTGATAAGGACATTTTTTGGTTCAAATTGCAGTGTCATTACAACAATAAAGAAAAATGTCAAAAGTCTAAATTTGTAGGGAGTTATTATTTCTTTTCACTTATAAATGGAGTATATATTTCCCAGTTGATGCTATATTCGAGGGTTTGCATTTCTATCCGGATTTCCATTATAGACAGTGGTCGCTAACAAGGAAGCTATTACTCTGATTGATCAGATCCATTCCAAATAATTCTAAAACTGTTTAACGTTGTGTTGTTACATTTATCACCATTTGATTGGAGGGCTGTGCCATCACAAACATATAGAATCCCGCACATTATGAACAGTTGCACGTTAAGAGTCTTGAACATGTAATCATTCCGTTCATTGGTCTAGTATAAATCAGGGTATAATAACATTTTGATATGTTCCAAATTTCTCATAATGGGGCTTTTTAAAGATAATCATACAATATGGGTTTTGCCCATTGTTTAAGACCGCATAGTGATCCGTAATTGATCACATATTGTCGTATACAAGTCGGTTGTCATCAGTGAAGTATCACAAGAACTGTTGGTTGGTATTTCAATCATGTCAAATTTCTTTCATTCAGACATCGCTATAATAAGGTAGAAATAAAAGGTAACATTAGGTTACCGACAATTTTATCGTGTATCTTTATAAATCTATGTTAAATAGAACAATCGAAAGAAAAACAATCTGAGCGCTCCATGTTCGTTGATAGGATTATAATAATCCTGCGATTTTAGCATAGAGAGATATAAATTAATAAGGGAACGACCATTAAACTTCAAAGGAAGCGGTATATGGTTTTTTTCCCTAAAAGAAGTTATTGTGAATACAGTTGACTTACAAGAAATCGTCATTATCTTCAGATTCGTCATGTTATTGCGAACCCTATGATAGTTTTCCATAGATTCACCTGCAAGTTACCTGTCGATTTAAACTTTTGTAAGTTCTATTGTCCCATCTTACAAATATAACAGGTATTGTTCTCTGTTTAGTTTATTTGATGGGACCTTTAAATTTCTTCTAGGAGAAATATATCACTCATTGATTAATTTACCTGACCAAAAAATTATCTTCTTTTTTATTGAAATACTTCTATAAACTCACATAAACTGTATGCAATATTGTATTTATTCAATATATCATTAATATATTTTCAATCTGTTCAATATAAAATTTGGTTAAATAATAAAAAGTTTATTTCAGACACATTTTTTAGTATTTTCCAATGAATTTGCATGTTTTTGTTGTTGTTCATTTATAGACTTATGTTTATGAAGACCTATTCAAATTTCTATTTATCAAACACACAAAAATATTGAACATTTGATCAGAAATCAACTTTTAATTTTTGAATCAGTAATAATATTGAACACATTAAAAACGAGTTATTGGTATTGAATAAATTCAACGCCACATGCAGTTTTGTGAGTCCTTACTTAGTATTGGTACATGTATTAGTATTTTTTCATCATTGACAGTTCAATTTTTTGTTCAGGTAAATTAATCAATGAGTGATATATTTCTCTTGGAAGAAATTTAAAGGTCCCAGTGAATAAACTACACAGAGAACAATACCTGTTGTATTTGTTAGATGGGACAATAGAACTGCCAAAAGTTTAAATCGACAGGTAACTTGCAGGTGAATCTATGGAAAACTATCATAGGGTTCGCAATAACACATTTCTGACAATCACTATCATTGACAAGGACCACATTACCAGAACAACCTTAGTGACCGTGAGCTGGACATTGAAGGATATGTGTCTTTCCTTTTTATAATATAAGGTAGCCTTCTTACAGCAAACAGATATACAACTGTCAATTATAGATTAATACAACCCCATCACACTTGATAGAAGATTAAAGTTATAAATAGAAACGCGGATTTAAAAAAAAAAAGCAAAGATTTAAACTCAATGAAACTGATTTTGTGTATCCAAAAAAATAGCATATGTACAGGAATTGTGAAGGCGACTTTAGAAGAGCGAATATACATCTTGATACATATGTATCTTACAACTTGAATAATCAGAATTACACTTTAAGTCCATTAAACATGACAATACCAACAGTTAGAATATATAAGTGTATCATCCAACGGAACGAATGAAAAAGTAATGACGAGTTGGCTTGTAAAACATTGCGGAGTATTTTTGAAAATTATTATATGCTTTGAATTAAATTGCCTCAGGAATATTACCCTTGCTACATTTGTGATACATGAACCGTGGTAATTTATCAATGCTAATAATTTGTGTACAAATTTCTATATTTTTCTTTAAATTTTTAAGTACAATTTAAAAAGTTTACCTTTTCAATGTTTGTCCAACAATCAGAAGCCGTATACGTTTGTGTAATTAACGTGAACTATGTGGTTGAAGGAAGCTGAAGGAGAAGTCGTCACACCTCTCTGATTTCTTAATTATAAAAATATGTTTATCTTTTTATCATATGCATTGTTTAATCATATTCATTGCATGTACAAATTCCAAAATGACAATTCATTAGTATTAAATTTGCAAATATATCGTGGACATCAAAGTAGAAGGAAGTAATTGATCCTTGGTTTCCTTGTTCTCTCGTATAAAGAAGTATAACAAAAATAACGAACTCCAAGGTTAATCTAAAAAGGGTAGTCCAAAAAAAACGGCACAAATCAAACGTTATCAACAAGATGAAAAACATCTGCCATATTTCTGACTTCGTGCAGGAACTTTCCTAAGAAAATGGTGGGTTTCACATAGTTTTATAGCTAACTAAACCTCTCACTTGTAAAAATAGATGCTTTTTGTTTTGTTATATAGACAAAATTATGAGAAAAAAATAAACAAACATAATGATTAATGTGCCAATTATTTTTTTGTAGTTAAATGTAAGTTGACAAACTGTACATATTATACATTTCTCGATATAGTAAAATGTATCCGTTAAATACAATTAATACAAGGTTAGCAAAATGAAAACAACATTATATAAAAACCTGTTGCGTCCAAATCGCTAATATGATGATCAATGTATAACATAAAGTCTGTCTCATATCTTGACTTACATCTAGAAATTGACAATGAGGGTCGTTTGAAAAAAAAAAACGACAAAGGTAATGATTTCAGCTTCCCAATTGGAAACGTTCCATTTCTATGTAGCAACATTCCAGCAGCCCCTGCATACAGAGACGAAGTATACATCTCCCAATTGATATGATATTCCCGGGCTTGTATTTCCTGTCATGCTGCTCACATGGAAGCTGTTAAACCAAGAGTTCCAAATGGTGAAGTTGAAATCATCCCTTTGTAAATTTTACGGACGCCATTACGAGTTGGTTGACTGTTATGGAATACCCGTTTCATAGGGGATGTGTTCCTATGTAGTAACTACAATTCCGTTCCCTTTTTACAAATTTGACCTACCGAGTTAGACTATTTAGCGGGTTTGAACATGAGCAACACAACGGGTGCCACAAGTTGAGCAGGGTTCATACTTTCGGAGCACCTGAGATCAACACCAGTTTTTGTTGGGGTTCGTGTTGCTAAGTCTTCAGTTTTCTATGTTGTGTCTTGTGTACTATCATTTGTCTGTTTGTCTTTTTCTTTTTAGCCATGGAGTTGTCAGTTTATTTTCGATTTATGAGTTTGAATGTCCTTCTGGTATCGTTCGCCCCTTTTTTCTATAACAAAGCAATAACCTTTTTAATCCCGTTTTCAAACAGACAAATTTTGTTTAATAAATGTATAAACATATTTTTTTTCCATTTGTAAATTGTCTGAAAAGAGTTTGCAGTTCAAAAGCTGAACTGTTTAAGTCAGTTTTAAAGTTCAAATCATGCAGTATGCACTGAGGGCGCAAGTTTCATACCAGTAAAGGCGCCTCCCAAATAAAAAAGAAAGCAATAAAAAAAAATATGCACTGAAACCTTGGTTTAACCCTTATCAATGGACGTGTCACCGTCGGATGCAATCACTGCTTGCAATTCAACCAACGCCAAAATTATAGTCAGAAAGCTCAAGGCATGTTTTTGGTTATGTTTTGTGCCTTCTGATTTTCCCTCTGTCCCTTGCATGGCATTGTGTTTTATCATTCAAGTGGTTTAAACTTTGGTGCTTCAAATATCTTTTTCTGCAGTCGATTCTTTGGCATTTCAGTATACAGGAAACATGTTTTGCATTTTTTGTACATGAATATGTCTGCCATTCATTCGTGGATGTGTTTAAAGCAATGGACGTTGCTCCCGTTAACATGTATCGCAAATGACTATATCGCATATGAACTGATTGATATTTTAAAATAAAATACAAGATTTTTTTTATAAATCATTATTTGCTTTTTACTATAGCGGCCAATAACTGCGATTACTTGAAGTTTGACAAGTTGACTAAGATCTGTAATTGATTTTGAATTTTTTTTTATATTGAATGAAAACTAAAAACCACATTATCAACTTAGTACTGTAATTGATCTCCGTGTTTTTCTTCTCTCATATATACTGCCCACATTCAGGTTGACAATGGTTATCATTGTTATATTTACTGGTTTCATTATCTTATATTCATATTACTTACTTTTAGCAATTACTTTTTATGTAAAGGACAGTCTAAATTTGACAAGTGCACGGAATGTCACGGCTAGTCAGTTTCATATTGAAACATGGTCTTATATATTAAAAAGTAACAGCTATCCAAAGGAGTTTAAACAAGCGTACTAAGTAAGTAAGTAAGTAAGTAAGTAATGACTTTATTTTAAGAGGGTGACTCAATAATCTTTCGCTAATCTACCTTGAGGCCCTCACAAAGATCAAACAGTACAAATATTACAAAGCTTACAGTTTCTAACATATTATGTAAATGTACTATTCATGCTATAAATTGTCTGTAGAACAAGAGAAAAATGAATTCATGTATATATATATAATATATATACATAAAATGCAAATCATTAGAATATATGAGTAAGTTGTTATAAATCATTTATAGTCAAGAATTCAACACATTTTTGTTTAAAAGTGTCTAGGTTTTCACAACATTTTATTTCATTTGGTAGTTTATTCCAAAGTATAGATGAGCTATATGCAAAAGATTTCTTCATTGAATTTGTGTTCGGTCGTACAACAGCTAAATTTAATATTCAGGCCATGATTTGCAGATGACCTTAGATTTCTACTATGTAGGTTAACAATTGGACAACAGAGTTCCTTTAAGTAATCAGGTGCTTTATCGTTTAGAATTTTATGAACAAGATTAAGTTTATGATATGAAATTCTAGATTTGAAATTCAACCATTTTAGCGCTTTAAATATATTATACTAGGTGTTAGTATTGGTGCACCAAGTATAATCCTTGCAGCTCTTTTCTGCATTTTAAGATTTTTTTTTATATCCATCCGCATAGCAATTTCCCCATATTGAGCAACAAAAATCAAATATGGGTAGAATATAAGCATTATAAAACAGCTTTCTACTACTTATATCCAAAAATTTCTTAATTCTAGATAGCAGTGCGATACGAGAACTTAAGTTTTTACATACATAGTCAATTTGAAATTTCCAATTTCAAGTTTCTGTATCTAAAAAAACTATCCGTGTACAGTGCAATAATTTCGCGGTAAGAAGTAACTGTTAGTTTCAAAGGTTCAAACAAAACCCATTGACGCTGCACTTAAATGTATAAATTATAAAAATGTTCATCTGAAACCGAATTTATTATAATAATAATAGCCTGTATTTTTATTTGTCAATTTTATGGTGGTGTATTATATGATTTCATGTTAAAAGTGAAATCACAAAAATACTGAATTCAATGAAATTCTTGTGTAGAAATTGTAAGATTAAACCTGGTGTTATATATAGCTAACCTCTCGCAGTAGTCTTCATGCTCATGTGTATAGTTGTAGGATTAAAAAGTGTCCCCTATGAAATGATGTCCCATGGACAAAATTTCACGGATATGACCTGTGAAATTTTGACCAGGACAGAATTATATTTTAAAATATTGTTCACTTCTGTGTAAAAGTGTCCCTTAAAAAGATAGTATATATTTACAAAATAAGCGATTGTCAGTACAATACTTATATTTGTACAGTATAATAAAATGAAACATATACGTTTGACAATTCTTTAATCTATAATTAACCATTTGTAATGTATGTATGCAAATTTGAAACTCACAATTAGTAATACTATAAATTCCTTGCTATACAAAACAATTTCAGTTATAAATCTAAAAATGTGCGTACTGCAAGCTTGTGTACTATTTCTAATTGTGTAATAACTCGATTAAAAATATTTTCAAAGCCAGTATTTCATAGTGAAGTATTGACATGAATAGAATTTCATAGTGAAATATTGACAAAATTTCATGGACAAAGACACTATTTCATAATGAAATATTGTCCAGGACAATATTTCATTATGAAATACTGTCAGTGGACAATATTTTATATGAAATGTTGTCCAACAGACAATATTCAAAGTTACGTTACAGTTACACCCCGGGCACCTAATTTGTAAAACAAGTATCTTTATCTTTATAACTTATTTAGCTCTTCATAGCATATGTTTATTATGTAATTTTGCTAACAATCAATACATGCAGCAGCACAAGTAAACTGAGTTAATATTCATTATTATGTCAGTCATGACTTTGTTCTGCTGATTTGCCGGAAATTTAAATCCTACTTCGACTCGAAAATTTTATTTTCAAACTAAACCAAAACATGGCGGTAACAAGAAAAGTAAAAACAAGGAACGAAGTCAAGATAATCAACATGTTTGGAAACACAAATTGGTGTTAATGGTAAACATACAAGAATATTTAATATTATGAACCATACATTGCAAAAGATTTTACAATGCATATAATCATTCCTGATCATTTGCTGAAGTGGGATTTCCAACAAGTTTTAAATTCATCCTGCAGTCTTCTTCGTATAAATTATTCACTTTTTAAATTGAAGTCCAACAGGTATGACAGCTTCATTCGGCTTTATTACATCGATTGAGTTAAAAGAAAATCACTTTTATCCTTTCCTACATGAGAAATTCTTCAATTATTTGAAGAATGAAGTGCAGCCTTCGCATTCATGGACGAATTATCAAATAGCATTCCTAGGCTACATGTCCCCACATCTGTTTTTGGAAAGTTTGCTATAGCTTGCTATAGCTACTTTTCATAGGCATCGACCTCAACTTCCAGTTAGACAGACTATCGCAATGTTCTGCTCCAAGATAATGTAGTACTAGTGTTCGAATTCTGGTTCTTGGATATTTTGAGTTGCTATATACTCTTTTGAAAAGATTACACCTTGAATAAAAAAGGAATAAATGTTTACCGTCAATTCAGATGAATTTAACTTCATTTTGCAAATAAGTATCACAAAACTACTTTGCGGATCGGCCATTGGCTGAAGAAAATCAAAAGAAATCTACCCGAGGCAGCGTTTCATTCATGAATATTTCATGAATGAACATTTTCCTGCACTATTTTTTACTATGTACGATATTTACAACTGTTTATTATTGAATAAGTAAAAGCCAGAGAATATCGAAAGAGTCCAGTATGCGAGAACAAGTTGATATTTGACCAAGTTGTCGGATAATAGACAAGTGATAATGGTTTGATTTATTAAACAATACACAGGATAGAATATAAAATAATCGATAATTATATGGCTTATGTCTCACGCCAAGAACATGTAAATAAGGTAAATACCGGCTTTAATAGAAAAGTGCATTGATTTGTCAAAACTGACATCGATCTGAAAGTTTTGATGTCAAACATCAGGCTTAAATTAAAATATTGTTTGTTTGCCCTTTACCGACCGACCCTATCAATTCGTTCCGCCTGAAAATCTTTTATTTGTATTTACCAGCAAGATTTTATTTTATTTTATTTTTTCGTTCCTACCAAAAATCTTATATTTGGATTTCCCGCTCAAAACTTTTTTACCGGAATCCTCGGGTTTTATCTTTACGTATAAGGTCCAGTCCGTTTGGTATCACCTGAGCGTTTGACATGAACACTTGCATTTGAAGTATCAAAGCATTTGTTTGAAATCGATGTTGAACGCTTTCTGAAATCATGATATGAAGTACGTTACTCTGTACCTTTAAACTTAAAGAGCAGGTTCATTTACAAAAAAGTTCGTTTGATACAAAAGTATTTACGTGTGTACAAACTAATTTGTAAACGGACGTTGTATTCTATGTAGGGATGGCCTTTTGTGATCCGCATATCAGAATGATTATGTTAACGATGCCGCTAAATTATTTATATCTGACATGAACCAAAAGTGACAAAACCCTGTAAAGTGGAGAATATCTGGCAATAAAATCGCCAAGTTTTCCATACAGATCATTTATAAATGTGATGCAAAATACGTGACAATTGAGTTTTAAGACTTATAGCATTTTTATTGGAAAAAAAGGCACACACGAAATTTGTAACACTCTAGGGACTTTTTCTACTAGTAATTTATGTCTGCCCGGACATTATCTTACCAGTACAAAGTTATCTCTTATATATATATTTTTTTTTCAAAACTAATAGTCCCAGCGGAAAACTTATTTGCAAAAACAAACGGACAAAAAAATGACATTTATCATGTTTATATGCAGATTTTGTATCTATAAAATAAAATATTTTACCTACCTGCCTACCCATGACAAATAATATACCGAGCCAAGTTATTTTTTTGGGGAAAAAAATAAAATATTTTACCTACCTACCTACCCTGTTTCAAAACATAGGGTCGGAAAAGGGCAAACAAACAATATTTTGATTTAGGCCTCAGGAACATATATATTATCATGTTAGATACATGTATGCTGTTCCCTGCAAACATCATTTGAAAACTTCTGTTATTTGAATACTAACTGTTTCACATTCCAATGTGGATATGAGGACCTTCACTTGTTCAGCATGCTCAAGTGCATCAAACTGACAACAGACATAAAAAAAAACGTTTTAATGACAATAAGTGTCATAGCATCAGTAAAATTTAAAAGCAACCAAGTCATCATCTACTTCTTAGAATATTATAGTTCAGTGTATCAAGACCGAGATCAAGCTAAAGACAAGTGCTGTAAAAAATGATTTAATAACATTTGTCACGGGCCATGTACATTGTACTAGCAAACTGACTTTCTTAGTGCTTAACAATGCAGAAGCAGATCCAGAACTTTTTATCCTCACACTTTATTCCTGGGGCAGTAAAATTCTTTAAGATTGAACTACATGTATAATTAACAATGTATCGTTCTAAGACTGATGCAATGATTACTAGTATATCAAATAAATGGCTCAAAACAAAAAATTCAAAACATTGCCTCAATGGTGATTACACAGCAGAAACTAAAACGTGCTGTAGGGTTATAAGCACCTCAGATCAACATTGTATGAATCTAGTGTATATAAACTTTTTATTCCTGAGGTCATACTACTATTGTTATGCCCCAACCATAAAGAGTTGTATCCTTGTTTTTTCTATAAGTATGTACGTCCCTTACTTGTACATTTTTGTACGTACATCCATACATCCCAAACTTGATTTCTGTTTTCTTTCTTTAGTTTGCCTGAACCAAATTTTATGAAACTTGTACGCAATGCTTATAACCACAAAACACAAGTCAAGCTTGAATTTTGTTGGCGTCACTTTTACCATTCTAGGTGTAAAGGGGTGAAGTTTTCAGTATACCCTATCAAGTATATATACATGTACCCTTATATATGAGTTTGACTTGTAGCTTTTTTTCGGTTATACATTTATCAGGTGAAATTAAAACGGTCTTAAGATTTAGAAGTATAAACAAGAACGTGTCCATAGTACACGCATGCCCCATCTGCACTATTATTTTCTATGTTCAGTGGACCGTGAAAATGGAGTAAAAACTGTAATTTGGCATTTATAAATTTAGAAAGATTAAATCATGGGGAACTTCTGTAATACTAAAATAACGAGGTCCAATGCAATTTGTCAGCAGTACATATAATTATACCCCCGCTTTATTATAGGGGGGGTATACTGTTTTACCTCTGTCTGTCAGTCCATCCGTCCATCAGTCCGTCAGTCAGTCAGTCCGTCCCATGAAACTTTCGTCACATTTTTCTCAGGAACTACACATCCACCCTTTCTGTAATTTGGTATCAACATTTATATATGTCAGCCATACCGTGTGATGCGTTTTCAGATTCATCACTTGACAACTTCCTGTTTACCGAACACTTGTCGGATTTTACACATGATATCCAAGTTGAAAATTTTCGTCACATTTTTCTCAGGAACTACAATACAAGGATTTCTGAAATTTGGTTTCAGGATTTATATAAGTCAGCTATACCGTGTGATGCGTTTTCAGATTCATCAATCGACAACTTCCTGTTTACCGAACACTTGTATGATTTTACACATGATCAGTCAGGGGACTTACTTACATTTTTTTAAATGAGTGATTTTCTAAATCACTGATTCAAGTAACATTATTTCCATAAAGGTTGGAAGTTAGAGTTGTCTTTCTTTAATAATCACCTATTTAAGTAGTACAAAATAATCACTAGAAGAAGTGATTTAATTTTACTGTAGCTTTAAATATAGAATACTAATGACCCAGAGACTAATTATGTTTCTAAACTTATCAGAACCAATATCTGTGTTGTCTAGAATGGCCAGGTCATTTCAGGTGATGACCTTGTACTGAATCTAGGATAATGACATAAAAATCACTTGTTTAAGTATCATACCTCAATTTCCTTCCCAAAAATCACTTCTTTAAGTATCATTATTTTAATAACCCACACTAATTTCAACACCCCCGAACAGTGAAATTTTTATTGCGAACAGTAGAATTTTATTACATAATCTGAAAGATGAAACCTTGAACTTTACAGGAAAAATACTTCCACTGCTGGGAAAAATCTTTTAAGAAAGTATCAGTTCATTATGTAAAGCCATTATTACAGCATTTTTTCAACTAAAATAGATTTTTTAGCTAAATGATAGCATCAAAGGCATAAACCTTGCTACTTAAACCTATGTGTTTAAAATTTTGGAAAAACTACAAAATCACAATTTGTGACAAAACTTCGAGTTTGCTACTCAAATAAGTGATTTAAAAATCACTTATTTTAGTAAGTCCCCTGACTGATGATAGCCAAGTTGAAAATTTTCGTCACATTTTTCTCAGGAACTACAATACAAGGATTTCTTAAATTTGGTTTCAGGATTTATATAAGTCAGCTATACCGTGTGATGCGTTTTCAGATTCATCACTCGACTACTTCCTGTTTACCAAACACTTGTATGATTTTACACATGATAACCAAGTTAAAAATTTTCGTCACATTTTTCTCAGGAACTACAATACAAGGATTTCTAAAATTTGGTTTCAGGATTTTTATAAGTCAGCTATACCGTGTGATGCGTTTTCAGATTCATCACTCGACAACTTCCTGTTTACCGAACACTTGCATATTTTTACACTATTAATATTATCCACTTGCGGCGGGGGTATCATCAGTGAGCAGTAGCTCGCAGTTTCACTTGTTAATATTACCAATAATTGATAAGATCCAGGTTGATGGATTCAAACAGAAAGATTTTGAAAGCAGAGAAAACTGTGCATCTTATATACTGCATGACTTTATCAGATGACAATCCCAAAACTAAAATAAGGCTTACGCATAGTTATATACTTTAATTCAGTCACAGACCCAAGATATCACGGGTGTGTTCTAGTGAGTACTAAGTTTCAAATTGATTGGACTTCAACTTCATCAAAAACTACCTCGACCAAAAACTTTAACCTGAATGGGACAGACAGATGAATGGACGGACGGACAAACGGACGCACAGACCAGAATTTACATAATGCCCATAAATGGGGCCTAAAAAGTGAATTTTGGAAATTGCTGGCAAGACAATAGTTTAGTTTGAAAAATCAAAACTGTGATTAAATTTATACATATTTGAAATAATACACGTCTATAACCTACATGACCTATTTGAAATAATACACATATATAGTTGCAAACTTTCCAGAGGTGCTATCCAGCACTTTGATTATAATAGAATTTCATTGGCTCACACCGCACAGCAAGCTATTAAGGGACCCAAAAATTACTTGTGTAAAACCATTCAAACAGGAAAACCAACATTTATTCTATATATAGATATAGTGAAACACTTGCACATATGAATCACATTAACCCTCTTGCTGCCAGTTGTTTTTCAGGTTTGCATTTCAATGATGAAGCTTACATAAAACATGACATGTGTGTCCCTCAGGCACATTCGGTGTGGACACATGTGTCCCTCCGGCAGCAAGAGGATTAACAAACGACAACAACTGAACATCAGATTTCTGACTTACACATAGGAAAGGTGCAAACAAATGCAGCAGGTTTAAATATTTTAATGGTACCAAACCTTCACCCTTATCTGAAACAATAGTGTCACATGATGTCATCATAACACAGAAAGACACACTATGAAATATCAATTAAAATGTCTGAACTCAATCAAAAAACATATTAACACATTTTAAATATTGACAGTCTACATAGCAATCCAAGGCCAATTCCTGATTGTATTGGTTTTATTGACATTTAATGCATCCATTATCATGATTCCCTCAGGCACAGTCGGTGTGGACACATGTGTCCCTCCGGCATCAAAAGGGTTAACAAACGACAACAACTCTTGAACTGAGCATCAGATTCCTGACTTACATGTAGGAAAGGTGCAAACAAATGCAGCAGGTTTAAATATTTTGATGGTACCAAACCTTCACCCTTATCTGAAACAATTGTGTCACATGATGTCATCGCAACACAGAAAAACACAATATGAAATAACAATTAAAATGGCTGAACTCATTCAAAAAACAAATTAACACATTTTAAATATTGCCAGTCTACCCAGCTGCAGCAATCCAAGGCCAAAGAGTCCAAATTGTATTGGTTTTATTGACATTTAATGCATCAATTATCATGATTCTTCACTTTCAGTGATCAGAATTTTAATATGCTTCCACACTTCAGAGGTAAAATATCTTGATCTTTTAAATAAAAAAAAAAAACACACCAAGATACAGAAAGCTTGTTTCAACATGGTCAAACTTTTCCATACATATTTATTCAAGAAACTGGAACTTTAAGTTTTATTTTAACTTTTTGTGATTTTAATTAGCTTTCCATAGTTAAAATTGCATTGTCTCTCAAAGTTATTGAACGGGAAATGTAACTTGACGGGTGGAATTACTGAACTAAACTGTATATCTTTTATATATGTTTAATTAGCTGGTACAAAAATGTAATTGTTCTTTGTTTTTTATCCTAATGTAGAGTGCATAAATAATTGAAGTTGCTGTTTAAATCATGGATATAGAAGAAGAAAGTTCCAATTGTGGTATTCTAGATTTGTATGGTGATTTGATCACAGATGAAAATATTCAAAAGCATGAAGACTTTGAAGAGGTAATCTAACATTTAAAAAAATATATATAAATATATATAATCACTAGCTATAGATCCATCACATGAAGCAGAGGATAATTAAGAACTAAAATGCACATACATGTACATAGAAACTAGTGTAGAATGTACTTGTACTACAGTGATTTGACATACATGTATTATACATTTTTGTGTAAGGAATGCAACATGTATGTGCAATTCGTGAGTGCAGTATATGAAATTATTTGATGCAGAAATTGGTTGAAAATACATTCACACAACAGTCAGTGTACAAAATGTAATTAAATTTCATTGTATTGCATAAAAAAATCAAAGGACAGAATCATTTGTGCAAATAAGCATACTGGTAATCTAAATTATAAAATAATTTAAAAGAAAACTGCCATCTCTGATCTTCTCTGAGTATCTGGGTAAAGGGGAGGTGAGACAGACATTTAGTTTTTATTTAGTTTTTTAATGATTACCTAAATTTTAATCAAATGTAATAAAAAATTAGTTGCAGAATTATTGACTGTTACTGTTACTAGTGGTGCAGTATAACTTTCAATTTTAGAAGTGTTTATGAGCATGATGATATTAACTAGTATTTCTACTACAGTTCTTTATTGTGTTTAATTATATTTTTACAGCTTGATAAAAACTACAAAGAAGCTTTAGATAGAATTACCAGCTTAGAAAAAGATTTGGATGAAAGTCATAATACTGAAATGGAGTTAAAGAAGAAGATAGAGACATTAGAGAAGAATTCTTCAGCTTTATTAATAACTGCCAGAGCAGAGCTACAGAGGAAAGACAGGGAACTAGCTAGTCTTAGGTACCAGTAATCCATAGATAATGGATACAAAAAATCTTACAAAAAGAGTCTGCTTTTGTTTGTACATGTATTAGGGTATAAATAACCGAAAGACCTTTAAAAAAGTGGGCATTAAAATCATACATGCCAAATATTCATTGGTATATATCTAGAAATAAACAGGTGTGATATGAGTGCCGAAGGAGACAACTCTCCATCTAAGTCACAATGTGTATAAAGCAGACAATTATTGGTCAAAGTCTTCAACATGGAATCTTGACTCACACTGAAAAGCAGTTCAAATAGGAAAACCAAGGTCTAAACGTTTTGATTGGTACCAACCTTAAATAGTAGTGTAGCGTTACAACACAGAAAGACACACTATAAGTCAGTATAAGATATTAATTGAAATGGCTTAACTCATCAAAAAGACATTTTAACAAAAAAAATACACTGAACTATTGTATTCATATCAGTATTGTCGATGAAGAAATTTGAAAAATCAGTGTTGACCAACTACTTTTAAGAGTTATGACCCTTGGTAACATAAATTTTTTTGAAAATCAATTGCAAGTTCTCTCATGCATGGTACAATTCATGCTAGATTATGATCAAATTGATTAATGTTTTTGTCGAGCCTGCAACTTTTGTTGCAGAAAGCTCGACATAGGGATAGTGATCCGGCTACGGTGGCGGCGGTGTTAGCTCAGTTCTTAAAATCTATATATTTTAGAAGGTGGAAGACCTGGATGCTTCATATTTTGTATATAGATGCCTCATGTTACGAAGTTTCCGTCAGTCACATGTCCAATGTCCTTGACCTCATTTTCATGGTTCAGTGACCACTTGAAAAAAAAGTTCAGAATTTTTGTAACGTTGAATTCTCTCTTATTATAAGTAATAGGATAACTATATTTGGTATGTGCGTACCTTGCAAGGTCCTCATGCCCATCAGACAGTTTTCACCTGACCTCGACCTCATTTCATGGATCAGTGAACAAGGTTAAGTTTTGGTGGTCAAGTCCATATCTCAGATACTATAAGCAATAGGGCTAGTATATTTGGTGTATGGAAGGACTGGAAGGTGTACATGTCCAACTGGCAGGTGTCATCTGACCTTGACCTCATTTTCATGGTTCAGTGGTTAAAGTTAAGTTTTTGTGTTTTGGTCTGTTTTTCTCATACTTTATGCAATAGGTCTACTATATTTGTTGTATGGAATGATTGTAAGGTGTACATGTCTAGCGGGCAGATGTCATCTGACCTTGACCTCATTTTCATGGTTCAGTGGTCAAAGTTAAGTTTTTAAGTTTTGATCTTTTTATCTAATATAATATGCCAAAGGTCAACTATATTTGGTGTATGGAAATATATTATGATCTATATGTCAGTCCCGCAGGTTTTATTTAACCATGACCTCAATTGCACGGTTCATTGGACAGTGTTAAGTTTTTGTGTTTTGGTCTATTTTTCTTAAACTATAAGTAATAGGTCAACTATATTTGTTGTATAGAAGCATTGTTAGCTGTACATGTCTGCCTGGCATGGTTCATCTGACCTTGACCTCATTTTCATGGTTCATTGGTCTTTGTTTAACTATCTTGTTTAATGTTAAGTTTATGTGACTGTTGTAATAACGCTTTATACTTAGGACTATCAACATAATATCAATGATTAGTAAAGAAGGCGAGACATTTCAGTGTGGGCACTCTTGTTATAAGGAATGTCTTGGAAGAGTTCAAAAATCAGTGCTGACAAACTTGTTTTTAGGAGTTATGCCCGTTGAAACAAATGGTATGGAAAATTGCATTGTGACAGTCAACATGTGTGAGGACTATATAGATGTTCAATTTTTTCCAGAATTTTATCAAATTATATTACTTGTTTATTTCATGGAAGTATTATATTGACAGGAACTACAACGATTAATTATCACTTATTTATAATCCGGGTAGCCCTGTAATAAAGATGTGGAAACTGTCTAATTAGTACACTGTCGTAAATTTCTTTTGTGACTATCTGCGATGCGGCAGTCATCAATCGACCAGAGATACTTCTTATCAATCACATGGTTTTTGGAAAATGACGCAGTCATTGTTCCATAACTGCCGACCTGAACTTCATTACATTGCTCTGCCTACCGCGCTTGGTTTCGTATTTCCTATTTTCCAAACAAACTGGAATCTGCTTGTGTTATCAATATGCATCATTGTGTAGTATTAAACCAGCCAGGACCCAGTTTACACTGGTTTTTGCTTGTATTCCACTACACTCGAACAAAGTGTTGTAGTTTGACGGGAACCAGTTTTAGAATTTGTAAACTACAAAACGTAATCGGTTATTGTTCATTCCGTTTTGGTGTTTCATACCGACTTATATGGTTTGAATAAGCTTAAGACCATTCAAACATTAATGTGATAGGTATATTAAAGATTGTTTTACAAAAGGATTGAACTGTTTTACTTTCAAAGTCGTACTATAGGGATATCTGTCATATACGGATTTCCACTCTCACCGGTTAATTTCTTCTTTTACACGTGCTTTGGAAACTTCCTGTTTAATCGCAAGTTTTAAAATTGTTTTTGAGTGAATTAAACTTATTTTAACAATCATGAAGCGTTCCAGAATCATTTTAAAGCAGTTTCTTCTTCTCTTTGATGATGGAAAATAGGTTTTCTCAAGAAAATACCGCAAACGATCGCAGAGGAATTGAAACGTACAAGTCAAGTCGGCACCTGGTTAAATTGGCATCTAGTCAAATCGGCACCTATTCGACGTCAATTCGGCATCCAATAATATTTGATATAATATTTTCTATTCAATTAATTAATTACTGTTACCAAGTACATAGTGAATATGTTGTTGTGTATTTTGGTAAACCACGAAACGAAAGTGAATATGTAGTGTATAAAGGTAAACAACGAAGCCCTTACCAAAGCTGTTGTTTTAACAATTAGACAATTTGTGTAATTGTAAAAACAAGTCAATTATTAAAATAAAATGGAAAACTATGAGTCCCTTTCAATAAATCAAACTTTCATGCCAAATAATTAGCAAATTTAAGGTGTTTGTTTTTCAGTAAAGTTTAAACAGCATTAAACCAACAATCCTGTAAAATGCTCAACTGGTTAAAATAATGCAGAAAAATACACAATATCTCATGTATTAGTCCAAATAATTATGACGTCTGGCAAGGCTATTTTATTATTTTTCTTGGACGCCTTCCTACGACGTTCAGGTGCCAATTTAACTAGGTGCCAGTTTGACTAGAATTCTTTGACAAATGTTTGAAACTATCTGAGTTTCATTAGACCTTTGATAGCAGTAACAAAAAGATTATTTACTTAATATTTTGTGGGAGAAGGGGGTTCAGACTGTGTGGCATCAGGTCTGTTTGTGCCCAATACATTTTCGCACCCTACACGTTCGCACATTCACACTCTACTCATTCACGCCCAATTTTAATTAAAATTCAAGTTGAATAATTGGAAAATTATGGTTGTTGTTTTAAATTGCTTTGGTGTAAATACTGAATGTATTTATAGCTTGGTATGAGTAAAACATTGAAGATTTTAAAGGAAAAAACACAAAAGATAATTGTTTTTAACAGCTTGGTCCCATTGATCTGAAACACTGAAACAATAAAACACAGAAACCAAAATATAGCAATCCACTAATATAACCAAAACATGATAAAATTTATTCAACACGCAGAAACAAACATAGTCAGAATCTCACTTCATTTTGAAACAAGTCAATGAAACAAGTTATAGCAATACACTAACCAAAACATGATTAAGAGTTATTCAACACAAAATAAAATGTTGACAAAATACTACTTTATTTAGAAAGGATTATTATTATTTTTAGCAATACCTTATCCAAAACATAATTAAGATTTATTCAACACAAAAAAAAAATTGCTGTCTCACTTTATTTTGAGACAATGACAACAATTATACTTATAAGAAAACACTTGCTTACATAGTTATTAAACACAAAACCAATTAAGATTGGGTGCGAACATGTAGGGTGTGAAAGTGAAAGGGGTGAAAATGAGTGGGCGCAAACGTGAATGGAAGCGAACGGACTCAGATTCAGACTATGTACCAGTGAGAAATATACAAGCCTTTCTACGGTATTTATTTGTACAATTCAGCTAGTCTTGACCTATTCATTTGTCTTAAAAAACCAGCCAGTTGTCACCTTCACTTCACACACACACACATATACGAATATCAATTATATGCTTACGATACATGTTGCATTGTTAAACTAATTACGGTATGTGAAAATCAAGACTTGCATAAAAACTATCCCAATATTAGAGACAGTGGCGTCATTTTTCTTCAGAGCTTTCAGCTCTTTGATTATCTAGACAGCTTAACATCATTACCTGTCGTAAAACTCCTTTACTTATTTCAATTGCGTACATAGACCTTTATTCGTAAACAACTTATTTAAACAAATCGACTGATGCATAAAAAATATAAAAATCGGCCCAGAATTAATTATTCTACAACGATTTGAAATAGTGAGTGACATTATTTTATTAGTTTGTGGGTTAAGTTTAAATCGTGGTTAAGGTATGTTTCCGGTTACCGCCGGTTAACAATAAATATATTTGATAAATATTAAAACTGTGAAGTTTTGAGTAATATATATGGTTTAGTTACTGGATAAACCTGGAAAGTAGAAATTTACAGTTTAAAATACGAAAATTAATCGAAAAGTACAAATCAACAAAATACAGCAGAAGAAAACAGAGATCTAATAGCTATTTATATGATACATCTCATGAAATATTTTATCACTATCTGTCCTAATGATACTGGTAAATATTATTGAACAGTCGCAGTACTAAAAACATTTCAACACATCAGGGTTCAGCTGAACATTCGTATATACCAACCAATGATCTTACCCTGGATTTAGAGCGAAGATTAATAATTCCTAAATTTATCTTAAATCTCTTTTGTCTTTTGTTTTTATCAGACCAATCATTTACAATCTTCTTAAATAAGCAAGAAATGTGTGCCACTGAAGTAAACAGTAGTTATGTAAGTAAGTAAGTAAGTAAGTAAATTTTATTTAGAGTCGTCATATATATACATAATAACAGACAAAACATGAGCTCTGGTGAGCTCTTTAACCGACTATCACATAAAAATCATGCAGCATCATGCAAATACTACCAATTAAAAATGAAAAAACATGCAATATAAATATTATGTAATCACAACTTGCGATATATATTACATATAGTGCAATTTCTACTGAAAAATAAATCAATAATAATGGGGCATTTATTCAATAAAATTGGTACATATTTCCATTGTCAATGTGTTTTTCTATAGAATTAATGATGACTTGCATTAATCCATCAATCACTCAATGGCCACACATATGCAGATGTAGAGTTACTGAATCTGCGGAGGTTTGCCGATCGCTGTTTCTTTTGAATTTATCAAAACTATTGATTTCTTCGTTTATTTCCGTAATCCCGAAAGCAACTGAGAATGACAATATTGTAGGGCGCCACACGCTGGTGTGTAAATAACGTGCCATGTTCCAAGCTTATTAACATGTCATTAAATTGTGCGCAGCATCGCAGATGAAACGTTTGAAGTTGTGAAGTTGGGTCGTAGTAGTTCAATATAATACTTCCATGTTTATATCAACAATGTCTAGAACAAGTACGAAGATCAGTGTGGACCAACTATTTTTCAAAAGTTATGCCCTTTGAAACATTAATTATACAGAAAATTGCACTGTGATCACTCTCATGTCTTCAATTCTTGCCAAAATTTTATGAAATTTATTTCATGGGCTTTGAAAGCAATGCTTCAGACAAGTTCCAACTTAAGCCTATATCAAATATTTTTTATTTTTTTTATTTTTTTTGAAAGAGTTATGCTCCTTGGAAATATCGAGTAGATTTAAAATTGGATTGAACTAGTATTTGATACAAGTATATTGGAATTCTGTTCTTTTATTTGAAAATTGAAATAACAATATTTCCAACCTCCCACAGCTAGGAGAAGTGGGTATTAAGTGTGATCCATAATTCTGTCTACCATTTTTGCTCTGCACTCTTCAATTTTCTTCATCAATTTTCTAAAACTCATACCTAATGCTAAGAACAATAAATTGCAGACATAGATAGAATTTTTGTAGCAAGTCACTTACTGTAGAGAGTTGTGTGTGCCTTTATAACTCCAAAAACTGCAATTAGTTTTTCATTTTGGCACTCTAACTTAAGTTTGCCTCTTGCAAATTTTGTGAAATGCTTATACAGTGCTGACAACCAAACCTTGTAGACAGAGTTCTATTTGTGGCAGTGAATTATTCACCATTTTATAGCTTTGTCACTTTGTAACTTTGAAAATTGCTATTTTATTCCTTTGCACACTCTAACACGAGTTTATCTTCTCCAAATTTGATGAAAATCATACACAATGCTGAGAACCGAAACTCTCAGACAGAGTGCAATCTTTTGAAGCAAGTTGCTTCACAATTCTAGAGCTATAGCTCTTTGCAATTGTAACATGAAGATTTCAGATTTTTCCTATCTGTAATTAGAATAGATATAAAGAGACTTGGTATAGATGCCAATGAGACAAGTCTCTACAGGAGACCAAATGACATAGGTACTAACAACTATCTGTCACAGTACAGCCCTCAAAAGTTAGCAAACCCAAACAACATAGTCAGCCCAATGCAATTTTTATACAACCCCAAAATTAAAAAAAAGGTCGTATACATTGGTTTCATGTCGTCGTCGTCAGCTTAGTCCAAAGAAGGATGGTTTCCAAATAATAACTCTAGTATAAGTGAATAGAAATCATTAAAATTTTAACACAAGGTTTATAACCTCTAAAGAAAGGTTGAGATTGATTTTAAGGGGGTTGATCCCTACAGTTAAGGAATTAGGGGCCAAAAAGGTGCACAAATCATCATTTTTCTTGGTTTTTGCACAACTTCTTTAGAATAAGTAAATAGAAATCTATGAAATTTAAACACAAGGTTTATGACCACAAAAGGAAGGTTGGGATTAATTTTGGGAGTTTTGTTCCCAACAGTTTAGGAATTAGGGGCCAAAAGGGTCCAAAATTAAACTTTGTTTGATTTAATAAAAATTGAATTATTGGGGTTCTTTGATGTGTCGAATCTAACCATGTAATTTAAATTCTTAATATTTGGTCCTGTTTTCAAATTGTTCTTCATTAAGGTCCAAAGGGTCTAAAATTAAACTTAGATTGATTTTAACAAAAATTGAATTCATGTGGTTCTTTGATATATGCTTAATGTAAACATGTAAATTTTTGATTATGGGCCCAGTTTTCAAGTTGGTCCAAATCAGGGTCCAAAATTAAACTTTGTTTGATTTCAACAAAAAATGAATATATATCATATATATGGCGTTTCTTTGATATGCTGAATCTAACCATGTATTTAGATTTTTGATATTTGGGCCCCTTTATCAAATTGGTCTACATTGAGTTCTAAATAAAGGGTCCAAAATTGAACTTTATTTGATTTCATCAAAAATTGAATTCTTAGGGTTCTTTGATATGCTGAATCTTACCATGTATACAGATTTTGGATATTGGAGCATAATAGGTAAATGTCCAATTTAAATTTTTTAAGTTCTTAGACCACCTTCTTTCTGTGTCAAAAACCTATTCTGTGTCAACTATTTAATCACAATCCAAATTCGGAGCTGTATCAAGCTTGAATGTTGTGTCCATACTTGCCCAAACTGTTCAGGGTTTGACCTCTATGGTCGTATCAATCTGCACTCTGCAGAGCATCTAGTTATGATAAGTATACTCTGAGTTTAGAAAAGAGACTTGCACAAAAGAGTTTCAAAATCAGGCAGTTATGCCCATTTATAACTTGGAAAATTAAATATTTTTTTGTTTCAGCACTCTAACTTAAGTTTGCTGCATGCAAATATTATAAAACTCATGTACAATGCAGGGACTCAACTTAACAGTTGTCCCATGCAACCAGAATTTGGGCTGGGCAAATATATTTTTTCATCTTGATTGTCCATTTGGTGCCTGTAAAATAATTTGCAGTGAATCCCATTTCAAACTTTCCCCATGATATTTACAAAAAATTCCTGAAAGGAAACCTAATTGTCCAATCAAAGTGGTAAAATTATAGAGAGAATTAGGAAACCAGTAAATTCATTTTGATATTCAAAACCTGGTAGGATAACTTTTTTGATGCAAAGTAACAATTTGACTTCTTCAAATTTTCTAAACATATTTTTTTATCTCTCTAAAATGTTCAATGAAGAAATGAAACACAAAATCTTGTAAATGAAGACATTAGAACAAAATGTAGTATGATATATTCTGTACATTGGTCAGTCAGTTATTGCAGATTTACATGAATAAAATGTGGGATAAACATCCATAGTCCAACAACACATATATCTCTAGTGTGTTCTATATTTTATAGCAACTTTACCAAATGATGTAGATTTCAAAAAAATCTATTCTGCAACTGAATGTTCAGAGTTTGATTTCATTTATTATGCCCCACCTACGATAGTAGAGGGGCATTATATTTCTGGTCTGTGCGTCTGTTCTTTCGTCCGTCTGTCCCGCTTCAGGTTAAAGTTTTTGGTCAAGGTAGTTTTTGATGAATTTGAAGTCCAATCGACTTCGAACTTAGTATACATGTTCCCTATGATATGATCTTTTTAATTTTAATGTCAAATTAGAGATTTACCCCAATTTCACAGTCCACTGAACATAGAAAAGGATAGTGCGAGTGGGGCATTCGTGTACTGGGGACACATTCTTGTTTTGTATACTATAATTTGTCCTGGTGCTTTAATGAAAGGGAGGAATATTGTTATGATGATTTAGATACATACATATTTATCATAAATCTCATCTTCTAATTTCATTATCTAGTTCATTCATTTTTCGTATGCTTAAATTTGTTCATTTTTCCTGTCCCATAGTTTTGTCATTTGTCTATTTTCAGAAGAAGTAAAGGAAATGATGGGGTGTCCTTATTCAGAAAGAGAATGCATCATCAAAATTTCAGACAAAGGCGGGAAAGTAGCAATAGCCCAAGTGACAGTGAAAGACAAAGTATGGATATACAACCTCCTTTACATGGTAGCAGTAGAAAGGATAATACTGCCGCAGAGGGTGGTATTCCAGATCTGTATCACTTTGATGATAAGGAGAACATTGAAAATGATCTCAAACAGTCACGCAAACGAAAACATAGCACAGAAAGAGAAAATCTTGTTAAGAGCGATTCAAAGAAATACAGATTTGAAAATGCTAAAAATGAAAGATTAAGGATTAGTAATGAGAGGAGTAGAAGGCATGATACAGACCAAAGATTAGCCAGAGGATCTTCTGTAGTACCTCACTCAAGTAAACAGGACACTGCAAGACGGTTATTACAAAAGAGCAAAAAGGATCTTCGTAGAAAGTCTGGTGATTTAATGAAACATGTGTCTTCAAAATCAAATACTAAAAGAGATGAAGTGATAGAACATGATGATATGAAACATTCAGAGAGGGAAAGTCAGTATGAATATGATAAGAATAGAAAATCGAAATCACAAGATAAAGATAAAGAAAGTAAGCAACGATCACATAACTCAAAGGAAAGGTCTTCAACTCCAGATCAGAGACCATTTAGAGTTGATTCACCTTCCATTAAGAGGGTTAGGAAAATTGATGAGAGATCACCAAGGAGATTTGAAAGATCTCCAAGAATGAAATATGAGTCTTCATCAAATAACAGCAGACGAAATAGGAGTGATAGTAGAGAAAGTTATTCAAAACAACAAAGTAAAAGTCCTCTTGAACGTCATTCAAGGAGGGACAGACTCCCATCAAGAAAACGAAATTATTCAGAAGAAGAATCAGACAGTGATTTGAAACAAAGAAAAATACGGGAAACACATGAAAAGTCATATTCTTTGAAGAAATCTCCCAAAAAGATCACTGATAGTGATAAAGTAGAATCAAACAACAAAACTCAAGAAGATAAGTTTATTGAGAAAAAGTCAGTTTCCAGATCCCCAGATAAACTTCAAAAAAGTCAAAAAAATGAGAAATCTAAATCTACCTCAACTTCTAATTCTACAGAAAATGCTATTGAGAACAAGGATAAGTCTTTGTTGATATCCCAAGATCAACTTCAAAGAAGTCAGAAAAATGAGAACTCAGAATCTACATCAATTGCTTCTTCGGAAAAGGTTTTTGAGAAAAAGGATAAGTCTGTTTCAATATCACCACATAAACTTCAAAGAAGTCCAAAAACTGAAAAACCTAAATCTACCTCTACAACTAATACAACAGTTGGAAAAGACATCAATGAATTGAACATTACGCAAGGTAAGCATTCCAGAAGTTTAAGTAAAGAAATAATGGAAGTCAAGAATAAAATTGATTTCAAAAATTTAAGCAGTAAGGATAAAAACCTTGGAAATAGTTTTAAAAAGTTCACCAGTGAAGAAATCATCTGACGGTAAGAACCAGTACGAAAAAGAAAGTAAGTTAACATCTGATAAAAGTAAAAACGAGGATTTTGATGAATGGAATGCATTGAACTATAGAACAATCACACCAGAAAAAAGATCTGACAAGAAAGACAAAAGTCAAAACAAATATGGGAAACCAAAGAGCAGTAGAAATGATGACAAGGTTTTAGAAACTGTAGAAAGCTCTCCAAAATTAAAATCATGTGTTGTAATTACTTCTAAACACAAATCAATTGATAGAGATTTTAGTCATTCATCTAAACATTTAGATAAAAGTAAATCACTAAAACTTTCAAAGAAAGAGTCATCTCGCCAAAAACACACTGAGAAAGATAAAAAACATGAATTCTTAAAGAAGGAAAATACTAAAGAGAAAAATATAAAACAAAGAAAGGAACAAAAGACTGATCAGAATGATGAATCTATTGATGATGAAGATGATAATGAATTGGATACTGAACATTTATTTGACCTTCAAAAAGACAGGGAGGCACTCCTGAAGGAAATTGAAATGTTAGCTCAATTAAATCCACAGACAG
This sequence comes from Mytilus edulis, assembly GCA_019925275.1. Classification (NCBI taxonomy): domain Eukaryota; kingdom Metazoa; phylum Mollusca; class Bivalvia; order Mytilida; family Mytilidae; genus Mytilus; species Mytilus edulis. The sequence continues at coordinate 67,315,838 of CM034357.1, read as the reverse complement.
AAGAATCTGATAGTGAAATACATCCAGATATGATTGAAGACAATGTTAATTTATCCAGTAAAAATTCTGAACAAGCATTAAATGAAAATAGTGTTTCAGAGGTTAATGATTCCTGCACAAAGAACCAAAATATTTGCCACAAAGATAAAACAATTAGCCCATATAGACATGATGACTTAAAATCTAGAACATTGGATAAAGGAAAAGATGATAAAAAAGAATCTGACATCAAAATTGAAAATAAATCATCTCGCATAATTGAAAAAGATAAAGAAAATGATAAAAACGCTAGTGTTTTGAAAAAAGGAATCAGTAATGATTCTGCTGAAGTTAATAGTGATGGAACAACTACAAGTTCTAAAACTAGGCATGATTCATTTCTAAACAAAGATTTGGAAGATTCTGTTAAAAAACCTGACAGTTATAAAGAAAGTAAGAAAATGTCACCACAAATTACAGAAAAAACACATAAACATAAAAAGCAAAAGAAACGTGACAAAGATAAGAAAAGGAAAAGTGATGTAAGCAATGAGTTAGAAAAGAAAGAAGAAAGCAGGAGTGAAGGAAGAAAGCACAACATTAAGGAAACCATTTCTCCTCAGCAAGATAATAATATCATAGATGATATTCAAGTGGTTACAAATACTAATAATGTTGAAAAGGTCCAAAACATTTCTAATCTTGATACTTTTAGATCAGTCACCTCTACTACAGAAAGTGTTCTGGATATAAGTTTCAATCCTCTTGATGATTTTTTTGTGACTGAGACAAACTCTCAAAGTGTTTATTCTAAAAATAAAACATCTGATATGGATCAAGTGCTAACTCATGATAATGAATCTTCAAAAAATAGCAACCCATTAGAAAAAATGTGTGATGATTCAAATGTTCTAGATAACACATCACATTCAACCAAAAACCATTTGGTAACAACAGAAGAAAACGAAAAATGCCAAAACCCAGATGAAGAGCAAAAAAACACTGAGAATAATGTGAGAGATGATGAGAAATGTAAAACTTTACATGATATTGAGAAAACTGACAATGAGGTATCTGACAAGGTTAACGTGCTAGTAAAGGAAACTCTTTGTGATACCAACATTGAATTACCAAATGAAGTTAATAACATAGACCTTATAAACTCTACAACAAAAACAGGAAGTAATGTAAGTGATGCTGTTTCAAACCTTGAAGGTAAAAAAAATAAACAAGAAAGCCAAGATACAGTTTTAAACCCTGATAGTATGAAAAATATACAAGAAAGCCAAGATACAATTCAAGAAACAAGTGCTAATAAAACACTTAAAGCTGACGAAGACGACATAGAGGAAGGGGAAATAACAAGTGATTCAGAAGATGAAATAAAAGAATGTAATAAGGAAACATTTAATGTTAAAGATAAAAAGAAAGTAAAGGATGAAATGAAATGCAGAAATGATCAACCGAATGAAACACAACACCACCTGTCAAGAGATAAACTTGATTCTGGTGTTAGGGATAGAAAAAGACGTGATTCTACAAGTCACAAAGATGATAAACTTGTTTCTGGTGTTAGGGATAGGAAAAGACATGTTTCAACCAGTCACAAGGATGAGAAACATAGAGAAGACAAATCAACTAGCGGAAAAAAAATAACAGAATCAAGATTGAACATTCATAATCAGAGTGAACATTCCAAATGCAATGATAGGGAGCGAAATGTCAAAGTGCTTAATGACAGAAAGGAACGTTTTAGTAAGAAGGATGAAACAAAGTTGAAGGATAAAGAAAAGACAAAATGTAATAAATTAAGTCATGAAAAAGACATGAAAGAGGAAAAAAGAAAAGATGGAAAACATTCTGATGATAGAAGTAGAATAAGAGGAAACAGCACAAGTAAACATAATGAACTTAAAAATGAAAACGACAAAAAGAAAAGTGAGAAACATAGAGATGATAAAAGAGGTGTAAAGAAATGCATCAGTAGGAGTAACATCGAAGACAAACATATTAATAAACATAAGTATGAAGACAAAAGTTCAACAACCGAGGAACAGAGGAAGAAAAATACTGATCAATTACAAAAATCTAGTGACAAATATGACAGTAAAGAACAGTCTGATAGCCATTCAAATACAGCTAGGAAAAGAAGAAAATCCATGGAGGGAGAAAAACATAAACTTCAATTTACAATCAGAAATGAACATGCAATACATGATAAAATACAACCAAAAAGTGCTAATGACATACTACATGAAAAAGACCAAAGTGTATTAAAGCATGATTCTTTACAACCAGGAGGCAAATGTAGTTCTCAGGGAAACAGTGTACAGTTGAGCTATAAACATAGCAGTGATTTAAATGAAGTAGAAGATATTCAAGTTCACAAAAAGGAGAATTCATATAGTGCTTTACAAACAGACTCAAAGGATGAAAGAATAAAATTCAGGGAAAAGATACTGCTGAAAGTTTACCTCATTTGAAATCTGATTCTGTGCATAAAAAATATAAACAGTTTGATATAGAGGACCATGAAATGCATGAAGATGTATTTGAACATGAGAAAACATCGAAAGAGAAACATGATCATAAGCAATATCAGTCAGACAACGAAAAGGAATTTGGAAATATTCAAGATGATAATGAACTGTCCTTAAAGAGGAATTTTGAAATTAAGGAAATTACGGGTACTAAGAAAAATGTAATTGTTGAATCAGATAGTTATTTTAAAAGTAAACCTCACATTTCTGCAAATAAAGTGGATTTGCATCTGAATGGAAATGAAAAAGAAATAGTTTCAGATTCTAATGAAAATATAAGAAAATCAAAGCTAAAACAGAGACATAGACGAAAATCTTCAACCACAGAGAAAGGATCCAGAAAAATTAGAGATATGTATTCAGATGTTGAAATTAAACAAAAAGCCACATCCAGTACAGAAGTAATTCAAGATGGGAAACAAGTAAATGAAAATTTCACGGACAACATTCAAAATTATAAAACAGTATGGAAAGAGAATATTCAAGACCATAAAACAGTACAAAAAGAGAAAGACATTGAAAAAGGAATCTGGGAAGAAAAGCAAGATATTATCCCTGAAAGCAAATCTATTATTGCAAGGACAGATATTGAATATGAGGAACTCAAAACATATTCAAAAGATACGAATACCTCAGATATATCTTACCTGAAAGCATTAGTAACACTAGAAGACAAAAATGTCATAAAAGATTCTCATACAAGTAAAGAGAGTGATGAGGATATTGATATAGATATAGTGGACATTGAAAACCTTGATGAAGATAATTGTTATGAGAAACAAAGTGATCAGTTGAGACAAGTTTCAGAATCTATATTAGCCTGTTCTTGTGCTAGAATGAGAATTTGGCATAGACAGCCAAAACATGGTGAAACTAATATTACAATTGAACATTGTGAAATACAAAAAGAGGGAGTACAAAGACAAAATTCTGGTGATGACATAAATATAGATGAAATGCATACTAGCGATGCATCAGAAAGTGTAAGTGATTCGCAAGCTTATGATGAATCTTATTGTGTATCTCGAAGAGGTCATTTATCTACAAACATTGCACCAAGAGTAGTTGACTATGCAAAACAGGCTCATAACAAGCAGGAAAGTTCTGAAAGTAGCACTGATACTGAAAATAATAGATTAAATGTTTATAATAAAGACACTACAACAGTCAGTACAGATTCTATCGAAAATGTAACTAATAAAACAGTTGAATTGCTTCATTTAGATGTCAAGCATCTTGATGAATCTGAAAGTTGTCACCAGGGCTTGAAGCAAGGATATAAAATTCCAAAAATAAAACCCTCTGACAAAAAACATGGTGTAAGGCACAAGGAAGACAAAAAGGAGAAAAGGTCTGAAGTTAAAGAACTAAAACATAAACATAAAAGCAGAAGTATTGTACTTGACTCAGAGAGAACAAAAGATGATAAACATGATAAAGAAAAAAGATTTGATGAAAGAAGTAATGAAATAAGTAAACAAAGGACTGTAGATGAATTAAGAAAACTTCATAGATGTATTTCACTTCATGATGATGAAAGTTCTAAAACTAAAAAAATAAAAAGTAGAAGTATATCTTCAGACGAAAGACTCATTAAAAAATCAGATTTACAATATCAAGGTGACACACGTACTATCCAGAGACAAACAAGTCATAGTACTGAGTTTAGAGAAAGCAAAAGAGAATAAAACAAGGATGAAAATTGGTACATAAACAGACTGTTAAAAAATACACTAAATAGCAAACACCTGTAATTAGATTTGTAATTTTGAGACGTGTAGGTAACCACCTTTAAGATTGAATTATTCTTCTGTTTAATATCTTATTTATACTGAAGTATTTCATCTTAGTTTATCTTAATAATGATAAGTTGAAGTATACTTCACTAATTTCATATTATCTGGCAATGCTGAAAACAAAAGACACTCTGTATCACTTTTATTCAAGATATGGTCACTCAGTCATGATGCTAGTTTGTTTTTCTTATTTAAATATCTTTATAAATTTATTTGAACACTTGTTCATAGTGAAGTAAAATCTAAATAATATGTAACACTGACTGGGACTTTCTTAAAGAATGTGAACTGTCGGGCAGAACCTTTTTTGATAATCATGACTATTGTTTGATATAGATGAGACAGAAGTTGTTATTTTTTCTCCCATATTAAATAAACCTTGTTAAGCGTTTGTAAGGAAACAAACTTTGGATGACTGTTATAAATATCACAGATTCATAGACAATACCTGTTATAATTTTTTATGTTCTTAATTGTTTTACCAAAAACCAAAACATAATGAATCAGTCTGCAATACACAATTTATTATTATAAAATTATATATGAAATTGATAAAACTTAGAGATAGATATCTAATTCTCCATAACTATGATAACCAAGGTGCATGTGGGAACTGAAGTTGTTTAAACATATCAAAGAAAACCTAAAAACAAATTTAAAAGCCCCAAATATTGTGGAATACTTGCTGAGTTAATCTATCAAATGGAAATATTATTATATTCCATGTAAGAAAAGAGATTGTTTCTGCTATGTCTATTTTATTAAAGGTACAAATAGCTTAAGATTTGTGAATAAAAAGTATGTTAATTAGCAATGATTAGATAGCATTTACAGAACATATGATTTCATATATAGCATGTATAGGTATACATATTGTACTTACTTTTTATTACTAGCTGAAAACACCTAACCAACTAATGTGTTCATTCATAACAATGTTATTTTTAACAGTTATGTGTACGTTGAAGAAATTACTGAATTAGTCATGTTATATGATTGTATTTTTTTCTGTGTTAATTGTTGTTTTGAATTTTAATAGTCTTAAACTTTTCTTCATTGAGAATTACAAAAGTAATATGAATCTGTTATATAGGTAGCAAAACTTTTAGGAATTTTGGTCTTCAATGCTCTTCAACTTCGTACTTTATTTGGCCCTTTCAACATTTTTGGTTTCGAGCGTCACTGATGAGTCTTTTGTAGACAAAACCCGCATCTGTCGTATATACAAAATTTGGTCCTGGTCTCTATGATGAGTTTATTTATATAGGTAGACTCAATTACAATGTACAATCATGAACAAAGGAAGATAACTTCATCTCAAATTTATAATTTGCCTAGCTTATTTATTTTAGATGAAATTTGTCCTTTCAGTCCTTGCAAGCAATTTTATAAAAATTGATATGTACAATAACCACAGTTTTCTTAAGTATCTAGAGGTTAAGGAAAACAAGTGTTTAATACAGTGCCATTGTAAACATTTAGACATAAGAGAGTAGTAAAACAAATAATCTGTATTAATAGTAATAAATTCAGGCAGCTTAAGTTTTTGTAATACTGTAAATACAAGATAAACAATTGAAAGTCTTGAGAGGGAACAATTTTACATGTTTAAGTGCTTGCTGGAGCATGGGCATATGTTGTATATATCTTAATGATCACATGATTAATAAAAGAAAATGTATAAATGCTAATAACCTGACAAAGTTAGAATGTAAGGTATACAAGTGAGTTTAACATAAGTCATCAAACCTTTTTGTATGAATACGTTTTGAGTCTAAATTTTTGGATTAGTTTTTCATGTACTATTATTAGTAGACAAACAGTTTCATTTTATCTGTAGAATGGCAGTAAGGTGTACAAACCCATCTGACAGTAACATGACTGATTTATTTTCATTTAAGTGATTTTTTTGCTGAGAGAATAATGCATTAAAACCCCTTCTGTCAGTCTGCTCCTGGTAATTTTAATGTCACCATTTGATCAACGATTCACTCAAGAGTCTTTATGACTTTGAAAATTAGACATTGTTTAGGGGAGAAGGACTTGTAAGAATCATCCATAGAGAAATGATAAAGTTATCAGTGTACAAATCTACTCGGCATGTGATAGGGGGAACCTGACTAGTTATTGTCGTTGGTATTTGTGTTAAGGTTAGTTTCGAGTAGAAAATCAACTGACATTGATTGAAAGAATCCCTGCAAAGTGTATGTTTCTATCTTATAGGAGTCATCTGACCTTAATGTCATTTCCATATTTTAATGAGCTATTTATATCTCTAAGACTGCCAGCATATCATTCTCTTAAAATCAATAAATCAGACAGACATTTCATGCTCTCCTTTGTTGTATATAATTGGTTATTGGCAACCTTAAATTACATATGATGTACATTTTATTTATTTGAGTATCTTATGTTAATCTCATGCAAGATGTAAAGCCTAAGTCCCATTCAATTACAGTTTACACATTTCAAGTTATGCTATTTTATACATACAAATGTTCATTATAATAAACTGTTTCAAGAAAGAATAAAAACTTTTTTATTGTTGACAATTTTCGGAAAAGTTTGACAGTTGCTTTTAATTTCTGGTTTTCTGAATATTCTTGGTTTAGTTTGTCATTTTATTCGATATTATAATGTTTTAATGGTATTAAAAAGAACCCTTTTTGAATATTGCGATTTGCTAAAGGAATGGCGAAAGACACGAAAGGTATATACAGATTCCAAGTCGAAAAGGAATTGTCAATGGCCTGGCAAAACAAAAACCAATAAGTCGACAAAATACAACATATAAAACTTAAAGACTGAATAAACATGAACAACTCAAAAAATAAAGTGTATTCTCATATGATCACTGAAGGATTATCAGCTCATGTGACATCTGTCCAGAAGGGTAAGCAGATAACTGTTAAAGACAACCAAAAAATAGATTTCGCAGAAATAAAAACCAACTTATTTGTTGAACGTTAAAAAAAAAGCACTGTTATGTTGCAATATTTTGTATCAACAAGGGATTTTGAACAGATAAAAATGGTTGAAATGTAAAAACAAAAACTAGTCGGATTGCAATAAAATTTAAACAAAAACTAGTTTAGAAAAGTGTCTTTACTGTTTTTCAAAGAAATTTTGACGTTAAAGCATACTTTTTGTTCAATATAACATAAAAATAAGGAAATGTTTAATGATTGTCAATGAGACAACTCTCCGCCAGAGGTCAAATGACGAAGATATAGGCGACAAAAGGTCTCCATACATCCTATCGGAATACATTTTTCGCTATAATAAGTTATCAAAATTACCAGGATTATAATTTAGTACGCCAGACACGCGTTTCGTCTTCATAAGACTCATCAGTGACGCTCAATCAAAATATTTATAAACCTAAACAAGTACAAAGTTGAAGAGCATTGAGGATCCAAAATTCCAAAAAGTTGTGCCAAATACGACTAAGGTAATCAATGCCTGGGATAAGAAAATCCTTAGTATTTCGAAAAATATAAAGTGCACATATATAAACATGTGAAACATTAAAAAGTAAAGTCCTTGTTGACGAACAAAAACAATTGATGAGAAAAACGTACATATGATGGACATGAACCAATGATTGCAAACGAATTCAAATTGATGATAAACTTGATGTGAACTTGTCGCCTACTCTGTACAAAATCATTCAAAAACATCAGAATATTATACGCCCTATACATTTGCATATTGTGTCCTATGCCCAAGTTTACAGTTAACGCCTCTGCAGGTGGACGTTTTGTGTCGTCTCCGATAGTATCACCATATTGTATGGAAGGATTGTACGCTGTCCTCGTCTTCCTGGTATGATTCATCTGACGACCTTATTTTCATGGTTATTGATCAATGTTTAGTTTTTCTTGGTTAAGACTTCTTAGAAACTATAAGCAATAGGTCAACTATATTTAGTGTATTGAATCATTGTAATGATTTACACCAGTTCTTTTTGGGGGCCCTATAAGGTTGTTGTCCGGTGTGAGCCAAGGCTCCGTGTTGAAGACCGTACCTTAATTGGCATATAATGGTTTACTTTTATAAATTGTGACTTGGATGGAGAGTTGTCTCATTGGCACTCGTACCACATCACCTATATCTGTATTTCTCCTTCGATTTATATGACCTTGACCTCAATTTCTTGGATCATTTTAAGTTTATGTTCTAGTTGTAGAAAAGCTTTATATTTAGTACTTTCAACATACTATCAATGGTTAGTAAAGTAGGCAAGACATTTCATCGGGTGCACTGTTGTCTTAAACGATAACCATACTACATTTGGTGTATGGCATGATGGTAAGATGTACATGTCCAACTGTCAGGTTTCATCCTACCTTACCTAATTTTCATGGTTCAATGGTCAAAGTTAAGTTTTTGAGTGTTGGTCTTTTGTTCTAATACTATATGCAATAGGTCTATTATATTTGGTGCATGGAATTATTTTATGATGTACATGTAAGTCTCGCAGGTTTTATTTGTCCTTTACCTCATTTTCACACCTTATTGCTCAGTGGTAAGTTTTTGTGTTTTGGTCTAATTTTCGTAAACTTTAAGAAAAAGGTCACCTATTTGTGTTGTGTAGAGGAATTGCACGCTGTACCTGTCTACCTGGCATGGTTCATCTGACCTTGACTTTGACCTAAGTTTCATGCTTCGTTGATCCATGTTTAGTTTTTCTTGGTTAAGTCTGTTTCTTAGAAACTAAAACAATAGGTCAACTATGATTAGTGTATTGATAGATTGTAAGGTGTACATGTATTTCTCCTTCTGTATATATGACCTTCACCTCATTTTCTTGGATCATGTTAAGTTTATGTGATAGTTGAAGAAAAGCTTTATATTTAGGACTATCAATAATAGTTATTAAAGAAGGCGAGACATTTCGGCGTGTGCACTCTTGTCTTAAACTATAAGCAATAGGTCAACTATATTTGTTGTATGGAAGGATTGTAAGTTGTTTATATCAGGCAGGTATCATCGGAACTTTACCTCATTTACATGGTCCATTGGTCAATGTTAAGTTTTCATAGTTAAGTTTGTTTCTTAGATACTATAAGCAGTGAACTATGTTTAATGCAAATATTGATTGTAAGGTGTACATGTCTGTCTGGCATGGATAATCTTACTTTGACCCCATTTTCATGGTACATTCGGCAATGTTTATTTATCTTGGTCGGTTTCTCAGAAACTATAAGGAATAGGTCAACTATATTTGGTGAATATAATGATTGTAAGGTGTACATGCTTTTTTCGTTTGGTTTATCTGACCTTTTCCTCATTTTCTTATATCATATTAAGTTTTTGTGATACTTGTAGTAAAGCTTTTTATTCAAGACTATCAACATAAAAGCAATGGTTAGTAAAGGAAGCGAGAAAATTCGGTGTGAGCACTCTTGTATGATTGTAAATAGTTATCAAAGGTACCCGGATTTTAATTTAGTACGCCAGACGCGCGTTTGGTCTACATAAGACTCATCAGTGACGCTCATATCAAAATATTTATAAAGCCAAACAAGTATGAAATATATCAAAAGAGAATTTAAATGTCGGTTGAACAGGATTTACTGATGCTTCTTATTTGTAAACACGTTCTCCGTATAATATTGGACCGAAACCTCTTTTCTGTTCAAATGTCTTATAATATCATATTTATCTCTGACAAAATGATATGTAACATGTTATTATTGGTGACAATGAAAAACAAGTTTGTAGTGCACACTTCCAAAAGGAAATTCACTGGGTACGAAGAGTACCAAAACATCAAACGCTACATACATAAAACAAACATGCAAAAAAGTAGACAATGTTGTATTTATTGTGATATATAAAAAGTGACATTTATTCTTAATTGAAGTACAAAAAGTACAAAATCATACAAATATAACATAAGCACATTCATCAATGGATAACGATGTTAAAATAAAAACTAGTGGTGATCTTATCATCATGACCATTTTCCCATAATGTTCATCAGTGACGCACATACAATTAATAATAGACTTAGACGAATGGTACATGAAGAGTTTATACAGTCATTTTGTATCGTTATTCTTCCTTCTACACCTTTGGTAATTGGTCTGTTTGATTTTAAATATTTAATAAATACATTACTGTCCAAGGAATCTGAAATTATAAAAAAGAATAAATTTCGAAAGATGTGCAAATATAACAAAATGAATGTGCTAATACAAAATTTAACCTGTTGATTTATTTTTTGTAATCTACATTTAATTTCAATTGAGAGCCAGTGCTTTAACTTAGATATTCAGTAAACATCCGTAATGTTCCTATATTAAATACCTCATAAATGTAACAGTATGATAATAACATTGAGTTTACACATGAATATAAATTCAATATGTAATATTGAATTTAATTTTATCTTACCTCCTATACATTTCTAGGAATATGATTGGTTAAAAGCGTCCGCGTGGAGACGGTGTATATTTGATATTAGGATAGTAGGGAGGCGGGACTTAATTCATACACGGTTAGTAGTGGAGTTACGTCCCTTTCTATTCCATATTAGGTAAAAAGGGAGCCGGGGCATATGTCATACACGGTTAGTAGTGGTGTTGCGTCCCTTTATAAAAACAAAACGGTACTGAGAAAAATCTTAAAGGTTTCAACAGACGAAGAAATTGATGATTAAGATTGAAATAAATTCATAAAACACATTTAAACCTATTAAATTGTTATTGCTGGCATCTGTCTTTGTAGGATCAATGAAAGTAGTTTATTAATACCAATAGTATTGAAGACTTGCTTATTTTGATAGGTCACTAGTCTAAATTGCACACTTAAGATAGTCGGTTAGATAAATTCGTTACATAGTGTGCTAGTGACCTAATATGGTATATATGGGGTCAGTAAATTCCATATGTGGATTCGAGCTTCGCTCTCACCCCATATGGAATTTAATGACCCCATATATACCGTATTAGGTCACTAGCACACTATGTAACTAATTGTGTCGGGCTGCGTAAGTGATTGTAAGTGCATCGCGTTCCCATAATTTAGAGATTTTGTATGATTGCTGTGTCATTTGAGTACAAACAAGTGAGCCAGTATGAGTGCACAATTAGTATACCCAAATAAATGCCAACTTTTTATGAATTCAAATACAAATCCACAAAACCAAACAAATAAAGTTGTCAATTAAAAAAATCCAGCATTTTGATGATATCATCTACAGTGTATTTGTTTTGGAATCAGTGTGGTTCTCCACAAAATAAATAGTATCATGGCTCAAAAACAAGGAGATCTGTATCTACAAATCCTTTTTTTTTTGGTAGAAGTTCTGTTCAAGAGAATATGCAGTAGATATTTCAATTAAGCATATGGCAGTGTAGTGTATACCGTAGAAACATCAAAAGATTTAATATCATAGGAAAATGTTGTGTTTTCGAAGTACATCTTTTAATGACAAACAAAACGTCTAATTCATTTATACTTTAATAATGTCTATTATATCTTGAATGAGAAAGACTCCTAAAAATAGTATATCAAAAATACCAAATGCCAAGGCAAATTCAAAAAGGGTTAGTCATTTCACGTTTAACATATAGTTTCCCAATGACAATACCAAATTCCCTTTCGTTTTTGCCTGATATATTCAATATATTATATGTGATGGTCAGTTTTTACAACTGAGATACTTACTAAATTCTGTATGATGAATAAGATTATTCTTTATAACTGAGATACTTACTAAACTCTGTATGATGAATTACAACTGAGATACTTACTAAACTCTGTATGATGAATTACAACTGAGATACTTACTAAACTCTGTATGATGAATTACAACTGAGATACTTACTAAATTCTGTATGATGAATAAGATTATTCTTTATAACGGTATAGCCATCACCACCTTTTATAACAAAATTCAGCGCAATCACTCTGTAAATCTTTTCGTCGTCAAGAAGCTGATATCTAGGAATCCAGCAGTCACCACATCTTGTTGAAATCGATACAACTCTGGATCCAGGGTCGTTGCATAAATCATATGTAACATGTATACCTGCATAAGGTGTTCATTAATTATTTAATTTGTTTTAACTATTTCAATGACATCTAAATATCTAACTATTGCTACTATGTAAATCAGATAAACGTTGCTTTTTATATCTGTACAAACAAAGTTACACGTATAGTCTGCTTTCAGCGAATATCGAAATAAGTCCTGATTATCCTTGTGTTCGTATGGTACAGAAAAACATGTTGTGGGATTCATTCTTGTTTAGCATTTAAAGTTTATCTACAATATATTCAAAATGATCTTATTAAGCCATGTCAATGATATTGCCCTGGTTATAAGACATGGGATACGTTGTACCACGGACAATAACAATGTCAATGGTAGTGCCCTGGTTATATGACATGGGATACGTTGTACCATGGGCAAAAACAATATTAATGTTAATGGTAGTAACCTTGTTATATGACATGGGATACGTTGTACCATGAGCAAAAACAATGTCAATGATATTGCCCTGGTTATACGACATGGGATACGTTTTTACCACGGACAATAACAATGTCAATGATACTACCCTGGTTATACGACATGGGATACGTTTTTACCACGGACAATAACAATCCATCAGCATGTATATCGACCAAGTATTAGTACTACATATGTATGCATTATTGTTAAAAAAAAAATTGCTAATGTCTAGAAACATTCAAGCTTAGTTAAAATTTCAAAATACAACCTTTTCTTATCGGTTTAATTTAAGGATTTATTTAATGCTCCTTTTCACACAAATGCTTGCAAAATTGATGCCATTTTATTAATTGTAAAACTTGTTAAAAAATATGTTAACCTAACTTACCCGAATACCTTCGTTTTATGAGTTAATTTATTTTGTGCAGAATGATTTAATGAAATTAAGATTAAGCCATACATCAACTAATTTTGCCTCTAGCAAATGAAAATTATTATTTTACAGGATATAACTGAAATTTGTTTTATTTCCCTTCGTAGGTTGCGTACATACTGAGATGTAACAATCTGATGATCTGGCTATTATGAAAACGTTAGGCAATTGCATCGTGATTAATTAATAACCAGTGCACTGTAAGTTGTAACATTTAATAACTGGAAAAAAAGATTTCGAACAGTACTGATAGTTATCAAAGGTACCAGGAGTATAATTTAGTACGCCAGACGCTGAACCTTACCAATATGTTTATTTTGGATTTGCTCTAGTCGAATTATTGCAGCCCCTAATTTCATACGGTACTAGCAGGTTTTTTCCCTCTGATGTTATTCATTTTAACCGTAGTATTGCCCTTCTCTTCGACCCATAGTTATAAAAAAGTCCCCTTGGTATCCTCACCCATTTTGATAATATCTTAGCCATATCATTGCAAATCGAATGCTTGTGGTCGTCGATTCTATCATATATGTGATTTCTATGCTACTTCATGTATTACTTCGTTTAGTTGTATCCATTTCTTTCTAGTCTTTTTCAAGATGGTTTGGTAAAGTCTTAGACTAGCATCATTTAGGCCTTGTTTTAATTATGGGCGCAATTTATGTGCCATTAAACGTTTACTCTAAATCAACTCTTGGTTGACAAACCTATTTAAGGACGTTACAATTGTCCACAATAATAATAACGTTAGCTACTTGTGAAACTATTGTAAATATTCACCCAACAAAACGATACCTATCCCATTTTAATATTGAGTGTAAAATGTAATTGTTTTGTTAAAATCGCTTGAAAATATTTGAAAATAGTAATGTCAATATAATTCTCCGAAGTTATCGATTGATTCTTTGACATTTTAAAGAGAATGCATGATAGAATGGTTTACACCTTAATTTTGATCTACAATTAATACTGTAAATAGTTTATCTTTTAATCATTTTGTGATAGAATAACTTGTGTCATGTTTATATATATGACCCTTTGGAATCTGAAATTGAGATGATCTTATTCTATCTTATCCAATCATAATTGATCACTGATTTCTAAACCACTATGTGTACATTAATTACCTGAGACTTGGAGAAAAGCACCTGGTCTGTCTGTAGGATCGTAAAATTCTACAGAATGTTCAAATGAAGCTCTTATGTACTTTCCTTTTATTGTTATAACATCTACCATGTTTCCGAAAGGCATTGTTGTTAAAACATCGCCTTTAGATATATTTCCTAAAATTACAAAGATAATGTATATATATATATATATAGGCGTAAAAAATAAATTTCACATGTGCAGATATATATATTCATTAAATAAAATAATAAAATAAGTAAAAAGTTAACAGTTCCATTCTATCGATTTCATCCTTCCTGAAGAGTCCCAATGGAAGGATGAAATCGATAGAATGGAACTGTTAACTTTTTACTTATTTTATTATTTTATTTAATGAATATATATATATATATATATATATATATATATATATATGTACTACAGATATCAATAAATTCATACGAGAACCCACTTTGAATTGAAAAAAAAAGTTTTGCAGTTCAATGTTTTTTTTATTGTTTTCCTCATATAGTTAATCGTGTTTCATTCTGTTTTAGTTTGTAACCCGGATTTGTTTTCACTTCGGTTTATGACTATTACACAGCGGTATACTACTGTTACCGTTATGTACATTTGAGTTCATATTTACAGAGAACAAATGGTTAATTGTCTACTTTATACATTTATCAAAAGCGATACATTAAAATAACATGTTTTGTTGCTAAGCGACTATAGAACAAGAACGGTTGATCTCAAACTTTAAATTTGTGTCATCCATTGATTCAAACTGTTTGTATTAAACAAGGAAAATGACAGGCTTATCAAATACAGGTTAATGTGCGCACTTTTTTCTTTATTAGTAACGACTGAACCGGTGTCTAAATGGCCATTGGGTTAACGTCTACTTGTTCTGATTCCACTATGATTAGAATATATATTTTGATTTTTTTTTATTACGTAGGCTTAAGCATAATTCGGAGTTTAGTATGACGTTCATTATCACTGAACAAGTATACATATTTGTTTCGGGGCCAGCTGAAGGACGCTTCTGGGTGCGGGAGTTTCTCGCTGCATTGAAGACCCATTGGTGGCCTTTGGCTGTTGTCCGCTCTATGGTCAGGTTGTTGTCTCTTTGACACATTCCCCATTTCCATTCTCAATTTTATTATTTCTCATTGACCTGTAACCACACTTTTTTATACATATTATTGAGCGTTTATTAAATTGAACTATATAGTTCGTAGTCGATAAGTTTAGAATATCTAGTACCTTGTCCTATAGGGCTCCTAATTCCTCCAGAATTTAAGATAGCAATAGGCTTGTCTGTCCAGGAGTCGTTTTGTGAATATCTAGATGCATGAAAAGTTACCATGGCATCCGTGATTAAATTTCCTTTGAAAACATAATAGGACAAATTCATAACATTTAGTGCTAATGTTACTAGTGTATTTTTACCAGAACTAAATATCATTTTAAATTGTACTAAATAACAGTATTTAATATAATAAAATTTTATATAACTTTTAAAGAATCATGAGAATTGCAATGATTTTCTATAATGTCCTCCAATTCTAATTTTCAAACAGATAGTACTTTAATAGTAGAAGTAGAAATAAAACAGTTAGTAATTTCATATGTAGAAATAAAACAGCACTATTTTATATTACTAGATTAAATTTATTGCATTTGTAAACACATCGTAATGAGTCAATAATTCAATTAAATTTTCAGATAAGACGTATCAGATCATAAAAGCCTTTCAAATGTCAATTAATACTGTTATCTTTTTGAATAATTCAAGCATTCCACAAAATGTTTGCCTTTCATTAAACAAGATTCTATCATATAAACCAATGTTGTCGTTCATGTAAAATTACCGTACGAATCCATTTGTTCAAATAAATCTTCTTCACAATGTCAAAAATTGCAATTTTAACTCAGTTTTAAGAGAGAAATTGTCTTTCTTTCCAAAATAATCTCTTTTTTACATTTCACTCCCTGTTTTTTTTCATGGAACTTTTCCGTTTTCTTAATCAATAATTAAGTTAGTTACCAATGCTAATAGCACAAATGTATAGGGTGTGCTATCCTAGATTTCTCAACATTGAAAAAATAATTACAAATTTGCAGATCTTAGATTTCCATAATTATTATGTGTTATAAAGCAATCAGCCAAGCACAAGGTATGTTTAGATATAAAACATAACTCAATAACAAAATGACTATAATAACACTATACAAAGTATACAAACAAAGATTAAGTTTGCTTAGTATAACTGTCCAAGATAATATTATACCATACCTAAATTACATTCATGAAGCCTGCAAACTTTATTGTCACCTTCTAAATATACTGCACTGTAACCTACAATTTTATTCTTTTCCTTTTCAACTGCTGGTTTCATAGTATCAAGAATTCGTTCTATGGCTGGGTCTATTTAAAAAAAGAAAAACGAAAATAGGATTTCTTACTTCGTCAATAATTTTTTTGTATTCGATTCAAAAGTCCCGTGGTGATACTGTAACCTTAATTGGTTTTTTTTCTGTCAACCCGGTAGCATTTTAAATATTCAAAAAATGTGACAGACTTTTCTTCGCCGATGGTCTTTCGTTTATTTTCGTTTATTTGACACCGGTTGATTATCGCCTATTGACCTTTTTGCAGTGTGTGTCATATGCGAATGCATGCAGTTTCATCGTGGCGTATTTACATTTATTTTCATTGAACAACTTGGATGTCAAGAGTACTTATAAATATTCTACTGAACTTAAAGTACTGAATATTGATGTTGATGGCAAGTTGAACATTGCACATTTTCCGCGTTTTTGTAAAATCTTGCATCAAAGTAAACTTTACTCACGAAATTCAGTTTTGTTTTTACTATTTCTTTATTGTCATTTTAAGGATTTCAATTACAAAATATGTTATCAATGTATTAGTGTTGTCAAGTGGTAAAGTTGATGAGAGCGGTAATACCCATTTGTGAGATCTGCTCACAAGCATTCTAGCTTTTGGGAAGCTAGTTGGCATGTATATAAGATACATTTTGCGCTACTACATATCAGTGTTGCACATGCTTTTCTGGTTGTTATTTGCAAAACTAAAGAATGTCTCCCTTTGGGGAAAGCTTGTACAATATTAAACACAAGTGAATGCTTCGACTCTCTGTAGTCGAGGATAATTTCCATAGAAGTATTCCCAAAAAGATCTTTGGAAATTAGAATGTATCGATTGTTTATCACTTATCTTGTCATTCATCAATTTATGAACAAATTCAGAAACTCCATAGAAAATCAAAATTATATCAACCGTTAAGGTGAAAATGAATTATTCTCTCTTTTTGAACAAATTCATTTAGTAACGCAACCTGCTTTTTCAGTGGTTGTTAATTTAATAGATTAATTCGGCTTATACTTTATCAACATTCTGAGCACATGTTCTAAAAATTACAATTTGCCTTGCATACTTCTGGAGTATAGAAATTTCAATTATAATAGAAGAAAGTTCAATGCAATTATTAAACTTTTTAACGACATTATTGTTTCTTTTCTTTTAAATCTAAATGCATAATTATTTCAATTTTTCTTTTGGTTTTATGTATATGTAATTATAGATCAATGAAATTACACCAACTGGGAGCAATTCAGAAGTCAGTCATTTTCAACATATTAGCGATAGATACATTCTAAGAAGTCTTCAAAATTGCATTAATAATATGAACATTTCTGAGTATAAATATTTACCGAAATCAATTTTATTTGAGAACTGTAATTTTCTAATTTGCTTTATTAACATGTGGCCTACATTCGTTCTTTTAATTTAAAGTCACTTAGATATCTATGTTGATTTAGCTGAGCTGATTTAATCAGTTGACATGAATTAGCAGCTTTCAGGGAAGTTGTTGAAACATGTGTCCTTGAAGCCTCGGTCACAACTTAACGGATAGATCGAACGGATAACTTTATTTTCCATACGTTCATGTCCGTTAGACGTCCGTCTATATCCGTTTCATGTCCGTTTAGAGTATGTTTTATCTGTCGACGTCGATGTTGAAAGAATGTGAAACGGACTTCTACCGGACGCATAACGGATAAAACTGATGATAAACGGATCTGAAACGGATAAATGCCAATATAAAATTTATCGTCAGAAATGCCAATTGTTGGAATGTCAGATTTATTAAGTGTCATGAATTCTTATTATTCATAATCGATCTTAGAGTAAGAGCACATCTTCACTATCAAGCAGCTCTTATTCAGGCCAGACACTACCCTTTGGCATTTTGCAGAACAAATTTAAATCAAACCCAGTTAAACAAAAAGTTTTTAAATATTTATGCGATTAACTTGTATTATTATTGTCGCCTTTAATTTTTCCGTATATCTTGTTCATCCGTTTTATCCGGTACGCTTCCGGTATATGAACGTTTAAATGCGGTATTCGTCCGTTGGATGTACGTTCGACATCCTTTTTGTCCGGTACGTTCCCGTTTCTAGTACGTTGCATATCCGATGTGTGTCCGTTATGCATTCGTTACGGTCCATTATATTTGGTCAGTACATCGACAGACTCCCAACGGATAACAATTTTGTCAATGGACAACTTTTATTTTCATCCGTTAAGCGTCCGTTCGTGCTATCCGGTAAGGTATGACCACAACTACACGCTATCAATTACATCATTAGAAATGCATCAACAACCTGAAAGACAAAGCTTTTATACTTCTTGATCTATGATCTATCTTTAACCGGTCGTCCATGTGTACTAAATCTTTGGAACCCCGCGGAGACTGTCATGATTTACTAATTGATCCTATATTTCAACAGCAGGTACAACTTCTTTTCGAGGACCTTTGTGTTTGTTCAGAATGCAATGCGTAGCAACTACTGGTTTAAATTGGGACAAAGAATCAAATGCCTCGTATATGGGAAAAAAGTAATAAAAGGTACCAGGATTAGAATTTAGTACGCCAGACGTGCGTTTCGTCTACATTAGACTCATCAGTGACGCTCATATCAAAATATTATAAAGCCAAATAAGTACAAAGTTCTTAATCAACAAGTAAAAAAAAAATCAACGCTTTGCACGATGAAGAACCATAACAACAACTATGATGAATTGGTAGGCGACTGCTGCAAGGCAAACATTTTAATCCTGTTCAATCACTTTTTAAAATAGCAGTCTAATTTTACCGCCCTTCATCCGAGTTGATCACTGAAGTTCACAATGATCAATAAATCAAGTACACGAGTCTCACTAGTCTTTATGTTACGTGTTGATAAACATCTGTTGAGAAGCTTTGTTTTTATACAATATATGATATAAATAACAGGCAGTTTGTTAGAATCAGATGTTCCATCGTTTTGAATTATGCAACCAAAAAGTACAATAACAAAAATACCGAACTCCGAGGAAAATTCAAAAGGGAAAGTCCGTAATCAAATGGCAAAATCAAAAGCTAAAACACACCAAACGAAAAAATAACACCTGTCATATTTCTGACTTGGTACAGGCATTTGTTCATGTAGAAAATGGTGGATCTAACCAAATACCTCCTAATTACATATCGACGAATTTATGTAAATACTTAGTCTAGTATCTTTTTTTAATTTTCATATTATAGTTAAAATTTATACCTTGTTCAGTAGAGTTGTCCAGGAGTATGGGTTCACCATTCCAGCTGTCTACATCTCCGTCACTGTTAAAGGTGACGTTCAGGAATCCTAAGTATTTTCCTGCCCAGAATGTTTGAACCACGAGAACTTTCCTACCATTACTTTGAGTGATGATAGTGGGATATGGTCCTTCTGGTTGTTCATTTGATGGCTGTTTACCTATAATTTTAAAAACAATCTGTAGTCATATTTTCTTTTTTTTTCGGTAGGAAATGTTTGCAATGGAAAAGAGGTAATGCCGAATTCCTTTCTTTGTTTTCACCCATAAATTGAAAATCGCATAGTTGCTTAGACTATTAGAAAAAAAGTTGAAAAAAAAGAAAATACAAAAAATACAAAACTCCGAGGAAAATTCGAAACGGAAAGTCCGTAATCAAATGACAAAATCAAAACCGTAAAAACATCAAACGACAAAAACACATCAAACGAAAGAATAACAACTGTCATATTTCTGACTAGGTACAGTCATTTGCTTTTGAAGAAAACGATAGATTTAACCTGTTTTTTAGGCTAGCTAAACCTCTGACTTGAATTTAGTCATAAAATAAGACTAAAAATTCAACAAATATTAATAATTTTTAATTAGTGATGTATATTGCTGTTGATGACAAATTTGGTAAGATATTGCCAATTTAATTCTTTGTAGAAGGTAATCGAATACGAAAATGAATAACAATATCTTTAGTTATTATACGTTTAGTACAGACACGTAGGTGTAATACTGTAAATATCAGTTTAGTTTGAAAGTTATTTTGATAATGACCAATATTTGAAACAAATTCATAGTAATTGATTCTGTCTCTGTGCATGCATAAGTCAATAAAAGTATTAATTTAAGTTTTAAGTTTAAACCCTTAACTGAGTATTGCATGTGTCTCATATTATTGCATGTTTCGTTCGTTTGGTTGATACAGTGTTTGCTCTTATCCTTTGTCAATTTGTTAAGTGATCTATAAAGTACATAATTATTCACCAGGTGTTAAACAATACTTTGTAAGTAATAGACCAAAAAAATGATAAACACAAATTCCTTTTCCAACAACCCAAGAACATATCTTTTGATTCATTTTACTATATATCTCACATGTGAATACATAAACCAATTGATTCAGAACAGTAAACTTTTCGCAAGTGTAGCATGATCTCTGTACAAACGGTGTAAGGTAAAGGCATTTTCGTATGTAAAACGATTTTTCGGGACTTTGAAAATAAGTAGCACGATATGGATCTTAATGCAGATCGTCATTTTTTCTTCTTCTTAGATTTAAAATCAATACTCATTTTTAAAATAAATTGATAACAAAAATAGTCAGTAAGACGATGCTTGCTCATATCAACCAACCAGTATAGAGAAAACTATGTGTATGACCTCCGACGAGTACATCAAGTCCATCAACTGCCGCTGCAAGCTTTTTGTCTCTTCCATATCCATAGTGACCCACTCCAATAATGATCTTTACTCCTTTACTTTTAAGCGCTGCAACCTCTTTACGAACGGCCTCTACTACTGGTTTGAAGGATACCGTATCACCTAAAATAAAGATGCCCAACTAAACAATTATATCTTGCTCAGATAACAATTCGCGTAAGACGCAAATTTGTTTTTGCTTTAGACTATTCTTTCCAGTGTATTTACAGCATAAAACAAAACTGATACATTGTCAAAACGAGTTGAAAATTAGTTTTTTAGGATTAAATTTTACACTAGCAAAGGTTGCTGATTTTTTAATTGCTTACTTTGTGACAGATATTATATTTCACAAGCAAACGCTATTTTCCTCACTTTCAAAGGAAGTTTTTTTTAACTTTTTTTAAAATTTTGACTGCCTCTGCAGGTAAAGATATTTAATGTTTTTAGTGGAAATTCACTGATTGACCGTAACAGACTTTCTAAATTTTTACACGTACAAGGAACATGGCAGTAAACCAAGACATCTAATGTTTCATCCCTTTGCGATAGGGCGTGGAAACATATTCAAGTCCTTGACAATGCCAAGTGCAATACCAAGGTCAACAAGGTTCTATCGACATACGATAGAAGATCACGTGACCGTATTCCTGTTCCTATATAGTTAGCCTTTGGGGTTAATTCATATACAAAAACAATATAAATTTTCGACGGTAATTTTGGACCTCTAACCAGACGCTTGTCTACTGTTGGAAACTGCTTGTTGTTTTATCAGAACTACACTGTTTTATAACACCATTTCCATTGACCTATTTCATAGGTTAATAATATTTCACTGAAAAACATTTTTATAAGGTTGTATCTCCTTTTTTTTTATACTTATGCTGTAATGGTTATATGCTTAAATTGTTTGCATTGTTAAATCCCAATATACGGGGAATTCTTAGCAAATCCAGCAGTCAAACAATATATGAAAATATCACACAGTTGAAAAATCCATGCTAGATCTCATATAGAAATAAAGAAATATATTTCTAAACCAACATTCGTTGTAGTGTAATGTTTTATTTTCAGAAAAAGGGGATGCCTTTATTTGTCTTTAAGTTACTTGTCTATAAAAAAAAAAAAACACAATCGAACAAAGGGTTACCTTTCATTTACTTAAATTCTACTCCTATATAACTTTTATGTCTGAGTCAAATATTTCAGATATAGCTTTAATTCAATTTTTTACCACTGCCACCAGAGATATTTAAACACGTATACATAGATATATGTCGATGCTGTACAAAATGGGATATACACCACTATTGGATTCACACGACGACTAGGCAATTATTACTAAACAATTCTTTAGATAAACACCTATTGAATTACATTCATGATAACACGTACTACGTCTTTAAAAAGAGGCACCGAGTGCGACGCCTTCAAATGGTAGCATATTTTTAGAACATCAAATGCAATCTATTCAGTCTTTTAGCCCTGGTTTTGACGCCAAGGTCTGACAGTTCGAAAATTGATCACACGCACTTCTCTTTAACAGCTATTAATAAATATTAAATTTTATAGGTATATAGAGTATTTTCTCAGAGATAAGTGTCTGTGAAAATTAATATGAAACAAAATATAAACAGCGTTAAACGTAACTACTAAAACAAAAAACGATTTCATAACTTTATAATTTGATAGACATATCAATGATAGCTACATAAATTTAATGGTTATTATTATCCACGGCAAACCCGTTCGGCACGTATAAACAGACGGAGAACAAAGCGAGCGATCTTTTTCACAAAATTAACATGTTACAGTGCTTAAATATGCCATATATATTTAAACACTCTTTTTTTCCCCATAATTGTATAACGATTCTTAATTGTGACTATCAGTTTTTTGTTGGTTTTTTTTACTTTCCTTGCAATCAAAATGAAGTTGTATTAGAATTATTTTCATAACAGCGTAGACATGACAATTTCGCGTGCTCAGGTCAGGGGCAGAGTTATCAATAAATTATTGACTGGGTCAGATTAAGAGAGCATTCTTCTGTAACGATATTATGAAAATGTAATATTTTCTTCTAATTTCTCCTTTCATTTCATTAGCAACTCTCAATGAAATATTTGAAAAATCCTGTAGTGATGAATATTGTTACCATAGCTATAAATTCTTACAGATTCTAACGTTCTTTAATTGAATGTCAAACACATATTCCTGGCTCGTTTACTTCGTGTACCGAACTTTTAACTAAAAATGGTATGAAAGTTTACAGACGCCATGGTTAAAAATGAAAAAGAACAATAGACAAATTCAAACAATAGTACGCACAACACAGCATAGAAAACTTAAGACTGGGCAACACCAACTCTACCAAAAACTAGTGGTGATATCAGGTGTTCCCCCAAAAGGGTAAACAAATCCTGTTTCACATGTCGCATCCGTCGTTTAATCAAATCCTGTTAGTTAAAACCAAGTAACAAGTCTAATTCGGTATAGGTACCATTCGTGAAAATGCCGATTGCGGTATACACACTCGTCAGCCAGACACTTCGATTTTAAAACCTAACATATTTGCTTAAATGATATCCATATTTTTCCATTTTCATCTGATATTTTTATCCAGAGATACCTATAGCTAGCTATAAATTAAAAGGAAGAATCCGTAAACATTATGACGTCGAACCAACGATTGTTTTTACCCAAACTCTTTTCTCTTTTCCCCACCTTATTCCATCTTTTTAAATTTCTTGAACGTATATTATTAGCACTTGTATATACTAGTTTTTATATGTACATAACGAATTCATGAATAAAATATGTTTACACTAAAACTTTGAGGAGATAAGATTAAATACACAATCCTATGGAAAAAAATCTTACTTCTAAAATTTTATGTTTCCATTAAACACTATGTTACCATAGGAGTAAGTACTCTTGGATATCATCAAATAAGTGTTTTTTTAAAATACACTAGGGCCATGAACAATATGATATGTCCAAAAAGATATGTCATTTGAATATCAGAAAATCATTGATGGGCATGCTAAAAAAATGATTTGACCCATTTTTATATGTCAAGATGTATTTTTTCTCTTAGATTATTTTAAATCTTATATGCTAGGGAATTTAGTCTGTGTGTTTTTATACTCATAACAATATACGTTTCGTGATAAAATCAAAGGTCTGGTTTTAATTTGTATTTTCTTAAACTGTTCAGTGAATTATAATCCTACAAATTGGAGACATTAGATATACCCAATATGGCCATAAATATTTATTCTATTTTCAGTTGATCCGGTTACGTAAGAATATGTCTAGTTTGAAAATCTGTGGTATTTGGATACCGAGTTTTTAACATGTAAAAATTATCATGACTGTGTATTTAAAAAAAAAAGTCTCAAACGCAATTATGCAATAGATATTGTTTTGTACGTGTTTTGTTTTCAAATACTAAAATATTTAGAATATCAGTAACAGGAGATGTCGTGTATTATTCGCTGATGATAGCTAAGACAGCAACCAAACGACACAAACAACCATTATGTTGGCGTTCATGTAAAACCATATAGAAACAATAACCACTGAACGATGGTTTGCTTTGAGGACAATAACGTTGTCAGCTAAATCTTATGCAAAAGTTTTAGTAATAGTTATTTTTCGAGAAAACATCACGCAACTCTCCATGCAATGTTTTATCGTTTTACCTGGATTTGAAATGGATGAGGTATCTTCTGTAATGTAGCCAATAATGCCAATATTTTGTCCGCTCTTGGTCAGGACGATATGTTGCTGGAATTTCCCTTGCAATCGAGGTTCGCGTGATGCGTCTAAGTTACAAGTTGTCACGGGAAACGTAAGGTTCTCCAAAAACGGAACCAGGCCAGCAACACCATTGTCGAATTCGTGATTGCCAAATGTCTACAATGATGTTATACATGACGTTATCAATTAATGTATTTATAAATAATTACCTCAACTACTATTACTCAAATGTATTGGCTTTATACTAGTACAATTTGTATAATACACAACATATGATCTTTGTGAAGTAAAAGTCAACATTGATTTACTGTAATTAACAATATATACTGTCATGAAATCTAAACAGACAATAAGTGATCGTATATCGGTTATCTCGAAAATATTGATTTACCTGTTCTTTTCCAGTAGGACTTTCATTATCATTTCTCTCCTACATTTTATCTAATTCATCTGCTGATAAATTTAACTGTGATATCTTTAGCTTTCACAAACATTTTGGTGTTTCGGTCATGTTATATGAGTGTTAACAGCTTTATCCATAATTATCTATACGCTTAAAAATGTTTACATAGTTCAATTTGTACGTGAAAAGTTAAACTAAATTTCGTGTATTTTGCGATGAAGAAAATAAAAGTTGTAACTTATCCCTCTGATTGTGACAGGTAAAAGACGTTTTCTATGGTTTTATTTATGATATAAACTTGTTATACATGTAGCCAATTTTTTTATAGTTTGAAGTTTGAATTTCACACGATAAAATCCATTCCAAATTTATGATAAACAGAACTACTTTTCATATACCTGTTTCCATTCCCTATAGTAAAGTTCTAGTTTTCCATTCTAAAGGAGTTAATGTATATCATAGTTGATGGTTAGATATAGATATATAAGAAGCTGAGGTATGAGTGCCAAAGAGACAACTCTCCATCCAAGTCACAATTTAAAAGTAAACCATTATAGGTCAAAGTACGACATTCAACACGGAGCCTTGGTATGCACGAGTCTGATTTCAATAGGCGTAGTATTCATATTACTTTAAAATTTTAAAAGCAGGAAAACATAACTTGATCAAAAACCTTTATCATATTTTTTTCTCTCACAGATATAGAGATTTATTTGGAAGTATGATTCCACGCTCAGGAACTAAATAAAAAGTGGTATTTCAGTTCATTGCTTTACAAAATAAGGAATTGTACTCCAATCTGTCTCTCTAGCTTAATGTACTTATAATTATATGGATGTTGTTCAAATACTGCGCTCGTATCGTTTTGAAGTAAATCTTAAAAACCTCGTTTGTTTTTAACATCTGTATGCACTATTTAGTATGCTTTTGATGTTCAGTGGTTGTCGTTTGTTGATGTGGTTCATTAGTGTTTCTCGTTTCTCGTTTTTTACATAGATTAGACGGTTTTCCCGTTTGTATATGTTTTTTCACTAGTAATTTTTTTAGGCCCTCTATAGCTTGCTGTTCGGTGCGAGCGAAGGCTCCGTGTTAAAGACCGTACCTTGACCTATAATGGTTTACTTTTATAAATTATGACTTGGTTTGAGAGTTGTCTCATTGGCACTCATACCACATCTTCCTATATCATTTTGCCGTATGCAATCTCCTACATAAAACGGTGTTCAGTAAAGGGCGGCATAATTTTGTATCAATTTGACATGTATGTATAGACTTATAAAGATCTGATTCGTCCTCTAGATGATGTATATGGTCTAGACTGTATCAACAGGGATCAAGTCTGTGGGTTTGGAAAAGATAACAAGATGAAAATCAAATGTCACGATTCAGGAAAATAAAACCAAATAATATTTCATAACTAGTTCTACCGTAAATTGTTAAATCACGATCCTTGGTAAAATCGAACGAAAATGATGAAGACCGGAAAGGAAGAAAAGGGGGGGGGGTGTTGCACTTTCGAAGAATATAAGCGGTTTCTGATCAGCTAGTGGTATTGTTCGCGTTTCTGTTTAAAATTATGGGAATGATCATAGCATTTTAGAGGTAAAAAAAGATGTCAAGACCTCTCAAGTGTTGTTTCTTTATCTTATAAATATATGTATATTTACTATCTAACCACTAAGTAGAGTACAAATTAAAGTACCGAGTGACTGATAACAGTTCTAAAAGTATATGCATGTATTCAAATACAATTTATGTCCTCTCGCAAAGTAACAGTACATTACAGCGTATCATAGTAGCATTGAAAATAATTTAACCTAAACGTCATTTACAAATAGTAAAGTACAAATGTATTTACTTAGTAATGAATGCATTTTTTTCACATGAAAATTTACATATTTTTTCTACTTTACTGTAAGATTAATTCATATCCAAAACCTTATAGCTGCACATAAATATATGCAAATTTGGGCTGACGATATTTCGAAAACTGCCTATATATATAAAAAAAAATACGAGTAGCTCAAGCGCAGAGACTTAGCTAGGTGTCATAAACCACAATACCGTGCAATGTCAGCTGTCAAAGATCTAAAGAATTATTGTAAAAGTACAGTTACATAACTAATGAACTGTAAAAAATCATGTTATAAGAGTAATATTTTAATCATGCCAATACCGACAAATGGCCTGTTTCTTTATTGATTCTTTTAGTATAGTTCGTCGGACACTCTGCTGAAAATGGTCAAATCAACTTGTCTCTTACTTTGACACATTTCCCATTTCCATTCTCCATTTTATTCTGTAATTCAATGATAAGTAATTTTCATTTTGTCAATTATAAAAAAAAAATCACATGTTAAAAGTTAATGCCAACTCACCATTGCATCATAATGCAGCTCATTCATAAATAATGAAGCCTCCCTGCCTTTGAAAATATTAAACCAAAGAGATCCCTGGAACTGGTCCCCAGCATCCAATAGAACAACATTGTCATTTGTACTATTAATTTCTCTGACTTTCGTAACCCTTCTGGCTATTCCACCATAACAAAGTCCCTTCACCACATCGTCATGTTTGCAAGCAGATGTATATTTGTTCATTTGTTCCAAATGTGCATGTATATCATTGGTATGGAGTATTACCAAATTAAATCCATTAACAATTGTAACTATATTAAAGACAACTGCACTTTTCAAAAGAAAGAAAACATACAGATTCATCATACTGCCTTGACACAAAATGCCACTAAAAAATTTCCTTTATTTTATATGACGTCGAACAGATTTTTTTCTACTATAAGTACTAAGAAATAAGGATGTATGTTTCATACCTGTATTTTTTTGTCACGTGATAGACTGTTATCATTGAGATCAATTTATAGCTACTTATATTATTTTTACTATCATCTTAATGCCATGACCAGGTGATCAAAAATTAATTTTCTAACTTCTTATCTAAATATTTGCAGAAAGGTATATACACAGAACAAAAAATGATAAATGCTTTCGTAACTAGAATGAAGAAAGGTAACGAGTGATAAAAATAAGGATTAATTAGTCTTTCGGGACCTTTATACAGATGGTATTGCCAAGTAGATTTTTTGTCAGGGGCAACATTCTTAAAAATAAGTTTACCTGAACACAATAAATGAAGTTGAACAACTTGCACTTACTTGAGAATGTTATCAGTCTGAAAACGGGTTCATGTTTGACAGAGAAAAATATTATTATAACATAAAATCATTAATCAAGATTTTTTCAATATTTGCTTCCTTTTTATCTTTTCTCTAGGTTGTAACAAAACGGTTGTGGCCAATTAAAGTCTTTATATCTATTTAATCATAAATCATGTGAAACTTGTGAAGTTTACTCTGATGACGAGATTTGACGGGTTCTTGGCATATGAAGACGTGACTTTACATCTGTTAATATTCTATTATATGGTCTTATGATCTTTGTAGATATTATTTGGTAAATTTTCATTTATTATATATCACCTTAAAAATATTATTCTTACGGAAATTGCAAAAAATAAAAAAGAAGGCATGAATGCATACAGCAAAAAAAAACCAAACATACAGCTTCTCCTACTTCTACTTTTACAGCAAATTGTTCAGAAAGAAAAGACTCGCATTTTTTGTTTTTCGGAAATTCCATTTAAGACAATATATATATATATATATATATATGATTATATTGTATGAATGCTAATGAGACAACTCTACATCCAAGTCACAATTTGTTCAAGTTTAGCTCAATGTTGACATCCGTACGGATATCCTTTACTTGTATTTACATTGTATTCACGTCAATTTAAGTTTTGTTTATAGTTCTCTGACTCTCATTGGCAATCATTTAATAGTCTTGTTTTATATGTAGGCGTGGGAGCAGGAAATTCAAGTTAAACTTAAATCTTAATTGTACAAATTTAAAATCTAAGATACAAATGTAGGTAACAGACGCTTAGCTTTGAATATCGAAGAGATTGAAAAACGTTAGACTTTGAACAGCAGTACACAATTTGTTTTAGGAATTCGACCGTTTCTCTGTAGAACAATGAAAGATGGTTACAACTTATTTATGTCAACTGCAACGCCTGAACAGACAGGAGTTGGTATACAAATATAATAGCGAATAAACAGAAACTACGATGATAAAGGGCTATATGAAATTGTAATAAAGTGCATCAGAATACAGTAGCAACCATGTTGATTTTCTGTGAATTAGTTTTATAAGCAGTACTGTCCCATCTATTCTACCTTCGTAACACTAGTGCATATATAGAAGATACCATACTTGCGGAGATATTAATATTACGGCTGTTTACTTACGAAAGACTATAAGATACTTTAAGTAAAACATGTCATTTCCAAGATAAATGAAAAGAACAATTTGTGATTTCAATAAGTT
This sequence comes from Mytilus edulis, assembly GCA_019925275.1. Classification (NCBI taxonomy): domain Eukaryota; kingdom Metazoa; phylum Mollusca; class Bivalvia; order Mytilida; family Mytilidae; genus Mytilus; species Mytilus edulis. The sequence continues at coordinate 67,285,858 of CM034357.1, read as the reverse complement.
ACGATCTATTATAATAATTGTTTAACTTTTCCAAAAATATTCTTTGTCATTTAATTTATTTAAAAGCTTTATAAAGCGATTTTCAAGATCTGATAGCAAAATGTTCTCTTTAAGTAAAATTTCGTTAAAATGTTCAATAATGAAGATGTGTAAAGCTTTGTTGATGCATCAAGTTTCATTGATTTGCTATCTGAATTAAACATATCGTCTTTAAATCCTACATTGTCAAGAATCAAAGATATCAGTTAGATTCCACAAGACTCCGTTGAGTTCTCCAAAACATGCCCTACTAATAAATTCCACTATGACTATTTGGAAAGCTCAATTACCGTACAAGTGCAAAGATACTAGCTTCCTTATTAAATCCGAAATGCTACGAACGACAAAGGAGGATTTGAAACCCTTTGTATATATTTGGTATTTTAACAAAAGGATACAAAATTACGCTATTAGAGATACATGTACATTTTTAACTCTATCTCTGAAAACCTCGCACTTTTTTTAATTGTTCCCTTTCACTTACCATGGCGATGGCAGCTTCCTACGTTCAGTCTTTTCTAGTCCTTCGTTGGTAAACATCCGTAATTTTAATATCTCTGCAGGTACGGTTTCTTTTCTATACTAACCATAATTGTTACCAAGATTGATTAGATTGGAAAGTTCCGCTTATAAAACTATTAGTTATTCACATGTAGCAAATCATCATATGTATTATTGCTACTGTATCCTAATGCACCTTATTACAATTTCATATTGCCCCTATTATCGTAGTTTCTGTTTATTAGCTATTACATATATGTACCAGCTTTCCTGTATGTTCAGATGTTGCAGTTGACAAAAACTAGCTGGAACTATCTTTCATTGTGCTACAGAGAAGAAGTTGTGTACTGTGGTTCAAAGTCGAACGTTTTTCAATTCTCTTCTCTTCATAAGTACACTTTTATCTAATATGTTTGCCATTTTCGTTATTAGTTAATGTGTCTTTGTTGTTGATTGTTTTAATCGTTTCACATTATGTCATGACGGTGCCTTTTATAACTTATTATATGCCATACGTTTAGCTCATTAATGATGGACGTACACATATAACTGATCACTTCTCATTGACAATTATATCACATCTTATTTTGATATTGTATGAAGATTCATATATTCATATCTTAATGTTTGCAATATAGCAATTTTTATATCTTCATTATGAGATATCATAGTTCCATTTGACGAACAACTGAGTTAAATACAAGATCATACTTGAATACTATTCAATAGATTATAAAGGTAATGCACCATCACGTTCAGTTGATGCATCTAAGAGTCACAGATTCTTATTCACGGTTGGATAAGATGGAATAGGCTTTCTTGTTTTACACTAATATTTTTGTTCTGGGCCCTTGATAGCTTGCTTTTCGTTGTGAGTCAAAGCTTCGTGTTGAAGACCGTGCTTTGACCTATAATGAATTGTTCCTCTACAAAATGTGACTTGGGTTGAGATTGGTCTCATTGGCATTCATACCACATTTTCTATGCGTTTAAAAAATGTATACATATGTAGTACAAGAAAAATAAAGGATTAGGACTTGGACTACATCCACTCAATAACTTGTTCACTGGTGGTAAGTTGAGTCAACAGCCATCATAACACTTCTGTTTTTGTGGAAAGTGTAAATAAAACTACTAGTATTCATTAATATGTACTAATTGATTCATAACCAAGTTTGCGGTACGGAATGAGATTCAGAATAGATGAGAGTTTAGCTTCACATAATTTCACTTTCATTGACCTGAATCTTTAAACAAAGTCTAAAAGTATTTGTTATATTTCTTTGTTAAATGACCATGACAATGAATTTATCTTCACTCTCTGTATCAATAAATATAATGACATCAAAACACCGACGCAAATAAACACTTGTAATATGTTGTAGCTTTTACTCTTAAACAGACAGTGTCATTATATTTCTCAAATTTCCTATAATTTTCAACTTTCATCCAATATTCGCCTATGTATCCATTGGCATAAAGCATCGTGTTTCCGCGATCAAAAATCACCAATTAGATTCTACTGAATGTTTACAACAATACGTAGTTGATGACACCATTGACAATCATTAACATAAAACATTTTAAATAGTTACTAAGAGTTTTGTACCTGCACTTCAAAGGAACTGAAAGGACAGAGAGGAGCTTATAGTTTTATTTATACAAACAGGTAGGCAGTGTCATCATTCATTATTTTTATTTTTTATAATATGTATATATAGATTTTTATTAAAGCGAGTTTGTATCTTTTTTATTCTTATTTAACATTATTTTTGTTTAACTTAGTTGACTAGGATATACTTGAAGTGGTTAATAATTTTGATAATTAAAATTCACTTGTTAAAAATTTTTCATAGAAAAAAAATTGAAAGACAAAACTTACAAAAAATATAATCTATATTGATTTTTTCCCCTCTCTGGCAAAACTTATTGCTAAAACCCCACATTTTTTTATGTTTTAGACGTAAAGAATGAAACTTGCATGCAGAAGCCGAATCAACAGTTGTCTTATACTAACATTTTGTGTTGTGTCTGTAATTGGAGCTGTTAAATCACAGAGTACAAAGCCTGCTTTTATTCGATTTCTTAGACGCTATCAAGATGATAAATTCCAATCAGGACCACAGGTAAGTCATAATACATGCTCCCTAAAGCTCACGAGATACTAACGACTTATCCCCCCTTGTTTTGTTGGGGTATCATCAAAAGGGTTCATGTCTTCGTGCATGTGTTTGTGTATCATGTGTTTCCTTATTTTTTCCTTTTTTTAAACTTTCTATCAACCATTCAAACATTTCTTAAAATATAACATATACGTTTATGATATAGTGTAAACGTGTATATTCGTATATTCGTACAGCACCAAAAGCTGATTATTAGAGTAGTAATTTCTGGGGTTTTTTTTCTTTTTAAACCTGCATCACGCAATAAAACATACTATAACACGAAACAAATTAGATATTTCTGAGCGTAAAATTTTACACATTCGTCCATTTAATTGCTTTCGATTGGTTTATGACAGCGAGAGCTTTATTAATAAACTATTTCCGTGACATGAAACATATGTCCATAGCACAGCAGCCTGAAAGCAAAATACACTACAATGTTTATCTAGACTAAAGATGGTTAGTAGTTAATAAAAAAAAATCCAAGTGCCAGAGCATTTCATCTCAGAGAATTAACTAAACATCTGTGCAAATATTAAATATTCTTGACATGGTATAATATAAATAAGAGGGCAAATTTATATGACATTTGACCACAATAACGAAACTCTGACATATCGCGTTTTACCTAAGTATTTGAACAAACATCAAATTCAAATTGAGAAATTATATAAGGGCACTGCTAGGTACCATTTTCCTTGAATTAATTTGTTCGGAACAATTGAAACCAAACAAATAGAACACCAAATAATTCAATGTTTTTGGGAAGCTAAATGAAAATGGTCAACGATTGAAATCATAAAAAATGTTGATTTTGCCTGGTTACATGTACATAAGTTTTGAAACATTGAAATACATTTCAAAATGATTTAAACCACTAATGCCACAGCCAGTCTTTATGTTATCATATATTCCTTGTCAAGATTATCAAGGAGGATGACTGAGACTTATGTACATGTTCCCAATCAAGAACCCCGTAAGTGTTTGTCTTAAGTCATATCTGTTAAAACAAAAGTTATTCTAAATTATGTTGATGTTGAATGTAACCCCTGCATGTCTTGACACATTATAAAGACTCCTGTATTGTTGGAGATTGTATGACATCTTTTGAATTTGTTTTATTAGGCTGCTATCTAATTGACATATAGCAATCAACTCATTTATTCAAATTTACCAAAAACATGGACGTTTAGAAAAACCATTACAAAACCCTAAAAGATCGTAACTCTTTGTATAAAAATCTAGATAGCCAAAATGCGTACATCTTTTTAAACATCAAAATCAAAAGAAGCAAACAGAACATCAAAAAATCTTGCCTGAATAGTTATGCCTGACTGAAAACAAAGTAAATCATATTCTTGGTTTACCTTTCAAGTTTGTTGTTCAAATATCAGACAACTTCACTGTTTGCACCCTTGCGGGAAATGGTTGAAATCGAAAGCATAATTTAAAAAAATATTTTTCACATGGTCTAGTTCAAAAAAATGCACACAACACACAAAATTTACAAAGTTGTAAATCTTATTAATTATATTATAATAAAATTATTAAATATATATACATAAACTAACATTTCACTAGGGAAAGAGTTTTTTTTTAATTAAGAGGGTAACTTTTGTTACTTTTGTTAAACCCATTCATCACATCCCCCACCCGACTTTACAGTCTTTAAACAGGAATGAAGTTAATGTTTCATTTTTGCTGTACACAGATTTCAGCTCTCAATGTTTGAACCCCATTAACTTTAGTGGAAGTGAGAAGTCTATCATAAGAACAGCCAAACCATTGCCAGATATAACTGCAACGTTTTATTAATAACATAAACGTTACCACTTGTTCTGCAACAGATGCGAATTATATTTCGACAATCAATGTCTTTTAAGTGATGCAAGATGCCAATATATTTTAAAATCTAAATAGTATTAAAAATATAAAGAGCTATTATAAAAAAAGGACCAACACGTATTGCCAAAGCCGGGCAAGGAATCATAGCTTTGCATGAGGGAGATACATTCCTTAATTTGAGATAATTTCCAATATATAATACAACCTTGTCGTTTCAAAATAAGATAAGAACAATTATAATGACTATGATAGACATAGTGTCGGATTATTAATTATTAGTTAATGTACCCTTTGAAACTAGAATATTACGATGCATTATGGTGTTGACCTAATTGTGGTAAATGTATAATGTTTTATGATAATGATTTCGATTCCAGTGCACAAGTAGGAATCTGAGTCACGCCGATTCCAATGCACACCACACAATTAGCTATTTTTAGACCTGTCAATGCCGTGCGCACAAAACTCGTTTTCGTTTTTATTTGCGGTAGTACTTTAGAGGTGTGGCATAATACAAAATGTAGGAAGACACGACCATGTGTAATGCTCAGAATACAATTTTTGCAGAATAACAAGACCAATAAAACAACATCTAGTAGTCTTAATCATAATGGGAGATCGAGACTGACCCCACCAAAACCAACAATATATAAACTCATCATAAATACCAGGATTCAGATTTTGTACGCCATTCATTTGATTTGATTTTTGTTTCATGTCTTTTTCTAAGGAAAATTTTTAACATCGGTATAAATAACTCTGTAAGTTTAATAAAATAAAAAGGAGTCAACAAATAAAATTAATATTTCAGTTTTTAAAACCGTAACTATGAAAATATTATAAATTTATTTCCCGTGCCTGAGGGAAATATGAATATTTGTTCAACCAAGAATATTCATGTTTCACGAGGGCTCTGTCCGAGGGAAATATGATTTTTCGAGGGTGAACAAATCTTCATATCTCCCGAGGCCAAGGAAAATAAATGTTTTATTCCACTGCCTAAGCTTTGTATACTATCCGAACTTCAAATATTAGTTTGCATACCGGCTAACACAAGACATATATATATATATATTGATAAACAGTACGGATAAATATTAATTATTTAATTAGTCTTTTTGTTTTCACATCTGAATTAAATTTGAGCACGATAATGATATGTGCTAACGCTATCTAGAAAATAAGAAGTTCAAGACGTTGTCGGTACATAAACTGCGCGTAACGTCTCACGATTTAGTCCCGACATGTCAGAGAGGAATATGATACTCAGAGGTGAATATGAAGTTTTGTTCGACGTCACGTGTGAACGTTTCAACCAATCAATTGTTGATTTCGCTATCAAAATCAACATTGGTTAAAACTGTCACACGTGACGTCGAACAAAACTTCATTTTTACCTCTGAAACGTCGGGACTAAATCGTGCGACGTTACGCGCGGTTTATGTACATAACGTCTTGAACTTCTTATTTTCTAAATAGCTTTAGCAAATATCATTATCGTGTTCAAATTTTTTTCAGACGTTAAAACAAAAAGACTTATAAAATTTTGTTTAATGTTTATTCGCACTGTTTATCAATATGTATGTCGTGTTCAGTAATAAAAACAAGCGGATAACTAAACATACTGGTATGCAAACTAATATTTGAAGTTTAGATAGTATACAAAGCTTAGACAGTGGAATAAAACATTCATTTCCCTTGGCCTCGGGAGATATGAAGATTTGTTCACCCTCGAAATATCATATTTCCCTCTGGCATAGCCCTCGTGAAATATGAATATTCTTTGGAGAACATATCTTCATATCTCCCTCAGGCACGGGAATCAAATGTATAATGTTTTAATGATGAAAAATGTAATGCGATTTTGCATAAAAAAGATAAGAAAACAATTTGAGTAGCAAATCCAAGAATCACTGTATCACCATGCTACAATCAAATCTATTCGTCTATCGCTATACGATTGTAAATGCTACATTTAACATACGATACAGAACCATCAATTACTCTCCCTGCTTAAAAGCAGAACAATATTCTTCTTGATACATCAGCTAAAAGCACTAGCTACACTTTTATCTGAAACAAGTAAACCGATAATTGATATAATGTTCTCATTAGTTTTAGAGTACTTTATTGTCATTTCCTACGTTCATTTATGGTCTCATCTTTTAAGTGCTATACATATACTTTACGTATATTATCTACACTCGCTGGTTACTATTGGCTACTACGATTTTCCTTTACAGATATTCCTTTCTAAAAGAAATACAAATCACAAAATGATAGACAATCATACGTCATCGAATGTAGTTGACATTTATGATAGGTTAAGATGTTCTGTCAAATCGTTTAATCGTTGTCTTAATCTCCTCATACTAGCTTAATTATGATGGAACGTATATTATGATTACAACTTTGTTTCGGGAAATTGTTAGATAAAATTTATCATTTGAACCAGACAAAACAATGTTATCCTTGAAAAATAAATGTGAGTATAAACAGTCTGGAAACATATCAATGAAACCGTATATATATCGTGTTAAAAAAACTTTAATCACAGACTTCCTTGAAAACAAATAATCAGCAACCAATGAGGTGAGCCTTAGATAAGACACATTTGAAATGATTTGAAACTTTGGTTTTGAGTAATGACATGAAAATAGATACACTTTATTAAAGTAAAATCACAAAAATACCGAGGACAATTAAAAACGGAAAGTCCTTAGTAAATGGCAAAATCAAACGCTCAAACACATCAAACGAATGGATAACAACTTTCATATTCATGACTTGTTACAGGCATTTTCTTATGTAGCAAATGCCTGATTTGATTGCTAGCTAAACCTCTCACTTGTATGACAGTGAAATTGATCCAAACACTAGGCCTTTTAAACATTTTTGGATTCGAGCGTCACTGATGAGTCTTTTGTAGACGAAACGCGCGTCTGGCGTATATACTAAATTTAGTCCTGGTATCTATGATGAGTTTATATTATATTACATAAAAGTTTACTCGCAGCATCTGAAAGCCATTTTAAAATATGCTATCGTCCAGTGTAGAATGTCAATCATATACTATACTAACTTCGGTTGTGTTTAGTATAACAAATGTAGGAAAACAGAATTTTGTGAAATCCCAGTCGTTAGAAGATCGTGTTATATTTCATTTGTAGTCTTGTTTGGTCTATCAAAATCTTATTTAATAACAGTCTTGTTTGATACAGTCTTGTTTTATGATAGTCTTATTTTATAACAATCTTGTCTTATTATGGTCTTATTTTATTATGGTCTTGTTATAATACAGTCGTTTTTATACAGTCTTGTTTTAGTACAGTCTTGTTTTATTACAGTCTGGTTTGTTAAAGTTTTCTGTTATTATAGTCTTAGACGCTTTCGTTACAGTTTTGATTCTTTATAATCTTGTTTGGTTGTATCATAGTCATGTTTCTTTATAGTCTTGTTTTATTACAGACTTGTTTCATTTTAGCCTTGAGTCGTTCTAGTTTTGTTTCTTTATAGTCTTTTTATAGTTTTATTTCTGTCATATTTCATTGAGTCGTTCTAGTTTTGTTTCTTTATAGTCTTTTTATAGTTTTATTTCTGTCATATTTCATTTTTGTTTTGTTTCATCATATTCTTCTTTAAGTCAACGTAAATATTGGAAAATAAGATTCGTAAAAATTTACTTATTTCATTTATCAATAAGTCTTGTAAGCCAAACAAATATCCTAATGACAGCTCTTGTATTTGTATGCTTAAAATAAATTGTATAACAATAAAAGGTGGTTGTAACTATTACATTTGTTTTATTCAATTCTGCAATGTGGAAATCACACTTCTATAATTACATTACATGTATTTTCATTATAATACGGGTTTTTTTATTGGCTATTAGCAATCTTGCGTCATTCTCAAAGTAACCTTCATTTCAAAATGAAATTTAACATTCATGATGACACGTACTTCCACGATAAAGTGCTCAGATAAATAAGCATCCGCACTTCATACAAAATATACTTCGGTCAACGCTTTTACATCCCAATAAATTAACAGAAAGAAGCATTCAATTCGTTATATATTATCCCCTTGTCCAATTTTGTAATTAGATGTAGCTTTACCAAATTTTGTAAACTGTAGATTCAAACAATACATTATATCAATGTCATGGTTTTGGGGTTTGAGTGATCCAAATGGAGGTGAACCTAAAACAAAACAGCTTCAGAGGCACCAATTTTATATAGTTTTATTTTTCATTTTTAAGTTATTAATCCAGCATAATATCTTTTTATTAATTATGGGTTTGAATCTAGTATATTTCCTTAGGGAAAAAACGACGAAATTTGTTTTGATGTTTTATGTTTATAGTTATAACTATTTTGACATTTAAGCCTCTTCGTATTGCATTGGAAGCCTTTATTTGTTTATCCTGAAATTGTCACATTTTCAAATTTGTCTTTTTGGATGATTCACATAAAATTGAGTCTTAAAAGCGTAGGCTTACTTTTTGTTTTATAAATTAAAAGATTTAATGTGATCAAACCCGATAATGTTATAACTGAAGCGAATGTTTCTATTAAAGCATAGAGAACCCACAATCTACTTGAACATCTTTTTAAAACGAATTTGCATCTGCTTGGAATCTTTTCGTGTAGTGCATCCTAAATTTTGATATTGATGATATCTGTTCGATGAATGTTTTCAAATTTGCTTGAGTTGGTTTTCCAAGTTACAAATTTGATTTATTTTCAAAACGGCAAAAAGATAAACAGAAATTGAGTTTGTCAATTCATTTTCTCAATTCAAATAGCATACAGCGTGCTTTGTAAGCTATCATGATAACTGATTTGATAAATACGCTTTTATCTACCAAATGTTCTAAAAATTACTTTAAAATGTAATGTCACGGAATAAAAAACATTAAAAAGACATTTGGATACATTTTTTACAAAATATTTTATTATGTGATCAAATGCAATAAGATAGGCCTTTATTTTTATTCATTAGACAAATCAACTATTTTTAACTACATCAAAGAATTTACAATGGCGTTCATTTTATCACCATAGAAATTTATATTAAAATATAGTTTAAAAGACCACTCCAGGAATTGTTTTATAATGAATTTAAATTTTTCCAAACTTCATATTTATTGGTTACATGTACCTCTTACTTATTTTGATCTGAGCGTCACTGTTGAGTCTGATGTGGACAAAACGCGCGTCTAGCGTATCAAATTATTTATGAGTTTGACTGTCCCTCTGGTATCTTTCGCCCCTCCTTTTTAAGCCTGGTACCTTTGCTTATTTACTTAAAAGTTGTTGATGCAAAACTGTAGTATTTGTATCGTGATATTACGTAGTAAGATAACACGTAATAATCCCCATTAGTCCTTCAAAAAGTGTTATTTATTGTATGATTAATAAAAATATACACCACATAATTCTACAATAATAGCTCCTTGTAGAGTATTTTTACATTAAATAAATGGTATAAACCGTCAGTTTATTAAAAGAACTATTGACGCCTTGATCTGATGTTGTTCTCATACATACCTCAAACGAACTTGATGTAGTTCATTTGGTATAAAGGAACTCAAAATAAATGAACAAAAAATGTAAATTTTCATTCTGAATGATGTCTTTCTAACTTCTTCGAATTATTCACGTGTTAAGTTAAGAATAACGATATGCAAATTGCTCAGGAATTCTAAAATAGCATATCCTGTTGTAGTAATTTGTTTTCATTTTTCTCGCTGTTTTTTTTTAATAAGTGATACATCGACATTCACTACCTGAATGTGATTTTAATGACAAAGAAGTTATGCAAATTGTTTCAAAAGGTTTTCGTGTGAATTTTTTTTTTTTTTTTTTTTTTTTTGTTATTTGGGTATCGTAACTCTGAATAAATTATAGTTTTATAATTTGGTATGTACACTCTGTTAAAAGAAAAAAAAATGGCGAAAGTTGAGAGAACCAGACAACGCTTTGGCAATAAACGAAAAACGAGGCATAGACAAACAAGTTTACACAATGCTACATAATTGAATGCTGAGCAACACCAATCCCACCAAATGTTGGTTGATCGGAGCTTTTGATATCGCAATTTGAATAGGGACATTTCTTTTTGAAATTTTCTCTGAGTTCAGTATTTTTGTGACTTTAATTTTTGTTTTTTAAAGTGATGGTAGATATTGCTCAGCAACTGATGAGCAAATGACAGATACAAATCAAACAACATAGTGGTAAACTTTTATTTAAAGGGTTACACTATATCTTTAAAACTTCACTTGGGAATTTGAAAAACAAACCAGGCAGTAGTTCGTCAGATGGGACAAACGTCTGATCATTTTGGATATAATATGGAATAATACCTATTTTTCATTTTATACAAAAAGTCTTACAAGAGAACAAATGACGGGGTCGTTATACCAACAAACAGAAAATAACCAAAGTCAACCAAGATATTCCGTAAAGGTCACAATGTCGTGATGCGAATACCTTTGATAGATATGCAATGTGTTTGAAACTGGATAATTTATTTTCATGTATTGGTGTTAATTGTTAATCCCTACGTGCCAAAATTTATAGTTTATCTATAGTAGTATTCGTCCGTTTAATGACTTAGTTTTTTAACCTCATATTTATTGATAATGTCGTGTCGCACAAAAAAACTATATTTTACCGAGTCCTTGTATCTCAAATATCCCAATATACCTGACATAATTGATACTTTGTATTTAATCAAGTTGAACTTCATATTTAGATCTTTTTTTATTATTAAATTGACACATATTGACTATTTCAAAAAAGAAACTATGGGAAGGAAAACTGATTGAAAAATATCTTTATTAATTCAATCAACCAAGAAAGGCTGTTCTAAATGAAGCTCCTCAAGAAATTCAAAAGATTGCACGGAAAAAACGAATGTATTATTTAAACCAAAATGAAACAGAAGCTTGATTTGCTTGTACTTTCTTATTAAGCAACTAAAAAACGTATGAAAATACAAATGAAACATGGTTTGATTAATGTTTTATCATTTGATTGTGAATATAGCTTCTGCATTGTTATGAAGTTCAAATTGCAATTATGTGTTCCGAACTTCCAATACTAAGATATCTCGATAAACAAGTGTTCCAAGTAAAATGTGTTTGCATTTTTCCTCATATGCAAAAAATTGTGAACTGAGAAAAGTTTTTAAGAAGACATTTGTATTTAATCTTAAAATGGAAGGCCAAATTAACAGTTATTTACTTAAGTCAATTCACATAAATTGATTTGGACAAAAACAAATTTGAAAAGAAAATATTACCAACAAGACTGTAAGCATTCGGTCCTCTTTTTTCTTTTTATCAATTTCAATTGAAAATTCAATTTCCTTAGAATAATCATTCTGCAAAACAAGTGAATGATTGTTATGACAACACCAAATTAAAATTTAAAAAATCTTGACATAATTGACTGATTTATATGTGTGACCTTTTTGATTGACAAGCTATATATATTCCAACAAGTTTTGTATTTTGAAACATTTTGGCAAAGTGCATCACTGAACAGATTTTTGTCGTCAAAATACATATCTGTGGCAGAAAATATTGTATCGTTAATTTTAGTAGAAACATCAAATTGTCAGCCTTCAAGGTTCTGTATCTATTTATAAGAATATAACTTTTACAGTTTCTTATATCAGAAGCTTTCCATCTGTTTGTCCCACATTGCTCTCTAACCTAAATTTAATGTCTCTATGACGTGTAGTAAACATCTTTTTATTCGGTCTTATTGGCAGTAATATAAAAAAAACTAGTATGTGATGATTTTCAACATCCTTGTCTCTCATAACTACTGACAAAAAAAAGGCTTCGTGGGTTTTCAAGATGAATTAATCCAATTCTGTTAATATATTCAATACTATCTTGTCAAAATTACGATAACTGTTAGAAAACCGTTGATTTTTAGCGTGATTTGATCTGAAAGCCATACTAAAGTACATATTGAATTACATAACATCTACTTTGTGCGGCTTTTCTAGAAATAAAAATTATATTTGTAGATTGTGCATATTTTTGATTACTTAAGTATATTGCAGTTTATAATATTCGATTCACTTTAACTGTATTGATATCATCAGTATATTTTTGTCCATATATCCCATGGCTTATACAATATTCATGAACATTTAATATAAATAAAATGTTGTTTTAATTAATTCAACGTTTTTCTCTTTGGTCTCATTTGTTTCTGCAATTTGTTTGTCCTTTTATGAAAGGTTTAAAACAGAAAATTGCTATTGTCATAGCAAGTCATCATTTGACTATTTCAATATTTTATCAAATAATTCGGAATTTCCATATTTGTGGTGGTATGTAATGCACTAAATTAAATCTTTTAAACCCAAATGGTTTTAAGTCTTATTCTGTTTGTGTTTTCTGCATTTATTAGTTTTCAGGTAGAACGGAAGTCTCCAGCAATTGTTAAAAAAGCAGAGTACATTTGGTGTAAATCTTAAATAAAAAATGCTAATGTTTTGAGAAGAACTTGATTCATTCGCTAGGCCTGTCAACTAAAAAGTTAACATGTGTTTAATTATATTTTTTCCAAATGAGTACGAAATAGTTTTCATTTGATCTACTTTGTTTCATCTTTGCAATATAACAAGGACGATAAGTCTAGTATTGTAACTTTGATAAAGGAGTGTTTTATAAATTAACCTACTTTGTTTTGTTACATGAAAACCAGTCCTAATAACCCAATTTTTGTTCTCCATGTTCTGAAAGCACATGATGAGAGCTATCTTTTCAATCTCATCTTGAAATTCTATCATTCAAATTTCTTTTCATCACAACGAATTGGGTGGTCCTTTTTTGAAAATATATGATTGTTCATATGTAAGTGCGTCACTGTTTGTGGTGTCCTGTGGTATCTGTAGTTGATGGAAGATGTTCTGTCATTCTGTCGTTGTATTTGTGTCGACTTTTATATCATTTGTTTATGCGTTTTTCTGTGATGAATGTTCTTGTGTGTGTTTTTGTTGTATTTCTGTCACGTAATATTGTCATTTTATCGATATTTCTTAACATTGTCAAATCAGCGCGAGGTTTGGGAAGCCATAAAACCAGGTTCAACCTATCGTGGTTTTTTATTAAATGTCATGTACCACGTCAGGAATATTGCAAATGTTATAGATTTGTTCGTATCTATGTATGTTGGCATTTGTTGTTGTTGAATTTCGTTGTTCCTGATGTTCCTCTGTTTTCCCCTTAAATTTTTCTAGGGTTTCAGTGTGTAAATCGGATTTGTATTTATATTATAAGCTGCTTGATTGACATATTTTTAATTAACACGGAAATGAACTACCTCAATCGACTTATTGTTAATAGACAACAACAAAAAAATATACATATGCGACCAATTGTTCTTATTATCTTCACTAAATGTATTTTTTTCAGTCGAGTTTTTAAATTTTTTACTCTATTTCAGTGTTTTTCGTACATGCAAGAATGTAATCCAGATAAAAACGAATGCTGTGGAGACCTTAAATGCCTCAACTATTTACAAGGCTACTGTTTATACCCTCTTGAAAACTGTTGGTGTACTACAGGACGAATGTATAACACAGATAACGCTTAACAACATGCGCCTGCCATAATGCAAAAACAAGTTCACACATTAAATCAATTTCATCATTATGGTTTTATGGTTTCACAGATTAAGTTAAATTTTAAATTTTGAAATGATGGATATTAGAAAGCTTTTAGTACTTGTTATCATGCAAATGTTTTTTATTGCTGTAATGCCTATCATGGGATTACAATTCATTTAATATTTGATGATAAAATTTCTGTGGAATTCTTGGATCAAATCATTGTAAAGTGCTAAGCTTACTTCGGGAATGTCAATGTATTTCGTTACATTAATCGGATAGTGAAATTAGAAAATATTTAGAAGCCATCAAAAATTATATCTTACAAATATTTTTGAATAAATGATCATACGATTTTCGTTGACCGTACATTCTTAAGTTATCATCGTCTTATTACGTTTGTAAACAATAATCCATTCGCTTGTCTTAACTTAAAAGAGATTATAACAGATAGAAAATTGAGAATAGGGCATAGGCCATAGAAAGGTTCACACTGGTGAAAAAATGTTAATTAAAATGATAAAACTAATTAATTGTTCTTTATCGAAATAAAAACCAGAGTGATTCTTGTCATATTCCTTACTTGGTACAGGCATTTTCTTATGTAGAAAATGTTGAATTTAACCTGGTTTTATAGCTAACTTAATAACCTCTCACTTGTATGACAGTCGCATCAAATTCATTTATATTTACAACGATGCGTGAACAAAATAAACATTCACCATATGTAAAAATGTCAAAAATAGGGGTACAGCAGTCAACATTGTGCTATAATCATAATCGCAATAAAAACAAACAAATTACAAAGAAACACAAACAGGCATACATCAAATTAAGTACTGAGACCGAATCCTTACCATGACACCCACATGGTTAGATTTAACATTAACTCTGACGTAGAATCGCACGTTTGACTTCACAAAGAGACCATGTGTGAACATTACTTCATATATTTTATAGAGTCTAACAATTCAATCTAAACAAACAACTAACTTCTTTTATGTACAACACCAGGAGATCGTTTATCACACGTTAAGTGGTATCGAAGAGGCAAAACCCCAAAAAAGACAATGAAAATCATAAGTTGAAGAAAAACTCCACAATATCATGACAAAATGTATAAACGACGTAGATACAATCATATAACAGTAAACAAAACGTTACATTGAATGCTAAACACTGCAAAATACGAACACCTTCAAAAAATGTAACTGTTCTTTATACGCTTTCTGCGCTGTTTTGAAAATTGCTGGATAGGTAAGTAGAATAAGTATGTTGTATTAATATAGTAATGTTTTCTGGTTGAAAATAACTGGATCATATTGTTGGACGTCGCTCCCTTATATGCATAAAAATCCCTATGTTAACTAGAAAGGAGGAACGGTTTACATTTATAAGCTATACATTGTTTTCCAGGGCTACAAATTGTCCTTGTTGCTTTGTTGTATTATCAAGAACAATAAATCAACAAAAGCAAAACTTGATAAAAAGGCATACGATAGCAACGTGACAATAGCAGAAAGACCAAAATCTAAGAGTATTAGTGTATGCATAAATTCAAATGTAATATCACAAAATTGTGGAGTAAATAAGATCATCCCCAGTTATAGGTGGGTTCGTGTTGCTCAGTATTTAACTTTTTATGTTTTGTCTTGTGTGCCGATTTTTATCTCTTCGTTTTTTTTTATTGCGATTGCATTGTCAGTTTGTTATCAATTTGTACGTTTAAATATTGCTTTAGTATTTTGCAAATCTCTTGCAGTAAAATATTGCTTACAAATATGGAACGGTTATTTAGAAAAACGGTTTTCTAAATTTTTCTATCCCATTTCATTTTCCTTTTTGTCATTGATACATGTATTCTATTGCAAGAATGTTACATTAGTTATAATATTTCTATATAAATCTTAAATAAAAAAAATCATTGGCACATTAATCTGTAATATCTGTTTCAGTTTTATATCAAATATTGACAATACAATGGAATTATAAACAACTGTCATCTATAAACTGTAGGTTTAACTATATTAAAATCACAAAAATACTAAACTCCAAGGAAAATTCAAAAAGTAAAGTCCCTAATCAAATCGCAAATATCGTATCTACAGCGTAATGCTCTTCAAGTGCGTACTTTATATGGTCTTGATCCCTCTCTTTTATTCGCGTGTCACTGATGAGTCTTTTGTAGACGAAACGTGCGTCTGGTGCAAATACTTAATGTCAAATCTGCTATCTATGATGGTTTTATTCAAAACCAGTTGCAACTTAGTGTATCACAAATTAATTGGTGAAAATTGACAGTACAGAGTCAAGAATATGACGTCGTTCAAGTGTTGGTTAATTCCTACCTTTGATTCTCTCAGTTATATGGGCTTCCATGAGTTTGGATTTACATAAAGAATTGGATAATTTGGTGTGTGTTTTACTTTTTTATATGAGTTTATGTAATTGATTTCATTTTATTTCTTGGATTACGTTTATTGAAATTTTATAAGTATAATGTTCAATCTTTTTTTATTAATAATTTAACTGACATCAACGCATTTTAAAACGTCTGATCAATTTTTAAAATAGAACATGTAACCACATCATACGTCAAATACATAAAATCAAAAGTATTTTCTTTATACATTGGATTAATAGGATTCAAAAATATCCATTACCATTCCTCATCTAATAAATAGTTTACTGAAGATAATGGCATTTAACTGACAGTACACGACAACACATCTACGCATTAAGACATTTGCTTTAAATAATTAGTCAACTGAGTCTCAAATTACTACTAAAAGTTCCTGATAAATGTTATCACAAGAAGCAGATGTCATTGCTGCAATAACGTTGTTTTGTGAAAATGATATTATTTTTAAAACATTATGGCAGTGCAGTTTTCCTGAACAAATATATTGTTAACAAAAAAAGCATTTGTGAGATTACTCATTATATTTTTTTATAATTAATAAATATGGCTAGTGCAGATTGTTGTTTTATTTTATATGTTACTGAAGAAATTATTTTGGTAAACTCCAAAACAAATGCATAAATTCCTATGGATGCACAATACAACTTCACAGGAATTAATTAGACTACATTAATACTAAGAGCATGAGCACTCGTCATTGAAAAAACAAGATCAAAGTCTGATAGTTATGTACTAATAAATGCAACACAAACAATGCTACCATTTAGTATGTTCATAAAGTCATTTGGTTAAATGTTTTAAGGATTTTGACCATATGAGAATGTAGGTATCCATACATTCAGACCCAGTTTCCACAGCTCAAATTAAATGCATTATGATAGTATTTAGAAAATAAAACTCATCAAAGCTTTCAGACTTCAAACTACGTTAGACACACGCTTCGTCTTCATATGTTTCATCAGTGGCAATAACCCTTGGTATATCGAATAATAAAACATTTATAGACAGTAAATTTACGAATATGATGAATCAAGGATATTTCATGTAAGCACCATAGGAAACGTAACATCCATCACCATCTGAATCAACCAATTGGCTGTAAAAAACTCATTTAAACTCACAGATGTATATTATTTTGATCAACACGCAGTACCTAGATGTCAAATCTTTGTCTGACTTTTATGGGAAAAAGAATGAATGTGCCTAATAGTATACACATACACAATAGATAAGAATTATGTTTGCTTTAGTCATTGTGAATAAAATTGTAAATTTATAACACGTGATTGTATTCCTGTTCATCTCTGATTGTTTTGCGATGCATTTTCGTCCCCATTTATTTCATTTGCGACTTGAAAACATCCGAAGTTGTTCCACTTGCAAATACTTCCACATTCAACATTCTACATTGGAAATTGGATGACCCCTAGTGACTAAACCACTTGGTTTTGATCGTTATGTGTTTTTCAGCTTTTCGAAAAATATGAAGAAAGATAAAACTGTACAGGGCAAAATTAATTAGCCATATAAGATATACGCAAATGCCAAACAACTATAACCCTGTGTTGATATACTGAGGGGTTATTGTACTTTATAAAAATAACTCGTTTTATTAATTTTCATGTTTGTGTATGTTATCTCTGAAAACTCCAATAGGTTAAAACTATAAACAAAATAAAAATAAGCAATACAAAGATAATTCTTATAAACAATGGAGTTGGAGCCATCACATGACATTTTCATACAAATTTGTATATACTTGCCAATTATCTTAAAAGTATGATAGATAAAGTATGATAGATAGGTAGAAACTGTAAAGAGCAAAGTTGATCTGCCATACAAAAGCCACAAACATGACAAACAACTGCAACCATTGAGAGATACTTTGATGAGTGATATTCCTTAGATGGCTCTTTTTTTTTTGTCAATATCAATTTTCCAATTGTCTGTACAATTATAGGATGAAACGATTAATAGAATACAAAATAATCAATATCTACAAAAAGCCTAAAATGGTCTTATCCTATGAATACTTTTTTTTTTTTTTAAATACTATAAAATTCCGATTTTGTCCCCAAAAAAAATATCAAATTATTTCCAAAAGGATTTGCTTGCATCATTTAAAATAATTGTCAATGAAATAATCTAAAAGTGTATTTCGCTTACAATCTTCCTGTGTTTTCTACACCTGCATGATTTACGCCACTTAAATGCATAACTGCATTATAAATATTTGTATTTGGCCTGTCTTTTTTAGATGAAATTTAATTAAAGTAAATAATAAATAACCCCAGTTTTTTTTTTTGTGGGGTTCGTGTTCCTCAGTCTTAATTTGTCTTTGTTGATTTTTTTGTATACTATTTGCCTTTTGTTTTTTTTGGTTTTTTTTCCCTTGGCGTTGTCACTTTATTATGATCGTATTTAAATAAGTTAATGAGTTTGAATGAATTTCACCTCTCTTTTTAAACACATAATATGACAAAAGAAAATGTGGTATGATTGCCAATGATACAACTCTCCACAAGAAACCAAATGACGTAGAAACAAAACATTTATATAATGGAGTATGTAGACAGCTTTCTCACAAGCTAAAATACCTAACTGTATAAAGGACGCGCACAACATTCACGGGGAAACATTCTCTGCGTCCACACAAAACAAGTAACGGACCCTGCAGTATATATGAAAACAAGAATGTGTCCAAAGTACACGGATGCCCCACTCGCACTATCCTTTTCCAGGTTCCATGGACCGTGAAATTGGGTAATAATCTAATTTGGCATTAAAATTAGAAAGGTTATACTATAGAGAACATATGTACTAAGTTTCAAGTTGATTGGACTTCAGCCTCATCAAAAACTACCTTGACCAAAAACTTTAACCTGAACGGACGCACGGACGGACGAAAGGATGGACGGACGAACGAACGGAAGCACAGACCAGAAAACATAATGCTCCTCTACTATCGTAGGTGGGGCATAAAAATAAAAAAGATAAAATAAAAAAATAAGCATTTGTTTTTACCTTATGCAAAACCAGTAAACCAATACATTTTTATTCTGATATACTTATGTTCATTTTCAATATTTTTAGTTGTCCTTCGTATTTTTCTGCTACTCATTAATCTTAAATTCCTAAATTCTCATAAATCCTCTGTGCTATCAATAATCCTTTATTTCGTAATTTTTCCGGTTGTAAGTAAACCAAAACATCCTGCTACAATAATTTGTGACACTCCTTTTATGTTGAAGACGCTGAAACGAGAGAACTTAATATGTTTAGAGTTGCACAACGTGCAGTACACAATTATTTATTAACTTACAATATTATCCTATCAAAAGAGGTTTTTCTTGAAAATATTATAATATTTTGACGTAGATTAAACCGTTACTTTTTATAATTTTGTTAATCATTTTATTTAAAAATTAAACTGTTAAAGGGATTTTTTTCCTTTCAAAATACGTGAAACTAACTGAAGTTTAACGTATAGACAACTATTTTTTAGGGGAATGTCACCATAAAAAAATACTTGTTGCTTTTCAAATTAATGAACGTGTTTTAAATGCAACGTATTGGGTATATAAAATTGAGAAAGGAAATGGTGAATATGTCAAAGCGACAACCACCCGACCATAGAGCAAACAACAGCCGAAGGCAACCAATGGGTCTTCAATGTAGCGAGAATATAACTGCTACTGTATATAGCGCTTAATAAAGGGGCCCTCAACATTTAATTTGTATTTTCAAAAGCAGTACTTATATGAATTCAAACGTTTGACAGACAATGAGAAAAATTGTTTCTACAACATGACAAAGTTAATGTTAGATGGTATGTACAAAACTTACTTCATTTCACTTTCTTGTGTCGTATCTGTCGTCGCCTGTAATTCATTCTGAAATGACAATTTAAACCCCACTAAAGTATAACAGCTTACTATGGTAACAAAATCCAAAAAATGACTTTTTACATTCCGAGTGTATGTCCTTGTTAGTATGACAACACATTTGAAGAACCTACTACATCTAAAGGTGTTAAATGGTTAGTAATTTTTAAATTGATAAGGTTTTCAACTGTTTTGTTTCAAAGCTTCGTGGTAACATTCTTGCAACCCAGCCTGCGCTTTGCCCAGTGCCCTTGATAACTTGACCAACAAAGCTATATAATAATATAGAATAATATATGATTTCTAATATTTTCCATTGGGAAAACTCCTGTTTATACAGGACAAACACCGTAATACTCAAATTTAGCCAAACAATGTTAGACCTGCAAATTTTTGTCAGTAACTTAATGTTCTTCTATTAGAGAGATTCTAACGCCTGCTTTTGTGACACCGAGGTAACACTGTCTTCAATTTGTCAAGCGTCCTAGACCACACGACCAACTAAGCTATACAAACAGTTATACCTGTCGTTAGTTGAGAAATTGCTATTCCTCGTCGGTTTTTATCATGGGTTGAACTGTTGGAAAACAAATTAAAGTCCTTTCAGAGTAACATTCTTCAATTTATTCATGATTGTGAAATAGAAAATATGTTACAAATCAACGTTAAAATAACATTGTAGTTAAGGGGGTCTTTAAAATATGATTTTAACCGTTTTTGATGCAGTTCGTGTTGTTCAATCTGTAGTTTTTGTATGTGATGTTTTGTTCTTGTTTCGTCACTTTCGGCTTTGGTTTTGTGTTTTAACTAAACGTATGATATATGAAATACTCTTTGTTTCTTTTCTCTGCTTCTCAGACTGAGGAAACAATATGCAAAGATTTGTGTGGTCATAAAAGAAAGTGATTTTTAGACGTACCTGTTTATTTATGTCGATATCCTCCATTTTCCACCATGCCCACATGTTATTTCCGTTCGCTGTTTCATCATATGTTTCAACTTGTTTCCCTTTAGAAGGAAAATAACTGCTATGTAGTGTTCCATCGGCTAACACATGTGTGTTCTTTGACAAAACTATAGCGGTAGAAAAGATAATGTTGCTCGTGTTGTTTCTGCTGAACATTGGCTGAAGATACGTTCTTTTATTGTGAGACCTTAAATTTCTTTGCTGACGAACATTTTCCGTCTTGTCATTTCGTGTAATCGGTCGGGACATCAGTTTTTCGCGTTTTTCTAATTTGCCATTTTTTCTTGTATTGGGTGTGTTCGGTCTATTGTGTAATGTGTTTTGCCTGACATGTAAATTGTGCTGTCTGGCGTGAAAGGTGTTCTGTTTGGTCTTTAATGTATCCTGCCTGATTTTTAAGGTTTTCCTTCTAATACGTATGTTATTTTGTGTGGTGTTCTGTCTTGTACTTAAGGTGCTTTGTCGGGTGTCCTGTCTTGTACTTAATGTGCTGTGTCTGGTGTTCTGTCTTTTACATAATGTGTTTTGTCTGGTGTTCTGTTTTGTACTTAATGTGTTTTGTCGGGTGTTCTGTCTTGTATTTAATGTGCTTTGTTTGGTGTTTTGACTGGTGTTTTGTCTTGTACCTAATATATGTTGTCTGGTGTTCTGTCTTGTACTTAATGTGTTTTGTCTAGTGTTCCGTCTGGTATGCAAGTCGCTTTTTCTGGTGTTCTGTCTTGAGCTTGATGTGCTTTGTCTGGTGTTCTGTCTTGAGCTTAAGGTGTTTTGTCTGGTGTTCTGTCTTGTACTTAATGTGCTTTGTCTGGTGTTCTGTCTTGTACTTAATGTGTTTTGTCTGGTGTTCTGTCTTGTACTTAATGTGCTTTGTCTGGTGTTCCGTCTGGTATCCAAGTTGTTTTGTCTGGTGTTCTGTCTTGAGCTTAATGTGTTTTGTCTGGTATCCAAGTTGTTTGGTCTGGTGTTTTGTCTTGTACTTAATGTGTTCTGTCTGGTGTTCTGTATTGTACTTAATGTGTTCTGTCTGGTGTTATGTCGTGTACTTAATGTGCTTTGACCGGTGTTCTGTCTTGTACTTAATGTGTTTTGTCTGATGTTCTGTCTTGTACTTAATATGTTTTGTCTGGTGTTCTGTCTTGAGCTTAATGTGTTTTGTCTAGTATTCTGTCTGGTATTCAAGTTTTTTTGTCTGGTGTTTTGTCTTGTACTTAAGGGGTTTTGTCTGGTGTTCTGTCGTGTACTTAATGTGTTCTGTCTGGTGTTCTGTCTTTTACGTAATGTGTTCTGTCTGGTATTCTGTCTAGTGCTCAATGTGCTCCGTCTATTATCTAAGATGCTATGTCTAGTAGTAAAGGGACTCTGATTGGTAGTTATTGTTTTCAGTGTAGTATGTAAGTTGTTTTGTCTTGAATGCAAAGCGTTCTGTATAGTATTTTGTCTTGTATACACAGTGTTCTGTTTGTAATTTAATGTTTTCTGTCTTTTATGCAAGGCATAACGCTTGTTTTGTAAGGTGTTTTGTCTGGTGTTTAAAATGTTCTTTCGGGTATCTAAGTTGCTCTGTCTGATTTGTAAGGTGTTTTGTCTGGTATGTAAGGTGTTTTGTCTGGTATGTAAGGTGTTTTGTCTGGTATGTAAGGTATTTTGTCTGGCATTTGATGTGTTCTGTCTTTTTGTAATCGCTGTTGTTGTAGATAAACGCGAATATTGTGTTCGTCCTTGTTTTCTGTTTAATTGGCTTATTGTTTTAATTTGCCTGATATTCCGTTTGTTTAGAGTGTTGCGTTGTCTGTCTTGTCTTTTCATGTTTGGTTTTGTATCTCTTGATGTCGCAGTTAGCCGATCTTCATGACTGACTTCTCTTGCTAATTGTCTAGTATTTCTCCTGTTGTCGTCTTTCCTTTTTATTCTATACGTCACTCTATCTTGTTTGTTATGCATTCTTGGTTGAAAAGTCCGTCTTTTCGTTGATGTGTCCAGCCTTACACGGATGTCTTGTCTGTGTCTTTTTAAGTTTTGTTGGCCAGCTTGTCGTTTGATAACTCTTCCTATAAATCTCTTATTTCTGTAAAGTTGTCTAACTTGTCTACCTGACGGTGTTTCTCGAACAAGCCTACTGTTTCGTGAGGTTCTGTTTTCTCGGTTAGTTCTTCTCACTCTCCTTGTTGGTCGTCTATTAGCTCTTCTGTCGCTATTTTGTATATTTTCTGGAATATCACTATCTTTAATCTGATATACAGTTATTGATTGTGATTCACATTGGTTTTGTCTACTCCGGCAATGCGTTTGTCCTACTGATGTTACGGGAAATGTTTTCGTGGCGATGGTTGCCTTTTCATTTCTAAGTACATTTTGTCGATTATCATCCTTTAATGAAAATTGATTGTTTGCCTTATAAGTGCTTAATGTTTTGTTTCCTTGTGAACAATCCCTATCTCTGACAATAATCATATTTGCTTCATCTTGTGTAACAGCAGGAATGTCTTGAACCGAACTACAAAATGTGTGTTCTGAGCTGTTTCCTTGTAGTAGTATTAGAGTCGATGACGCCAACAAAATGAAAAAGTGAGTTGTTTTTCTCATTCTGTCTGTAATAAATAAATATTAAATAATTTGGAGTTTTTTACGAAACAATTATGTCTGTAATAAATAAAGCATCAAAAAGTTGGGGATTTTTCACGAAACAATTATGTCTGTAATAAATAAATCATCAAAAAGTTGGGGTTTTTTTACGAACAAAGGTTCAAGTTCTTTCGGTTTTCACTAGTATACAAAAATTATAGAATAATAGTGAGCTTTTGTAAAAATGGTTGACACACTTATCAGTTTGTTAAATATAAGAGGAGCATGCAGATACCGTGATTTACAATCAGAGAATCAGCTCTAACGATAAACGCATCATAGATACCAGGATTGAAATTTTTATTTGCGCCAGACGCGCGTTTCATCTTCAAAAGACTCGTCAGTGACGCTCGAATCGATAAAGTTGAAAAGGCCAAATAAAGTACAAAGTTGAAGGGCATTGAGGACCAAAATTTCCTAAACGTTTTGCCAAATACAGCTAAGGTATTCTCAATTTCAAAGTTTGGTAAAAAGTTATTTATAATTATGACCATAACAATGATAATTCATGTCAACACAGAAGTGCTGACTACTGCGGTGGTGATACCCTCGGGAAAAAAACTCCACTAGCAGTGTATTCAACCCAGTGTTTGAAAATAAGCTCATCATAGATACCAGGATTGAAATTTGTATTTGTGCCAGACGCGCGTTTCGTCTTCAAAAGACTCGTCAGTGACGCTCGAATAAAAAAAAATAAAAGGCAAAATAATAGTATGCTTACAAATTAGTTTATGATTTAAAAAAAAAAACTTGTAAAAATATGCTATACTAGTTTTGGAGACCTGTTTAACTATGGGCAGCCGCAGAGGCGGATTAGAGGCCAAGGTTGTCCGTGCTCCTCTTTTGTGGGAAAATTTGCATAATTATAAAGGGAATCACAAATGCATAAATGGGGAGGGCCTCCTCTTACGCTGTCATTTTCCTCCCTTGTGAAACTCAGCCATTCGGGCAAAGATAAACAAAATTAAAAAACGATATTTCACCCAAAAACAGAGTTTAAAAAACTTAAACAGACGTCAAGTTCGAAAACAGGTATACAATTTTAAAAAAAAATAGTTAAAACAAAACAACAGACATCATAAAACAAAAACAAATATAAATAAAAAAAAACAGAGGTCAAAAACGAAAATAGACGCAAAATTAAAAAAAAAACAGACGTTAAGGTTCATCATAACAAATGGACAAATATGGCCGTATTTTCACCTCAAAAACTACTCTGTGTACAGAGTTACCTGTGCTGTTTGGAAAGTTTTAATGCCTAGCATCCACTAGATATATAAAAGTTAAATGTATTTTGTTTTAAAGAAAGATAAAATCTTTTTTGGTTTTTGCTGGGCATTTTTTTTTTCCTTTCTGCAGAAGGTGTAAAAATAAACAGACAGCTGAATTACTTTGATACTGTCCACTCACTGACTCAGATGAACTCTTTATCTCACCTTAATTGTGAAGATACGTCTTGTCCATGTCAATTAAGGACAATCAAAACAATACAAACCGGTTTTTTTTACCTGAGGGAGCATCTCATAGTTTTCAGACCTTTTGCATGAAGGAAAAAAAATGCCCAACAAAATCCAAAAGAGATTTTATCTTTCTGAAACACGAAATGCATTTAACTTTATTATATCTAGTGGATGCCAGGCATTAAAACTTTTACATCTTCACAGGTAAGTCTGTACTCAGAGTAATTTTTGGCATGTAAATACAGCCATATTTGTCCGTTTGTTCTTCTTCTTCTTCCAGTAAGCGGCCACCGTCAACTGGTTGACTATTCTGCCACATTTATGGAGTGCGCGCATGTATGAAAATTTTTTTAATTTAACAAAAACAAAAACTAGGTGAATTTTATATACAAGTGCAAATATAACTTATGTTAATTATTTTTTTGTTATGATGAACCGTAAGAAAGACATATAAAACGAATAAGGATGCGAGAAAATTATAACCAGAGGTCAAAAACGAAAACACGTTCAATTAAAAAAAACAGACAACAGAGGTCTAATACGAAAACAGATATAAAATTTAAAACTTTATAATACAATAAAACGAAACAGAGAAAATATTACAACTAACAAGTGTCGCCATTTAATTGCGGGACAACTCAAGTCAAGAGACAACTGGAACCAAGTCAACTCACACCGACTAATAAGTCAACTTCAGTGACCGTATTAAAGTCAACTCTGATCATAGTGAAAAAAAACTCTGACCGTTTATTATGGCAGTTCAAACAAAGTATTAAAAGTGGATTTCAACAGTTTACCTTTAACCACGTACATGTAACTATAATAAAAATTAATTTAAGCCAAAAAATCTTATGTTAATTATTTTTTTATCTTTTTATCCTAAAAGCTAAAATATAACGCAAAAACAAACAAAACAAACATGTTTTAACTGTTTTGTGTGTCGTACTCATGAGCTGGTCAATTTATATTATTACTTTGAGTATCAATGGTCATTTATGTCCTTAAAGAATACTTTAAAAAAAAGTATGTGCCGTTTGCAATCGGCGTATCACCGCTGCTTTTTTTTTGCTTTTTTTTTTTTTTTAATAATTTCGAACACCGGAAGTCGAACACCGAAATTGTCACAGTATTTCATTATCTGAACAATGAAACTACTATACAATATACAGTGTATCCTTTTGTCGAAAAAATATGAAGATTGTAACTGTATACATAACGTATGCAAATAACAAACTTACCTTGAAAATAGCTGCATCAAAGAAAGCGGTTGAGTTTTGAAATATTTCGGCGATGTAATTGTTTTATACCAGTGTGAGAGGTTTATCTAAATAATGGTCGAATTGTCATATAAATGGCAATTTCCTCATTCCATTTATTTTAGTCCATTCAATCAGAAATTCAATTAATTATGTGCATGAAGTGAAAAATCTGTAATACCTGATTATAATTTTGGAAAATGAATTAATGATAAAATACTGCGGTGTAAAGATGTGATTTAAAATGTATTTATTCTTATTTGGCATTTTGTATGCGTAAAGATTACGGTATAGTTAGTTCTGACGTTGGTGACGTCTTGCTTATCGCATTCAGTTTCGACTTTTGTTCTCTAAAAGCTTTCAAATCCTTCAATTTTATAAATATGTTGTAACAAAAGACAAAAAAGAATAAGGCTAAGCCCATTTATCTATGTAAAAGAGAGACGAAAGATACCTCTGGGACATTCAGACTCATAAGTAAATGAACTGACAACTGAACTCAAAATGAAGAAGAAAAGAAACGGACAAATAAAAGTACATAAAACACCGCATAAAAAACTAGTCTAATCCACACGAACCCCATCAAAAACTGGGTTGGTCAAATGTGCTCCTGAAGGGTGTAGCAGATCCTGTTCCACATGTGGCACCCGTCGTGTTGCTCATGGTAGTACAAACCCGCTTATAATTATAACTTTCAATGGTTCATATTTGGGAAAGAGGACGGGGTTGTAGTTACGACAATAGGAATTTTCGAAATTGATATTCCATAACGAATCAATGAATACAATCCCTGAAATATTGTATCAACTGGGATATATATACTCCGTAATCAGGCGCTGCTGGAATGCTGAAACATAGAAATGGAAAGTTCCCAATTGAGACTTTGTATGTTAAGAAAAACTCAAGTCCGTGCTCATCAATATTGTCAACGCCATAGTGTTTTGTTTATATCCAACAGAACATTGTTAATATATATAGTAGAGTTTCGTCACATTCTTTTGTTAATTGCTTTAATTTGACACTACAAATCAGTACATTGTTTTCCAATGTGATAATTGTCCATCTACATGTAGATGAAAAACAAATACAGTCTTTTATATGCAGTGTCGTTGGATTGCTGTCTCATTTACGTTTTCCTTACATCTTCTTTTATCCATATGTTTCAATAATCAAATGTATTCTGTTTTCTTCGAAGGTTGCCCACATAATGTAAAGCAACTAGAAAAGAGAATGAGTAATCGAAAACAGAAAATATTTTCACATAAACAGAATATCATATATAATTTTGAAAGCCGGCCCTTCTTGATGTTCAACATGGAATTTAGATAATTTGAATTACAACACTATTGGATTCATCTAAAAAAATAAAGTGATTTCTTACTTATGTACGTACTCCCGACGTTTTTTATTACTTGTACTTACCTTCTCATTCGTTTGATGTTGTACGTGTGTTTGTTTATTGTGACGTCTAGTGTATCGAGGTAACGCTGTTGACGTTAACTGTTATAACAGACAAAAGATTTCACGGACTTCGTAGAAACATTGAGATAAAATGTCTATAACTAATTCACATAGAGGTAAGATATCTTAATTTGTGTTCATTTCATCGACTTAAGCAGTTGGTTTAAAGTTTTCATGCAACATGTATTATTTAATTGTAATGATACGCTCATACTCCCAAACGCGGAGTTCTTGCAATATTTAAAGAATGCAATTATTGTTCAAAGTTCATACAAAGACTGCATGCATTGGGAATTCTTCTTTTTTGGTTAAATAAAGTTCTCTCTTTTAAGTACCAAGTTTTATTGATTTACATTACTAAAACGATTAACACACATTTCATATATATTCTTCGTATTTCTGAAAGCTCGGTGTAATTTATGGAATATGTGCATGCTAGTCGAATACCATGCCTTCATTTAGACGATGCGTTTTCCGTAATTCCCCCCCCCCCCCCCCCCCTGATGAATTCATTCAATCGTATGGATATAGAGTTCGTGTCAGAAATCAAGTCAAGTAATTAACAATAAAAAAAAGAGATAAAAGCAAACGTATAAGGTACAGCAAAGATTCAAACTGACCATTCAGCTTTGAAATAATTCATCTGTCAATGTTAAGACTGTCACGGAATAGAAGTTCCTTCATAAAATAAGTTCCAAAAGGAATAGATATATTATGACAATGTTTATAACAAAGTTTCCATTGGACTTCTGTTAGGCGGAACAAATACACGTTGACAAGGCAACAAACCGTTTTAAATGGCTTAATATACGTGGGTTCATAGAAAAATCCAGTCTATTATACTTTAAGTAGTTCCCGTACTGTTGTGATTATTAAAAAAAACAGTTCGGTGGTTCTCCAGTTGTTGCCATAACTTTTGTCTTCCCATCGGAATGAAATATATTTCTTGTTTTTAAATTATTTGTGTCTAATTTGGTCGATTATTGTTTGGTAAAGAAATCAAAGAATTATTTAGCTAGCTAGCAATACAACCTTAATTACTCAAAGTTACTAAACACATGACTGGCCTAGTCTAAGAGTGGATCGAGAAATTGATTTTCAGTTATCAACCGTTATAATGTAAAAAGACCTACTAGATAAGAAATGATATCGGGGTCATACTTCAAAGATTCCTCTGCAATTCTAACACGGTCCTTACCAAACTGTGTTGATTTTACATGGGCAATATCTAGTATATATATGTCGTGTACAAGTTGCAATTTTGTACATGTTAAACATGTACAAAAATGTTGTACATGTTATAACTTGTATAATGCAAAAATACAAGTTAAGACATGTACAATTGTACCTCATACATGTTATAACCTGTACAAAATAATGCTTAAAAATTGTTTTAACTTGTACAAAATTTAAGATAAATCTTTATGAAGTAAAATATACATTTAAATTCACCAATGCATAAAGAACAACAATAAATAGGCCAGAACGTGTCTTTTTCTGTAGAGGACACTGATCACAAAGTTTCAGAAATATATGTTTCATGACTTATGTTGGCAAAATGTGTTTTCATGTAGTTGTATGTTTTATGCAGTCCATCATGGCTTAAATAAGTGTGACACTATTTACTAAAAGCTTGCATTTCCCCAATGACAATTACGTTAGATACTAGATACTTAATTCTTCCAAAAAATTTAAGAACAATGCCTAATGATTTTGGGTAATACTTCTCCCTCTAGTTTTAAAGCATGCAAAGACTAAAACAATTTCTCATATGCTTACTTTGTAAAAGCAAGAGAGAGCTGAAATAGTGTTCATTGGACCACGCTTCATTATCAATATCTTTGGATCTACTCTTCAACATTTTTGGCCTTCAGCATGACTTATAAAAAATTAATAATTCATTTTTTTTTATAAACTATAAGATCATTGCATGAGGCGAATGTCATTTTGATGTTTTAAATATATATCCTCTACTTTCAAAGCATGTATGTGTGGCCTTTGGACGTTGTCTGCTCCATGGGCGGGTTGTTGTCTTTAAGACACAAACCCCATTTCCATTCCCAATTTTATTTGTAGCCACATCTATCCTGGCTATCCTCTTATGTCTTTTAGTGTGAACTAGAATGAAAGTATTTTACTATTGCCTTCAAAGTGGACACTCACAATTATAATTCATCAAATAAAGATATGTCCATAGATAGTCATAAGACATGTCCTAAGATATATCTTATGACAGGTCTTAGGAATGCTTCGTAATACCGACCCCTGGACATTAACTGTAAAAAAAGGACAAAACACACTAACATGAAGGAATAATAAAAAAGTAATGAAAATATTATTGAGGTAAATAACATCTGTTGCGATGATAGAAACATGATTATCCTTATTGTTCGATTTGTACAAGTTGAAACCATTTTTATGCAATATTTTGTACAGGTTATAACATGTACGAGGTACTTTTGTACATGTTATAACTTTTATTTTTGCATTATACAAGTTATAACATGTACATGTTCAATGATAACCTTACAAAATTGCAACTGTACACGACATATATATATCATGATTACTAATCATGTTATATCCAGAAGTCATGCCTTGATTATTTTGTCTTTTATAATCTAAAAAAAACACCTTTTCTTCCATATGTTACAATATTAATTTTCAATATAATTTGCTTATGTCCTATTGAACTTGTATCGTTTGTGATAATTTCACTGGACTCAAAAATATCGCTCGGGAAAATGTGCATTAAAAATTGGTAAAATATTTCAATGTTTCAAGTTGAAAAGGAGGATGTAAAATAATAAAATAGATTTAATATAAAAACTGCTTTTGAATTAAGAATCATATCCAAAATCTGGGACTTAAATACTAACGTAACTAAGTATAATAGTCCCAGCTAAATCAAGGATTTGTAGTCTTACTATACAAATCCTTGGCTAAATCAATCAGACCGTGAAAAAGAATGCACAGAGTTGCCGTTCTTGATTCTACATGATATTTAGATCATAGGTGCGCTATAAAAAATGTAGACAATGCAGGACTTCACCTGTTTACCTCGCATGCATCTTTAGTTTATGCCCTTTAGCTTTGATAAAGTACTGTAAACGTAAGTAAAGCTAACACACTTAAATTACAGAGAATACACGGGATGCTTATTGTTTATAATCAGAAAAGCTTCTAAACACTTGGGGTGAACGGATAATAATCGATTAACAATAACAATAACGGATCAATCAGCTGTTAATCTGTTGTAAACATTAGACTTAGCCAAACAAATGATTTATACATGTAGATTTGTATCCCAGTTTCCTGATTTGTCATAAATAGCAACAAGATTAATCAATTATTATTTGAACATCTGCTTGCAAATTAGATTTGTATGTGTATTGTTTATGACTCAGTGGACCTACCATTGGCCTACAAAATGTGAATGAGTGCCTAATACATGTATATGGTGAATTTGAACATTTGTTTTGGCATGTATTATTGTATATGCACAACTGATATGACTATTATAGAAAATCATTGACTAAAAAAACTGAAATGATACATTGTTGTCACAATTTCTATCTGTCTAATTTTGTGCAAGTTTTATTTACTTAAAATAGCCAAAAAATACTGTTAGATTATTCAGGCTGCACAAAGAATTTAAAACATGTATCATGTTTATTATAGACAGTTTTCTGAAAGTTTGGTCATCTTGGAAGAACCAAAGAAAGATGGCTGAAAAGTTGATGCGTACACCAGGAAGTGGAGATACATCCACATCCCTGTCTAAGAATGCTTCGACAGAATCCATCAATGACAAAGAGTACTTCATCAACAGATTTGAAAACTTATACAACAATCAGATGTTCAGTGATGTTATTCTTAAAGTTGGAGATATAACTTACTATGCACACAAAATTATGTTGGTGACAGCCAGTGAAGTATTTGAGTAAGTAAAAATGTACAGCAGACAGCTCTGTAGTAATATACATGTACATGTACATGCACATTGTACATGTATGTATCTTATTCATACATTTTTTTAAGGATTTTTGTAATAAATGAAAAGGATCATAATAAGAACCTCAAAATATTGGATTGACCAGCATATCTTTTCAGATACATGTATAACATGTAAAACATTAAAAAGTAAAGATTTATAAATAAAATGATTATACATGTACATCTGTATACCCTTTCAGATTAAATTATACATGTAACTGAATTCCTGCAAAATATAGTACATGTGATTTAGTGCAGATACCTGTTAAAGAAATATATGAAAGGCTTGTCAAATGATATACCGAACTAAATGTCATTTTGCTATCTCAGAAAAAATAAAACATGAAGGAAAACTTGCAATTGGTACATGTATATTTGAAAATGGAATCAGTTAACGTTCAAGATTAAATTTTGGATACAATTTGGAAAAAATTAGAGCAAAACCCTTGATATTAAAATTCCAGTGGCAGATCCATAACTTTTGATAAGGGGCGGGGGGAGGCAACTGACTGCTATTAGAGTGGGTACGCTACAGTTATGCTTCAATGCCATATAATCAACTAATTTTTTCCCACAAAAGAGTTATTTTAGCTCTCACTATCAAAATAAGAGTATATGGGGTAAACATCTGATCAATTTTAAAAGAAAGCAACCAAACATAGTAAAAAAAATAAGTCATCATTTTAACACTTCTCAGATAAAAAATTTACAAAAAAAAAATGAATAAATTATATATGAAGAATGATTATGCAGTTAGAGCTGCCGACCATACGGTACAAAATGTACGTGTTTTCCTCATTGTGGAAGGCTGTATGTTGCATATAATTGCTAACATCCATGCCACTTCATTTGAAATTTGTTGGATAGTTATCTCATCATACTAAATTTCCTTATTTTTATACTGTTTATTTCACAGGGCCATGTTAAGTGAAGACAGATGGAAGGAAGCCACTGAATCTGTAGTTTCTCTAACAGAAGAAGAGTGTTGTGTTCCTGTTTTTGATATGTTCCTTAAGTATGACTAATAATACTCTAAAATATATAGTTGTGAGATGTGTCAATTTTTAAATGCTACACTTGGTAGTAAAATTACTACATGTATGTTTCTATTTGGGTTTTTACTTACAGTTTTTATCCTGTGAGTGTCACCTTTGTGATATCATATTAGCAATGGCTAAAACACAAGTGTTTAACTATTATTTTTTAAATCTTTTTATGATGAATGTTTTCATGTTTAAGTTAGACCTACTAAATTAGTGACTCATATTATAGTAAGTCATTACTTTGTTTGAAATTCATGACAAAGACACCATCTAACTGGAACTGTGTAGTAAGTACTATTTCTTATTTCACAGCACTCACTTCATACTAGCAACCTTTCACTTGAGTAATCTGCTAAAATATTTTACCAGTTGATCAGTTAGTTGGAGAAGATTTCCAACTACAGTTTGGTAAACTGTTTTAGCCATTGCTATTGTGATACCACAAAGGTGACAGGATAAGCACAGTAACAACTACAACATCTATACATTATTTGCTAAAGGGGTGTTTAAAGGCAAATAATTGATAATATATCTACATGTAATTTGATTAAATGGATGTCATTGTAAAATGAATGTCACATGTAAAGAAATTACTTGGATCACCACAGCCTATTTTTAAGGTCAAGGCTTTTCACCTTTGATATTCTAGCACAATGCATTTAAGGAATAACAGTACTGTAGTTGAAGAGTTGTCACCGTCAATTGTAGATTTGACGGTCGCAAATGCAGTTTTACTGGCGACGTGTAGCGGAGACAATAAAACGGAGATTTACGACCGTCAAATCAAAATTGACGGTGGCAACTCTTCAACTACAGTACTGTTATTCTGATTCTAATGCATTACAAAAAGAAAAAGTACGATAAAACTTTAAAAAAACGTCTAAATTTGACAAATAGAAAAAAATCCGTGAAAACTTCATGAATTGTTTTGGCACAAAGATGTCATGGCTAAACGTGACGTCATACAAATGAAAACTTACAAGCTGGAGGTTATCACGTTACCCGTACGCTTCAAATTCGGATAAAATTACATTAAAACGCCATATTCGAGGTAGGTGTTGTTTTATTTTCGATTATATAGTAGTAATCGAACATACGTTGATTCAGTCAATTCAAAATGGCAGGTCCCTCCTTAGTTACGCCTGGTCAACTGTGGATTTGATGGCAACTTTTAGCCAATGAAATTTTTTTTTACATCCAAATTGCATTAGAATATTGATTTCATTTGGTCTTTGGTCTATTGCATTACAAATTTGACTGAAAAATCCAGTGGAAAGAGGATTATTAATCTTCTTAAATGACAAAATTTTATTTCTTGAATATTTTTGGAAAGTCACAGCAGTAAAATTAATTAGGGTTTGTCAGAACTACTGGAGAGGCGTCCAATCGTCAAATTTCAATGTTTTCATTAATCAATCGGGGGAAAGAAAGGAAGATGACGATGATGATAAAGAAAATACTAGACCAAATAAGTTAAATAAAATTGATAGTAATGTTGAAGTTAAGGAAATTGAACAAAAATCAACCAAACAACGGAAAAGACACGCAAGTGAAGACAAATATGAGCAAGACTTCAAAATGACTTATAGTCACAGAGGAAGGATACTACTGTTCTGTGTGCCAAAAATACGGCACAAAAGCAAGAAACAGAACAGAAACCTGGATCGAAAGGCCTTAAATCCATGCTGATGCATAAAATTGTAAATGAAAGAAGAGATAAAAGAGATAAATTTTTGAAAAATAAAATCAAAGAATATGACTACTTCTATTTATGTTTGTTCAACTCCATAAAATGTGAATATTATACTAATCTTTATTTCTGTGACCCCCACGTGCACCCACAGTTAATTAAAAAAGTTTGGACATTTAAAAAAAAAACCACCCGGTTGCAAGTTATTTTTTTAAAACACCCACCTTACCTGAGTGAAAAAAGGAAAACACTGTATATATATGATATATATTGGTTTGCTGTGTAAAATATTGTCTGTTATGATTAAAGTGAGTACTGGCTTGCTTTTCAGAAATTTAGAATGGTTTGTAAAAGTCAAATTTTGAAAGTACTAGTATTTTCTAAGTGTGTGGTAGCATCTACATTTATATAAAAAAAAAATCATGTTTACTTTTGTACTCTGATCATATTTTGCTTGATCTAGCTAAGATATCATAGATAATATAGTATTTAATATTGTTTTGCAGGTATTTATATTGTGGATCAGTTGAGGTTAACACAGAAACAGTACTCCCTGTGTTATTACTGGCAGATAAATATGGCATTAAAAGACTATGTGATTCGTGTGTTGACTACATGATGCAGCATATTGTTGAGTCACCTGATTCAAACAGAACACTCTCCTGGTACCAGTACGCAAAGATGACTGGTAACCAGGTCTTGCAGGAGAAGTGTCAAGCTTTTATTTTGTCGAATTTCTCTATTGTCCAAAAGGCATCTGATTGGATGGCAGTATCGGTAAATGAATTAACAGAGTTTCTATCCAGTTCAGAAATTGTGGTGACCTCAGAATATGAACTTTGGCAGGAAGTGGAAAGATGGCTTTTATGCAAACATAACAGAGATCATTTGGTAGAGAATTTAAAAGGATTTATGCCTCTGATACGATTTTCTCTAATGACACCATGTCAGCTTTCACTCGTTGAAGAATCTCCTCTGTATCATGAATACAAAGACATATTTGGGGATAAAATTTGGTCAGCTTATAGAAGGCACTCTCTAATGTATGAGGACATTATTGCTTCCCGTGAACCATACAGGAACTACAACTGCAAGAACCAATATGCTGTATATTGTGATTTGACCTTGAAGAAATATACATCTAAACAGAAAGTGGATAGTAAAATAACAATTGAAAATTTAAAGATTCCTGCTAATTTCATGCCTGTACCTTTACAGTCACAGTCAAAACAATTCACTTTTTGGTTGACTTTTTTCCCATGGGATTTTTTATTCCACATGTTCTCTATGCCCAGTACATAGGTCGACATAATGATGACACTACTCTGAAAATAAGACGTTGTAATCCCTCAACCCCAACACAGCAGAGTACACCCTTGCCAGACATGAGAGCTGAAATTACATTGATTATTTATGGAATGAAAGGGACCATCAGATATGCTGCACACACATTCAGGGCCAAGCATACATTTTCAGCAGATAATCAAGCCAGCAAGTTTGAAGTGCCCAGTGTTATTCATATATCAAAACTGAAGG
The DNA here is from genome assembly GCA_019925275.1 of Mytilus edulis. Taxonomy (NCBI): domain Eukaryota; kingdom Metazoa; phylum Mollusca; class Bivalvia; order Mytilida; family Mytilidae; genus Mytilus; species Mytilus edulis. The sequence goes on along the minus strand of CM034357.1, from coordinate 67,249,335 downwards.
AAGCTAAATCAAATTATCTAGTCAATGGAGACTTTGAAGCAAGACTTTTCTTGAAAATACAGGAAATAATAGATAAAAAGACTTGAGAGAATACTTTCTATTTATGTTTGATTTTAAAAGACTTTAGAGAATACTTGATTTCTATCTAATATAGTATGTTATGATGTTGTTGTTGTTCAAGATTTAGATCTCTTTATGAAATGTCTACCAATAGTTTATATATCAATAATTTATATATGCATACATGTTTACACCTTTTAGTATATAAATTTACAAAATCTATGTTTTATATTTAGATATGTATTGTCATACAAAATGTAGATAAAATTGAAGATGGAAATGGGGATTATGTCAAAGAGACAACAGCTTGATCAAAAAAGCAGATAAACTGTTTTGTGTTAGTATTGAACGAAAAAGGGTTACAAGATCCTTTTTTTAAACCCTGAAATTATGAGGAACTTTCTCAACAGAGTTACATTTAAACTAAGCAAGAACTATTGAAACAAAATATAGAGCCCTACATTTTCTAGATAACTTCAATGTCATAAAAAGAATATAGACATGATTCATGCAAAAGAATCATAAGCGATTTTATGCCCCTGCAGTAGCGGAGGGGGCATTAAGTTTTACCCTTGTTTGCCTGTCTGTACATCCCACAGTTGGTTTCGATTTTCTTACTTTAGTTTGCCTCATCTAAATGTTAAGAAATTGATACTGAATGGTTATTACCACAATACACAGATCAAGTTTGAATTTTGGTGGCATCACTTTAACCATTCTAAACTTCTACCCCTTATCAAATGGAAAAAATGCTGAACTTTTGGTCATGTGTTAAATTTTTATTTATATTTGAAAGCATGGATTAGTTATTGTATCGGTAACAATAAAATGACTCCAATGATAGAACTAAGTAAACTGTTCAGATTCTGTGGATGTAAGCAACTTCTAAGTACATGTAAATATAACCTTAACTAGCTTTTGCCTTCAACAATGAGCAAAACCTGAACAATGTAGAGAGCTACATCAAGTTGTAATATGTTAAACAACTTAACTGTGATAACCAACAACTTAACTGTGATAACCAACAACTGGATTTAAACACAGACGGCAAAGAAAGACCACTACTTAATAATAGGCTTCTAACTTGGGACATTCACTTATTAGGTATAAAATACATGTATGTGTCACATAATGGAATAACAATAATAATAAACAAAGTATGTGAAAGTTTACTTTATCACAATACATGTACATGTAGTTTAACCACATTACAGATCTATTTCATGTCACCTTAAAAATATCTTAAGATATTTTTGTGTGTTTGGCAGTTCATAATACCTAAATACCATTAAAAAGATTGCGTTATTTAAACCCACCAAACCAGGATTAAAAGTTTGTACGCCAAACACTTGCTTCGTTTCATAACACTCATCAGTGACGCTCGAATCAAAAAAATTAACAAGGCCAAATAAAGTATAAAATTAAGAGCAGAATTTGGCACTCTGAAATTCCGGAAGGTTTTGCCAAATACAGCTACATGTAAGCTAATACATTGCTGGGGTAGAATATCCTTGATATTTCGAAAATCGAAGTTTTTGTTAACAGTTAAAGATTTATAATTTGGCCATATAAATGGTAATTCATGTCAAAGCAATGGCAGGATTAGATATGAATGTTTTGAGCCATAAAGCAAACTATCATAAGACAAATGATTCACAGATTATAAATTCTGATACCTATCTGACTGTCACTTACGTCTGCCCACGTTAAGGGTTGCATTTCAACGGATAGATTTGTAAAAATTTCAATTTCAAAGGGTCAAACTCCTATTTATTATGCACCTTTTACTTCAGTACAACGAATTTTTGATTGTCTTTGCGTCATCAGTTTTCCCTCTATATTGTGTTTAATGTTAAAATGTACATAATTCATTTGTTTTATTGTCATTCATTTCATTTAAGTTGGCACTGTCTAATCGTGACAATAAGTAAGGCCAGATATCATTCTAGGTACAAGAAGGCTTATCATATCTAAGCCATGGTTCATGATCAGTAATATCTAGAACAAACCACTTTTATTATGGAAAACACTTTAGGATTAGTAATTTTATTTGGGACCGGTAAGGAATTTTCTTGCTTCACTTTTTTGATTTGTATTATATTTTGTTATTTGTTGTTAACATATTTCAGGACATTATTTATATCCCGCCTAAAAACAATGCGGTTGCTTCAATACTATCAGACATATAATACATTTGTATTCATGAGGGAGATGATGTGAACTGACTGACCACTTCCGTATTAACATTAACTGTAACTTCCAATCGGTAATATCAAAAGACATTGCAAGTGCCAGAACACATAACTTTACAGACTCAGTGCTATACGGGTAATGAAACTCGCAAACCAAAGGTACACCGACCGAGTAAGATATAGTTTATATATATTTTATTACTTTAAGCTTTACATCATCGGTGTAAACAAGATTTAACAAATTATAATTGCAATAAAACATGTAGACATAGAATCTTGACTATTTTGTAAAATATTGTCTCTCATTTTATTCATAGCTTATAAGGTATATAATTTCGAGTATACAAAATTGTGATTTCTGATTTATATACCAATATTTATAATGCACATTAATTCTATCTACTGTATGAGGTAGGACATAACCTTGATAAATTCATTGGTTTCATCGGAATTCAACAAATTACCAAACTACAAATCACACAAATATAGAACAATACAAAGACAACAAAGTTTGCTACCATCCGAATCCTATGAAAATTACAGACCAATTTGGTTCAGACACTCAATTTAGCGGGGAAAGCAAGTTTTACGTGCATATAAATGTTTCTCTCGGTTTTTGTCGTATTTAAACATTAAAAAACTCTATACAAATATTCAGTATGAGTAGAACGTTAGTTTTGAAAGATCGTCAGACCATCGAAAAAAGAACCATTTCATTGTCACACCCGGAGCTTTTAATTTTCAATGTCTAACCTCATACACGACATTACCAATATAGGAAGCATAGTGACAAGGATATACTATCATCTCGAAAAAAAATATATTTAGAGACGTGATGCACTTTATATTTATTTGTGTGTAACGATATTTACTTCAAGATATCAAAAAGGGGGCGTCATTTTAGCTGCATATTATGCATCTTTATCTATATATGTTGTATATTTCATCTCGACTTAGTGTTCCTAGGAGTAAATGCACAGAATTACTGCAAAGATGTAGATCCAACAGCATGTGGAGTATTCAAAACTGCAGACCCTAAAATGTGCGACAATCCGTGTTTGGCAGATCTCTGTAAAGATACATGTGGATTCTGTCGTAAGATTATTTATACTTCATCGGATTAATATATTCATATTATGTAATTGCAAATTTTGTTGGTTTTGTTCCTGAAAAAGAATTGTTACGACTACACATTTAGCTGCACGTACATTTATAGTAAGATAATTTAGTTAAATAGGAACTTTTTTGTGTAGTAAACAAAATAGATATCAAAATTTTTATGGAAAAAACCGGCTGACTAGAATGAAGTTAATACCCGTCCTCGCAAAAGAAGAATGGGTTGATAGTCGATACAAAGGGGAAATCATACACTGAATTTAGGAAAGACAGACAACTCAATAACGGAAAAGAAAGAAAGTACAATACATGTATTTTAATACCTCAGAAATAGTTAGAAAGGCTATGAAAATACAAGTTTTCTCACTTTTTGGTAATCAATCTCTTAATAAGTGCATTTTATATCCTATACTTTTTTGTACAAAATAAGAAGTAAAAAAAACAACAGCAACATTCATCCGCTTTATGTATTTATTTCTCTCAGCATTAATGTGTTACCACTGTGATAGTGTTGCCAAACCGGAAGACTGCAGTATCAAAGTCCAATGCAGTTCAGCTACAGAGGTATCTACCATTTTTTTTATTTTTTTTTGAAGTTTTTAAGTTTTTAAAAAATAAATATATAAATTGAGAATGGTAATTGGGAATGTATCGAGACATCAACTCGACCATGGAGCTGAAACCAGCCGAAGTCCACTAGTGGGTCTTCAACACAGCGAGAAAATTTAAGACTATTTCGTATTACATTATTTTGTCTTTTTCATGCCGAAGTTCATTATCCTATTATATGACATGCTATCGTAAGATCAGTTTATCTCCAAAGTTTGTACGAACATCCGATGTAGTACACAGATAAGCTATGTCAGCTATTAGGCTAGAGTACGCGGTATAGAATAAAGTTGTAAAAAATCACTGTCGCATATACAGCATTAAGAACTTACACTTGCTCTTGAATTTTATTTATTCAAGTTTTATCATACTATAACCCCCCTTAAAAAAACAACAACAAAAAATATAAAAAAAAAACCAAACTTACAGATATTTTTTTATATATAAAAAAACACCCTCAACTCTTTTATTTCTTATTGATAGTGATATGGGGAAACGCTTCATAATCATGATAATATGCGATCAGACTTGAATGCACGATTCAACAATTGAAGGAAGGTCTTTCATGGTTGTTTATAGAACAATGAAAAAAAAAGTTATTTGCTGGGCGTCGTGATTCTAAAAGGCAGTTAAAATTTATCGATTCAAGTATAACACACACTCAATCAATAATTCTTGACTCTTTTTAAAATATTGTTTAGAAGAAATTATTTATTGTCCGGAGAAAAAAACACCAACAAAACAAAAACAAATACAAGACCGGACTAACACACATGAGTTGATACAATCTTTAAATATTAACAGAAAATCTGCAAATACACTTTTTTTTCTATTTCGTTGATCACACTAATAGAAACTAACCTTTTTTACATGTCACGGTTTTTCTTTCTTTTAGATCTGCATTGCAACCCAGAGATTTAACACACAACTTCAGCCAGTGTTTTCCTCTGGGTGTGTTAACAAAGCGGTAAGAGTATATAAAGGTGTTCGAAAACCATTTTTTATATTATTAGCATAGCGGTTAAAGAGATTTGAGAAATTTTGCTAGCTGGATTAGTCAACAAAATTGCATTCCTGCTGGTGCTGTAACTTTTGATTTTAGCTGAAATTCTTTATGTTCTCCCTATATGATAATCTATTTTCTCAAGTTACATAAAAATACTTAAAGGTTTGGATATTCAAATTCTTGACACCATACGATGTCAAAAGTAAATTTATTTGTTTGGATATGTGAATGCACAAATATATCATATGTACTAATACGATATAAATTAATAGTAATTTTAATGAATTATGAAGTTTTTGTTTTGAATCTGAAAAGTGTTTTAACTGCTTTATATTCAATATCATGATTGTAAAATTGTAAATCCTTATATTTTACAGTTGGTAGCTAACGTTATAACTTACGGTTTCACTACGGGAAAACGTTTCTTTCAATTACCGTATGTTTCAATTTTACGTACTGATTCTTATTTAAATCTATCAAATGTTAAAGTTTTAGTATGCAAACGTCCTGTTGTCATCTATGAATCTTTAATGTATACATATTAAGCACGGCTTATTTTTACTTGTTTAGGGATTGCGATATGAGGTACTTCAAAAAAACTTTACGGGCCAAAAAATAATTAAGATTTTTTGTAAATTATTTACATTCTAATAGAAATTCTATAGTATGACTATATTACAATTTGGGAATCATTTTCGTGTTGCATATCCCTCATTTTTATATGTAAGTACTGTCACAGGGATTTAATAGGGAATTCCAGTATGTATTTGAAATCAACGAATTTAACGACAAGCCATCCTTGTTGGTTGATTATATGGTTAACTTTAAGTGAATCGATGATGCCTACGCGAAACAACAATCCATCCATTAATCAGTACTACATGTAAATTAGACTATTTACTGGCTTTGTAATACATAACAACACGACGTGCTATGTGTAGAGAAGACTTATTCCGGAGATCATGAGAAACCCTGTGTTTTGGTGGTTGGTTTTTTTTTATATTTTATTTGGTTGATGTATTCCAATTTTTTTTTGACTTGTTTTCTTCTTTAAAGTGATTTAAGCATTTGGGGTTTTTCACTGTTCTTGTTTTATGTTTTAATTTGAAGACTTAGTTTCTTTACCACTTTGTAAATTAAAAAATACCCCAACGCGAATTAAATTTATATCAGAGTACGGATAGATGAACTATTACTTGTAAAAAAATACCTATGGTTTTCAATCAAAACACACTAAGGAACAACTATCGAACAAATTTCAAAGCATTATGTCATCATATATAACAGTGGTTTCTTGGGATATTTTAAAACATTGCAACAACATTATCTTTATTAAATGTATTATTATGTCTGAATGTAGTCCCAAAGAGATGTATAATCCTTGGTAGTGTAATTAATAATTAGTGTTAAATTGATTAAAAATTTTAGATCACTTGAAAACATGTACAAGTTGATAGATCCAGCCCAGTGTATTAATATAACAATTTAAAATACGGTGAAAAGGCTTACTCATATTTTACCTTTCGTTTTGTTGTATTTTATTTTACACTAAAGTTGAAATGATATTTCATATACTTTTGGTAATGGCTGTGATATCTATTAAGTCTGTATGTATGAAAATAATTATAATTTTTAAGTAACAAAAGTTTTTTTACATTTACTGTTAAAAACTCTGGCCAAGAGTCTGGCGACCGAATGTGAAATCTTGTGTTTTAGTATAAACAGTATTTTAGGATCCAAACTTTAATGTGAACTTTGAAGTTAACATAGCATCTAATTTTAAGAAATTGTATCATATATATTTAAAATTTTGTATACAAAAATTTTGTATGGGAAAACCTTTTATATTACATTTATTTTTTACAAACTTACTGCTTTTACAATTTGGAAAAATGGCACAAAAATCAATTTGAAATATTTAGTTTTGGTTTTGTTAAACTAATTTGATGCCAATGACATTTCTGACATCAAATAAATGATTATAAAAGTAACAAATTATTTAGTGAGACAAACGGACCTTTGTCAACAAAAACTTACACGACTGTGATAAAAATAACTATTAGTAATAAAAAAATTCAACAGGAAACAAATTCAATTTATATGAAAAAATACGAAAAAACGAAAACACTATGAACTAACCAAAAGACAAAAATTGAAAAATGGTTTTGATTAGGACAAATGCATAGTAAGCAAATTTACTATTTCTTATTCAATATAAATTTACAAAATTAGAATTTTTGCCCCTTAAATTCAATTATTAATTTGATATCAAACAAAATTGGACTTGATAATGGTTAAGACATTTACAATTCTATATCTAATCTCATTTCATGTTGTGTCTCTTTGACACATCCACCATCCAATTTCATTACTTTAGATTAAGTTTTGTTTTTCTCGTAACAAATTGGGAATTTTACCTTGCAAATGAATCTTGTCTGCTATGATGACTTTTGTAGTACAAAAATTAGTTTTTAAAAATTGGTCAAATACTTTTTTGTGCTTGACATACCGAAATTACAAATAGTTGACTTTGTCTTCACTACAAAATGAATTGTGATTATAAAATAATTTTTCTCAAAAAATCAATTCGTTAAAATGTCAAGTTACAAGTATTGTTATTTGTAGTTTTTCTATAACTATGTAACAGTTTACTTTAGTTCTTCTACAGTTTAATTTTGTTAGCAAAACGTTAAACATTTTGTCACAAAATTAATTCTTACTTTCCACTTTGACTATGTGATTTATTGTATATCATTCAAAAGTAATTATTGTATCTAAATATTATTATATTTGGCATACATTTATTGACAAAATTGACTTTTCAAATTTTAACTTGATCATAAAAATGAATTTTGTCATCAAGATTGAAGTATTCTCACAATACACATAGCTCTGTACACATAGGTATATAAGATCAATAGCATCATTTGTTATGACAGAATTTGAATGTTTGTTGGGTTACAAAAACATTGCATTCCGTAAGGGCCGAACTTTTGACAACAAATTCAAAATGATAAGTACATCCTAAACAGTTTCATTTCGAAATCTGTGAAATCGAAATAACAGAAGCATCAAATTTAATGACTTGCAAAGGATCGAAACTATCACAAGATCTAATGTATAATAAATCTTGTCTAAAAAGAATTTTGCTGGAATTTGAAAGTTTGTTATCGCTTTTTTATTCATGACCTGATGGTAAAATTGTACCATACATTAACTTTTACAGGTTTGTGCGACGTTATTTAACTACGGTGGTACTACGGGGAAACGTGCTTACACATTACACGGTGGATGTTGCGCTACAGATCTGTGTAACGTGCATGATCCCGATGTTAACTTTACATCATCTGATACAGAATGTAAGTGTTACAGTATAAAACTGTCCCTGTTGGTCATTTAGTCATTAACATGTATTTAAGCATCGTTGATTTTTAAATGTTTAGGTTTGAGCACTCTCGATGTAGGTTACTTCAAAAAAGTTCATCGGACCCATGTATTAATAAAATATTATTTCGTGCAATTATGTTAACTAAACATATAGAATTCATATAGTATGACATACTACAATGGAATACCATTTTATGAATTACAATCCCTCCTTTTTAATCCTTCAATGCTTGTCCAGTTTTTGGAAACCAGCCTTTTTCTATCAAGATGAATCTGTAACTGACAAAGACCTTGCCTTGCGGTCATAAAACTTTCGAGCACGAATTTTGTACTCAGACTCAAAATCAACCAATCAAAATCTGGATTTCATGTTTCGAGCAGATTTTTTTGCTCGAGCACTGACAAAGTTTTATGGCTTCAACCCTTGTATTATATTATGATTGTTTAATTTAAGTTAATGCTGATGATGCACAAGACCAAGTTGTCCAAGAAGATGCCAATAGTAACCCAGATACATGTGAAGATTTCGACCGTAACAATATTGCTTGTGGTATACTCCATAAACAAGATCCTGCCATTTGTAAGAAAGACTGTATGGTAGAAAGATATGTCCAGAAACCTGTGGTACATGTGGTGAGTTGTTTTTTTTATAAATTATTTTTGAGTTGATGTAATTCCCCCAATTTTTCTTTTTGCACTACGATTTCTATCTTTATAGTGGATCTTAAGATTTGAACATCTGCAAACAACTGCGGCCTCTTTATCAATAATGCTAGTCAAATTTATAAGCTTCATTTGTTTTAAATTTTGAAGACTATAAACATTTTTTAATATCATTTTGTAAATTTTAATGAAATACAACGCAATTTAATTTTTATAACAGAGTTTCGGTTGAAGCAAGCATATTACTTTAAAAAGAACTATAATAATGCAAAATCTAAACCAATCAAAACACACAAAGAAACAACCTCAAATAAAAATGTCAAAATGCAGCTTTATATATATATTTTTAAGAAACACATGTTTTCTATGGTATTTTAACATTCACATTAAGTCATATTCAGACTCATCTCTTAATAAATGGTATGATCTGATGTCTGAATGTCAGATTAGAATGTATAACCTCCTTGGTCAATGTATTATATAATTGTGTTTGTGTTGAACATTTTAGTTCGCTGCAAAACGTGTCCAGAGGTTGATGATCCAGCCCAGTGTAATAACATAACAATTTGTAAGAAATCACAGGTGAGAGTTTTTGTTTTCGTTTTCGTTTTTGTTTTATTTATTTTTTACACTTTTGTTGGACAATGTTTTCAGTATACTGTTTTGCTGTGGTTGTGATATCTTTTAATTAAGTTCTTTGTATGTTTGAATTCATATTCCATAACTTTTTCAAAATAACAGATATTGGTGTTTTTTTCCATTTTCTGCTTATTCTGTTGCCATGAGTCTAAAAACCTATAAAACTTCTGAAATAGCAGAATGTTTCTATATATACGTATTTAAGGTTTAAATGTCCCAAATCTTCTTGTGATATTGTGAATTTGGACAGCTAACTAGCATACTGATCTTTTAAGAAATGATACAATATATTTGAACAATTTTGTGTTAACTTTAGATGGATGAAACTTCTTATATTACATTTTGATTTATTTAGAAATTATGCTATATCATTTTGTAAGACTCCTAAGAACAAAAATACATTGAAATAATTAGAATGTTTTGGTTTGATATAAACAGGAAAAGGTGGTATGAGTGCCATTGAGACAATTCTCCATCCAAATTACAATGTATAATAAGTTAACAATTATAGGTCAAAGTACGGCCTCAACACGGAGCCTTTTGGCTCACATCAAACAGCAAGCTATAAACGACATCAAAATAACTAGACTTGGTATATAAAAACAATTCAAGCAGGAAACAAACGGTCAAATTTATATAAAAAAACGAGAAACGAGAAACACCCATGACCAAAAACCAACAGACAACATGCAACCACTGAACAACAGGTTCCTGATTAGGACAGATGCATATTGATGCATTAATTTATATCTTCTTATTCAATGTAGGAGATTTAAACATGGTAAAATTCTTATTGCCTTAATTCATGATTCATTTAATATATAGATATAAACTAGACATGTGTGACTTGGATGGAGAGTGGTCTCATTGACACTCATACCACATCTTCCTATATCTAATTTACTCTATTTCATGTTGTTGTCTCTTTGACGCATTCCCATTTCCATTCTCAATTTCATTACTTTATGATTGCAGTCCTGTTTTTCTCGTAACAAATTGCGTAGCGATTTTACCTTGGCACATGAACTTGCCTGTATGGATGATTTTGTAAGTACAATAAATTAGTTTTAAAATTAGGTGCAAATACTTTTGTTTTGTGCGTTGACATACCGGTATATGTCAAATAGTTGTACTATGTTTCACCCTGAACATAATAAGAAATTGTAGATTTATATATATATATATCATATATAGAAACAAATATCAGTAAGATGTCAGTTACAACGCTGTTATGTTGTTATGTTGTAGGTTTTTTTTCTATAAACGTTTTATGATAATCATGTTTTACTCTAGGGCTTCTTTTACTTTTATTTCTAGTTATGCAAACACTGTTAAACACCCTCTTTGTTCAGATAGATAATTCGTTATTTTCCCCTTTCGCCCTATAGCTGTTTTATTGTATAGTCTTCAAATTATTAATTATGCCATATCTTGAAAATATTAAGCTATTATGGAGGTATATACATTATATTGTACAGAATTTCCGAAATTTTCAAACTTTTAAAACGAAATATTAAATTGGTTTTGAAAGATAGCTATCTGCATCAACAATACCACTATAGACTCTTCACATTGGGTGAATATAAAATCATTCAGGCATCCAATTGTTTACACTGTTTTCTATTGTGTCTTTTGGTTGCGTCCTACACAAAAACTATTATTCAACCAAACACTTTTTACAACCTTAATTCAAATGAAAAGTAAACAAAACATCCGTTAAACCACTTACAGAAGATACATGTAAAACTCAATACACAAAACACAACATATTAAAATAAAGACTAAGCAACACGAAACCCACTAACAAAATTGGGTGATATGTTCAATAAATCTGGAATGCTTAAAATAGAATTTTTTAAACCATCTCATTTCAGATATGTCACGCCTATTTCGGTGGAATAGTTGATGTTAAAATGGGTAAAAGACAGCTTGGTGGTAATATAAGGATTGGAGGACAATGTTGTAAATCTAATGTATGTAATGCAAATGGAATGGTATCACCAACAGGACCGACAATTGGTTAAAATCTACAAAAACCTCGGATAATGTTAATAATAAATTTATAAATTAAAACAATTTGTTATCTATAAGTATACAAGCCTGTTAAAGTAAAATAACCATTGTAAGGAAACACTCGGTCAGTCATTTTCTTAAAATATGACAACAGGTTAAATAAAGGCATCAATAGTTTGCCGACGGTATCACCAACCCAGTAGTCAACATTTCGTGTTGACATGAATATCAATAATGTGGTCATTTTTATAAATTTCCTGTTTAAAAAACATTAAATTTTTCGAAAAACTAAGGATTTTCTTATCCCTTGCATAGATTACCTTAGCCGTATTTGGCACAACTTTTTGGAATTTTGGATCTTCAATGCTCTTCAACTTTGTACTTGTTTGGCTTTATAAATATTTTGATATGAACGTCACTGATGAGTCTTATGTAGACGAAACGCGCGTCTGGCGTACTAAATTATAATCCTGGTACCTTTGATAACTAATTACCGCTGATCGATAGTTATTAATCCATTGAGAGAAAACAAAACAGAGGGAACACACCACCTATAAGAGGAAAACAACGAAACAACAGAAATTCTGAAGTGCCACAAAAAACAAACGCTAATAATCACGGATTTAAAACAGTCAAGTTCACCTGCAGTCCACTGAGCATAATATACTTGAACATAAGTACTTTATCAATTGAATATTAAACTAGTAAGAACTTAAAACAGAATGTAATTCAAATGATGGGGATGCTACAGTACTGTTTACTAGGCAGATACTAAAAGTTTCGAAATGTATTTCTGAAATAAACTTCACCTTATACGCTCAACATGAAAAGTTTTGAAAGCTGAAAATAGAATTGCTGGAAGCCGAAATCTCAAAAGAGTCTATAAAAAGCAAAATCATAAAAATACAAAACTCCGAAGAAAATTCAAAACTGTAAATCCGTAATCAAACGAAAAAAAATAAAGCTCAAACACTTCAATTGAATGGACAACAACTCTCATATTCCTGACTTCTTGGCAAAGGCATTTTCATATGTAGAAAATTAAGAAATAACTGATGAAAGCTATACTTAATTGTATTTTGAAATTGGAAGGCATTATATTCGTGATTTTTTTTGCCCGAGCGATTCTGAGGGCTAAAATAACAAGAATGTAAAATGCCTACCCATGTTAAAACTACAATAAAAAATATAGCATTATTTCGATTCTAATTGGGACAATTAAGGTAATTTCTATGTCCGATATGTATAAGTGTTGAGCGATCGTGTAGGATCTTCCATGAACCTTACTTTTTTGTTTGTATACAAGCAAGCGACTGACAATGTGATTTTTCAGAGGGAGGAGTTTTGAATGTCTAACAAGAACGGTTGTCGTATCTAGTTCAAATATGTCAATTTCGAATTGCAATACGTTACAGTCATAATAAATGAATTTATTACAACATGTGCATCACTTAAGAGGTTGGAAGTGTTTTAAATTAATTAAATATATCAAATGCAGGAGTCAATACACATATGTGCAAACAATTTTATTGGATTTAGAGCATGGATTTATTCATAAAGCGAATGAAGCACGTCATATTAGAATGGTGGATTAAACCTGGTGCTAAAGCTAGATAAAACTCTCACGTGTACGACAGTCGTGTAAAATTCCATTATATTAACAACGATGTGTGAACAAAACAAACCGACATAATTTCTGTGTTATTTGGTCTCTTGTGGAGAGTTGTTTCATTGGCAATCATACCACATTTTTTTATATATACAATAGGTAAGATTATCAATAATAGGGGTACAACAGTCAACGTTGTGTTATTATCTTAATCGCTATAAAAACAAACAGATATATAAACAAACATTTACAATGAAACAATAAAACATTAACAGGAAGTACAGAGCCACGTTACAAGCAAGAAAGAAACCCGAAAAAACGACACAGACAAAGCACATATTCAAAAAAGAAAGACAGAAACACAGAAATTATCATAGAACAATAACACTATGACGGGTTGATAAGTACAGAGTCACGCCATATGTGACCGAGAAACACAAAAAGGCATACCGAAAATGCATATAAGCAGCAATGAAAGACAAGAATACAAAAATTACCATAGAACAATAACACAATGACGGGATGTCAAAGTACAGAGCCACGTCAAATTTTTATCACCAAAACGAACAGATTTAACAGTAAAATTACAAAAGACAAATACAAATATAAAAGAACACGTTATTAATATGATAAACAACGCCAGTACCTGGAATATATACTCAAAGACCATCGTGTATTATTTGAGTCATTGATACGGAATATTTATCAACAAGGTCTTGGAACATTCTGATGAAATTGTTTAGAAAAATGAGACGTTCTTTGACACCTTGTTCATCTACATTTTGCTCAGACACTGGTGACGTTTTACAAAGTCTGAGTAGTTGTTGCATGCTCTTGAATTTTGAATAAGTTGGGATACGTATATCATCCTATATACAGGTGAAGATGGTATATTGCTACTAAGGTGGAGGAAATTAATAATTTTAAAATTTAAATCGTATCATTTGTCATAGACTATGGTACTGAGATAACTGTGTGAGTCAATTCAAGGTATAAGTCTAAAAATGAGGAGGAGAAAACCGTGTCTGTTGTTTCTTTAACATCATCAATATACATGTATCTATATATGAGATTCAATGACCTGGCTTATTTGGTCCTCTTTTCTGAAAAAAACTCCGATTCATATGAAAATAAGAAAAGATCGACAAGAAGAGACACATAATTCATTCCCATAGGAATGCACAGCAAATTTCGTCAAAGTTTGATTATGCCTGAGGGAATTATAACCTTATCTTTAGGATAATAACGTTACGTGATGGAAGAACTGTAGTAAAAATCATCAAAAGAAGCAGAGCAGTTTGGAAATTATCGAAGATTATAATTAAAAACGAAGTGCTGAATAATTTAAATTGTCAACTTCTGGTCACATTTTTCGAGGTGTTGTAGTACACATGAGCCTGTCGCGGTTTACCACATTTTTTTTTGTATCTTTTGCTTCTTTTTTCAAATCGTGTATTGGTGGAGTTCGTGTTGCTAAGTCTTTTGTCTTCTATGTTTTTTGTGTCATGCGTACCACTATTTGTCTGTCGTTTTGTATTTTTAGCCATGGCGCTGTCAGTTTATTTTCGATTTATGAGTTTGACTGTCCCTCTAGTATATTTAGCCCCTCTTTTATATTGTTTATATAGTAGATTTTGAAATAAAAAAAAGTATGGATATAAACGGGAATAAACTTTAGTTATTCATATATAAAGGTAATGAGGTTTTTTTTTTGTAATGGATAACACCATACTTAGAATGTTGAAGGACAAAGATTAGACCAGTTGTGTAAATCAAATTTCTGTAATTTATCTTTAACGTCTTCTGGCTGTCGAATAATCCGTTACAATAACAATATCCGTTCCCATACACTTATTTATTAAAAAAGAGATTATCTTCTGACATGACGGTCAATCGTATCCAACTATAGGTCTAATTAAGTGTCAACGGTTATGATGAGGTGGCCATTTTTCGTTTAAATGTTGATGCCATGGTAAAGTATTAAATTCATACAAGTTGTCGCAAATCGTACACTGCATTGCTGATCAATATTAGAATTGACAACGAGCTTAACCGATTCCTTATACTCAGCAGATAAAGGCACCGATATGTCAAAATGTGCAACAATTCAAAACGAAAACCCGTTCCATTTTAGCACAACAATAAAAGAACAACAAATACAATGAACATCAATCAACGACAACCACTAACCGTAAATGTTTAAATTTGAAATTGCTATGGATTCATTATTATTCGTTTGATACTAATTTTCGTTGACTTCGAGGGTACAGGTGAACCACGAAATTACATGTTCAACTAGGTTATATCCACCGTTTTCTATCTTTTGTTTTTATAACTGTACAACAATACATTTTGAGATAGGAATTAATTCATCGAAAATCAAATCAATTTTAGGATAAAAAGTAAATCTCCCAAAAACTGAAATGGAAAATTCAAAACGAAAAGTCCCTAATCAAATGTCAAAATCGAAATCTCAAGCACACCAAACGATTGGACAACAAATGTCATACTCCTGACTAGTAAAAAATATCAGTACAAATGATTGACAATTTAATGTTTAGATGTGACATTCCGTTTGTTATAAGATTTTTTCAGGTACATCCAAACTTCCAATTTAAAAACTTATATAATGAATTCCTCTTTTTCTCTAACATTTGTATACTATTGGTAAAATTAAATAATCTGTACACATGATTGACTATTTAATGTTTGGGTAATTCCACCATGAATTAATACACCTGGATATCAAGAACCATTTCTTCTAAGAAATAAAATGATAACATGATCACAGTTTACCCTGTTTTTACAGAAATCTGTTTGATAGGTATAGATTGAATAGTGAAATTCCAAAGAGTACATGTGGGAATCATTACGGACACACATTATAGCCAAGCAATTTGCGTATATCTCACTTAAATGCAGCTAGCTTAAAGAATGAGCAGCATATTTGTGAAGAATTAATGTTTGCTTGATCCGAAATCAAATTCACAATCTACAACATTCAAAGCAACCATGAGTCAAATGGGTAGTTATATTGCAATATTATCATTCTAAAAAGCCTATGGCTTAATATCTTAACTACAATGAATTTCATTTTTTTTTCATTTTTTTAGAACAACGTAGAACCGATCATGAACAGGAAAAGTGTCACAACTTTTGGGAATTTTGGATCCTCAATGCTCTTCAACTTTGTATTTATTTGGCTTTTTAACTATTTTGATCTGAGCGTCACTGATGAGTCTTATGTAGACGAAACGCGCGTCTGACGTATAAAATTATAATCCTGGTACTTTTGATAACTAATCACAAACCTGGAGATTGTTTAGCGGTAGAACTTGACGAAAATCAATATGTGTTGTCATTTTAATTCTGTTAATCTTGTGTCAACAAATTTCCTGCGCTTCTAAG
Organism: Mytilus edulis; assembly: GCA_019925275.1. Lineage (NCBI taxonomy): Eukaryota > Metazoa > Mollusca > Bivalvia > Mytilida > Mytilidae > Mytilus > Mytilus edulis. The sequence goes on along the minus strand of CM034357.1, from coordinate 67,232,633 downwards.
AAGTAGACAAAACTATTGATCATTGCTAGAATCTATATATCTACATTTTTCGAGTTTAAGAAATAGGCTTTATACAAAATATGTATGAACAGTGAATTGATAAATGTTTGCTATGGTAATGTATTTTCTGTATTAATCTGGTTGTAAAGACAGGTGTAAAACTAGTATTTGAATTGGAGCGGGTTTTTTTTTATTCTGTACTTTCGCCACGTGCTACGGCTACAGCTGCTTGTAAATGTAACTTTCAAATATTTTTCTGAATATTTAGTTTTTCTTTTGAAGTATCAAAAGTAGTAAAAATTATAGTTTCTAGTAGTAAACATGACACATTTGTATTTGTTTTTTAAGATTATTGTATTTAATATATTTTTCTAATATCTGCTTTCAAGGACATTTGATAAGACAATAACAATAACTAATCAAGATGTATTCAACTGATATCAGAATGATAATGAAGTCATATGTAGTACTATCTTAGATTATAATAAATCTCGAAGACCATCATGAGAAAAACCTTGGCATTGTTTCTTACAATAGGGACAGGTAGGAATTTAGTTAGACTTAATTGACACTCAATATATAATATTAACTATTTATCAGGTGTTTTATAGTGCATTTGTTATGTTGATTTGTAGTTGGTATAGAGATTATATTTCTATTGAGTACATCAAAGATAATGAAACATTATAATCCTAAATGTTGTTTGTTCAAGAAACTTGTAAGTCAGATGGAAATTATATTCTAGGAAAGTGTTGAAAGTTGAGCAGGTTTGTAACATGCATCTTAATTATCAATGATGTAGTAGAATAAGGTTGATAAACAATTATGAGTATCTGTCAATCAAACAAAGTTATTTTCAAGAATTTTTTTTTTTCGGTCATACATTTTTGAATAAGCTATTTCGTATATGTAAACATCATGTATACTGTTAGTTTTGCATAATATTGTATTATAATATTTGAGTTATATATTCATTTGTGTCTTTAATCAAATACAGCAATTTCCTTCTTGTCATGTTAGCTATAAGTTTTGTCCTTTTGGGTTTCATCATCTCTTCAATGTTGTAATAAAAGAGGGACGAAAGATACCAAAGGAACAGTCAAACTCATAAATCTAAAACAAACTGACAACGCCATGGCTAAAAATGAAAAAGACAAACAGAAAAAACAATAGTACACATGATACAACATAGAAAACTAAAGAATAAACAACACGAACCCCACCAAAAACTAGGGGTGATCTCAGGTGCTCCGGAAGAGTAAGCAGATCCTGCTCCACATGTGGCATTGTAATAAGTTTCGGTTTCTATTTTGCCCTAAAGCTTAAGTATCTTGTCTTAGGGAGGGATAAATCATACTTTGTAAAGAATCATTCTGATTCAAACAAAAAATTCTCTGAAACCGATATTATCAAGATGCTTGATTTCTTGATAGACAACATATTTGTTACGTTCGGAGGACGTGTTTTTCAACAGACTGTCGGCATCCCAATGGGAACAAACTGTGCCCCTCTACTTGCTGACTTGTTTCTTTATTATTATGAGGCTGACTTCATTCAGGAACTTCTTAGGAAGAAAGACAAAAAGTTAGCAATATCCTTTAAATCTACTTTCCGCTATATAGATGACGTTCTTTCACTAAACAATTCAAAATTTGGTGACTATGTGGATCGCATCTATCCCATCGAATTGGAGATAAAGGATACTACATATACAGTTAAGTCGGCTTCATATCTTGACTTACATCTAGAAATTGACAATGAGGGTCGGATGAAGACAAAACTTTACGACAAAAGATATGATTTCAGCTTTCCAATTGTGAACTTTCCATTTCTAAGTAGCAACATTCCAGCAGCACCTGCATACGGGGTATATATCTCCCAATTGATACGATATTCCCGTGCTTGCATTTCCTATCATGATTTTCTTGATAGAGGGTTACTGCTCACAAGGAAGCTATTAAACCAAGAGTTCCAAATGGTGAAGTTGAAATCATCCCTTCGTAAGTTTTACGGACGCCATCACGAGTTGGTTGACCGTTATGGAATAACCGTTTCACAAATGATATCGGATATGTTCCTAACGTCGTAATTACAATCCCCTTCCCTTTCATGAATTTGACCTACCGAATTAGACTATTTACCGGATTTGTAATCACATAAGCAACACGACGGGTGCCGCATGTGGAGCAGGATCTGCTTACCCTTCCGGAGCACCTGAGATCACCCCTAGTTTTTGGTGGGGTTCGTGTTGTTTATTCTTTAGTTTTCTATGTTGTGTCATGTGTACTATTGTTTTTTCTGTTTGTCTTTTTCATTTTTAGCCATGGCGTCGTCAGTTTGTTTTAGATTTACGAGTTTGACTGTCCCTTTGGTATCTTTCGTCCCTCTTTTAATAGGGATAAGGGACCAGGCTTCTCTAATATTGCAATAACTTGTGTCCAACCGTTTTGCTACTTTTGGACAAACAAATCAAAACTGAACACTATTATTTTTTTGGTCAAAATGTCCTCCTAGTGAAAAAAGTTAGTAATGTTAACGTTATTATTTATAAAACCAGTTTAACAATTTTGTGTGTCTGTTTCTTTCTATTTTAGTGATACTACTACCGGAAGTACTAGGACACTGTAATGATGTTGACAAAACAGCCTGTGGTATGCTTCTTGCTGCTGACTCCAACATGTGCCAAACTCCTTGTTTGGCACAAATCTGCAAAGAAACTTGCGGGGTCTGCTGTTAGTATGCTTGATTTGCAAACTGGTATTCGTCACTTTGATGTACGATAGAAAACAAATGATAATTTCTCAACCGTTTTACGGATAGATTTTATTTCACCAGATTTTTCTTAAATAAATGACAATTTACTGTCAAAGGAAACCAACATCTTTTGTTCTGATAGGATTTCCAAATAGATTTACTATTAGATAGGATTTTCCTTCAAAAATGCTGATTTAACTCCTAGTTAAAAAGATATAATAGCATACTTTTAATATTGAGGATTTTAAAAATATATGTAATAGTATACATGGAAAAATTATATGGTCTTGCGACTGAATCATACTATTCTCTATCCTTAGTTTTAATGTGTAAGAAAACAATTCAATCGGTTTTATTTAATTTCAGCGTTAGACTGTTTCTTTTGTGACAGTGTGTTGCACCAAAATGAGTGCTATGCAACAGTTGAATGTAAACCACAATCAGAGGTATGGTTGGTTTTTTTTTTATCTTATGTTTGATGGTATGCTCAGGACTGCTGGTGAACAGTTGAACCCTGAACAATAGTTTTTCCGATATAGAAGATTGAACTTTAATAAATAAGTCCTTCGGTTGATTTCATTATATATAAGATAATACAGTATCACTATTGACACTATTAATGGTGAACCCAATGACGCCGTTTTTTGGGCTGTATTCGAATGAAGTATGTCGCCTAAACATATAAATATACCTGATAAGAAATATTATTGATATTATTATGAAAACAACATGAATTAGGAAGCAAAATTTATACTTTGAAATGAAAATAAAACATTTTGTTATCAGCAAGATACTTCATTCTCAATTTTTGAATTGAAAATATAGTTGAAATTTTTTACGAACGGGGTTTTTAACCGACCATCAGCTGTCCTTTCAAACCCTATTTCGATGAGTTTTTGTCGTTTATATATACTTTTTAAATTTTTATAAGGAGGACGTCATGCATGGTCTTTCAAAACGAAAGACCTATATTAATACACTAAAACTTCACGATCACATATATCGATGCTATCCTTTCACTGAATAGTTTGATCTGGTATTCAATGCTAGCATGTCTATTGAACTAAGGCATCTAACTGCTTGAGTTGGAGTTGTCTCATTTGAAATTTTCAAAAGATACTGTGAATGATATTATGAAACATAGATGTTATAGATATATTACTGTGTATGGTAATATGAAAAGTCCGTGTTCCAGATATGTAACTCTTAATAATATTATGATGAAAAATCTGTTCTCCAGACATGTTAATGTTTATGATATGAACATCAGACTTAAAGATGACCAAGAAAATTTTTCCTTTATTTACCAGTCTTGTTGTCTTTCTTCACACAACTTATGTGACTAATACCTTGGTTTTTTATCTGATATGAGCAGTTGGATAGGACGAATGTGATTTTTTAACATAGAGTTTATATATTACATATTTGATTTATTTCCACTTGTTGTTCGTAATATTATAAAAGAAATAAATTGAAATAACAAACCTTGTTCTTTGGTCTTTGATGGAGTGTGGTTCCAATACGATTCACGGATCTCCTTATTAACGTAATAAATAAAAACAACGAGCAAACAAACATACACACACTCTCTACCAATTTCTCTCAAAGGAAAGAAACTTAGATTGTATCAACTTTTTTGGGGGAAAAGTTATATTAATTTAGGTGAAAATACCATTATGACTTTATGTTGCTGTATTTTTAGCTTTGCATTGCCACCAAAAGGCTTTCAGTTGATCAACAATATATGTTTTCTTCTGGCTGTGCAAGTAAAGAGGTAAGATAGATACTGACATTCAGTAATGTATTCGAGAGGAATGATAGTTATTAAAAAAGTTTCTTTTGAAAACAATCTTGAATTCTTAATATTTAGGCCTTGTATACTAAGGTTGAGTCTTTAAAGACGACCATGAAATATGTTTTCCATGTTATTATGTACAATGTATTAAAACTAAGCTTTATCTGTTTAAGTGTTGTTAGTGTTTGGTATTGAATATGAGATCGGTTATTAACTTAACTTTATTCAGGGAAACATCATTCATAAAAATAAATGTGTCCTTGCATTGATATTGTTTCTGAAGCATACTTGTTTTGTTTATGCTAAATTCAGGTCGATTTAGAACTTATACATATCTAATGATGAAGACCCGGCCTCACGGTCATAAAACTTTCGAGCATGATTTTTGTACTCAGACTCGAAAATCAACCAATCAAATTGCTGGATTTCATGTTTCGAGCATGATTTTTGTGCTCGGAGCACTAAGCAAAGTTTTATGCCTTCAAGGCCAAATAAATAAATATCTTTTTTAGTTTTGTGAAATTTGGTTGCTTTTTCCTAGAATGAATATCCAATTTCACTTCATTTAAAAAAATCAATTAGGCTCGATTCTTTTTATAATTTTACAATCGAAGGACAAAACAGAAAAAAACAAAATCGGCGGTAGACAGTTTTTTTTTTATTCAAGTAAATATCTGAGTTTTATTATTTATCATAAAACTATGCAAAATCATTTTGAAATTACAGATTTGCAACACGTTGTTCAGAGGCAACAGTAGTACCACACTGAATCATGGTCATACATTAACAGTATTTAATGGTGTGTGTTGTGGTACAGACCGGTGTAATAAAAACCCAGATGCTAATAAAACAGTATCTGATGTAGTGGGTGAGTATTTTGTTTTGTTTATGTAAAAATGAAGGCAACAGTAGTATACCGATGTTCGCTGTTCGAAATTCATAAATCGATTGTGAAAAAAACAAATCCAGGTTAAGCCCCAGTCCCACTAGACCACGATCGCACCACGCTCACCGCGATCTAAAATAAATTTAGATCGTGGTGAGGTCGCGGTATGAGCGGCATGAAAATGTAAATTTTCGTTGCTTTCACGATGCTACTACGTCCTTTCTACGCTTCTACAAAGATCCCGCTACGATTATACCACGTTCTAACCGCGCTTATTCTGCGACCTCACTACGCTTATCAAGATCTTTCTACGCTCTTCACGTTCTCACTACGACCATACCACGAGTTATCCGATTGCAACACGATCTTACTGCGATTATTACACGTTCTTACCACGATTATACTACGTTCATAGCGCGATCTTACTACGTTCTCAGCAATAACGTCAACATCGTGTTCCATATCAATACAGTTCAATTCCTTCTATTTCCGATTAAATCGTAGATTTTTCGGAAACAATACAGTCATGCCACCAAAATCTACAAGAACACGTGGGCATAGTGGTAGGAGTTGATGTAGAGGCAGAGGGAGCAAAGTAACGAATCCTGATCAAGCAGAGATGTCGGACCGACCAATCCAACCTAAATTACAACCTATTGCTGGTCCATGAAGCTCAATGACGATATTTTAGTGTACGATAGCAGAGATGATATAGATGTATCAATATATATAGGAAGATGTGGTATGAGTGCCAATGAGACAACTTTCCATCCAAGTAACAGTTTATAAAAGTAAACCATTATAGGCCAAGGTACGGCCTTCAACACGGAGCCTTGGCTCACATCAATCAGCACGTTATAAAGGACCCAAAATATTACTAGTGTTAAACCATTTAAACGGGAAAACCAACGGTCTAATCTATATAAAAACGAGAAGCATGGTTGAGCCGTTAGAGCAAATGGATAATTACATTCAAACAAACAAAATCTTGGGAGCTTTTTTATATATTATATGTGAAAATGACAATGAGAATGATGGTCATAGTGTGAACGTAGTCAGGTCGTAAGAAGAGCGTGACGAGGATGGCAAGGGCGTGCTAGAATCGTCCTATGGTCTTGAACAGCGTGGTATAGTCGTAGTGGAAGCGTAGTTGGGTCGCAGTGAGAACGTGATGGTCGTAGTGAGGTCGTGATAACGTCGCTGTGCGATCGTAGCGCAGTCTCTCCGAATAGATTCACGCTTCCGCTACGCTCTCGCTACGATTGTACAGCGACCATTGCGATCTTACTACGATCTTAGTGCGCTCTCACTACGCTTCTACTACGACCTGATTTCGCCACGACCGCACCACGATTGTTTTGAACATGTTCAAAGTTGGCCACGCTCTTCACGATCTTGAAGACCTCACCACGACCGTGATACGACCTTACTGCGATCTACACGATCGCACTACGATCATCAAAATTTGCATTTTTTTCACAGATCGTAGTGCGATCGTGGCCTAGTGGGACTAGGGTATTACCAACTAAAACTGAAATATATAAGAAGAGAACTGCGACACAACAGAAACACAGCACTAACATGTAACACACACAGGAACGAACTATAATATAACAATGGCCAATAATAATTGCATTACATTATGCAAAGCTTATGTTTGTCTTCAGTACACAATATCAGAAAAGTTAATTATTCACAACTATATTTAAATTTAAGCGGGAAGCCACTATTTACTATTAAAAATTTCATAAATATTTACTATTAGGTAAATTAAACTATTGCATTGATCAAATACTATATACGTCAACGTCACTTACTAATATAAAATGCGACTACAAATGTTAGTCTTAGGCAAACACTCTCATGGAAAATGGATATCATAGACAGAGATATCTTCAAAAGAAGAACTATATCATAATAAAAAAACAGTAAACAGTAGTATATCGCTGTTCACAAGTTATAAATTGATTAAGAGAAAACAAAGCCAGGTAACAAGTAAAACTGAGAGAAACACTTCAACAATAAGATGAAAACAAAGGAATTACAGAAATACTGAAGTGCAACAAAACCAAACGCAATCATACATAGAAACGAAACAGTCTACTTCTGAAGTATATTGGTGGTTTCAATCCTGGTATCTATGATGACTTTATTAATATAACAAAATAACAATATTCATCAACTGCATTATTTAGGAAAAGTAATAATTGTAATAATGTACTTTCAGTGCAGACACAGTCACATTATTGAAAATGAAAGTAACAATGTCAGAATTTACTATTCTAGATCGTTCTATAGATGATCAAATCAACGACAAGATCGTTGTTCGAAAAGCTGATAATCTGTTAGAAGACAATTGCTCTGATTTCGATGTAAATTCAGTGGCTTGCACAATACTGTATAATGCTGATCCTACAATTTGTCAGAAAGATTGCATCGGAAGAGAGCTTTGTCCCGAAACCTGTGGAACATGTGGTGAGTTCTATTGACAAAAGATGACCGACAGATAATCATCTATTTATGAGAAACGTAACATGTCTATTGTGCCTTTGAAGTAGCTGTCTGTGTATACACTTAAGAATTAAAAGGGAAAAAACCCAGAAGAGATACATATATATATATGCATGATGTCAGATTTTGTTTTATCTATTTCAAATGCACAATCAATTCAAATTAAGACAATGGCATTACACGAACTATGTAAACTGTACAATCAAGGTGGGAAATTCGAATATACTTTTGTGATTTAATTTTAAATAACACAAACCATTGACTCTGAATTATCTTTTACTGCTCTTTTACAAACACACGAGAAACACGTAGTCAGTAAACAATTAGCTATCAATAGCACAATAACATTGTTTGAGTTGTGAATATTTGAAAAATTGAATAATGAATGGAATGTATACTATAATATAAAGTGCTTTATACACAGCTTTTTGCACTCAATAGTATAATGCATACCTTCGGTTAAATAATCTTGACTTTGTAAATATAAAGAATACATTTTCTGACAACTCCTCATATGTCGTTTATTTATTTGAAGTACGCTGCAAAACCTGTAAACATATTACCGACCAGGCCCTGTGTGACAATATAACTCTTTGTGCGAAATCAGAGGTTAGTATTTTGTGGTAGTGAACGAAATATATTAATAAAAAGGTGAATTAAGTGATAGTAGAAGAACTGAAAAATCAGGAATGTATTATTAATATAATTAGCAGATATACATGCCATTTAAACCTAAACAAGCAAGAAAAAACATCAGAAATAGGTATATCATATAAAATGTAAATAAACTGTGCACAACGTTGACTCCTGTATTTTTGACATTTTTACCTATTATATTTGTTTGTTTTGTTCACGCATCGTTGTCAATATCAAAAGAATTTGATGCAATTGTCATACAAGTGAGAGGTTTAGCTAGCTATAAAACTAGGAACAATCCACCTTTTATACATAAGAAAATGCCTGTACCAAGTCAGAAATATGACAGTTGTTATACATTCGTTTGATGTGTTTTAGCTTTTGCTTTTGTCATTTGATTAGGATTTTCTGTTTTGAATTTTCCATGGAGTTAAGTATTTTTGTGATTTTGTTAGGAGCCTATGTGGCTGAATGTTCTAAGTAGTCGAAACACTGTATCACTAGCTTGCTAATACTGAGTTTGTGAGTTTGATTTCCACACTTCACAAACCTATCAATGAAAAAAAGTATCTGATATTGACCGACACTGAACTGATTTTAATTTATTCATCGTTAAAATTACTTACATTTTCTACTTACTTATTTGATAACTCATGCACACACTACATTTCAGTCCTGTTTTTCTAAAGAAAGACTTAATTTTGATTTCACGATATCATATGACTTGGGCTGTATGAATGATGTAGTAAGTTAATATTTATCTTATATAATTCACAGATTCCTGTAACATACATTTACCTGTAATTTACAGGTATCAGAAAGAAAAAAACATACAAGATACATTACAATATACGTTTTTATATGTATAAATCAAATCGGATACAGATTCGTATAGTCATAAAAACACAAAATTATCTTGAAATTCCTGTGAAGGATGAAAATGTTTAACAGTAATGCTAAAATTTAAATTCTTCTTACCCATTTTTATTTCGATTTTTATGCATATAGATATATGTCAAATATGTTTTGCTGCTGGATCTAAATTAATGGGAAAGTATGTCTAAAACTGTAATTTACCATACTGGATGTACTACATAAAGCTTATTGTTGGCGTGTTTATCAACTATCATTTTCATGTTTGCTTGAATTTGTAAGTCAATTGCAGTTGTTTGTCTTTGATGTATATGTCAATTTTTTGTTACTGGATCCCACATATTGTCATTTTAAACAGGTATGTCTGTCTTTGGTTGCTTAACCAATTTGCCATCTTTTAACAACTGGCATACAAGGTGAAAGTTTAGCTAGCTACAAAGCCAGTTTAATCCTTAATATTCTTCAGTAAAATACCTTTACAAAGTCAGATATATTGCAGTTGTTCTCTTTGTTCCGTCGTTTGATAAAGTCAAACGTTTCAAAGATTTTTGCCTCTTTTTTTTTTATCAATATTTGGATTTCGATCCTATTTGTTGATATTTATTTTTTTCATCGACACCTATTTTTTGAAAACTGTATATTTACCTCGAGATGCCTATTTCAATTTTATTGATGGTGTGTGGTCTAATTGGAAAAGGCAGGAGCTCTACTTATGATAAGATAGACTTAATGCCATATTTTTCAACCTCATAAAAGCGTTTCGCGATATTGAACTAAGTTTGAGTTTTTAATATTTGTTTTAGTGAAATGGTTTGTTACAAACAAGTCTGGTTTTTTATCTTGCATCTTTGCTTCTAGATCTGTCATGCCTATTTTGGAGGAATACCCGATAGTGACAAAACAAAGACACAAGTGTCCTTCGGCGGAAGCGTACAATGCTGTAAAAGTAATTTATGTAATGCTAAAGGACTGGTATTGAAAAACCCGGCAGTTGGATGATTTAGAAAAACGCATAGAAGTTAAAAATAAATATTTAAATCCGAATAAAGTCTTTTGGTTTGCTTAAACTATATGTATATGGAACTTGCATGGCCTAAAGTGTATCTTTATGTATTCACAATTGGTTTTGAATCGGTAAATTTTTATTGATAAATTGTCCCAAAACAGAAACATGGATGAAATATATTACACGTAATTGTCATCTAATATGTAAGGTAAAAGGCTAAATGTCACTTCCACGGTTATGTTAATGCGTCTCAAAATTATAATCAAACTGCCTTAAACACATTGTATATTGAATATGAAAGTTGAACTCACATACATCACGACCAACATAATTAATATGTTACGTTGTTTAGAAATAACTATGAAAACTAGCAGATATAATAATTGTTTTGTTTTCGAATTCAATTTTAATCAGTTGAAAACTTTTGATAAATAAATAAATAGGGTCTGGTGAAAATTGAAGGCAATAGTTCATATGGAAAATATTTACACGTTCCCTTCACAACAAACTTATCAACTCTATTTTATATTTGAAGGATTAATAAACTAGTGGATTTTTTTTCCAAAGTCGGTGGAATCTATTGAAAAATAGATGGCGTTATTTTGGTAAAAGGAAATGATATTTGTTTTATGTTCATGATTATCGAACTCAAATGTTGTTATCGGTATTGGAACGCATCATTCAAATTTGAACCGGAGAATGTTACTTTTTTTAACGACTGCTAAGAAAAAACTGACAACGCCATTGCAAAAAAACAACCAAACTACCAAACGCCTAACAACCCTACACAAAACGCAACATAGAATATTGATAGACTAAACAATACGAACCCAACCAATTATATAGGTAAACAAAATGTTTATAGCTGTATAACAATACATTTATTCAGTTCTGTTTTACTTTTTAGGAAACTAACAATATGTTAGTAATATAACTCATGCTCTTACATAACATAGATCGGATATTTTTTTCTCCAAGACTACTATGCATTTCTCATCAAAGATAAATTTCATTGCATAGCCTTGCAAAAATACTTATTGTTTGTCAATAGCCATGGCGTTGTCATTCAGGACAGAGAAATATAAAAAAAATTACAATGCAGTAGAACATTAGGGACATGCTAATAGCTATTAAAGGTACGAGTTAAATTGAGAATGAAAATGGGGAATGTGTTAATGAGACAACAACTCGACCAAAGAATAGAAAACAGTCCAAGGCAACGAATGAGTCGTCCTAAAATCAACACTGTGTGATGGTCAGTAAAAATTGACGTTTTACTAAACTCCAAAAGATATCAATGAAATGAAATAAAACAAACATAGAAGACTAATAAATGTCAGAGTTTCCTGCCTAGGGACAGGCACAAAGAAAGCGTCGGGGTTAATTATGTTTTGTGAAATCTCAAACCTCCCATATATCTCTAGCCATTGTTAAATTAACAATCACATAGCAATAAGAATTTTTAATATACCAATGCTACATTAGTTTACCCATGTTTGAACCTCGTAAATTAATTCGGAGGGGACAAAACAATGTAGCAAACAGAAATCGAGGGAATTTTTAAATCTTAAGACTACGAAAACTTGTCGTTAGTGAGTTGAGACATAGAAATGTATCCGTCAAACAATTTGTGGTGGTGATTGTAAACATACTCTATGATGTATTATATGCACGACGGATTATACGTGACGATAACAGCAATTCGTGTATCAATAAAATATCGTGTCAAAATGTACACACAGCTGGCCATACTTTCGCTGAAACAATTTATGTTTCACGAAATGAAGGTGACATACCAAGATTTTAATACCCTTCATATTTCAGATCTTCTTTACTAAAAGAGCTTAATTTGAAGAGTATTAGAAAAAATCTTAGAACAGGATTTGTCGGCCCAGTTTTCATTCATTTGGTCAGAAAAACTGAAAATGAAACAATATTCATATTACACACAGGTATGACTGACGTCTCACTCATGACCAATACAATATTTATATTTGTTTTGATAATTGATTTGTTTTTCACATTTTTTTCATAAGTTCAAATTCATAATAACTACACCGTGAAAGTTGTCCGTAGTCTAGCCTAACTTAACCGATTTTTTATAGTTCAGAAATTCTTCTTCTGTCATTTCATCGACTTCAAAGGGAAATTCGACCCATTTGCGAAAGTTTTTTTCATACTTATTTTCTGATGTGTTGTAAACTTTGATATCATCTTGTGAAAGACATAACATGTTCACATCATCTTTGGCTAGAATAACGCCCCAGTCGTGGCAACATGGACCTTCCACTTTATATTTCTTCACAAGTCCATCAAAGAACCTGGCTTTCTTTTTTAAAGGTTTAGTTTTGATCGTATCCATTAAGTCAATATCAATGACTACACGATGACATTCAAGTAATGTCCGTAGAAAATGTCCTTTGCATATAAACATAAAACATTTACGACAATGCAATTCGAATTGTGCATTTTTTTTGGTTATTATATTCCTTGTACTTCGTTTTATTTCTTCCTTTTTCAGAGTATCTGTTTGGAGTTTTTCAAGTTCTTTAGCAAAAGATTCGTTGTCGTTATTCTTAACTATCATTTCTACAGACTTATTCATTATGTATTGTCGTTCGATATTAAGTGTTTCCTTGTGATATTGCTTAAAAGTGCCCATGATCAACTCTTTCCCTTCTTTCCTTCGTATCCTTCCTGCAATAAAAATACACATTAGCCAACTATACAAAATATCATTTGAGCACACGCACATCGGGTTTCTCTATAACTTTGAAACGGAAAAATGTTATAGGCATACTGAATGTAACTAGAACTTTATGTTTAAATTAAAAATGTACCAGTGTGAAGTTACAATGGTAAGGTCAATCGAAAACGCATTTATCCGTTTAATTTTGAAACATGTTATAAACCATATGAACTACACAAAATTCGACTCTAAATCAATTGAACAAAATGGCCTTTTCACTGTGTTGCTGTAAAATGGAAATAATTCTATAAGTATTACAATAAAGTATTTGAAATTATATCTTAAGTATAGTCTAAAAAGTGTACAGCATTTAATAGCAAAATAAAGGCAACAGTAGTATACCGCTGTTCCAAACTCATAAATCCATGGACAAAAAACAAAATCGGGGTAACAAACTAAAACCAAGGGAAACGCATTAAATATAAGAGGAGAACAACGACACAACACTGAAAACTATGGGAACAGTTATCTATATCGTAGCGAAATAAATCAATCACACTCTGTGCTATGGAAAACAATCACTCGGTGTTAGTAATGGTCGGTAAATTGTTTGAGAACAGTTACTTTTACAACATTTCATTTCGTAAATCCAGAGTAGTTTATTTTAATTTTGCATTGTATTTTCTGAGTAAACTTTTTTAAAATATAAAAACATGTTATATTTACCTCTCATTTGTAGACTTGTGATAACGTTAGCATCTAACTTATAACGAATTGTCATGTTACAATCTGGAATATCTATACCTTCAAATGCAACAGCAGTAGCTACGAGGCACTTGTGCATTCCAATACGAAACCTCTCAATTACGTCGTTTTGTTCATCAACTGACAATCCTGAAATATAAAGAAATCACAATGTTAAAATTTTCTTATCCATACTGAATCCCCCTAATTGATATGGAAAAAAAATGTACTGCATTGATCGGACTACTTGATATTCTTAGATCATAGACCAGACATGATATTTGAAAATATAATGCAATGACGTTATGTATCATGCAGGTTAGCAACGTCATGTATTCAAGTCTATCCGCGTAATTTGTAATGTTTGTCAGATTTTCGAAATCCTCTTGTGTTAATGCATTTGAATGCCTTAAAATACTTGCCTATTTTCCTCATTTTCCTTTTTATATATCTTTTACATGTATGATTATAAGATATCTGTAAAACAAATCTTATAAAATCTTTCTATTTTTTTAATAGTTTTTGAGAACTCAAACTTGTCAATGATAAAGCTATGAAAAAGCAAGAGAGAGCATTTTTCCACTAAAATTTAAATGGCTAAAATCTCGAAAACAAGCACATTAATCTAAATTTTTTGTCTGCCTTTTTGGTTCCTTTGATAATTTTCTGTCAATATATACTATTGTTCTGAAAAGCTTGTTATTTGAAACTGAATAGCAAACCTCCTTCATTTCTTTTCCTCACTTCTTTACTGTTGTGAACCACTACAAATTCCCATGCGAGAGAACCATGCAAGACTTCAAATTAAATAATTATTCATTATCAGAACAAAGCCTCTGCTACGGACTGTAGATAAATAAAAATGTTAAAAGCTTATAAAGCTTATAAAGTATACAATGATTTAGGAAAATATACCAATCAACTTTCAGGTTTATTTTATGACCAAGTGATTTACGTTGAAATTTCATGTGTAGACTTTTGGTGATTTGTGATTACTGTTGCTATTGATACCACAAACACGTATTCTAAACGACCTTAATCTTAATGTGCGTACCTCCCTGTTCTTCTGAAATACAACTTCCAGTTAAATGGTGACTATGTAAAAAATCTGGTAGTTTGTCCGCAAGTTTGACTGCTGTCATTCTTCGTTTCACAAAAATAAGAAATCTTGACTTGCTGCCTCGTTCTTCGTACTCATGTTCCAATACTTTTATCACCTTGTTGATATCAGGATTTGATTTTTCATCTTCAGGAATTCCATTTATTACTTCTAAATACAGTAAAACAATTTTTGAAAAGCGGTACACTACTGTAGTCTATATTTATGGTAAGTTTAGCAGTATGTTATCACAACATTCCTTTCTTTATTGATATTTTTTTTATATATACCAAAAACACTTAAGACGTAAAGGTTGCTTTGATAACTATATATTTCTATAAATGGTTTTATATATATGCTCCTTATACAGTGAAAACTATTTCTATTACATCTAAACAGAAAACTCTTCATAGATACAAAGCTTTAACTTTGGGTTTTGGTGGTGCGTGGTGCGTAAATTACTAGTATGTATGTTAAGTCATAATAATATTGTATCAATTTTCAATTACATTAAGAGGTTTTTCATTTTGTACTTAAATGAGGGACGAAAGATACCAGAGGGACAGTCAAACTCATAAATCGAAAAAATACTGACATTGTCATGGCTAAAAATGAAAAAGACAAACAGACAAACAATAGTACACATGACACAACATAGAAAGCAAAAGAATAACCAACATGAACCCCAACAAAAATATGGGGTGATCTCAGGTGCTCCGGAAGGGTAAATATTCAACATATATTGTGCCAAATTTGGACAAGGATTTGATTACTTTTCAAGAGCATACCAGATCACCCCGTTTTCTAAGGGGTTCGTGTCGTTCAGCAATGTTCCATGTCAGGGGGTTGGGAGCTATCACTGTTTTTTTTCACGAAATAAGGAGGCTTTAACAAGATTCTGTTGGGGAGAAAATTATGATGGATTTAATGAGAGCCTCAGACTATGAAAACACGAAAATTCACTTATTCTATCAAACGGAAACGACCAGCGGACTTCAAATAATGTGTCACCCAGTAAATTCGAAAGTCCTAATATTTAATTGATGGGTTGTTTTTTTTTTTTTTGGGGGGGGGGGGGGTAAAATATACAAAAGATATAGTTACCTTGCATGATTGAAACTAATTCTTTTTCCTGATCATGACAATCTGTTTGGCTTTCATGTTCAAACGATTCGCATTCTTTTTGCAATTCTTCCTTCACATCTTTATATTCGAGAGTTTCGTTTGTACCATAGGCTTGTAAATAAACCTGTCGGTAAACAAATAAGACCTTAATATTGGTAAAAATTAGCGATATCCCGATCACGTTGGATGGTAATGTAAACGTGCATATATCCTTCCTTTTCATCATCTTTGAACTTCATAGTGTTGTATCGGGGTTAATAGGACGGTTTATTAATTTATATAGGGACCATCTTACTTTCACTAATAACTGCATCGGGTACTGGATTCAGTACTATCAGATTATTACATGGCATTTTTCATATCGCATGTATTATCAGCCCTAGGTTTAATATCAGCCCAAGAGCCGCATGGCTCGAGGGCTGATATTGACCGAGGGCTGATAATACATGCGATATGAAAAATGACATGTTATGATCTTTTTATCATATGCTTCAACAGTAAAGAAAATAAACAGATTAATGTATTGATCCTTTTACGTGGTTCCCGAAGTTTAAAGAGTAAAACCGTTTACGGACGTTGGACCTAAAATTTATACATTCAAATATGAAATTTTTCTATCATATGCCTCAACAGAGAGAAAAAATACCAACAGTTAAATATAAACGAATCTACAAAAAAAAAATTCAACAATATACATAATTATGAACATTGTTTGGAAAAGTCAATTTTTTTAAAGAAACTTTCTAACTTATGTTTAAGAAAAAATAAAAAATGCATTTATTTAATAATTTGTTTGTTTTTTATTATTTTTATTATTTATGTTATTTTACAAGATATACTTTCCATTACAATTGTTTTGTACACTACTTTGTAATGTTTTTCACTAAAAACGTAGCATTGAAGTGTATTTTCCGGAACTGGCCGAGTATCACCGGAATGCCATGTGATAACGTTACGGAAAGGCATGTGATAACAATCGAAGCATGTGATAACTTTTCATATCAGCCCGCTAAGCACCAATTCGAAAAATATGAAACTTACGTCAATTTAATGCTATTATCATACGGTTAAATTTATATGTTATTTAGTCTAAGTATATGATAAAAAGTTTTATTCCTTTTTCCAATTAAAGGTACTAACCTCTATATTCCTAAAACAGGCATGAAGGAAACGTTTTATTTTATAAGGCGTGCTTTCAGTCTCCATAGAGGAATAAGTAATGTCTTCTAGTTTCTGCTTAGTTCTGTGCAGCCAGCTCGAGTACCTGATTGATGAACGATCTGGTGGTGGAGTGTTTATATCTTTCCATACAGTGTCCTTTATATTAAAATGATGCTTTACTGAAAATTAAGTAAATATTTGAAATAAATTTATAAATATATAGATATGTGTGAGTTTAAACATATACAAATAAGGAGATGTGGAATGATTTCCAATGAGTCAACTATCTACCAGATTTAAAATAAAGAAGTAGTAAGTTACCATAGGACATCATACTACCTTCCTGAATGAGAATATTCCATACCGTATAATTGACTATGAAAATTCCTCGAAATTTGTAACTATACACAGCTGTACGACATGTTAAATGAAGTATTGATAAGCAGTAATTGGCCACTGTATATGCTTTTTGTAACATGAACACAGTCTATATATATTTCGATTATTTTCTCTCTTTTTTTCTTTTTTTTTTTGTAGCTCCAAATCAACTTTTGTTTTTTAATTCTTTTTCCCTGGTCGGAACTGAAATTCATGCATGAATTCGATTTCCCTGCCAGGGTTGACAAAAAAGACAGGTTCATATCATAAAGAAAGACTAACCACTGTCGTCTTGCATTTTCGCTTCTACCTGTTTTATTGCAGAGATGATATTTTTCACTACAGGGTCATTATCTCTCGAAGTTACTGGAAGATTTTCTAAAAGAGTTAAGCATATCAATGAAACAAAATGTTATGATACGAAAACTTATAAAAGTTAGCACAAATTGTCACAAACTTACTTTACTACTTTATGGAAGAATGAATACTATTGGTTATCGTATTTTTTGTTTAATATTTACTCTTTTATGTAGTTAACTCTACTTGCACTTGATCAATACAACTGCTGGTTGACTTTTAATCAAAGAAGGTGTCGTCAGCTCACCAGTCAGTGTTTTTGTACTTTCATTAAATGCATTGTTGATGAAATAACAAATTTTGATGAAATTGAGGTTCAATCTCCCTCGGGAATAGTTTTGATCTTGGATGAATTTTGCTATACATTTCGTAACCGTTTTGTCACAAAGCTGTACTTTTTATGTATTCATACATTCTGAATTTCACAATTTGAGTTAAAGAGTTCCTGTTGAAGTTTATTCTAGAAAAGTACCTCAAACGCAATATTATAGTTAGGTTATCCGATATAAATACATAGAAAGAGACTTACCATTTGTTGGTGTGTCAAAACGTTGTTCATAATCCTCGTTTTCTTTCACTACAGTAGACAGTTTAACGACATCAAGGTTTGCCATTAGCATTTTTATATGTTCCACGGCTTCAGCTTCTGTTCTTGATAGATATATATTTGGAGAAGCTGTCAATCCGAGGGTCTGATTGAAAGATTAGAATGATTCACATAAATGTGGAAATTAATAATAAGAGACGTAAATGTTACGTAATAAAACACATAAGTTAGGAATTTTCTAAGAGGAAATTTGGATATACATTTAAAATCTATAACACAGCCAGCCAAAACAGAAACCACTTCATCTGGATGGTGGTATGATTGCCAATACTTGTAAGACAAATGCAAACTAGAAACCAATTGACGTAGTAGTAACCGTATGGAAATCAACAATGAAAAAACTAATACGACATATCTAGTCAGAAAGGGCTCCGACATGATAGCGGGAAAAAAACTTCAAACGTGAAAATTGCGTATTTTTCTTCTCTCTGCTTTAACAACAACAAACGACAACCACTAAATAACAGTATCTTGACTTAGAACAGGCACATATAGAATGTGGCAGTGTGGAACATGTTTGCGGGTGCTCATCCCTTCCCTGACCTTAGACAATAGTGTAAGGTAGCAATACACAGTTAGAAGTTTAGTTTCGCATTATGGCCCCTGTGATTTTTTTTAAATATGAAAGTTTTAACATGTTTTATAGGCCATTTCTATGATTGACAGTCCGTATTTCCCTATCCGTACCGTTCATAGGTCCATAAATTATTGTAGTGTTTATCAACAAAGATTTTGCGCTCGATCTTTTCAATTCAATTTTATGGAAAAACGAGCAGGAAAGCATATGAATTTTTTTTGGACCACTTGATAGATATAAACCTATGGATTCAGGAAAGGTATCACTGTAACTCATTGAAATTTTCCTTTAGACCAAATTTTGGAGTCTTTTGTGACATGTTCACCCCCCTTTTTTGCTATATTTTGTATCTAAGAAATGCAGATTGTTGCCATGGTTACACCCAAAAGGATTATATTTCACCCTTATGACCATTAGAAATCAAATCTATGGAAGATTTTCTTTCTACCAGTATATACATGTATAGCACACATATAAAGCCTTCTTTGTTAGACAGGAGGGGAAAGAGGGTGTTTAAAAATTATGAGTGTCAATTTTAAGGTTTTTTCCTAACTGTGTATTGCTACCTAAGAACAAACCATGGCAATCAGCTGTGCTATGTTTCATATACGGCATATTCATTAAATATGAATTAGCTTAATGTTCTGGGAAATGTATTAAGGAATGTACATTCTAAATCGAGGATTTTGTAAAATGCTGTATTGCCGGTAGCAGAAATGCTATTTCAATTTATTTTTACATACTTCTTACAAACCGTTATAAGTGGGGAAGTCTTTGTTAAAATGGAATTTCATAAAAATTGATTATGAATGTTTTTCTCACCTGAGGCAGGGTAGGATTTGATGTGGCACTCTGGAACTTTTTCAGGCGATAAAATGCCATTACATTGTTGTATGCATCAAATCTCATTGTATGATGACACTCATCAAATACAAGAAGAGTAAAATCGTCAATATTGACCTTACAATCATCATTTCTACTAAGGTTATTCACAAATAACTGTGGGGTCATGAAAAATACATTGTATACTTTCATAACATTAGAAAATGTGTATTCTGTTCTATCCTCATCGGCTGTCAAACAAAATACGTCTATCTGAAATAAAAGAAATTGATAAAAAAAAAATGATTTGTTGACGTAAGCTCCTGTTCAAGTACAATTATGTTCAACCGGAAATACCATATTTTTCTTATATTAATAGTTGCTTTGACTTAGTTGTGTTTACACCTTCAGGAGTTTGAGGATATTTAAAACTTAAACTTGTACCATTTAATAAATCCACATGGCTAAAATAACTTTGATTTATATCAGAATATCTATTACCGTAGTTTTTATTTTACAAATCTAATTGTCATATAAAATCAGAAATACTTCACTCCGAAAAGACAACTATAGTGAAAACTATATATATATGTCACTGTCCTTTGAGTTGTTAATTTTTATATACTAACATAAAATACAACGAATATCCTTTACCAGTCGTCGTAACGTCAATGCCATCCTCGTGTGTGATATCAACGACGACTAATGGCCGAAATTGTATTACCATTAATACACGACGGTTGTCATATGTGAAGCAGAATATGTTTATAAAAAAATACGATTTTAATGAGTCCTTTCGTTATGTTAACCTGAACATAATGGTTTTCATACTTCACTTCGCCTGTTCATGTTACGGGGCTTAACATTCAGTTTACCTTATTGAATCATGAGTGAATTGACAAGTGCTTTCATTGAATGGTTATGATTCAAAATGCAATAATTTATTCAAACGTTACGTACCTTTTTATTACTAAAACGTTCTTGTGCTCTTTCAAACTGTTGATGGAGCAACAAATTCGTTCTTGCAGTAAATAAAACTTTACCTAAAACGATATGTTAATGACAGCAAAATAAAACTATTTTTTAAGAATTGTTAAGGTGCATTTTGTAAAAACAGCTGTTTCTCAAAAAGTTTTAACTCTAACAAGATATACGTAAATTGCAGATTTAAGTGTTCAACGAATGATCCATTTTTAATTGGCTTGTATGTAGACGACAAAAACTCAAAATCAGATATCATCAAAGGTACAACTGGTTTTTTCTCTCTCCTTTATACACATAAAAAATGAATATACAGTTATGAATGACGTGTTAGTATTCCAGTTTGTACTGACCAAATTTAAAGGTTTTTTTACAAAAATCCGTAATCCATATTTGTAATAGTAGAGTCGAAATAGTTCTTCGAAAATTTTATATAGACCAACATGACTTCGACAAGGATTACATTGTTCTACTTTCAATCCTCACATTCCGATCTTACATTGTAGTTTGTTGTTGTTGTTGTATCTTTGACATATGATTGTTTAACACTTACTTTGTATATCTCCTTATTTTGTGTGGTTTAAATAATGACCTCAATTTGTACAATATTGAGGCGTCCTTACTTTTATCTGTACATCAACTAAAATTCAATTATTTTACCTTTAGGATTTTTTTCAAGATGTTCTGCAATTACTTTAAATGCTATTAAAGTTTTCCCAGCGTTGGTTCGTGCATATACTATTGTATTTTCCCCCGAAAGTGGTATTTCCAATAGTTCTCGTTGGAACGGGTAGAGCTGCTGTGAATTCAAAACCATTGTTGATTGAAGTGGAAAAATAGAGGATTTTGCATTTTCTAAAAAAATATATATATCAATGATAATACGTACAAGGCTCTATGTATTATGCAGATTAATGTTTTGATATATCCTTAACTGCATAATTTCGTGTCAAAGAAGAAGAACTATTTTTCCTGTATATATTTAGGTCAGGACAATATTTTAAATATCTGTCAATCTTCTCAAACTAGCGGTATATTAGCTTCTTTATGTTGTTTTGATGTTCTTAAACATAAATCAAGTGTTTTAGTAACAAAATTTTAAGGCAATAATTGAAAAACAAAGAAAACAACAGAAGACACAAGGTGTTCACTATACCAGTATAGTTATAAAGTAAACGCATATACAAGTCTCCACATTTTACTTTTTTTTCAAACTAGTGTTCCTGATTTTGACTTTTGATTGGTTCATTAGGTTCACTGTGTAAGGTAACGGTTAACATATGATACTTATGTAATACATTTTACTTATGATATCTGTTCTACGATTGTAAACAATAATTTGCCATATCAACCTTTCACCATTTTTTTAAAACTGTTGTGTGGTTTTTAATTTTCTATAAAACTAAAATGCAGAGTAGGATAAAAAAAAAAAAGAATTAAAAAACGCCGTTTTCAAAAGCCACAGTGATAGCAATTATATGCATATTATAATTAAGGTTTGCTATTTTTATATTGAATGTATTTTATTGCTATACCATTGCCAGTTTGTTTTGTTTGGTATATTTTGCCTCTCTAGTAATTGATATAAAATAACAGCAATGAGTTCCATGTGTTCGATCTAATAAATTTGCCTGTAGTTGCCGACATCTAGTTACCTTCAATGTACTTCATAATTTTTGACTTAGGACCTATTTTGTTAATCCCCATTTTCTCTAAATCCTCCGCCTTCAATGTCCAAAAACTATCCATGTCAATCTGCAAGTTTCATACAACATATTGTTCAACTAATTTGTGTCTTTGTGCTAGACAGAATATAATAAGACTAATACAAGACCTCAAAAATACACAATGTTGTAAATTAAAGAACAATATGCATGTCTTATACAAATATAATATAATTTGTTTAATTGACACAAACATTGCAATTACAGAAATAACATTTAAGGTTGTATAGGATTCTGAATTAGAATGATATAATTTGAGCATAGTTTGCAAACATGTATAGTAGATATTGATATATGATCAAAAATATAATAAAAATTATCGGTGACCGCGCATTTTCTTAAGCTACAGGTTGTTACAAAATGCCACAATTTGTATGGATTATACAGGCAAAACATTATCATGTTATACATGTTATAAGAATCTAACTAAATCACTGGTAATAAAAAGCATTCGTAACTAGAATTAGCATGTTTTTGTCAATAGTTACTCAGCTGCAAGGTTTTTCTATACCATTACATCATATTTGAATCGTAACGGTGGACTGGAATTGTCTACGCGCTTTGAAATTGCCGTTGAAAAATTCGGGATGTAATCGTAACTCGGAAAAGATAAGCTTATCAGGATTGTAGTTGTCAAGCCCGGATGTACTGCTTGAACGAAGGCCACGAAATTTGAGCTCCTAAAAAATTAGAAATTTACGTTGGATTTTGGTTGTGATTCTGAATGAACTAGTTGAGAAATATTCAAAATTATGATTGTTCATGTAAAGGCAATTCAAATTTATCTAAAACATAAAGGTAAACGTGAAGAATTTGAAAATTCTGAACCAAGCGAGATCTTCAATTTGACGACGCTAACGTTGCAACGTCTCCAATAGTATCCTTTTGTTCTAAAGATTGTTTTCAATATGGCGCCTTAGAAGCGGTACCTCAATATAGATTTATATATATACTTGCTGTTTAGTTAAATTTGAGACTTTTCATAACAAATATGTCTGAATACTGTTTTGACGCCAAACTACTACGATTATTGACTGTTTATTACAAGTTGTACAAGATCTGCAGCATCGATTTGTCTTTGAACAGAAAATGGAGAAGATAACTGTTATGCAATCCACTGTGAATTTACTCGCCGAAAAAGTTAGCTATGTTGAAAAGCACCTCGAATGTGCAATGAATAGAAGCAATGAAATTGAGGGGAGCATTCAAAATATTGGTCATGTGATGCACAAAGTAGTAGATAGATGTAAAGAGAACATTTTAAACATAACAAGCTTGGAAACTGCAGTAGTACAACATAAAGATCATAGTGAAAAAATAGATTCTAAATTGCCAATTATGGTAAACGATGCGATAGAGCTTAATTGGCGCTCGATGAAAACCAACTTCATCTTTACTGGCATCCAATTTCACCCAGAAGAAAACACTGAGGATAAACTTCATTCTTTTATCAAACAAAAGTTGAAAATTGACAAAAGAGTAAACTTCGTATGCGTCCATAGATTCGGAAAAAGAGGTCACAGAGGTAATCGTCCGATATTAGCAAAATTTGTATCAAAGAAACTGTGCTTAAAAACGGATACAAATTAAAAGAGACACAATTCGGAGTTAAAGAACAGTTTCCAAAAAAAATCGAACAACAACGAAAAACCGTTATACCCAGATGCAAAACAGGCAAGAAAAGAAAAGTGCATATGGTAAGGTGCTCATTTAAATTTAAATGAGTTATTAGTATAGGGGGATCTAATAGGTTGTTAAGAGATACAATTGCATTTAACCAATCAGATTGAATTTTTACAGTAACTGCATCCCTTGCTAATTAATTAAGTTGCTTTTTAGATAACTATGACATTAGCCAATCAAGGCCCAGTATTTATTCAAATTATTCAATCAGGGCACTCATTAGTGGCTGTTGTTTTATCAAGAACGCAATTATTCACTTTCAAAATCAGCGGCGTATGCAGACATTTTTAATTTTTGGCAGAAATAATTTTTATTTTATACACATCGTTTATTGTGTTAATATTATAATGGAATATAATACACGGCTTTAACTCTATATTTATTGTTACTCTAATGTTTTAATTATGAGTGAACGTGCTTACTACCGTGCAGAACAGAAGATCAAAAACATTGTGAAAATACCAAGCTTACGTATAATAAGAGACAAATAGTACATAGATGGTGATATGTACAAACCAAACACTGAAGGAGTTGGAAACGAAAATGTACATTATGTTTTGAGTTTTATACAGCGGAGAAATATAACACAAAATACGAAAGATCAACAAATGAACCTCTGTTATCGCAGCTTGAAAGGTTTCCACGTGTTCAAACAAGATTTGACAACCAAACAGTAAAAAACGCAGTCGATTCTACAAGAAATACCTAACAATTAACAGTGTTTTAAACATGAAACCAAGATATTCTACTTTTAAGAGAAATGGAACATTACTATGTTAAATTATTGCTTTGCTCATAATCATTTTAAAAGACAATCCGGTACATGTATAAATATTTCTATAAAAACCTCTTGTTCACCATCGCTGTGACAGAGGGTTACTTTGTTGTTATTGTTTTCTGTTATACCATTGTATCCAATATGGTTTTTTGTTCGGCTGTTGAAAAATGTTGTGTCCTTTCTAATCAGAGTTCGTAAATGACTTAATATTTTTTATGATAAATTTGTATTTTTAAACAGAATTTGGGATATATGCATTTGTGAATAATGTAAAACATTAAAATCATTACTGTTAATTACATGCTGTGTAATTCTGTTTCAACTATAACTTCAACGATGCGAAAAATGCAAAGAATGCAGAAGTAAGCAGACAGTGGACAAGGAAGGTATCATTTAAAAGTAGTACATCTCCGGAGAACACTAGAACCAAACCATTCAACCGGTTATTTAAGAAAAATACATTAGTTAAAACATATTTTATTGTTCCGCGTATCTTACTTGACACGAGACTATTTCCAAATATGCATGAATTTAGTTTCAAGCACAGATGGGCTTACATAACACGGATGAAAGCCAACAAAGCATTTATAGATCAATGAAATTAAGAATTTTTACAAACCTCCTGTTCTTCAAATTCCTTTGTGTATTTCTCAACTCCTAAAAATCGCAAAATCTCCCCAACACTATTTATTTCGTTGGGTGTTTTTGAATCACTATTACAAGATGGGACCTGTTTGTGGATGTCGATTCACCTAAAGCATTGAAAAAATGTTATCACATATCAAAATTTACTTTCTATCTAAAAAAATATTAAAGCAATATTAAAAACAAATATATAAAGACAAACACAATTGGACATTTCTTCACTAGAAATCATAAAATGCTTACATATGATGATGACCTTTAAATTTAAATTTTCTTATATAAAAACCACTTACAATGTTCGAATGTATCCACGGTCGCTATGGGTAATCGTTCTGTTTTATTTACCTCCGCAGGGTTTAAGGCCATGTCATTGTCATCTTCCGCTATTTTTTCTGAACTTTTGTCTGATGAAACAGAATTTGAACTATCTTCTCATCTGCAAATTCAAAATATCAAAATATGATGACCTATATTTTGTTTAAAGTATGTGTGAAGTAAATTATCATTCAAATACATATCGTGAATTTTTACTCAAAACTGTTTTAACTAAATTATCGTTTTGACTTCAAATATCCATGTTGAATTTTGTTTAAAAATTAAGACAACACATTATTGACTGCATGTGTCCGAGGCGCTTTTCTGGATTTACCTTCAACCTGAATGCTTACAGGTATGACTTAAAAGAGGGTCGAAAGATACCAAAGGGACTAGATAGAAAATAATCTTGATATATATAAGAATAAATTTATAAATGTACGTGGGACTTTTTTTTTAACTTTTAAGCTTACCGTTAATGTGTGTTGTATGTTTCATATCAAGTATCCTTTTAATGTTTTCTTCAGCTGGTTGTATTACGTTTTCAACGATTCTAACATCGAAATCTTCAAATATCTTTATAAGGCTGTCGTATTTACCAACTTTCAAATGATTTCTCTTCTCCAGAATATCCAGAAGACATTGCATGTCTACTGCATCCTTGAAGTCTTTTGGTGTCATGTAGTGTTTCACTCTGTTTTTCACTTTATCAAATTCAGATTTTTCTATATCATGGTTAATATGATCACATAGGTCCCCTTTCAGCTTTGCATGCAGATCTTTTGGATCATCTTGTTTCTTCATAATGCACTTAAAATGAAAAATTGTATAATATACCAAAATAAAGAATGATTACCAATGAGACAACTAACTATCAGTGACCAAAAATATGAAAACAAACAACTATAATTTACGATTGGACTTCGGTATATGGTGTATGCTATTTATCCATAATATTGCTAAAATCACCAGTCTAAAATGATATGAAATACTGGAGACCTGTTTTGTTTCGTTTCTTTTGATTGCTTTGTTATAGTATTTATATGATATTTTGTTAATAATAACCCCGATGAAGATATTTTTTCTTTCTTTTCCAATGACATACATATTAATAATAATAATAATAATAATAATAATAATAATAATAATAATAATAATAATAATAATAATAATAATAACAATAATAATAATAATAATAATATGGGGACGAAGTCCCCAATTACGGTAGAAAAATCAATAAAAAAAAAAAATCGGGAAAATTTTCCGAATTTTTCATTGTACTAATGAACTCAAAATCGTTAACTTTTTTTTTCAGATCTACTTCCTGTTCCGGTTTTCCCCGCAATTGCGCATATATCTGTCTTGTTTGCATGAGACTTTGAAATAAAAATTATTTTATCAGTCTAGTAAAATATAAGATTGGATCTCAATACAAATTCAAATTTAATAATTGTTAGATATGATAAAAACGTTACCTGATGAAAGCGTTTCTTTTGTTTACATCGAATATGACGTCATAACTTCAAGAACGTCACAGCTTATTCCCTAACAACAGAACCAAAATCGGGAACTTTACGTACGGTATTTTGGTTTCTTTTATCAACATGATAAAAAAAAATACATACAGACTTCGTCCCCATTTACAGGTTATGCCTGCCTCATATTATGGGGGACGAAGTCCCCAATTACGGTAGAAAAATCAATAAAAATTAAAAAAAAATAAAAAAATCGGGAAAATTTCCCGAATTTTTCATTCTACTAATGAACTCAAAATCGTTAACTTTTTTTTCAGATCTACTTCCTGTTCCGGTTTTCCCCGCATTTGCGCAGATATGTCTTGTTTGCATGAGACTTTGATTTTTTTTTTATATTTATCAGTCTAGTCAAATATAGATTGGATCTCAATACAAATTCAATTTTAATAATTGTTTGATGTAAAAATAAACATTACCGGATGAAAGCGTTTCTTTTGTTTACATCGAATATGACGTCATAACTTAAAGAACGTCACAGCTAATTCCCTGACAACAGAACCAAAATCGGGAACGTTACGTACGGTATTTCGGTTTCTTTTATCAACATGATTGAATAAAAAAAATACAGACTTCGTCCCCATTCACAGGTTTATGCCTGCCTCATATTAATAATGATAATAATAATATGGGGACAAAGTCCCCAATTACGGTAGAAAAATCAATAAAAAAAAAAAAAAAAAAAAAAAATTGGGAAAATTTCCCGAATTTTTCATTGTACTAATGAACTCAAAATCGTTAACTTTTCTTTTCAGATGTAGTTCCTGTTCCGGTTTTCCCGCATTTGCGCAGAAATTTGTGTTGTTTGCATGAGACTGATTTTTTTTTTATATTGATCAGTCTAGTAAAATATAAGATTGGAACTCAATAAAATTTTAATATGATAATTGTTTGATTTAAAACAAAAACGTTACCTAATGGAAGGGTTTCTTTTGTTTACATTGAATATGACATCATAACTTAAAGAACGTCACTGCTAAATCCCTAACAACAGAACCAAAATCGGGAACGTTACGGTATTTCCGTATTTTTTATTAACATGTTTGAAGTAAAAAAAAATATACATACAGACTTCGTCCCCATTCACAGGTTATGCCTGCCTCATATTATGGGGACGAAGTCCCCAATTACGGTAGAAAAATCAATAAAAAAAAAATTTAAAAAAATCGGGAAAATTTCCCGAATTTTTTATTCTACTAATGAACTCAAAATCGTTAACTTTTTTATTCAGATCTACTTCCTGTTTCGGTTTTCCCCGCATTTGCGCATTTATCTGTCTTGTTTGCATGAGACTTTTATTTTTTTTATTTTCATCAGTCTGGTCAAAATATAAGATTGAATCTCAATACAAATTCAATTTTGGTAATTGTTTGATATGAACAAAACATTACCTGATGAAAGCGTTTCTTTTGTTTACATCGAATATAACGTCATAACTTAAAGAACGTCACAGCTAATTCCCTAACAACAGAACCAAAATCGGGAACGTTGCGTACGGTATTTCGGTTTCTTTTATCAACATGATTGAAGTTTAAAAAAATACAAACAGACTTCGTCCCCATTCACAGGTAATGCCTGCCTCATATTAATATGGGGACAAAGTCCCCAATTACGGTAGAAAAATCAATAATAAAAAAAAAACGGGAAAATTTCCCGAATTTTTCATTGTACTAATGAGCTCAAAATCGTTAACTTTTTTTTCAGATCTACTTCCTGTTCCGGTTTTCCCCGCATTTGCGCAGATATCCGTCTTGTTTGCATGAGACTTTGAAAACAATTTATATTTATCAGTCTAGTAAAATATAAGATTGGATCTCAATACAAATTCAATTTAATAATTGTTTGATATGAAAAAAAACGTTACCTGATGAAAGCGTTTATTTTGTTTACATCGAATATGACGTCATAACTTAAAGAACGTCACAGCTAATTCCCTAACAACAAAACCAAAATCGGGAACGTTACGTACGGTATTTCGGTTTCTTTTATCAACATGATTGAATTAAAAATAATAATACATACAGACTTCGTCCTCATTCACAGGTTATGCCTGCCTCATATTATTAATAATAATAATAATATAGGGTTATTGCATGAATATTGGGGAATATTGTCCCGAGTAGAATTTTATATTGCACGAGCTTGCGAGTGTAATATATGTTCTACGAGGGACAATATTCGCCAATATTTATGCAATAACCCTTTTATTGTATAGCAATATAATATTTGAAGGTAAAACATGGTTTAAGGAGGCTCGCGGGTATAAGATTTTCAGAAAAAAATTAAACATTAATTTTTCATTACAAATTTTATTGATTACCTTAAGTAGCTGTTACTTTATCATATGGTACAAAAATCATTCCAAAAAATCAATTTGTGTTGGCCCCAGCGGACTTTTAAACTGTAGATGCCATTGAAAAAGCTTCAAATTATCTCCCTTTGGTGCAAAAATGCCATTTTTTGGCATAAAAATTGAAATATCTTTTTTAACTCATCGGTGACCTATATTTTTTTATTGTTGTTTTCGAATAAGCTGTACATAGACTAAATAATTGTAAAATTTTAGCGATTTCTGTAATTTAGTTATTTTTTTATTTCGATATTGCCGCTATTTCTCCTATTAGTTCAACAGAAAAAAAGGACATTAACAAAAATGTATGCTCCTTTCGAAGGCAGATTGCGAGCGTAAATGAACGGTGACCCCATTTTTTTATTTCATTTTTCTATTAAGTTTAAGATAAAGTTCATTTATAGAAAAATATAGAGAAATCCTATATTAAATAAAAAATTTCATTTAGACCCGCGAGCCCCCTTAAACTAAGATTTTGTTGTTAATGACGTCATGAATTTTGAAGATTTATTGCACTAGTGCAATATTGGAATTTATTGCACGCTAACTTTTGGTTACCTTCTGTGGAAAATATTATATTGCTATACAATAATAATAATAATAATAATACTAATAATAGTAATCATAAATAAAAATAATGATAATAATAATAAAAATAAACAAATGTAATAAAATAAATTAACAAAAAATAAAAACAGGGAAAAATAAATTAAACAAAATATATTAAAAAGATCGAAACCCTTATAATCCTGACTCTAGTTCAAAGTCAAAATTATTGTCTGTCAAATTGTTTTAACCATACATTTAAATAATTCCAGTACTCGCAAATTAGGTAACACAGTTTCGTTAAGTACTTTATCGCGCAAAATTATTCCGAATCGGTCCTATGTTACTAAATGCTCTGATTGTAGTATACAATAGATATAGGAAGATGTGGTGTGAGTGCCAATGAGACAACTCTCCATCCAAATAAGTTCTGTTATTATTTGCAATGTTTTGTCCTTGTGTGAATTTTTAAATTATTAATAATAACAGAAATAACATTGATTATTTACAAAATATTGTTTGCGTAATGATATTGACCGATATAAATATTGATTTATTTTGAGAGTTTATGTTTATTCGGGTTTATCTATCAGTTATTTAAATTCAAAATGTTCGTGACTGTTAGCCAATAGGGGAATGTAAATATGTATGTACTGTATAACCTCTATTTGTGTTACATATCTCAGTCAAATTTAAGAACCTGATCGCACATTACACTAAATTATGAAAATTGCGAGGCATTTCCCCTTTACAATGTATAACAAAAAACTATACCCCATGTTTATTAAAAATGGAGGGAGAGATCCATAAAATCTGACGAAAATCGAACGCAAGACGTTATCAACTAATGAAAAAAAATTAATATCCATAAGCCACGAATACTGATACTCGAAATTACAATTAAAAACTTACAGTTTCCGGAAGTGCAATGGTGATCAGACGTTCTAATCTTTTACGATATTTTTACATTTAAAATACGTCTGTAATCGACAAATTTCCACCTTTAACCATTGTATTTTTAGACATTGGGAAATCCACATAACTTGCATTTGTAATTGTATAAATAGGTGAAAGGGTTTTCTCGAAACACTGAATCTGACGTATAGTCCAGTCAATCTAGCATAAATTTGACCCTAACCTGAAAGTAATTGCAACAGAAGATTTTTAAATATAAAGGGCATAATGCTATAGATTAGAATTAAAACATTTTCTGTTGCAATTAGTTTGAGGTTGAATCTTAGTTTGACTGGACTAGTAATACGTTGTAGTCAATCTGTATGTATGAGTATGTTGTTGATACCAATACCAGCTTTTATAGCTTGTTATTAAAAAAAGCAATCATAACAAGTAAAAGACATAATCTTTCAATCAGTTTAATTGAGGTATGGAGCTGGCATGTCATTAACTGGTAGTTGTCTTTTTTTATGAATAATGTTGATGTTGGTTTGCTTAGTTCTTATGTTACCTATGCTAACATTGGATGTATATGTGTTTGTGTATTCTTGAGTTTTCTAAAAGCGTGTTTAACCCCGTCACATGTTTGCGTCTATTCCAAGTATGGAGCTGTAAAACCAGGTTTAACCAACCATGTTCTACATTTGAAAGTGCCTGTACCAAGTCAGGAATATAATAGGTGTTGTCCATCCGTTTTTTAATGTGTTTTGCTATTTGATTTTGCCATGTGGTTAGGGACTTTCCGATTTGATTTTTCACTGAGTTCAGAATTTTTGTGATTTTACTTTTTCGAACGTTTTTACCTTTTATGACCTAGCACATATCAAAATATAAGGTTTAGTTTTAACAGTATTTCATTCAAATAAATTGAACTGGATTAGGCAACAGGTATAGCCTATGTAATGTAAGACCTCTCCATAAAGGTAGTAGCAATTTAGTGGACTTTCATTTTATGTGAAGTCTAATATCAAGTTTTCTAAGATATTAAGCATGTAAAGCAAGCTTTAACAATCTTACAGATTTTCATTTTCAAGTATCTGATTTATATCACTCTTTTTGGATTTCATGCAAGTCCTGCACTCTGTCTTTTTACATCGGTTAGTATCCTCTAACCCATGTACGATTTGAATTCCACAATTACAAATATATATACATGTAGTTACCTGTACTCGAGTGTTATAAACAGTTTTTGGATTATTTTTTTTGAAACAATTTAAGAAGTAACTTTTATGATCTCATATATGTGTAAGCTACCTTGATTTGTCAATAAATATGGATTAACGAGTTATGAACAACGGCAACTGCTGTTGCATTAACCTATGAAATAAAGAACATATAAATCTAGACAGAATAAGTAATTAAGCACCTAGAACTTGATCTTCACTTCTGAGAGAGATATATATAAAGACCACAGTAGTATACCGCTGTTCAAAATTCATCAACCGATTAAAAGAAAACAAATCCGATTTACAAACTAAAACACATCAACTATAAGAGGAAACCAACGGAACAAAGAAACCACTTACTTCAACAAACTGAGCAAACGCCAGAATAATCTAATAATGAAAATGATAGCAATGCAGTTTTATTGATACTGTCATCAAAGACAGAGCAGTTAAAAAACGACAAACTTTAAAATGAAAACCGTATTCGTTTAAACAGAAGTTGAGTAGCGATTCATGTGAAATTATGGTATTTTACCAGCTTATATGAAGAATGATACACAGTTTTTGTTTAAAAAAAATGTTTTAAAAATATTAAAAGACTCCTACGACAGAATGGCCCGGCTTTGGTAAACAGGTACTAAAAATGAATATAAAATTGTGTTACCTTATCAAAAAGTCTGTTATAACCTTCCCTTTTGTTACGTTGTCAAAACTATAAGCAGATAGTAAACTCAAATTCGAATCGTTGAAAGATTTTTACTTTAGGAAATAGGATGTATATTTGGATTTTGTATGTAGATCCTGCTACTTTGAACCTGTTCTAGATGTAAATGTGACAGTACAGTATTCCCGCATGCTTTATTGGTCCCTTAGACAAGAATAGAAGTCAGACTAAACTGCTCGGGAAAAATAAGATGTATGTGTCAATACACAAAGACTACGTAAAAGATATACGGTACAACTAATATATATCTCGCAAGCACATTCCACCATCTCTATCTTAACATTAAAGCCTTGTTTCCAATATCATATATAGGTAATTCGTATAATGAATTACTCAAAGACTCATTTTACTTTGTTCTATAGGAATTTCATAATTTGTTTAATAAGAATTGAAAAGAAAGCATGAGTTTGATATAGAAAAAAAGGAACATGCGTTGCATGACAAATCACTTAAAAAAAAAACCATCCAAAGCACTGGAAAACATACCATACAAGAAAGTATTTTCGTTACAAAAACATGAAGCATGGCCACTAAATTGACTAATGAGTATTATGTGGACAAAATGAACGTCTGGCATACCAAGTTGTAACCCATGTATCATGTGTATCTTTTATGAGTTTCTGCTCTGTAAAAGAAACAAATACAATTGATATTGGTTCTACTTCTATGTTCCTGCAGGAGATAAAAAAAAATGATTGAGAAAAATATGAAACGGAATATATTAGTTTGGCATAATTTCATCATATGGCGCCTATGTATGCGCTTAAGAGCCTACTGTGATACTATGAAATAAAAGTATTCATAGCAATAATGTTTATAGATCCAGTATACGAAACATAGGGCTGAATACAGGAAAACAGTATGTCCCCACCAGGATGCCGACTATCGGATAAAATTTACAAACATCAAATGTAATGGCATAAAAACAAAGAATATCAATGTCAACAGTAATTGAGACCTATTGATTCTGGTAAAATGTTAACATTTATGTATGTCGTTGTGGTAAACAATAATATGATTTAACTAAACCCAAGCTTGCAATTATATCAGGTTAGAAATTTGTTTGACGGTTTCGGTCGTATTAATGCTCTATTGGTTCTGATGACACCAAAAAAATCCAACTACGGAATCTATTTTAATTTTAAGCACACATTCGATGGTTTTCAGTGCTCATTTTTTTTCAAAATTTTTTCAAAAATGAGTATATTTTACTTTTTCTGTTTTGATGTCAAATAAAAGAGGAACCGTCTGACGCAGACATGGTATGGTACATGTTTACTAAAGTTTTATCAATCATATAGCAGCAATAAATAAAACTATTAAAGAACGGTTTAGAATACAAACTCGTTGTTTTAACAAATATTTTTAAATGATTTTGGTTAACCTCAGTACAATGTACATTCAATATGCATGATAGAAAGACAAGACAACAGGAAAAATGCGAGCTTTATGAAAGAAATGTAGTGTAGCAGACACAACATATAACATACTTACCCGGCAAATGATAAGAGCAATACAACGCAGATGTATACGAAATAAAAAAAAAAGAGGTTATAAACTTTTTAAGATTTCTTCTGAGGTAACATTTTTAATGTTAATGTGTAATTTTATCGCAGTTATTGTTTCTTTCACAATGATAGGTATGCTTTTCAGGCAGAATGCATCCAATGAACGCAGGTAATTCATGGTTTATGTCAATGTCCGGTACTAGAGTTGTCTTTTGAGCATTGTTATGTTGACCGCCAGAAAAAAATGTCGTTATAGGTGTTATTGTTATTGTTGCATCGGAAACTCTGTGTGAAAAATAGAAAGCTTTAAATACACAAGGATACAGATATTTACTTGCAATGCTCTACGCATACAAATTAATATATAGCTTCAGCCTTGCCTAGTGTAAATCGGAACTGCTTTCCTTGCAGAGGGCCTGATTTCATCTACAATTTCTGCATGTACCATATTGCTCAATCTTAAGTTTTATGAGGACTTTTATCATTTTACTGCCAGTCATTGATTTCGTCTGGATTTTATGTTATTTCGATTTGATATCCTTTATGTATTATTTGGTATATTATTAGCAGGGTATGTACTATAATCACTTAATTATAATTTGTTGTAATAAAAAGTTAAATCATGAACCTTTTGTCTATAATATTATCTCATTTTTATCACTTTTATCATTTTACTGCCAGTTATTGATTTCGTCTGGATTTTATGTTATTTCGATTTGATATCCTTTATGTATTATTTGGTATATTATTAGCAGGGTATGTTCTATAATCACTTAATTATAATTTGTTGTAATAAAAAGTTAAATCATGAACATTTTGTCTATAATATTATCTCATTGGATATCGCAATCTAAATCTGAAATACTTACATAATATGAATGTTGTTTAAATTCAAGTTCAATTTTTTTGACTACACACAAATGAATTGATTTGATTCGATTGATTTCATTGGAAAAAACACAAACCTTGCTCCCACATCAAGCTATTCACCAGTGATGGTTAAAGAATGCATATTTGATCTTTTATTTAATACATAATATTTTATTTTATTATAATTCACAGCTACTTTTTCATAGGTACTATTTAGCAATAATTTTAAAGTAAATAAATAGTTCTAAATATTAAAGTAAATTTCCAGTACTACATATTTTTAGTACAGAAATAGTACCTATGCAAAAGTAGTTGTGTATTATAATAAAATACAATATTTAAAAATTAGCTGTGTAACTCTTCATTCGTCGTAAATTTGATTCTATATAGGGAAATGTCGCGTGACATTTATAAGACACTTATATCCGATCATATCACCGACATGCGTCTTATCACTTCAACAAGAGGAACAGAAGATAAAAGAAAAGTTGAAGAGTAACGTAATAGTCGGAACACTTCAGTTTTTATTAAATATACTTCATACCAGTAAAGTTCAAAAGTAGTCATTAGTTTGCTCAATTGAATTGTTTCATATTGTTCTTGTCGGGGCTTTTTGTAGACGACTATACGGTATGAGGTTTTCTCATTGTTAAGGCCGTTATGGTGCCTGTAATTGCTTAAATCCACTTCATTTGAACTTTAGTTGATAATTGTCTCATTGGCAATCGTAACACAAGGGATTGCAGGTAAAAACGAGCAAATCATCTTTATATAAATTGTCTGTATTCAATTCTGTATTTCGGTTTGTAACTGTAACAGCCTTTTAATGTTTACCTTTTGTACATACTAAAAAATGTTTATTAGCACAGTTTTCGTCTTTGGATGTATTCAATGTAACTTTTTCAACTGTTAAACAGTTTAAGACCATGAAGCCGGTGTTTGTTAAGCGGAGCAGCCTTATTCCAACAGTCTTGGAAAGTAAAACTTGAGTAAGAACCTGCCCACACCCACTGTCCATCTGTGTATTGATATGTTCATCCTAATCAGAACAACTTGTTCATGGAAACACCTGCAGAAAAACTAAGTTTGAATAGCTGTTATTAAGATTGACGATTCCAAGTGTATTGCAACAGATGAATTTCTACAATTAACTCCACTTCAGTACTGTTATTATAGGCCACAATATTTGAAAGTCCTAACAACAGTACAAATGTTAAAAAAAATGAAAAACAAAAAAGAATTAAAATGTCTTCAAGTGACAAGATGTCAGAGCCATACATGGTCGAGATGAATTCCATTTTTAAACAATTTACAAAATTTGATAATTGCAAATTTCAGTATAACATTTGTTGTTTCATGCCAGTGCACAACTTATTGGCACTATTATATATCTCATTGCGGTCAGTTTTCATTGTTTAGTGAAGCCAGAGAGACCACCTAACATCGGCATGAAACTGACGATCTTTGTTAACCAAGGATTGGAGATTAACGCACCTGTCGCATACATAATTCGGACTCAAAACCTCATTGTAGACATTCTAGTGATACAGTTGTAGAGCTTCTGTTGAACAAAACGTATATAGACCTATAGAAGATAAGGCGAAACTTAAAACACCAAAAAAAAATAATCATTGGGACAAACATCGGGAACATATTCCACACAGTATATTGGTTAAGAAAATGAAGAGAAACTAAAAAAATAAAAAAAAATATCAGCAATACCAGAACAACAAATTCTGAGTCATGAAAAAGAATTATGAATTATTTTTAGTATTAGTAAATGTTGGCGCCTTTATAATCCTTGTTGATAGTGCACATACATCTAGATAAGAGCAGCAAGCTTCCATGTTTTGTATATGGGTGTGTTTAGATGTTCAGTAATACAAATACTCTAAATGCAATAGAACTTTTCCTTAACAATTTTTAAATCATTCGGAATATTCAACTGGTTCTTTAAGAAACAATAATTAATGTACAGCTTCCTGTGCACGTTTTTTATGCCCCATTAATGGGCATTATGATTTCTGGTCTGTGCGTCCGTTCGTCTGGCCGTTCGTCTGTTTGTCCGTCAAGGAAGTTTTTGATGAATTTCCTAATTTTAATACCAAATTAGAGTTTTTATTCCATTCTCATTTTCACGGTCCACTGAACATAGAATACGATAATGCGGATGCATGGGGCATCCGTGTACTAGGGACACATTCTTGTTTTGAATTCTTTTGAAGCGATTTTGTTCCCGCTGCCTAACGGTGCCAGAATTTCTAACGAGAGTTTTCCCTGCATTCGGAAAAATATAGGCGATTTTAGAGTAGGGGAGAAATTTTCCAGAGCAGTACATTTATGGAGTTATTGAAAATATGAAGGATTTTCTGTTACAAGAAGATTCATGTACACCTGAGTAAATCAAGTTCAAGTCGTTAAACATATTATTTTTCTAATTGAAGTATCAAATAACTTTGATTAATAGATTTAGATACATTAGCCATGCCTGAACCACCGGATTGGTAATGTGTTATGTAAATGAAGAAGATCTATAAGGGGGAGGCAATACATTTCAGTAATGTTAACCTGTTTTGGCCTTTTACAAGGTGTTGTTAACTGTTAACTTATCTGAGATAAATTTAAACTGTCAACTGTTTTCAACCAAATGTGTTAACTGTTATCGCCATTTTTACATTTGTTGTTATAACTGTTTAAGCCAAAATCGAGGTGTTGTTAACATGTTAACCCACCCCTTTCCCTTTAATAGTCTCAGCTCACAGGGACTCGGTTTGCGGTTATATATATAATAAAAATTAACCATGATGGTCAATTATGAAATTTAATTGATTTTTTTACAGATGCCTACTCGGTTTTGGTTTTTTTTTTTCTTTTTTTTCAGTGGTTGAAAGGCCATGCCATGACTGAACTTAGTAGTATACTGACGGCATGGCTAGCCTGAAAACATGAGATAATGAATTAATCTTTAAATATATATATGGACCTTTATTTTTTAGCCTGCATTAAATTTCGTCTTAAATTTATATCTCGGTTACCAACAAAACGTGCGACGATAGACGGGGTCTGGATGTTTTTGTTTTTTGTTAAAATAGAGAATAATGAACAAAAGAGAACTTGAAGGGCAAAAAAAAAAGAAAAGGAAAAACAATCAAAAAGCATAAAAACTATTAAGAATTGGGAAATAATGTAGAGCTAATATATAATAACACCAACATCCCCCTTTTTATAAGTAAGAGCAAAATAGATAAAGAATAGAAAAGAAATTATATAAAAAGGTCAACGAATACACATTAAAGAACATTTAATTGCATAGATTCCAAAAATGTAGGTATCAGCTGAAGAATGGTGTGCGATAACCGGATAAACCTCGGATAAACCACTTATGATCACTTATCATTCGCATCCCCTTATCGCACCTCATATGCATATTCACAGGAAAGATAACTCTGTTAGCATTTCCGGAAATTATATTTATAGTGAAAGTTTGCATGTCCATATTTTGAAGATTTGGTACAGTTTATGTCTTTACACACACTGATCATTTAAAATATTTCGATTTTAAGAATATTTTGACCTTCACATGTTGAGAACTTGCGATTCAATAACCTTACCACAACCAGAAAAAAATATGTAAATAAAACCATGAAAACACACCATGTCCATTTACAAAAAGGTAAACATGTTATATAATCAGCACATGCACTATTGTAGTAGGTTATTACAAGACAGTTGCTATGTTCCAGTGTAGTGAATTGTCCTGGGCTTGATTCTAAGCTGGTACAATGGTTATGTTAGAAGATAAATCATAAATTCTTCCGTTACAACTTACATTTATCAAGATCTGTCTTTGAACATGTTGAAAGTTCAGTGGAACAATGAAACTTTAGAAAGCATAAATATTTCGTAAGGGGTATGTCTGGGTGCAAAATTATCATCTTTATTGTTAAAAAACAGTTTAATTCTCATTCAGTGCTGAATTAGAACTTTTCTTAAAGAGGAGGGGGACGCTGACCGACCGGTCATACTTCAGTTATTCCCTATTTAGTTAATCAAATTTTCCCAACCAAAGATGCCCTCCTCTGGATCTGCCTATATAAATGCAATATCCACCAGCAATTTAGGCGCAAAGCTAAGCAATATACATGATATAGTACAAGCTATTCTAGGCATTATAGAATTTCCCAACAAAAGGAACATGGTTAAAACTAATCCACATAAATTCAAATTATGTGTGTTTCAGACTCTTTAAAGGATCAAAACAACAATCCCAAAAATACCAGGAAAAGAAATAAGAAGAGTACTTAGAAAAGCCAAAACATCTAGGTATCACTAGCACAGCTACAAATGGCAAAGTCACCTTGAATGAAAGACTTAAAACAGATAGACAAACCAAATATGCCTAGCTATGTTCTAAATGCAAGATCAGGAATGTCACCCATAGTGCCTTGCAAGGAACCATTTTTTTAATTTGCCTTAGTGCTGCAGAGGCGTTCTATTTGGTAGACATTAAAATATCTTCCTTTATAATTTTTCCAGTTCAGATATATCCATTTTTGTGCATAGTTGAACCTAAAGCCCCAAAAGATAATGTGGCACAGCGTTCATGTAGGTTTTCCATACTTTTAAAAAATAAAGTATGGAAAACCTACATGTACACTGTGCCACATTATCTGTTGGGGCTTTAGGTTCAAATATGCACAAAAAAAGGATATATCTGAACTGGAAAAATTAAAAAGGAAGATATTTCAATGTCTACCAAAAAGAACAGCATCTGCAGCACTTATCATGCTTATACTCACATGTATACTAATAGGAGCTAAACCCACTGAGTCAGATCTAGACAAAAACATGATAGCCTTATTTTTCTCAATCTCAGGCCTGGATGGCTTGATAGAACGTAAAATACTAGAATGGGAATTGGAAATAATAAAGTACAAATTTTGACAACTCTTTTATTTGTTGTATACATTTAGGGTCCAGCATTGAAAACCTGTTCACCATGACCTTCTGTTGTTGTCTGTTCTATGGTCGGGTTGTTGTCCCTTTGACACATAACCCATTTCCATTATCAATTTTATGTACATGTATATAAATAAAATTTAGAAAAAATATCAATTGCCAAAAGCAGAAGTAACTATGGAACATCCTCCAACAAAATATATGAGGAAAAAGATAATTGAAAACATCAATAAATAAATACTGGTCTTTAATGTGGACAATAGAATGTAACACAAAATCAACCCTTTTATTATAAACATTTATCTCTTCAAAAAGATCCAGTTAATAAAAGAACATTTGCAAATGTGTATGCAATAACCATGATAACCAATTCAATATTACATAAAAAAGGCAGAATTGTAATGGTAGCTAGTAACTAGTATTTTTTTTTTTCATTTTTACATGAGATAAGCAAGCTTGAGCAGTGGTATTTGTGTCCACAGATA
The DNA here is from genome assembly GCA_019925275.1 of Mytilus edulis. NCBI lineage: Eukaryota > Metazoa > Mollusca > Bivalvia > Mytilida > Mytilidae > Mytilus > Mytilus edulis. The sequence continues at coordinate 67,191,393 of CM034357.1, read as the reverse complement.
CATTTTTATTTTATTTTTGTTCAATAAAATATGATTTAATAAGATCTTTTTGTGAAATTAAAGTAATTTGGTTTAATAGATGTTTTTTTATTAGAAATTAAAGTTTTGAGTTTTCTTATGCTGCCCCTCTCATTACTCATTGTTATTGAAATAGCAATAGGAGTAAGACTTACAAAACTGAGAAAAAAAGCAACACTATCCAACACATTTTGTTATGTTATTACATCAATGGTTCATACTACAAAACTATGTAGCTGATGACAGCCCAGGGGTAAATTAACCAAATGTAACGGGAATGATATGAGTTTTCCCAAGTTCACAGAATAGTAGAAAGCAGAATAAGTTACTCTTAATATAGATTTAGTATAAGCCAAAGAATTTAAGGACAATTTACAATGAATCATAATACTGTAAATATTTAAGAATGGTGAAATTAGACATATTAATGATCAACTTCAGCCAGTACAGCAGTTTAGAAGCTATACACAATACAAAGTGGGTTAGATATGAATACATTATTAAAGTAAAACCAACCACCATGACATAGTATCATAATAAAGCAAATTTCAATATATAATCATTAAGGAAAATAGTTGACTGTCCATGCTGTTTTCACTGTTTTTAAAGACATTTATTTTTTTATAATGTAATTATTGTAGGTTAGAATTAAGTGATTAAAGATGAGTGTGTACAGCTTAGCTCCTGGGAACCGGAGCATTCCGATGTCTAACACAACACACAGCGATATGATAATGGCTAGTTGTTTTAATAACTTTATGGTAGCTGCATGTGTCAGGTAAGAAATGTTATAAGAGAAAACTTGATTCTTGTTATTGTTTTTAAAGGTAAAATTTTAAAAAAAAAATGCTGAACTCCCAGGAAAATTCAAAAAGGAAAGTCTTAATCAAATGACAACATTAAAAGCTCATACACATCAAAGGATGGAAAGGAACGGATAAGAACTGTCATATTCCTGACTCGAATGAATATGAGGAATTATAAAATATGTTTATTCAATGATGATTTGATAATTTTTTAATTGTCTCCATTGAACAATTTTGAGACTTGATCCTTCAATTATGGTCCACGGATTTTGAAAATATGATTTGGTTAGCATTTGACATAGTTCAAATAATTAGAGATAACAAATGGTCTGTTAACTTTGTAATTATGTCTGAGATATTATGAAATGATTATATTGCACAGTGCATTGATTTCACTTCAGTCAAACCATAAGCAATAGTTTATTTCACATACATTTATGTAGTTGATCATCAATTTTCATTTATATTCATCCTTAACTCATGAGAATGTCTACATTAGAGACCTTCATATATCAAGAATTTATTGCATACACATAAAATTCAAAGCCTTCAATATTATTTGCGATTTCATGTCACATATATTTATTGATAAACCATGTTGACATTTGTGTTTTTCAGGAGTTCTGTGTTGACCTTTCTAGCTGTCATCACAGCATTACTATGTATAATGAAGATTGTCAAACTACATTCTAGACAACATCCATCCTGGCACCAGTATATGATATTTTATACAGCCTCATTGGAGTGCACTATTGGGTAAGAAACATTCTAGACAACACCCATCTTGGCACCAGTATATGATATTTTATACAGCCTCATTGGAGTGTACTATTGGGTAAGAAACATTCTAGACAACACCCATCTTGGCACCAGTATATGATATTTTATACAGCCTCATTTGAGTGTACTATTGGGTAAGAAACATTCTAGACAACACCCATCTTGGCACCAGTATATGATATTTTATACAGCCTCATTGGAGTGCACTATTGGGTAAGAAACATTCTAGACAACACCCATCTTGGCACCAGTATATGATATTTTATACAGCCTCATTGGAGTGTACTATTGGGTAAGAAACATTCTAGACAACACCCATCTTGGCACCAGTATATGATATTTTATACAGCCTCATTGGAGTGTACTATTGGGTAAGAAACATTCTAGACAACACCCATTTTGGCACCAGTATATGATATTTTATACAGCCTCATTGGAGTGCACTATTGGGTAAGAAACATTCTAGACTACACCCATCTTGGCACCAGTATATGATATTTTTACAGCCTCATTGGATTGCACTATTGGGTAAGAAACATACTGACATACATTTGTTGATTTCATACAATAGTAAAAAAAAAAAAGTAAAAATGCACCAAAGGGCCTATCAAAAAATGTCAATGCAGAATGGACAACAACATTACTGTCTATAGAGAACAAGTACACAGAAAAGTAAGCATCTACCAAAACTGAACTTTTGGTATGTTTGGTGCTTTGGAAAATGAACTCAGAGAAAGTCATAAAATTGACAATCAAGACAGTCAATTAACAAAACTCTATATTTTTTTTTTTGATAATAAAATCATCAATTTTTTTTAACATAAGTTTTGTTCACAAAGTTTTTTCATTTATAATATTTTAAGAAAATTTCAATAATTATTTTTAAAAATAAAATTGAAAGTGAAAATTCTAAAATGCAGAAATTAAGTTATGTTTTTTTTAGTCAGTTGTCAATAAAGATTTTGCAAGTCCTATATTACAGTTCTTAAAACTTACACTTAAATCTTACACTTAAAACTTACACATAAAACTTACAAATTCCACAATTGTTTGCTTGTTACTTGAAACTTTTCACTGTATTTTCCAGCTAAAAAATGTTTTATGTTTATGTCTATTGTTGAAACAGCATAGAAATATGTTTCTAATTAGATCTGATTTTTAAAGGCAGTGCTTTAAGGCCTGACTTTTAAGTCATGAGGTTCATCTTTTCATACGCAATCTATGCAGGGGGTCTTTTGGCCAGAAATAGATCCGGAAATGTTCGAATTTCTCCTCTTCTTTTTATGGTATGATATGGTTTTTGTTTCTTTCATTTACATTGGGGACTAAAGAAACGATCAGTGTGTATTGTTCGTTTTATAGAACTTGATATTAGTGTGTATTTTGCATTATAAGCAGTCAACCTGACTACAAACTATCATTATGTGTATTCCGTGTGGAAAGAGGTCGGTCAATTTCGAGTGTTATCTGACATCTAAAGATTCTTTAATTAGTTCAGACGTTGATATAACAATGAAAAGTCGACTGAACATGATTAATATTGCATCTTCTATAATTCAAAGCGGAATTCGGTTTATGAACGAGAAACCGTAAAGCGTTTTCAATTTCGGTATTAGTTATGTATGTTGTCTACGTATTATCCTGGTTCCCGGTACTACGTTCCGGGTATTAGCTATTTGATATATGTGATGTGTATCATTACGATCGGGTACCAGCCAATCTACGTGTGTATGTGTACATGATTTCCCGCCAAAATGACCGACCTACAGCTATGGAAAAATAGTCCATAAACGTTCCGTATAATGATATGCAAATTCATAATTAATCGTAACTTTTTTTTATCTTTGTATAATAAATATAACAAAATGGATTCCAGAAAATTGAAAATAGCATTATTTTACGAGGATTTCTCATATTTTTCTCACTTCGGGCGCAGTAATACGTATGTTTTGAAGAAGCTCGAAGAATTTGACAAAGTGAATTGAGAAGGAAACGGATAGATATAGTCCTTGCTATCAGGTAAAACAATTTAAATGTACAGAACAAACACATTTACTTCACACAAATAGTACAGGCTTAAGCTTTTTATTGTCTTATACACGACTATAGTCTAGTGTTTAAACGACGGCGGTGACCTACAAGGTACGGGTCATACTGGGTCAAGTCTAAATATGTAAACATATCCACGTGCCATTAGGTAGAAAGCATCGTAATGCAATATCTACAATTTTTCCTCCTTTATGCATCGTTTAACCAGATATATTTCTCTTTCAAACACGGGTTGTATGTACGTATCTTTTCTACTTCTAGTGTTTTCTTGTCCTTATTAAAGTTCATTTGTTGATATTTAAATATTTTTGAACGACTGAACACAGGAGTGAATGAATGCAACAATTATATATACTGAAGACTTGGGCTGTACAATGATAGTGTATGTATATCATACTGATAATTATTCTAGCAGTAATTTTGTTAATTTAGGATGTAATGACAGGAATTCATGAGCTATGCCTCAGGCTTTCTGAAAAAATATCAATGACAATGTAAACAGGAACAAAACATTGACACGAATGATGCTCTCTTCTATGTTAAAGTTATTTAGGTATGTGTGTTGCACAAGTTTCAAATAACTTTAGTTATAAAAAAAAATTTCAGGGCACAAACCCACTGTAAAGAGACTTGTCTACTGCCATACCCATCCTATTTTCATGCACCATTTGCAAGCAAGAGACTGAATGGTTTGCAAAATTAAAATCAGGACGGTGTCCAATTAAAACAAAAGAACTAAACTGGATGAATATTGTAGGAGAAATCTAGAGGAAAGTTTTGATTTGTGAAATTGGTTTTCCTGAAAAGTCATTCATCCTAGCCTGCAGAAAGGAACTATAACTGTCCACCACCAACTGACGAGCTAATGTTGAGCTTCACATATGGAATTACTCAAATACCATCAATGTCTATGTTTTCAGCACAGATTTCACAAGTTATGACACAGCTGTGCTTTTTTTTATACCTGTTAAAGAGTTGTATACTAAATTTTTTTTTTTTTATCAATAAATATATATTGTGTCATTTAAGAACTTGTATTTTGCCAAAAGATGCATACTAGTGAATGAAAGTGGTGCAGTTCATTTTGCTTTGGTATATAGAATTGAATTACAATTGTTCATGTTATTGGAATGCTTATAAAAATAAGGAGATGTGGTACAATGTATATGATATTTAGTGAGTTTATCAAGCAAAAGTGAATAAGAAATAGGTATAAGCAGTTACGGGTACTACTGTACAATCTCAAACAATGAGAAAAACTCATACGTAAAGAGAATTTCATATTTGTATTACAAGTAAGTTTTGTTTTTGCGTTGAATAATTTTCTTCTATTGTTTTAATTGCAAATATGGGAAGTGGTTAAAATGCTAATGAGACAGCTGTTATGGCCACAGAGCCCTAATTGAAAACTTCTTTTTCATACATACCGGTAGATTTTGCCTGTAGTTAGAAACATATCTGCCAACTTTTTAAAATGCAATGGGGGTTTTACGTGAAAGATGGTTCATATATAGTCATACAAAACCTTCAAGGGGCCTTCAAATGGAAGCAGGACAAGTCGCCCCACTGGCTAATCGCCCCACTTTTTAAAAAACCGCCACAAACTGATTTATCAAATCGCCCCACATGTGAAATTGGTTAAATCATGTTTAATATTACTCCTGCCAACTCGCCCTACTTATAAAAAAAAACCTGTAATATTTAGATTAATATATATGTATATAATTAAAAATAAAAACTCGCACCACTTTAATGAAAACTAATCTACACATAATACAAACAAACCGAAAATTAATTTAATTACTATTATTGATATATACTGAAATTATAATTCTAAAAAAAACCTGATTGTTCAAGAATAACTGTAAGTTTTGAAGCTTAGTTATTTGCATAACAATTGAAAAGAATAAAATTGAGAATGGAAATGGGGAATGTGTCAAAGAGACAACAACCCGACCAAATAAAAAAACAACAACAGAAGGTCACCAACAGGTCTTCAATGTAGCGAGAAATTCCCGAAACCTGTTAAATGTATCATAATGCAATATAAGGAATTGAACTTATATTCAATGGGATAACATCTTTTTCCATAAGTGGGGCGAGTTGGCATTACTAAATTCATCCTGGTTAATAATATAATTATCTATCTAGATTTCACCGATTTCCATTAGGTGGGACCAGTTGGCAGGAGTAATATTAACGGGATTTAACACAGTTCACAAGTGGTGCGATTTGGTAATCCAGGTTGGGCAGTTTTTTTGTCGAGCCTGTGACTTTTGACGCAGAAAGCTCGACATAGGGATAGTGATGCGGCAGCGATGTTAGCTCAGTTCTTAAAAGCTTTATATTTTAGAAGGTGGGAGACCTGGATGCTTCATACTTTGTATATGGTTGCCTCATGTTACGAAGTTTCCGTCAGTCACATTTCCAATGTCCTTGACCTCATTTTTATGGTTCAGTGACTACTTGAAAAAAAAGTTAAAATTTTTTGTAATGTTAAATTCTCTCTTATTATAAGTAATAGGATAACTATATTTGGTATGTGCGTACCTTGCAAGGTCCTTTTGCCCGTCAGACAGTTTTCACTTGACCTCGACCTCATTTCATGGATCAGCGAACAAGGTTAAGTTTTGATGGTCAAGTCCATATCTGAGATACTATAAGCAATAGGTCTAGTATATTCGGTGTATGGAAGCACTGTAAGGTGTACATGTCCAACTGGCAGGTGTCATCTGACCTTGACCTCATTTTCATGGTTTAGTGGTTATATTTAAGTTTTGTGTTTTGGTCTGTTTTTCTCATACTGTTTGCAATAGATCTTCTATATTTTGTGTATGGAATGGTTGTAAGGTGTACAGGTCTACCTGGCAGGTGTCATATGACCTTGACCTCATTTTCATGGTTCAGTGGTCAAAGTTAAGTTTTTGAGTTTTGGCCTTTTTTTCTAATACTATATGCAATAGGTCAACTATATTTGGTGTATGGAAATATTTCATGATCTACATGTTAGTGGCGCAGGTTTTATTTGACCTTGATCTCATTTTTTACGGTTCATTGCTCAGTGTTAAGCTTTTGTGTTTTGGTCTGTTTTTCTTAAACTATAAGCAATAAGTCAATTTTATTTGTTGTATGGAAGAATTGTTAGCTGTACATGCCTACCTGGCATGGTTTATCTGACCTTGACCTCATTTTCATGGTTCAAAGGTCAATGTTTAGTTTTCTTGGTTTATGTTAAGATTATGTGACAGTTGTAATAAAGCTTTATTATTAGGACTATCAAAATAATATCAATGATAAGTAAAGAAGGCGAGACATTTCAGTGTGTGCACTCTTGTTTTTAAAGTGGGGCGAGTTAGTGAAAAAGTTGGGCGATTTGTCATGGATTCCCTTCAAATATATTCTAATGTGGTTTTTGGCTTCTTCGTGCATTAACAAGCTCATAGCCATTGTTGAATTAATTGTTTTCTTTAAAATAGTCGACAAAATTGCTCTTACAAAATTTCCATTTGGGAGCCTCGAGCTTGATGGGGAAAATACTCTGCAAATACTGACAGTTGGCAGGTATGGTCATCAAAAAAAGTTGACATGTTACTATGTACATTTACCATTATGTTACTTGATGTTCTTGCTATACACACAGTACAGAGACTAGTCAATCTTTGTGAACTTTTTTTTATGGGAGTCATAGAATATATGCGTATACAATCAATAATTAAAAATAGTCTATTTATATTGAAAAGGAAAAGTTCTTATATGTCTTAAGAAGAGGGACGAAAGACACCAAAGGGACAGTCAAACTCATAATTTTAAAGCAAACTGACAAGGCCATGGCTAAAAATGCATTTCATGGGAGGCACAGAAAATATACTGTAAACAGTAGACTATAGATATAGGTGAACTAGGTACAAAAGAACTCTAAATCTTAAATTCTTCAAACCACCTCTGTTCTATGGAAGATAATGATATAACTGGACTAGAAATACACACAACCTGTAATTAACTGCCTTTACAGCGCTTTCGCGCTTTGATTATTAAAACCATTCTGTATAGCTCATTGTAAATTGTATATGTGATTTGTTACATTTTCAGAGGAGTCCATTGGGTGATAGTAGCCTATGCACAGATGGATTTTGTATTACAGTATTTAAAGTTGATACAGTTCTTAGTGATGTGTCACTACTACTGGACTTTAGCCACCAGAGCTCTCAGGAGGGAAAGATTAACTAAATGGTACATATATATGTATGAGAGAGGCCCAACAAGTTATTTTAAATGTGTATAAAATTGAGAATGGAAATATGTCAAAAAAACAACCCGACCAAAGAACAGCTTAAAGCCACCAATGGGTCATCAACACAAGGAGAAAATCCTGCACCCAGAGGTGGTCCTCAGCTGGGCCCGTACATAAAATTGTGTACTAGATATATATTATAACTTAATAGTTTGAATATAAAATACTTGTAAAACACTTAAAAATAAATCATTCATGGAAGCAAATATTATTTTGAAATAGGTACTTTTACCAACCATACACAAAAAATTACAACTGAGTAGTACTTAATCCATGTGATTAATTGTTGATTGAAAAAACACCCAAAAAACCAATTCAATGAAAATATTATATTATCAATAATATGAAGCATAAAACTGCAGGTAGTTGGACATATAATGTGTTTTGAAGAATTGAATTGAATTGAAGAGTTTTATTACAAAAAAAATGAATTTTAAAAAGGAAATTACAAGTAATTTGAATAAATGTTAGTGCACTGCCTTTAATACAAAGTAAAAAATCAAAATTGCAAAACTGATCAGCACCACAAAGAGTGACTGTAGTATGTGCATATTAAAGTCGTAATTAGTGAACTGGCAAAAAAATGTTTACAGAAATTTGTTGTACTTAATAAAATCCTATATAAAGTATTGATTAATATGTACATTTTGTATACTGATCATGATATCCCTATGTTTAAGCAAGCATTTCTTATTGTTTATGTGCAGCCTGCTTTTTTGACATTATTTATTATTTTTCCAGGGTATTACTACCAATGTTGATATGTGTGTGTATATACTTTACTGTTATAGCTATACTTGGTATAGTCCATACACAGCCGGCTTTTACAGAATGTCTACGTGAGTATAAAAGGAAGATTGATTATTTTAAATTTTGATTGTTCTTGCCATAAATGATGATTTTTCAGTTACAAAATTCAGTTTGGTTAGGAATGGCCTTTTTTACATATTTTCTGTTGTTTATTTATTGATTTTATAACAAGGCCATGTTATGTCAAATACTTTATATACACTTTTTTGGTCTATTGGAAAATGTTGTTTGTGCTGTAGACCCTTCTACAACCAAATTTGTTTTACATGCACACGCATAAAAATTGCGGTTTTTATCCAACGCAATCATAGGTTTGAATGTAGTTTTCAGTTTAGACTCGTTTATGTATATTAAATATAGATTTAAATGTCTCTTGGAAATATTAATTATTTGGAAAATGTTATTGTGAGTGCTCTTAGGTGTACAATTAAAGTATGAGGAAGGGTGTTGGAGCTCTGTTCTTTTATTACATTACAAGTATTGCGTTTGAATCAGATGTTTATATGAAGTCAGTTCATATTATTATTTATGATCATGGTTTTTTACAGAGCCGTACTGGTTAGAATTATCAGCAGCAGAATTTGTCACTGTACAGTTATTTGCTATAGCAGGATTTTATATCACAAAGAGACTTAATGAGATCAGTACCCTCGATTCTGTAAGGTGGTCACAGAAAAGAGATTTGTGGTGGTAGGTATTTGTATATAAGTACATATACATATATAGTGGTATGGGATTTGCTCAGTTGTTAATTTCTGTGTCATTTGGTCTCTTGTGGAGTGTTGTCTCATTGGCAATCATACCACATCTTCTTTTTTTATATAAATTGTTTTATCCTGCAATTTAAACCAGACACTTGAAACTTTAGTTGTAAAAATCCAAATCATTGTCTCTAACTTTTCAAAGACATCAACATAGTTTAAATGCAGACCCAAAATGAAATGATTCATGAAAATGAATATCTACATTATGATTACCACATGCTCTACATGGAAGCAGGGTAATAAGAGCTGGAACAAATAAAGCAAAAATTTATTTGTGAACCTGTTATTTGTACAATAATTGCCTGATTGTAATAAATATATATATTTATCCTGATTAAGGGTAATTTCTCGCAATTTGATTGGCTGATATTGTCCTAATAAATTTCAGTACAAATTTTTTTTATCATGTCAATTGGAATTATCTCCCTTATTTATTACATAAATTGCAATTATCTCCCTTATACCATTGACCTAATAAAAAAATAAAATTAGAGTGCAAGTATTTTAAATTTTTCAGAGTTTCAGATTAAATATCTATAATATAATTGATTGATATATTGTCCTAAAATTTAATTTAAATATAATAGTATGTAAAATAACAAAATCAGGATAAATGCACTACACAGTGTTCAATTGTCTTAATACAAAATTTATCGGGTCAATAAAATTCTCGTATTAGGAAAATTGCACACTGTGTAACTAACAGTATCACCCCTTTGGATTCATTTGATTGATGTGACACAATACTTATATGAAAGTTATTATTTGAATAAAAAAAAACTACAATTGATAATGACATAAATCCTTTTCTTTTTCAAGAAATATGCAGGGCTAAGTCAGCCACGCAATATACCATATAAAAAAATAATGGGGAAGTGGTATGATTGCTAATGAGATCACTATCCATCAAAATGCAAATGAAGTAGATAATTATAGTATATTAAATTATAGAAGAGAGGCAGAAATTGGCAAAGGGATATACAAGCTGATAAGTAAAAAAAACCACAAAACAAGAATATTTTCAGAAGTGAGATAGTAGTTAACAAAAGATCAGTCAATATTATGATGTGACTAAATTTGTTTATGACAATCTTGCAATAACACAATCTAATCACAGGACTAAAAATCTGAGAAAAAAAACTTATTGCTCAAAATTACCATTAAAAAATGGTCACTAATTATTTTGTGTATTGAAATAAATTGTTTTATAACTTTTTTTTCTCTTCATTTAAGAATAAGTAATGAAAAACATCAAGCGTTGTTTTATGTTGATAAATATATAATTTATTTTACTTTCAGTATTGTGGTTGTATTTGAGGTTTCTGCATTTGTGGGATTTTTGTATGATGCATTACTTAAGATATGTAAGTAAATGATGCACTGCAATTCACCGTTTCAGAATCTAATGCATTCTGGGTAATACTTTCAAAAGCGTACACAAAAACATTGTGAATGGTTTAAAACATACAAACAATGGAAATTTCGCCAATGACATAGCATTATTTTCATTTTGGTGTACAAATAATGAGATTACCAATAGTACTTCAAATTGTGGAAAGGCTTATTGTTTTCTGAAAGCCTTGACCGTGAAAATACATAGACAAAGTCATTTCATTCCCAATGATTACATACACATGTTATTTTAAAGTTTTATTCTTATTGCAATTATAATGAGGTACATAATAGAATATATAATGAGTTTTGATAGGACAAAAAACAAAAACTAGAGTCCTTAAACCATGGTTACTAGATAACCTTATACAGTTGAAAACGTAACAGTGATATTTCCTTCCTTGATATACTATACTTCCTATTTTTTCTCTGACAGCTCTTGATTTTTAAAAGCAACTAAAATACTTTTTTATTCTATATTCAGTGGGCAATGAAGATTCTGGCTGTAGCCATATATTTGTAAGTATATAGTACAAAACTTTAGCAAAAAGTACAACTATACATTGCATACAAAAGTTCTACAATAAATCTCTAATTGCAGACACTGCAAAATGAACGAATTATTAAGAGGTTTTGATTTATGCGAATAATGAGACTGAATAAAAATCACAATGATAAGAACTCCCGTTTGTATATCTGATGCATATAATTGTATGCAGATTACCTGAAATTGTATAATTGATCTTACATTTAAGTTCGGGATGGAAAATGTTTTTTTATTTTTGTGTTTACTATTAGTATACCGGTAGCCATTTTTTGCTGCAGCATGAACAAATAAAGCGAAAAAAACGAGAAGATGTGGTATGATTGCCAATGAGACAACTATCCACCAAAGTTCAAGTGAAGTGGATTTAGGCAATTATAGGCAACCATACAGCCTTCAACAATGAAAAAACCCATATCTAAAAGTTGCTTTAAAAGGTCTTGACGTGAAAAATATGAAACAACTCAATAAAAAATTCAATTTATAAGAAAACAATAGTATATATATAGGTCAATGTCAATACATTTGGCCTTCTCTAGTTTCATTTCCTCTAGTTAATTATACCCCCGCTTTAAAAAAAAAGGAGGTATACTGTTTTACCTCTGTCTGTCAGTCTGTCCGTCAGTCCGTCCATCAGTCAGTCCGTCCCATGAAACTTTCGTCACATTTTTCTCAGGAACTACACATCCACCCTTTCTGTAATTTGGTATCAACATTTATATATGTCAGCCATACTGTGTGATGCGTTTTCAGATTCATCATTCATTGACTTCCTGTTTACCAAACACTTGTATGATTTTACACGTGATAGCCAAGTTGAAAATTTTCGTCACATTTTTCTCAAGAACTACAATACAAGGATTTCTGAAATTTGGTTTAAGGGTTTATCTAAGTCAGCTATACCGTGTGATGCGTTTTCAGATTGATCACTCGACAACTTCCTGTTTACCGAACACTTGTATTATTTTACACATGATAGCCAAGTTGAAAATTTTCATCACATTTTTCTCAGGAACTACAATACAAGAATTTCTGAAATTTGGTTTCAGGAGTTATATAAGTCAGCTTTACCGTGTGATGCCTTTTCAGATTTATCACTTGACAACTTCCTGTTTACCGAACACTTGCATATTTTTACACTATTAATATTATCCACTTGCGGCGGGGGTATCATCAGTGAGCAGTAGCTCGCAGTTTCACTTGTTACTATTACTTTTCTGACATTGACCTGTATATGTTTTTGTCTTCCAGAGAGACCAGCAGGAGCTTTACTCTACAGTATTTGTCGTCTTTATGGTAGGTTTCTTACTATTAATTACAATTATTGAACACACACACACACCAATTCTTAGTTTTCAATATTCGTTTTATATATTTAAATCTTATTAGAAATTGTAAAAGAGGAAAAAACATAAAATTCTACAATATAATATACTTTTTATCAACAAATTAGGGTGCCCAAAATTTTAGCAAAATTATCAATTGAATTATTAGGCAATAAAGTCAAGTAATTAGTTAGAATGATTAGAAGGATGGAGGTAATATATAGGCATGATCATTCACAAAACATTAAGTCTTTTGGCAGCCACTGTGACTCGTACATAATATGTTTTCTTATTCAATTTATTGACCTAGGCTTATGGGAGACGACTCCTGACATATTTTTTTCTTTTTCTTTATAAAAAAACTACATCAATATTTTCGAGAAGTTTCTTTCATTCTTAAAATAAGTATTCAATAATTAAGATATGTTTGAAGTAAAAAACAAATCTTCAGATAAAAAATCCAAACAAATTTCTTCTCATTGGATAACTTTGAAAAATTTCAATTTGAATTTGAATTAGTATGTTGAAATCTTGTACCGTTCAGGTATGACATTTTAAAAGAAATGTAGTTCTTCGACTGTGTTCTTACATAGCATACACTTTCTGTCCTCAGCTTTTATTCTAATATTCTGTTATACCTATGTATTTCTGAGGTAAATGATGAACATGTACTTTTCGTATTTTCTACTGCAATCGCACAATAAATGAAGCAACAACTACCATTCAAGAGAATTTGCAGCATTGTGATCATAAATGATTGTTTATATTATAGGTGATGAAGTTACTACTACCAATCTGGGTGATGTTGTTTGTGTTCCAGCCCGCTCCACCTATGAATGACAGTGATGATTTGATACCAGCACTTAGTGATGATGGGGTAAGATGTGAATAACATAAACACTTATTGATCACTGATTAGACTGTTCCATTCAAACATACAATGGTACCCATGAAATATGGTAACCATTTATAGATGCAATTTAAGATTCTATTGCCATTTGTTTTGAAAGATCATCAGCTCATCCAAATTAGGTATTCAAAGGATTCATTATAAGAGATATTAGTCAAATTATAACAATCATAATCCACACAACACAAATTGAACACTTCTTACGTGAGCTCTCGCTATGAGGTTACACTGAAAGTGGAATAGACATAATAATGTTGAAAGCAAAGCAAAAAATCACCAACACTGCACAAAAAAAAGTATTTTACACCAACCTACAGTTAAGATTTTAAAGAGCCTTCCAAGTGTTCAATATATTTTTTAATTGAACAGCCTTTACTATTTTATATAATTGATTTTAGAAAACCTTTTTCCAATTCATAATTATCAATATTTTAGTTTGAAAACTAATGAATTGAATCTCTTTAAACAGGAAAGCTTTTCATCTTTTTTTTGGTTGGCCAACCTATTGTAATAATGTATTTGTATCTGATCCTGAACATGCATGTACAGTTTGTCACAGAATATCAAACAAGCAAGTTTGCTTGAAACAGCTATCAATCATTATGTATCAGTTTCCTCTAGCATATCAACTCTGTATTGATTTCCTCAGCTAGTAGATTGAATTGATTTGATTAGTTTAAAGACATGTAAGGGATCCATCAATTGTTCCTTGAAGATTGCTTTGTGATTTCAACCATAATTAGTGTATATTAAAAGTGAGCTGCAACCATCCTTCATTCAAGAAGCTGGAATAACATAATAGAATACATTGATTATGTCTTTTATGAGATAATTTATAGATTTTACCACTTAAAACATGTAAACCTTGTCTTCGACAAAATAACCTAATGTTTTGTCACATTTTACAGAATTAAAAAATATTATATTATTCTTTTGGTATAATATTTTAGAATTCGGCCTTCAACTCCAGTGTAGATGATCACCAGTATAGACAACTTTACCATCCAACAGACGATTATGGTGGTTTCCGTGACAACAGTCCTTCTCCCGTTACACCAGGAAGATCATCAAGTAATGCCAATATGAAACGAAGTGCTTCCAATCTAGATCCCATCTCGGAGGAAGCATCTCATACAGCAGTAACGAAAAAATCTCAAGAAAATCAAAAAGAGCCACCACAAACTGCTGCTCTTCCACAAGAAACCCCACCCACCAGAGGGAAATTTTATATATGATTTTGTAGTCTTGATCTTTCAGTTTATAATTTTTGTTACAATGTATAATTTGTTTTTGTATATGTTTGAATATTTTAATGCTCTGTGTTTTTGCAATATAAGCAAAAGTTTGATAGAAATATAACCCTGCAATTGATCGTAAGTTAATAAACATTTGAAAAGTATGAGGATCATAAACTGCTAGAATGAACATTTAAAAAAGTAAGATGTTAAAAGATCTATAGAAAATTTATAAGCTTTGATTTTTTAGATGAAATTTATATTTTTCAGTTATTTTTTAAATCTTTATTAAGTTTTATTATTTTTTTTAAAATAAATTTTCTTCAATAACTCTATACTTTTGTCAGTAAAGTAAAAATAAAGAGTCTTGAATGAAATGTTATTGCCAGAAAAGCATGATGTGGTTTAGTGTGATATATATTTCAGAGTAGCTGTGTTTGTTATTTAAATGTCCCATTTACTTAATAATGATTAAATAGTATGCATAAGCTGTGTTTTGTATTTTAAATGTCCCATTTGCTTACTTATTGATGTATAAACAGCATGTATGAATGTGATGTTAGTATATTGACTTTGAATGAAGGGGAAATGAAATTTGCATTATGTAGACCCCTGACCTCATTTATTGTACATAATCCTAGTTTTAGAGATATTTATGATTAATTAATTTGTGTTACCCCAATTTATGGGTTTTGTATATATTACAAGACTGAATGAGAAAATGAAATATATATACTAGTGCTATAAAAGGTAAATTTAGAGCTTTATCCTTTACTATTTATGAATTGTACATGTTAGATCTTTTTCTACCATATGTATATTTAGTATAATTAATTTTATATCACATTGTAAAAAAGTAAATAAACTGCATTATGTTTCTTATTATCTAGCATGCCATTAATGTATCAGTTACAGAAGAGTTGGTGCCTGTAATGTTGTAATGTTTCATTTCCAATCAATTATTTAAAGTTAAAGTAAAACCAACATGTTTATGTGTCCGCCTTAGGCAATAGGGGCATTAAGTTTTAGCCCTGACTCAAATTTTATGAAACTCATACACAATTCTTAGGACCACAACACTCAGACAGAGTTTGAGTTTGGGGTGTGAATGATTTATCATTCTAAAGTTATGCTCCTTTTAAACTTGGGAAATTGGAAAGGTTGAGAGGGGGCATTCGTGCCCTCGCACACCATCTTCTTCTATTTACTAGTATTTCCCATGAAACAAGATTCCATATCAATGATAGGATTCTGAATAGAGATATCTTTTTTGAAGTTCAATATCTTGGTGGTTATGTCACAGATTTTCATCAAATTTTACATAAACACTATGTATGTTAAACTGACTGAAAATTGAAAAAAATAAATTATATCTTTTATTTTCTAAAAGATTTTTGAATATTATTCTTTCATAACAAAGATATATTTGTATATAAGGCACATTGTTATATAAATAAATGTTGAAATCGTAGGTAACTTTTCCTATGATATATTTATGAAAAATCTATGATTTGATCATTTTAAGACAAATTTAATTATGTTTATTTTTGTTGATTATTTTCAATGTGGTATGAAAAGCAGGTTTGTAGAAAGCATTTGTTTTTAACTTAAACCCTAATTTTTAGCTGTAAACTACAATTTTTTTATAGCAGAGCGGTAAACTTTTTTTTTTATATATATTATTAAAAATTAGCGACCAACAATGATGAAATTATCTCTGACATGTTTTATTTTCATTAAAGGTGAATTTGTGTCATTGTACCTGTTTTTTCGGTATGAAAACTATATTCGATTACAGATCAATTTTGTTGGTGATAGTAATTTATCTACTTTTTAAAGGAAACAAGAATTTTCCACTTACTGAAAATTCAGAAATTACTGTATGCATTGGAAATTTTGATTTTGAAGATTGGATTAAAATAAAGTCTTTTATTAACAAAGTCCCTTAATTAAAGAAAACAGATTTTTACCTATCTGTTTAAATTAATATTGAATTGGTTATGGTTAAACTTATAAGCTTATGTCAATTGACACTATCAAATAGGGCTAATTTACAAGTACTGAAAATGGCAACAAAATGCAAAACTAGTCATTGTCATTCAAAACTAAAGTTTTCATTATTTCTCAACTGATATTTAATGTTATTTGATCAAACAGTCAGACACACCAGGGTCGTCAAACAGCTACTAGGTAGCAATGGCTTATCAGACACCACTTAAATACATTTGCTAAAAAAACACTATTCTTGGGAGTTACTAGACAGATTAACTTCATATATGGTCAGTAGCTTAACAGTGATGGGTTTGTTATGTGTCAGCACTTTACATATCTGTCAGACATTTTACTTCCTGCTCCCTATACTTTGAAAGGTTAAAATATGTCAAATAAACTTTAAACTTTTGGTCACACTTTTATCAGGTTCTGCTTAACAGAATGAGTGGGTTATTAACACAATTCAAGCATTTTTATTTTATTGGGCTTTTTTTTTGTATCAACTTGTCATATGTTAAGATTTTTCTAAAACTCAATTTCTTAGTACATATATTTTATCATGAATAAGCTGTTTCACTGCCATAAATGTATTTTGTATTTTTGTATATAAATTTCTATTTTATATGACTTGTATTTCATTTAAGGACTAAGCTTAGCATTTTTGAAATGTTTATTTCTGTCTTCCATTGACTGCATATGTAATATATTCCTTTTTGAAAAGTTTGCTTTCTCTTTATTTCTTCGAAAAAAAATCACTTAACTTAAGGTGGTACATAACACTACAGGGAGATAACTCTGAAAAAAAATTCAGCTGAAATTTTAATCACATTCTAATGTTCAGGAAATATTAAGATTCTCTATGATCAAAATAATTTGTTTGCCAAATGCTATATATCAATTAAATTTTCTGATAAAATGTGTGTTCAAGTTTTTTGAAAATGTTTTATTTTAGTCAAAGGGTCAAAGTAAATATGTGAACAAATTTTAAAGAAAATTACAATAGCCAAATTAAAATTAGCCACGGTGTTATGTACCACCTTAAGTTATAAATGAAGGTTATGATCTCATTATATGCATCCATTTTCCTGTGAATTTTAGAAAAAATTGAACTCATTGTATTTTATCATAAGGATTTAAATTTTTCTATGTAACTGTATATTATACTAGATAATACTATGTAAAACCATTGTATAATTGTATTTTTAAATGTTGTCTTTTATATGTAGGTGTATTTGCATTTTACATTGAACCTTTATCTTAAACAGCTGCTTTTAATTGTGTATATATGTTTTTGTATTCAAAGTTTGCACTTGCAAATATTTTACATTTTTGTCCCATTTTACATCTGTTTTGTTATGTTTAAAATGAGAAACATTTTTTAAATGAAGCTTTAGTATTAGTATAATCAGATAATACATGTCTTGTTGCTAAGAAAACCTGTCAGTCATGATATCATATTGATGTCAAAAACATGTCTTGCAATATTTTAATTGACTGAAAATAATTGATATTGTGTACAGATTTCAATCATAAAATGTAAATATTTACTAATTATCTTTTAACTACATCACATGAAATCATCAATGACTGAAAGCGTGTGCTGGAAACTATAGAAAGCTTTAGACTTGCCTGTGTGTAGTATTTTCCAAATTTCGAAATTAAAATGAATAAAGGCTAGCTATACCTGAAGGACGTAAGGGCAAAAATGGTGAAGAATTTAATCCACCCCAAGTAGATACCTATTTATTCTAATGGTATCACTTCATTTAATCAACGTTAAACATTGTCATTACTATTATTGTAGTAGAAAATGTATTCTGAAATAAAGATATTAAGTATTACACAGATGGTGTTTTAGCATCATTGGTGATGCTTTAAGGGGTTAAAATTATATTTGCCTGGTAGTGGAAATATATTATTTTCTATTAGACATGCATGTGATATTTGATCACTGTATATACACTCAAGTAAATGTTGTTGGAAGTCTTTGTTCTTCCATATTTTTGTATGAGATTTTACTTGGATATTATATATCTGGAAATAAAAAATCAGAGTTTTCTGAGGTAATGGAATTATAAATGAACATTTAGTCCAGTGGACATTCCTTTATACTATCTGTCAAACAAAATTTCTTTGTACACTTAGTTACTTTAGGAATAACTATAAAAAAAAATTGTCAATTAGAAACAACATCAAAAATATGGTGCACACTGAATAACGTGCATTAAGGGTTACTCTGAAGTGTGCACCAAAATTTTATATGTTATTTCAAATAGACAGAAAAATTTTGCAATCCTTCCTCATAATTTAATTCTAAATTGCATTTTAAACCCGAGTAAAACATAAAAAAGTTGATGACGTCACAGTCACAAGACAAAATGATATCTATGAGCTGATAGACAAAACACTGTCAGCCAATTAGAAGACGTGCTACATCTTAAATTAGATTATTATTAAATTAAAAATTCAAATCAAATTATCAGATATTTAGTACAGTAAATATCTTATTTAACTGGTAATGACCATAGCAATCTTTGAGAGTTATAAAAAAGTTTCAATGGAAAGGACCAGAGTGACTTGTTTGTAATTTTAATTGGAGATTACTTTTGTAAATTTTAACAGTAAACACAATGTCAACAGTCAAAGTTTTTCTGCTATATTCAGTGAGGCTTTGATCTAAAATATAGATTACAATGAGAACAAGTAGGACGCTAAATCTGACCAACTGAAGTTAAATACTTCCTTTAAGAAAGAGGCAAGGATATTTTCCTTTGGACAGCCAGTTGTGTTTAGAAGTTTTGTTGCAGAAGAAATAAATGTGAAAAATAGTTTGGTAGTTAATAGAGACCAAGATATTTTACATGGCATACAACCTTAAATTGTTTACTCCATAAGATTAAGTAAAAAAATACTAAAAAGTAATTTAAAGATTTTAAAAGGTGTTCTACCAACATTATCAGATAAGAGAAGACCAGATTATGTAAACTCAAAAAAATGCCATAATTTATTGACCAAATAAATATGATTAGAAGCTTGTTGATAATTATCTATTGCAAGATGTACTGGAATAATATTATTTAATGTGTAGGAAACAATTACAGTTTTAATAAATCTGTGTTCTGTATTCGCAAGTTTTATGGTTGAATTTTTGTTTTTGTCGTATATGTGCAAATGTATCCTGTTGAATAAAATTTTAGTGATATGAAAGATTCTTGTTTTTGAGCAGCCATGTAATAATATTGAAATGTTTTCTATTCTATATGACAAAAAAATATGCTTACTGTGTGTAAAAAGGAATGACTGTAATATATTTTCTGTATGATGAAATAACATTAAAAATGTTGTGCACACTGAATAACCTCCATAGAGTGTTATTATACCCCACGCAACGAAGTAGCGGAGGGTATAATGTTTTTGACCCGTCCGTCCGTCAGTCCGTCAGTCCTGTTTCTTGTCATCGCAATTCCTCTCAAACCACACAACAGAATTTCACGAAACCTTTTCAGATAATAAGGACATACTATGTAGTTGGTGCATATCTACGGGAAATTGCGATTCAATTTTTTTTCTAGGAGTTACGCCCCTTTGAACTTATTTACTTTAATGTACTACTGCAACAGTTTGTCATCGCAACTCCTTTCAAACCACACAACAGAATTTCACGAAACCTTTTCAGATAATAAGGACATACTATGTAGTTGTGCATACCAACGGGAAATTGCGATTCAATTTTTTTTCTAGGAGTTACACCCCTTTGAACTTATTTACTTTAATGTACTACTGCAACAGTTTGTCATCGCAACTCTTCTCAAACCACACAACAGAATTTCACGAAACCTTTTCAGATAATAAGGACATACTATGTAGTTGTGCAAATCGATGGGAAATTGAGATTCAATTTTTTTTCTAGGAGTTACGCCCCTTTGAACTTATTTACTTTAATGTACTACTGCAACAGTTTGTCATCGCAAATCCTCTCAAACCACACAACAGAATTTCACGAAACCTTTTCAGATAATAAGGACATACTATGTAGTTGTGCATATCGACGGGAAATTGCGATTCAAATTTTTTTCTAGGAGTTACGCCCCTTTGAACTTATTTGCTTCAATGTACTTCTGCAACAGTTTGTCATCTCAACTCCTCTGAAAACACACAACAGAATTTCATGAAATTTTGTAGATAATAAGGACATACTATGTAGATGTGTATATTGACAGGAATTTATTATTCAGTATTTTTTCTTATACAATTTTTTTTTCTTATACTTATTTAATTTCTCCAATGACAATGTGGGGACGTGGGGTATGTGAGCGTGCTCACTAAGGTTCTTTAATTTTAAATTGTGCACCAAATTTTTTATGTTGTTTCAAATAGACAGAAAAAATATTACAGTTATTTCTTAAAATTTAATTCTGAATTCCATTTTAATTCAGAGTAAATCATGAAAAACGCTGATGACGTCACAATCACATGACAAAATTATGAAATTGAGAAAGTAAATGGGGAATGTGTGAAAGCATCAACAACCCGACCATAGAGCAGACAACAGCCGAAGGCCACCAATGGGTTTAGAATGTAGCGAGAAACTCCCGCACTCAGAGGCGTCCTTCAGCTGGCCTCTAAAAAAATATGTATGCTAGTACAGTGATAATGGACATCATACTAAACTCCGAATTTATACACAAGAAACTAAAATTAAAAATCATACAAGACTAACAAAGGCCAGAGGCTCCTGACATGGGATAACAACCCAACCATGGAAGAACAGACAACAGCAGAAGGTCACCAACAGGTCTTCAATGCAATAATAAGGACATACTATGTAGATGTGTATATTGACAGGAATTTATTATTCAGTATTTTTTCTTATACAATTTTTTTTTCTTATACTTATTTAATTTCTCCAATGACAATGTGGGGACGTGGGGTATGTGAGCGTGCTCACTAAGGTTCTTTAATTTTAAATTGTGCACCAAATTTTTTATGTTGTTTCAAATAGACAGAAAAAATATTACAGTTATTTCTTAAAATTTAATTCTGAATTCCATTTTAATTCAGAGTAAATCATGAAAAACGCTGATGACGTCACAATCACATGACAAAATTATGAAATTGAGAAAGTAAATGGGGAATGTGTGAAAGCATCAACAACCCGACCATAGAGCAGACAACAGCCGAAGGCCACCAATGGGTTTAGAATGTAGCGAGAAACTCCCGCACTCAGAGACGTCCTTCAGCTGGCCTCTTAAAAAATATGTATGCTAGTACAGGGATAATGGACATCATACTAAACTCCGAATTATACACAAGAAACTAAAATTAAAAATCATACAAGACTAACAAAGGCCAGAGGCTCCTGACTTGGGATAACAACCCAACCATGGAAGAACAGACAACAGCAGACGGTCACCAACAGGTCTTCAATGCAGCAAAAAATTCCCGCACCAGGATGCGTCCTTCAGCTGGCCCCCAAACAATATATATACTAGTTCAGTGATAATGAACGCCATACTAAACTCCAAATTGTACACAAGAAACTAAAATTAATAATAATACAAGACTAACAAAGGCAAGAGGCTCCTGACTTGGGACAGGCGCAAAAATGCGGCAGGGTTAAACATGTTTACGAGATCTTAACCCTCCCCCTGCACCTCTAGCCAATGTAGAAAAGTAAACGCATAACAATACGCACATTAAAATTCAGTTCAAGAGAAGTCCAAGTCTGATGTCAGAAGGTGTAACCAAAGAAAATAAACAAAATGACAATAATACATAAATAACAACAGACTACTAGCAGTTAACTGACATGCCAGCTCCAGACTTTAATTAAAATGATTGAAAGATTATGTCTTCATCATATGAATATCAGGTACAACCCTTCCTGTTAGGGGTTTAGTATCATACCATCATAACATATATGAGAAGAACATAACCCGTGTCATGCCAACAACTGGTTTTTAAATGAATGTGTTTAGTTCTGATGCAAAGACCCTATAAGTTAATCAATATTAATGCCAAAATATGCAATCTTTAATGACCTGACAACAGTATCAAAACTATATCCCTTCGTAATAAGTCTATTTAAAGATTTTGTTAGCTCTGAGATGAATACTGACATTTTTGTGCTTTACAAAGAATATTTTCATAAAAAATTGGATGTGAAATACCTGAAGTCTGCATGTTGAGCTATATTTACGAATGATGGTCTTATACCAATGATAAAATTTAGTAAATTTTTTTACTAGTTTGTGATATCGAAAACCCTGGTGTAATAATTTTTCAGTAATACATAAATTTCTCTCTATTAAAATCTAAAACATTGTTACATACACAAGCGAATCGTACAAGTTATGTTAATGATATAGATATCAAGATCGAGGAAAGGGCAGTGGTCATTGTTAGTATTCAAAGTAAGTTCAACAGGGTAGAAGACTACATAACAAACAATTTTTAACAAATTACTTAAGTACCTACAGTTTTAGACACTTCTTAATGGTCTAGTTGTCAATACAGGGTCAGAATTCTGTGTTCGCCCTGTCTTTATCAAGTACTGTCCATCCTTTCTATTATTGAGGAACATTTTCAGTTCTATCATTGTAAAGTCAATCAAACATTTGCCCAGAAGTACTTGGAGTTCACCTGTCCATTTATTTTTTTGTATAATGAACTGTCCAATTGAATAAATACTATTGTTCCCTGTGGAGTTCATTCAATTTGGAATTAAAATTCTGCATGATAGGCCAAACATTTATTGATCAATTTCTCATGCAACAAATCAACATTATCAAGCTTCATACCAAATATACCATCATTCCCTTTAATAGCAGCCAAGAAAACTTTGTTGCAAGTTTTTATCTAAGGTCGTTCAAGGAAGTCAAGCAGTTACTTTACCTTATTTCACTGTTAGCATTACAGGTTAAAATATAATGATTCAGTTGTTTCAGGTTCAACTACTTCATATTGTTTTTCAACGGTTTAGTACATTTACTGTGAAAGTACTTTAATTCGTGGGTATCAATTTTTGTGGTTTGAGCAATATTTACATGTTCGTGGGTTTTTAAATTCGTGGATTTTAGTTTTCTAAAAAAAAAATGCAAAATTGAAGCCTTTAGAAACGAAGGTAACAAACAGTCTGGATTGAAGGAAATTGCAAAGTAAACATTGACCAGTGTAAATGGCAGTGATAACACTAATTAACCCATGATAAAGTGATCAACAGCTTAAAGATCATCAAAGTTGTTAATTAGGCCATAAACATGTCACCTAAAGAAAACAGTAACATAACGGGAGAGATCCGTTTGCGCCAAAAATGCGTCCTTTTGCGCCACAACTTTTTCTCTCAAATGCTACGTTTGAGCCACATGTTTTAAAATTAGATGGTTTCATTTGCGCCAAAAATAAAACATACGATTGCGCCAGTTAAAAGAAAATTACTTCCTTACTCCTTTATTCGGACTTGGAACCGGCAGTGTAACACGGCACATGTTTCCTTTTCTGAAACATATGTTTTTATTACTGCTGATGCATGGGTACTTCCCAATTTAATGTATGTAATAGCTTTTAACTTCTTTTTATTGTCCAAAAACACAAACATTGAAGGATGAAATCCATAAAATAGTTAATAATAGTTCATAATAATAATAAAGCCCATACGATGTTGGGAACAAAGCTCTGTGTCATCAACATATGTGGCTAAAACATAAAGAGCAAAAACTTCTATTTTCTATATTGGCATATCTTTGTTATAAGCAAAGCAATAAGTTTTATTCTCTCTCTGTACATTGACTGTCTAATGCTGCTTAAAGACAAATCCTTCTATTCAGATCTACCAATAATATCTTCTTTATATTTTATTTTTACTTTAGGTTAGGTAAAAGCTTCAAAATAAGCAAATAAAAAAATGGGGTCACCGACCTCGTTTTCGATTTAAAACGCCATATTTTTCATGGAATTTGGAAATCGGGACTTCTAGTCAATAGCAGTGTAATATTTTTTAAAAAGTCCGTATCCAATAAAAACTTGTTTGTTCTGTTAACCTGGTTGTTAATACAAACTATTTTAATAATATTACCATTGTCTGAGAGGAAAATAATAACGATATTAAAGTTGCTATAATAGTTTTCCCGCCTTTTTCATTGTGAAATATCTATAAAAAAAATAGGTTTAATAAAAATTGACCAATAACTGCTCTTTGAGTATTCAACAGAATAAGCGTTGTTTATATCTAAATAAACTCATGAAATAAAAAGATGGGGTCACCGGAATGGAAAAAGAGATATTCTAAAAAAAAGGTTTAACAATTTGAATTGGCGGGAATACATTGCGCCAATTCTAAAACAACGTCGAAAGACGTTCGACCGGTTTGGGCGATATTCTTACAAATTACGGACAACACAGATCTCGAAATTTGCTGTTTTGTTGTTTTTTTGTTTTCAACTACAATAAATGCACATTAATTTACACATAATAGTACATAGTTTTCAGTCAGTTTCACAGACACGTAATATAAAGTGTAAACGCTTAAGATACATTGCGATAGACCGATCTACAATTCAGTGTTTTATGTAGATATGAAAATAAATCTGCGCATGGTCAGTTTAAAATATTCTGATAAGTAACTGATATCAGTGTTTTAGCCATATTCTCAAATGATTTGAAAGAACATGGAGATAAAAAAAAATGTATACGACGTTTTTGCGTCATTCTTCTGAAAGATAAATAGAAAAAATGAGATGTGGTATGATAGCAAATAACACAACTTTCCACAAGAGACCAATTGACACAGGAAATATAGGCCTACGTACGGTTTTCAACAATGAGTAAATCTCATACCGCATATACAGCTATAAAAGGTTCAGAAATGACAAATGTAAAACAATTCATACGAGAAAATAACGGCTTAATTTATGAACCAAACAAAAATAAATGAAAAACATATATGTAACACTTTAACAAACGACAACCATTTAATTACAAGCTCCTGGCTTGGGACAGGACCCGTTTCAGTGCTCGACTGAAACCGTTACTTATTCGTTCCTTATTTGCTAAATACACGTTGTAATACATTGAAACTTTTAAGAAAAATAGTTTTCTTAATTGATTGTTGATTGATTGTGGGTTGTTTTATGCCATATTAGCACAAAAAGCTATAGCTTGTCTCTGGTGTAAGCTTAGTTTTCTTAAAGGTTAAACATCCCTATTAGCGCGTATGTACCCGTTTCAGCGCTAGACCGATGCCGTGTAACTTATTTGCGTATAATACGTGTGTTATATCTTTTAAAACAAATATTTTCCATTTTTTCTTGCGTCTGGTGCTAGCTATTGGTTCTAATAGGTAAAATAACCCTATTAAGTCGTAAATACTCGTTTCAGTACTTGACTAATGCACTGTTACTTATTCGTTCCTTATTCGCTTCAAACCAAATAACCGTTATAAGTAAAATTATTCTGACATTTCTTTATTTTTTGAGGACTTATGACATGTTAATCAAAAAGATAAGTAATAAATGTAAAAGCATATCTAATGAACCAAATATTTCCTTATTCTATTTTCTACGAATTTTTTTAAACGAAATGATTAGACCGATTATTTTATGACTGCAATGTATACTAAATGTAAACACACAAGTTATAAAAAGATCGTAAAGGCGAGATGCTCTTAAAGATCGATTCAATTTTGTGCAAGTGTTAACGGGGTCTATTTAACATACTTTCTTTTTTGATAATGCATCCATAGGCATCTTTATATGCATATCGAAATATTCCGTAATGTTGCTAGACAGTCCAAGTATACTCATACAGTTGTCATACCGTGATTATGAATGGAACCTAGTCCGACCTCTTTTTCTCAAATTAAACTATTGATTTTTTTTTTCATATGTATTCCTCTTTAATTCTTTATTCCGACAACTTTTAAACACAGGCACAATTATGTTGTTTTTATATAAAAATTGCGCACCTAGTACATAAATATAAAAACTTGGCAAATCGGATCAGACTTGGAGTAGTCAAATACAAAAACCTACAATGTTAGAAGCGTATATGTTAACTTCTCTAGATGGACTTTATTTTACACGTATGCGTGCATGGTTACTGTTTTGATGGTGTATATCAGAAATCTTTAATATTATATTCGTGTAAAAATGTAATCGCCGTGCACATTCAAAATACGTATTTGCCATATCCATATATAGGTATATATGTACGAAATGTACTTTTTGCTATAGATACATTGATTTTGAAGACATGATTGATGATTTTCGTACTTTCTTTAAAATGATATATGGAAATACAAATACAATTTAAATCTACCAAAGATATTGACTCTAAAGAACACGGATAAGTCCATACACGTAGCAAATTAAGGAAATAAGTATTATATTATAATTTAATTGGCTCAACTTTTTGTCGAGTATCCAGATTTTGTTTCGTTTCTTGACAGTCGTTTTATGTGTTTTTTGTTGTTAGATTGCTATATAGTTGACTCTCTTTTTATTCATATATTTCATAATTTGCTGTTTTGTTGTTTGTTTCAGCTACACTAAATTCACATAATTAATGTGTATATCCAATTCTGGAACATGTCTATTATCCATCGGGTCAAAGAGGAATAACTCTCATTTACGTTTCGAGTTCGCGGAAACCGCGACGTCATAAACCGCTGACGGCATAGTACTGTTGCGCTTGTATATGCGCAAAAACAATAGAGGGATTTGTCTTTAAGTCATTTAATTCTCTTCAGAAACTCGTCTTTATGGTGAAATATTTCCTAACATTAGAGGGTTATAATTGCCTATGTACATTTGCTACTTATAACTATGGACTGAACTGTGCCTATTATTGCTTATAATGTTTTATGTTTCATTACAGATGACCGTGGTCATTGTTCTACATTAAAGACATGTGTGAATAAATAGACATTGTTCTTATTTATGACCACGGCCAGTAATTACTGAAGACCTGTGAGGAACACCACTTATACGACAATGCCTGCAGTACAGTGTCCAATACCTGGATGTGATTATGTCACTGACGATCTTGATGCAGCAATCGTAGCTGTACTCATCACTGTTCATAGTACAACACACGCTCCGGGACCAGTCACAGCAGCGAAAGTAGAAAAAGTGAAAAGACCGGTTATATCAACAGCTGGAACTAGTGAGGAATGGGCATATTTTGAATCACGGTGGTCCGATTATGTTGAAGCAACGAAAATTGCCGGCCGTGACAAGGTAGTTCAGCTTCTAGAATGCTGCGATGAGCAGCTACGCAAGGACCTGACACGATCAGCAGGGGGTAGTCTAACAAACAAACCTGTGCAAGAAGTGTTAGCCGCAATCAAGAAACTTGCTGTTCGGGAAGAGAATACGATGGTGGCCAGAGTCACACTTCATAATATGCGCCAAGACCGTGACGAACCAGTGCGTAGCTTTTGCGCACGTTTGCGAGGACAAGCTGGTGTCTGCAAATTCTTCATACAGTGCCCTACATGTAACACAGATGTGAACTATACAGACACCATTATTCGCGACGTTCTTGCACGAGGCATTTCCGATCCAGAAATTCAACTAGATCTCCTCGGTGACAAAAACCAAGACATGACCCTTGAAGAAGTCACTCAATTCGTTGAAGCAAAAGATTCAGGGAAACGTTCTGCATCTAGATTACTTGATTCTCAAACAGTTCAAGCAGCTAGCAGCTCTTATAAAAAGGCAAAACAGACAGCCGTGAGGGACAAAAATGAAGTTTGTACATATTGTGGCAAAAAGGGACACGGCAAAAGTGCACCAGCTCGTCTCCGTAAATCAGATTGCCCTGCATATGGCCATAAGTGTGGATACTGCAACCGTGAACACCACTTTGAAAAGGTTTGTAGGAGCAAGGAAAAATCAAAAACTGGTACAGCTACGCATAATACAGACGATTGTGAAGGTGCTGTTTTTGATTCACTGTGTAGCATATCCAGCGATTCATATAAAATAAATGGTAGAACGCTAGCCATAGACCATCATCTTTATGATAATCTGTCAGATACCTGGATCAGCAAGGCATCGCAACCACAACCCTTCGTCAACCTTGTTTTAAGAATATTACCGGAAGATTATGAAGCATTTGGTTTCAACATGACAAAAAGAACAAACACTGTTGCAATTTCTGCCATGGCGGATACAGGGTGCCAGAGCTGCCTTGCCGGTATCAAGGTCATCCATCGACTAGGAATAAATCAGACTGAATTAATCCCTGTCAATATGAAAATGCATGCTGCCAACAACAAAGGTATCACGATCCTTGGTGCAACCATACTCCGCATTTCAGGTAGAGATGATCAAGGCAGACATGTCGAAACGAGACAAATGACATATGTTACTGACAACTCTGATAAACTATTTATCAGCAGAGAAGCTTGCATTGCTCTTCGAATGATCTCCGACAGCTTTCCAACAATTGGTGAAATTGACGATACGCAACAAACTCTCGGTACTGAGAACTCTCACAACATCACAAACAACATCGGAAGTGTTAACAGCCTAGATACCACCTGTAACTGTCCTCAACGGAAGCTGCCGCCTCCAATGCCAAGGAACTTACCTTATCCAGCAACTGAAGACAACCTCGAAAAAATAAAACAATTTCTCATGGACTATTATAAATCTAGTACCTTCAATACATGTGATCACCAGCCATTGCCACTGATGGATGGACCACCAATGCGATTGATGGTGGATCCCGAAGCTGAACCTGTGGCTCATCACACTCCAGTTCCAGTACCAATCCACTGGAAAGAGGAAGTCAAAGCTGGTCTTGATCAAGACGTACGACTTGGCGTATTGGAACCTGTTCCAGTTGGAGAACCTGTCACATGGTGCCATAGAATGGTCGTTTGTGCCAAGAAAAATGGAAAACCACGTCGCACTGTTGATTTTCAACCCCTTAATGTGCATGCAACACGTGAAACACACCATACGCCTTCACCTTTCCACCAGGCTAGATCAGTACCGAATGGAAAGAGGAAAACAGTTTTTGACGCCTGGAACGGCTATCATAGTGTGCCAATTCCTGAAGAAGATCGCCATCTGACTACCTTCATTACACCCTGGGGCAGATATCGTTACAAGACGGCTCCGCAAGGTTACATAGCTTCAGGCGACGCCTATACAAGACGATATGATGAAATTGTTGCCGACATTCCAAACAAAACCAAATGTGTCGATGACGTCCTCCTATGGGCTGATTCAATTGAGGAAAGCTTTTTTCAAGCTGTACAATGGCTCGATATTTGTGGTCGTCATGGCATCACTCTTAATCCTGAGAAGTTCATATTCGGTCAAGACATTGTAGAATTCGCTGGATTTGAGATCACGTCCAACACTGTCCGTCCTTGCATGAAATACCTTAAAGCGATCCTAGATTTCCCAACACCTAGAAATATTACGGATGTACGATCATGGTTTGGTCTTGTTAATCAAGTGTCCTACGCCTTCAGCATGGCTGATAAGATGCTTCCCTTCAGGCAATTATTGAAACCAGGAACACCATTTTTCTGGGATGAACACATCAACAAACTGTTCGAGGAATCGAAAGCTGCTATCATAAGCGAAATAGAAGAGGGTGTTCGCATCTTTGATAAAAGTAAACCGACATGTCTTGCTACAGATTGGTCAAAAACTGGTATCGGCTTCTGGCTATTTCAGAAACATTGTTCCTGCAAAGGAAGTGAACCATTTTGTTGTAACACAGGATGGCGAATAACTCTTGTCGGGAGTAGATTTACACATCCAGCTGAATCCCGTTATGCGCCAGTAGAAGGCGAAGCGCTAGCCGTTGTCGACGCTTTGGACAAAGCGAGGTATTTTGTACTGGGATGCGACGATCTTATTATAGCTGTTGACCATAAACCACTCCTGAAAATATTCAGTGACAGATCTTTAGAAGACATATCGAATTCACGCCTTCGAAATTTGAAAGAGAAAACACTCAGATATCGTTTCCGGATGATTCATATACCAGGCGTCAAACATCATGCTGCTGACGGTGTGTCACGTCACCCAACTGGGGACCCTGAAAAACTTATTCTCTTAGATGACATAGCAGCCATCAAGAATAGTACAATGTCGTTGCCACCTGCCACATCTTTTTTATCCGACATACATCATACAGATTCAGAATCGGATGCTACTGAAATAGATAACAGTGTCTTCATATCAGCCGTATCCTCGCTTGATTCGCTTGCAGTCAAATCCGTTACTTGGGACAGAGTTCGTACCGCTACAGCAAGTGACGACAATATGAATGAACTTATCAACTTAATTGAGTCTGGTACACCTGAATTTCGACATGAATTTCCTCCACAATTACGGGAATACTTCCAATTCCGTGAACACCTTTACACTATTGATGGTGTTATAATATACAAGGACAGAATCATCATTCCCCCCAGCCTCCGAGATGAAGTGTTGTCTGCTTTACACGCAGCTCACCAAGGAGTAACAGCAATGATTTCTAGAGCAGAGTCATCAGTTTTTTGGCCAGGTATAACCCCTGCTATTACAGCACAAAGAGCCGGATGCAACCATTGTAATCGGATAGCACCTTCTAACCCGAGTGCTCCACCTACACCTCTGATGTCACCAGACTACCCGTTTCAATGCGTTTGTTCTGATTTTTTTCAATACAAAGGGATTTGTTACCTTGTCATAGTTGACCGATACTCAAACTGGCCAATTGTTGAAAGATCATCAAATGGAGCAGCCGGACTCATAACCTGTCTTCGACGCACATTTGTCACTTTTGGAATTCCTGACGAACTAGCATCTGACGGTGGTCCTGAATTTACCTCTACTGCTACAAAACAGTTTCTTCGTGACTGGGGTGTACACCATCGCCTATCGTCAGTATCTTTCCCTCATAGCAATTGCAGGGCGGAAGTTGGAGTAAAAACTGTTAAACGCATGATTGCTGATAACACTGGTCCTAAAGGTGATCTCGACACGGATGCATTCCAACGGGCCATGCTTCAGTACAGAAATACACCTGACAGAGACACAAAACTTTCCCCTGCAATGTGCGTCTTTGGTCATCCAATCAGGGATTTCATTCCGATTCCACCAGGAAGATATTCTCCTCACAATACTTGGAGGGAAACGTTAGATGCCCGTGAAGAAGCTTTAAGAAACCGCCACATCAAACAGGGCGAACGCTTATCAGAACATACAAAAAGATTACCCCAACTTGCAACTGGCGATTGTGTGCGTATTCAGAACCAAATAGGGAATTACCCACTCAAATGGGACAAAACTGGCATCATCATTGAAGTCCGCCAATTTGATCAATATGCTGTAAAGGTTGATGGCTCTGGAAGAGTAACTTTACGCAACAGGAAGTTTCTCAGGAAGTACGTTCCTGTCAAGGGCATCAAAACAACAAAGACTATACAAGATGACCTTTGTTATAAGAATGTACCTGTCCCGTCATCATTCGACACCAAACAAGTACTTCAACCGACGTCTGATACATTAATGGAAACCCCCAAAGACCCCAAAGATTCTACTCTTGAGAGGCATTATCCACTTGGTCAGGCAACTTCAGACTCCAAGGACAGCTCTACACCAGAATTCACCTATTCACAAGATTTGCCTAGCGAGCAAAAACTTCACATTCTGGAAACGCCCAAGACAGGACTTTCTTCATCCAAAAGTCCTAGAGTTGAAAACACACATCCTGAGCGCCGTCGTTTGGAATTCACAGAAACGCCATTTGAGAACCAAGGAACACAGCCGACCACCAACACTCCTCCGTTGATTATTACTCCGACAGAACTTAATCCACAACGTAAATCTAGTCGTGCTAGTAGACCACCTGCCTGGCATTCAGATTATAGTATGGATTAACAATCATGACATTGACATTTTGAATTTTCGTTTCGCATTTCAACTAACAGAGATTAGTGTGAATATCATCTTAGTCATACTACAGTGTACAAGTATTTGCCACCTTTAATGGAACATTACAGGAATCAAAAACTTAAGGGGAGATAGAGGGTTATAATTGCCTATGTACATTTTCTACTTATAACTATGGACTGAACTGTGCCTATTATTGCTTATAATGTTTTATGTTTCATTACAGATGACCGTGGTCATTGTTCTACATTAAAGACATGTGTGAATAAATAGACATTGTTCTTAAATGTGATACCTTTTGGGGCAAAAATAAGAATACATATATAGTAATCATTAATATTTATGATAGATATATGTACAGGTAAATTGGCGAAAATGAGTTCCGAATATTGGCGCAATTGATACATTTTGAAAATAAAATTTGGCGCAAATGATACCCCTGAAAAACAGTAATTGGCGCAAAAGGACTGCTGCCAACATAACCAAATGCTATAAACGTATCTTAAATTGACAAATAATTTTTATCAAAATCAAGCCTAGCATGGCATTATTATTTCCCATATGTACGTTAACTATGAGGATATAAAATGAACACTTTATCATACTAGCATACCAATACTGAAAATCTGATTTTCATTGATCAAAAATATTTTACAGTTTAGGCTATTAAAGATTAAATGGGTATAATCCTGCATGTGGTTATAGTTCTGCGACTACTATTAAAGTATTCTCAGATTTGGCGTTATTCAATATATTTTCTAGATCATATCAATCAGTAGTCAAACCTACCCATGGGGATCTTTCCATGCCTTGATTTGGACAATGATTGGCTTTTTTTCGTTGGACACTTAACTTTGTGGATAAAGTCATCCACGAAAATTGGTACCCCACGAATAAAAGTACTTTCACAGTATACAAGTATGTATCCAACCAGACATGAGAGCATTAATTTCAACATCATTTAGACAAATAAAGTAACAAAAGCACCAAATCTTGAATTGTCCAATCAAATTAAAAATGTCTTCTAAATAGATAGATGAAAATGTTAAATTACTAAAGTAAAGAAATGAAACTTAAAGTAATGATTTGCTAATTTGAATTAAAAGGTCCCATTGAATAAACACTACAGAGAACAATCACAATTGTATTTAAAATGTATGAAAATTTTTAAATAGTCTGACAAAGAAGGACTCATACTGGGGGAATGTTTCATTTCTTTTGCAATAACATATTTTGTGTAAGGTTTTGCTTAAAACATTGCAAGTCAAAGACACATACATGTGTGAAAGACTATTGTTAATTCTGAATTTAATTGATGTGTTTATTAAAGTGAATCTTTAACAGACAATAATGCAGGTGTGGTACAATGCCTGTACATGTTGTAGTAGAATGTTCCTAACACACTCAAATCATTCTTATTATTGGGACATTCATTCTGTCAAGTTGTATTGTAAATATGAAATCCAGACATCAACATTTGAACCGCTGCATTTGTTTGCACCTGTCCTAAGTTAGGTTAAGTTAGAAACTAATGATCAGTTGTATTTATTGATGTGATTCATAAGTGTTTCTCATTGATTGTCTTTTATCTAGATTCAGACCGATTTGTTTCCAGTTTGAATGGTTTTACATAAGTCATTTTTTGCGGGCCCTTTATAGCTTGCTGTTTGGTATGAGGTTGAAGGCCGTACTTTGAGTTGTCACATTGGCTCTCATACCACATCTTCTTACATCTATTTATCTCAAAACTTACAAAAGTGTTTACTATACCATATTTATCAAGTCAAAGAGTTGGAAAAGATACCAAAGGGATAGTCAAACTCATAAATCGGAACAAAATTGGTAAAAAACAATAGCAACCAAACGCCAAACAGCAATACAGAAAAAAAGCACAACATGAAAACTAAAGACTGGACAACAAGAACCCCACCAAACAACTAGGGTTGATCACCTTACCATAATGTTAAATGATTATGCCCTGGTCTATGCCTTTTTCAGTAAGCAAATGCATTAAATCAAAAACATTTGTTATATCTTTATTATTACATAACAATAACAACTCCATAACAACTGCTTCAATACAGCTTCAAAATAAAACATCAACTTTGGTTTGTTTTTTTAAAATGCAAATGAATAAAAGCTCCAAAACATTTTCTAACAAATAACCATCTTACAACACTATCAGTTCTCCATCAATATTTATATGAAATTTATACTTCATGTAAATTGATATGATAATTCCAGAAAAATGTTCAATAAGAAGCCTTCATGTTCCATATTTTGTTCATGATTTGGTGCTTCAAGTCATTGTGTTACAGTTGTCATTATTGGTCAGACCTCTGTGTCTATTCCATCATCAATACTTTAATCCATCTTGAATGTTACTATTGGTCCATACTTGAGCATCATGATACCATACATATATGACATACCTCAAAGATGTAGAAAATGATCTTGTAATTAATGGTTCAACTACACACAAAGTATCCTTGATAGAGGTGTAGGACAAACTGACTTCTGAAAGACAAATAAGGTTAACCAATTATCAAATATTCATCTTCATATTATTGACGAATATTAGAAATATTTATAGATTATCGTTTATCATCTCAACCAGATTGATTTTCTCGCTTGAGCCGGTACGGCGAAAGCGAGAAAAGCAATAGAGTTGAGGTGACCAATGATAATCTGTTTATCGCTATTTTACCTATAGCGAGGTTGTCAATTTCATTAGCAATGCCACGTGCCTCCTTAGTTTCTAGCGATAATTTTCAATCTCAAGCGAAAAAATTGCGATAAAAATATATTATCTAACAGATATCTACTCAAAAGTCTTTGCCAACTTTGCAAATTGGGTATTGAAAGGCTAAAGCATAATTTGGCATAAATATGGCAATCTGAGGATTAATTGTTATTGATTGCATACCAATTTTCTTTGATTTCTTGGGAAAAGTTGAACCACAATTTCAAATGCTTGGTTCCAGCAAATATGCAGCCTTTGACGAACAAAAATGAAACTCCTAAGCAATAAAAAAAAATTAAATTGGTATTTATGAAAATATAACATAAATAAAATCCACACTATTCTACATCTGATCTCCTTACATGTTGTGAAGCAAATGGTCCAATATTCTGTCCAAATCTCCTCATCACCTCCTGTACATCTTTTGGCTGTATAGCTTTAAATGTTATCAAATCTATATAGCCTCCATAACCACTCTGAAATAAATTCATTGTATTATATTGTAGGTTATGCCATTGTTTGATGATAACTTCTGCCTGAGGCCCAAAAAAAGTGTGTTTAGGGTTTCCTTCCAAGAAATTAAAGGGTAGTAGGTTCCAATTTTTTCAGTCACAACATCGAAAATATTTTGTTTTCACTATCAGAGATTTATAGTACTAGTTTTATACATACCAATTTACCAGAAGAGTCAGCTTTTTGCAATTTGTTAATTATCAAAGTGACCATATTAAAAAAAAAATCTGATACAGATATTTTAAGTTTCAACAACTGATATTTTAGTGACATTTTGAAGAAATCTTGATGGTTATTTCTTTAACTTGAAACATCTTTATTTTCATTAACTAATCACTTTTTTATTTATATACCTTCTTCCTCTTCTTAGCCTTGGCTTTATTAGCCTGTGATCCAGAGCTGTTATTGTTGGTAGGAGTATGTGGCTCAGAGTTAGAAGTTTCTGTTGGGCTGGACTAAAATAAAGCAAAAACTTCTTATACTGTCTATTAATATATTGATGATGGAACAAACAGAAGGGACTACACAGCAGGATAATCTGGTTATATAATAAAAACATTATAAAGGTTGATTTTGTTACTATAAAAAGTAACTGTAAGGTGTTGTATCAAAAATTTATTTAGTTTAACTAACAAATATGCTTCAAACAAAATATTTTAAGTTTTTCATAAGAAAAATGATAAAAACAGGAGAAAAATAAACCCAAAAAGACCAGAAACCTTTCCCAAACCATAAACTAGAGGCTCTAAAGAGCCTGTGTCGCTCACCTTGGTCTCTGTGAATATTAAACATAGCAAAAGATGGATTCATGACAAAATTGTGTTATGGTGATGGTGATGTGTTTGTAGATCTTACTTTACTAAACATTCTTGCTGCTTACAATTATCTCTATCTATAATAAACTTGGCCCAGTAGTTTCAGTGGAAAATGTTAGTGAAAATTTACAAATTTTATAAAAAATTGTTAAAAATTGACTATAAAGGGCAATAACTCCTTAGGGGGTCAACTGACCATTTCGGTCATGTTGATTATTTGTAAATCTAACTTTGCTGAACATTATTGCTGTTTACAGTTTATCTCTATCTATAATAATATTCAAGATAAAAACCAAAAGCAGCAAAATTTCCTCAAAATTACCAGTTAAGGGGCAGCAACCCAACAACGGGTTGACCGATTCATCTGAAAATTTCAGGGCATACAGATCTTGACCTGATAAACATTTTAACCCCATGTCAGATTTCCTCTAAATGCTTTGGTTTTTGAGTTATAAGCCAAAAACTGCATTTTACCCCTATGTTCTATTTTTAGCCGTGGCGCCAATCTTGGTTGGTAGACCAGGTCACGCCACACATTTTTTAAACTAGATACCCTAAAGATGATTGTGGCCAAGTTTGGATTAATTTGGCCCAGTAGTTTCAGAGGAGAAGATTTTTGTAAAAGCTAACGACGACGGACGACGATGACGGACGACAGACGACGACAAGGCCGGTCGCCGGACGCCAAGTGATGAGAAAAGCTCACTTGGCCCTCTGGGCCAGGTGAGCTAAAAAAGTATCTAGAAATCAAAGGAAACCAATGTAACTAAAAACATGCTTAGTGTAACCTGGTTAATGAAGTGTAACATGACCATATCAAATCATACTGAACCACCTGAAAACTTGTCATAATTTCTGTTGTTTTTTTTTAAGAATTAACTAAAAATAATCATTATACTGATTTGCATAAAACTTCTTAATTTAAATTTTGTTCTGAAGAAACAGATTTTTTCACATGTCCTATGATAAATTATTACTACGATTGGATATTTTAACTTAAGTGATTTCATGCATATTAGCCCTGATCCATCGCACAAATCTTTGATTCATTCAATTCATCACCAAATAAGATTTTGTAACTAACTGGATGATAAAGTAACTTGACTCTACATTATTACAATAAAATATTATTTGAATTATGGCAACACTTGAAAATTACACCTACATATATTAGCAAACTATTTTAATAATATGAACCATGCAGTCCATTTTATCCCAACTTATTTTATGATTATCTTACCTTAGCTTATAATGATTTACAGGTTTGTCAAAAATAAGAATGAGTTCATTGTAAATAAATTGAAATGAGAAAATCTTCATGTGTAATGTTAAAGTGTAATGTTAAAGTGTCGAGGTTTTTCTAAGTCCTAGCTGTGAAGCATATACTGGCTAGAGGAAGGTAATGACAAAAGGGTATATAAAATGTGTTAAGCCTTAGTTTCAGATGTACATAATAGTTTCCTAAGACTTGAACAATCAGTTTCTGTTAGAGTTGTCTGAAAAAACAAAACTGAAAATCTAAAAACAAATAGTTTTTTGTTTTTCTCAGTTTAAAAATGACATGTGCTGTACGTATCAATCTTATTTATATTTTTACATATAATCTCACGTGAATTGTCATGGATTTTTTTCGTCAAAATATGATATCAAAATTGGTCCACATAATATAGGAATATAAGTCTTGCAGTCATTAACAATAGTTAGATTCTTTTTCAGAAAAAGAATTCCACAATAAAGGATATCCAGTCAGGGTAACAAAGCAACACTTTTTTTCTTACTTGAACCCTTACTCTAGAAAACTTTGAGTAAGATAAATGTAATGGTACTATTTCTTACCTGAGCTGGACGTAACAGTTGTCTAAGGCTCTCAGACTGCTGTGATGTTTCTGACTGACTTGTCTACAAAATAAATCCATGTGTTAGTAAATCAGCCATAATTTATAAAGAATTTACAGACAAATGGATTTCCTATCTATTTTTAGACTTCTTTTTTTACTTGCTTTGGCATTGGAACACTGTTCTTTCAAATCATCTTACCTTTTGGTAAAAAAAGTCATTTTAAGTGAGAACAAGCTTATCCTACAAGCAAATAATAAGAGTATCTTAAAGTTTTTTTCTAAACTTGTGTGCTGATGGGACTGATAGGAATATGAAAACATAAAGGGTTGATTACAGTTAAGATTCTCTTACCACAGGTGGTGATAGGACCCCTTGTGTATGTGTTGTGGGGACTACAGGGGCTGCTGGTCCACTGACAGGAGATAGGTCATACAGATTTACCTACCACAGGTGGTGATAGGACCCCTTGTGTTGGTGTTGTTGGGACTACAGGGGTTGCTGGTCCACTGACAGGAGACAGGTCATACAGATTTACTTACCACAGGTGGTGATAGAACCCCTTGTGTATGTGTTGTTGGGACTACAGGGGCTGCTGGTCCACTGACAGGAGACAGGTCATACAGATTTACCTACCACAGGTGGTGATAGGACCCCTTGTGTAGGTGTTGTTGGGACTACAGGGGTTGCTGGTCCACTGACAGGAGACAGGTCATACATATTTACTTACCATAGGTGGTGATAGGACCCCTTGTGTAGGTGTTGTTGGGACTACATGGGACTGCTGGTCCACTGGCAGAAGACTGGTCATAAAGATTCTCTTACCACAGGTGGTGATAGGACCCCTTGTGTAGGTGTTGTTGGGACTACAGGGGCTGCTGGTCCACTGACAGGAGACTGGTCATACAGATTTACTTACCACAGGTGGTGATAGGACCCCTTGTGTAGGTGTTGTTGGGACTACAGGGGCTGCTGGACCACTAACTGGAGACAGGTCATACAGATTTACACACACATTTGGTGTATTTCTGACCAATGGATCACCAGATGATGCTCTCATGTCCTGTTTGACCAACAATGCTAAATCTACAATCTGTAAAATAATTTTACAATAAATATTGTTTTAAGAAATAGATGTGTGTAATGAATATATTAAAGCATAATTATTTTCAA
Organism: Mytilus edulis; assembly: GCA_019925275.1. Lineage (NCBI taxonomy): Eukaryota > Metazoa > Mollusca > Bivalvia > Mytilida > Mytilidae > Mytilus > Mytilus edulis. The sequence continues at coordinate 67,151,495 of CM034357.1, read as the reverse complement.
TTATTGTCAAATATTTTTTTTTTGAGAAATTGAGGTTTATAATAATGTTTGAAATTGCTGCCTCTAAAAATTGTTAAATAAATCAAATACAGTAATTCCACCAATCTAGTATTAAATTCTACATGTTGACCACTAGCAATCTTTTGGTTTTCTATGTTGTTGGGTTACTATCATATTGGGATTATACTTCTGACCCTAAGCTTTAACACATGCAGCTAGTGAGGTACAGTTACATTAAATTCACACCTGTGCAACAGTTTCATAAGAGAAATATGACAGGACTTCTAGTGCATGTGGATTTGGTTTGACTTCTAAGTTTATACCAGTCAACAGCCATTCTTTAAATCTTTGAGTTTTGTATCTTCTGTCTGTAAAGAGAGAGGGAGAACATATGATAAAAGTTGTGAACAGTCAGATAACTATACACCCACCTTTCAATCATATAGTACTGTAAATAAGGAATTTATTACAAGGTTTTTATTAATGTCAATAAGTGAGTATCATGATCATAAGAAGAACTCACATTCTTATATCTTATACATATATTCATTGTACCTTCATGCAAATTTTGCAAAAATCGCAAAAATTAATCTCACTTTTTCATCAATTCTTAATAAATCACAATAATAAATGCATGCAATAATTTCTGAATTTACAGTTTAAAATTTTACATGTTCTGTATGATGTTCAATGCACTTCCTGTTCCAATCTCATTACTCCTATTTCATGATCGCAATAAGGCTAAATTTATTGGAACAAAAGTGCAATGTCAAGATTCTTACTTCTAACATCTTAAAGTTATATAAACACCTTCCTTGTCTGTAATTGTAGTTACAGGATTTAATTGATTACAGCATGCAACATCATTTACTTAGCATTAGTTTATCAGCCTACACAAGCTCTTGTTGATAAAAAAAAACCCTTGTAAATACTGATAAACATGCAATATTCATTCAATAAACTAGATAGAAGATAGGTACTAACTAACCTTTTTTCATCCTCATATAATGAAAAAATACAATTTTGAAAAAAAGCAGTAAATATATGAATTCTGATTACAATTTAAGCAACATGCAAGCTTTAAGCAAATATATACATATAAAACAATAAAGTGTCCATTTATAGTACATGGATGCCTCACTCGCATAATTCTAATTTGTCATAAAATCAGAAAGATCAAGTCATAGGGAACATGTGTAGAAAGTTTCAAGTTGATTTGACTGCCGACTTCATAAAAATCTACCTTAACCAAAAACTATAACCTGAAGCAGAACAGACGAATGAACAAACAGACAAGCTATCGCTCAGGGTAAAATATTTGTCATAAAGGGCCAACTCGTGGTAAAATCACGATATATTCAAGCCCCATGAATTATTTCTTAAATAACCATGCAATATGCTTTTTGCTATCCGCCATTTTCTATCTACCTTCGAAAATATAGTTTAACATGTGACTATCCCTGAACGAATCAAATTAGTTAAAATATAGGAATTAATTATATCAATGTTGATTGTTTTTTAATGAAAGAATGATGGACATACTCAAGTAAATAATAGATAAGTTATAAAGATCCTTCTCATTACCACACACACTGATTATAGACAAATGGATAAATTACAATAGAATGTCATAATTTTTGAGAATATGTTATGATCCTTTCCTTAAAATTTTGCTATACATATATTTTCATGCCTGACCAATCCCATTAATATATATATGTAATAAAAGAAAGCAAAGTGCACTTGTTACCACTTCTCTCTTCACTACTATGAAATACTCTATCTGAGAAAATTTTGTAATGATAAAAACTAATTGTTCAAAGTTTTTTTCTCCTAGAGGTGGAAAGAGGTTTTACCATTAAAAGTGCAATGATATGCCTGTCATGTGCATATCTATTGAAAGCATTGCAGAAGAACTTTGCAATATTGTAGGCAGCTTTTAAAGAGAAACAGTTTATGTTTTACATATGACATACAGTGAAGGCATAAAATTGGATGGTTATTATTACTTTTGTTAAAATAGACCATGCATTGGTATCAAAATACCATATCACCATCATCTCAACCTAGAACTATTTATAAACTATCAAAATACCATATCACCATCATCTCAACCTAGAACTATTTATAAACTATCAAAATACCATATCACCATCATTCCAACCTAGAACTATTTATAAACTATCAAAATACCATATCACCATCATCTCAACCTAGAACTATTTATAAACTATCAAAATACCATATCACCATCATTCCAACCTAGAACTATTTATAAACTATCAAAATACCATATCACCATCATCTCAACCTAGAACTACTTATAAACTATCAAAATACCATATCACCATCATCTCAACCTAGAACTATTTATAAACTATCAAAATACCATATCACCATCATCTCAACCTAGAACTATTTATAAACTATCAAAATACCATATCACCATCATCTCAACCTAGAACTATTTATAAACTATCAAAATACCATATCACCATCATTCCAACCTAGAACTATTTATAAACTATCAAAATACCATATCACCATCATCTCAACCTAGAACTATTTATAAACTATCAAAATACCATATCACCATCATCTCAACCTAGAACTATTTATAAACTATCAAAATACCATATCACCATCATTCCAACCTAGAACTATTTATAAACTATCAAAATACCATATCACCATCATCTCAACCTAGAACTATTTATAAACTATCAAAATACCATATCACCATCATCTCAACCTAGAACTATTTATAAACTATCAAAATACCATATCACCATCATCTCAACCTAGAACTATTTATAAACTATCAAAATACCATATCACCATCATCTCAACCTAGAACTATTTATAAACTATCAAAATACCATATCACCATCATCTCAACCTAGAACTATTTATAAACTATCAAAATACCATATCACCATCATTCCAACCTAGAACTATTTATAAACTATCAAAATACCATGTCACCATCATCTCAACCTAGAACTATTTATAAACTATCAAAATACCATATCACCATCATCTCAACCTAGAACTATTTATAAACTATCAAAATACCATATCACCATCATCTCAACCTAGAACTATTTATAAACTATCAAAATACCATATCACCATCATCTCAAACTAGAACTATTTATAAACTATCAAAATACCATATCACCATCATTCCAACCTAGAACTATTTATAAACTATCAAAATAACATATCACCATCATCTCAACCTAGAACTATTTATAAACTATCAAAATACCATATCACCATCATCTCAACCTAGAACTATTTATAAACTATCAAAATACCATATCACCATCATCTCAACCTAGAACTATTTATAAACTATCAAAATACCATATCACCATCATCTCAACCTAGAACTATTTATAAACTTAAATACCATATCACCATCATCTCAACCTAGAACTATTTATAAACTATTTATAAACTTAAACCTATTCGCTCTAGATGGCTACATTAATTCTTTGAACAAATAGCTCTTACACCTATTTCTATATCGCTAAAACATTTTTTTTCTTGCAGAATATACTTATGCATGTCCAACAATGTACATATTTTACTTACTAAAGCTGGCCTGTCTAGCTTCAAAATATTCCATATATTGCTTCTGATCCATTCCCCTTGTTCTTAATTCTGCTCTCTGTAAAAGATATTTGTGATGTACAAATTATAATCCTACATGTGTGGGTATGACATAAATGCCCTCATCCTGACAGTGACAAACACCTGGTGAAATGCAATAAAGCAGAATCAATTTTAAATAGGGCTAATACACATAAAAGATGATTTTGTCCGTTAGACACAGATGTCCCTGCTTGTTCATATGCAAGAGACAATATACGTTCTACATCCTATTGACATTTTGAGTTCTTTGAAACTTAATGACATTTGTTTCTATATAAGTTGATTGCACAAAACAGATATTTGTAAAGGACATTTACATTTAAACAGTAAAACTTGTGCCACCCAAATTCCAACTTGATCTGTGTTTGGTTGTTATAAGTAATATGCATATTTGGTTGTGGCAGGGTAAGGTACAGTCAAGAAACAGATCTGTGTTTGGTTGTTATTTAAGCATTGTGCATATTTGGTTGTGGCAGGGTAAAGGTACAGTCAAGAAACAGCAAAGGCATCAATTTTATGTAAATTTATAAATACTCAATGTAACAGTATCATACCAGCAATCTTTCATGTTTTATTTCATCTTTTTCATCGATATCTTCAAACAAGCTGATCAGTTCTCCTGAAAATACACAACGATCATTTGAAATATGCATGCCAATTAACAAGATTTTTTGGTATGCCATAGCAAAATTGTCTTTTTTCATTTATAAGAGCAACATTATTGAAACTAAAATTCCGGTTGTGAAATACTTATTCCAAAAATCTGACACAAAATACATAGATGGCTATGCTTTATATCAGCAGACCTTACAAAAAATAAATGCATCCATACAAATTAAATGAAAAGTCAACCTTAGTTCAAAGACTTATTCTGTCAGATAATAGGTCAAGTCCTCTCATCGAAAAGTTTTCTCCATGATCTTTTATTTTTAATTATTTTTGCCCCTGTATTTATATGAGTGAACTATCATTTTTTTATTAGTAACTTTGTTTGGACCAAACAAATTTAGTTGCATTCACTCAGGAATCCAAGCAGTGAACACTTGAACAGTTAAGACATAACTCATATAAAATTAACAAATATGCAATTGCTGCCATCTTTCATTGACATCTCAGATATAGTAAAGATTTATCTAGAATTGACAAAAGATTTGCAAGGATTATTTACATATAAAGAGGATGACACAATCGTAACATGAGGCATAAGATTAAACGTCCCGACTCTGACCAGACATAGTTTCATAAATACTATGAATTCATAATCTGTTATCACAGAGATATGTCTCGCCTTTTGGTAATTTTGATTATGCAAATGTTGAAAGCAAAATAGCAATACTTTAACATCTTACACAAGTTATGCAAATATTGAAAGTAAATGAACGATGACTTAGTTACATGGCTAAACAATCTCGATGTAAATGAGATGTGCCAATGCTAATAAAACTGCATACCAAATACCATTGACTTATTATAAGTCATTCCAAAACCTAAATACAAAAATTAACTTGTAAACTATGTAAAAGTTTCAAAGTCAATGAAGCATGAAGAGGGGGTGGGGCTATATAATCTCTATGGAAACAATACTTACAAATGTAAATAAATGTGCATACCAAATATCATTGATTCAACATTAGCAGTTCATCTGAAACTGATCTAATCATAAACTAATGCAATGTCAACTAAGATAAGTTTCAAAGTCATTAGACTGTGACTAAGGGGCAAGGCCAAATATTCTCCATGGAAATGAGATGTGCCAATGCTTATACAACTGAATACCAATTAACATTGGCCTACCACTAATGGCTCCCCTTGAACTGACCTAATCACAAACTAATACATAATTTCAAAGTCAATAGACCATGAGTAAGGGGGCAGAGCCAAATAATCTCCATGGAAATGAGATATGCCAATGCTTATACAACTGCATACCAAATATCATTGACCTACCACTTGTGGTTCCCCATAAACTGACCTCATCACAAACTAATACATGTAAAATAAGCAAAAGATTTGAAGTCAATAGACCATGACTGAGGGGCAGGGACAAATAATCTCCATGGAAATGAGATGTACCAATTAATGTTTATACAATTGAATACTAAATATGATTGACCTACCACTTGTGGTTCACCATAAACTAGACCTAATCACAAACTAATACATTGTTGACTTCGCCGTAGCCAAGGCCAGAAAAAGCATACCTATGTCTCGCTTTTTGACACCGTCAAGGCGAGACAAAAATAGATGCGCTAAACAAGGTTAAAATTTAGGATTCATTCCTTTTATATGTCAATCTTCAATAGGTCTAATGAGCTATGCATCTTAGAATTACTATCCCTAATTAGTTGTTGTAAGTTGATAAACTTGATACTGATACTGGTTAAGGAGCTTGATATAAAGGGGTTAGGATGGATGCGTATGACAATACATTGTAGCTATACAAAAAGATAATGGTCCATTGGGAAGCAAATAGGTCCACCTTGGAGGTACAAAGGACCCTTTAATACAATGGCCATCTATTTAGTGATTTAAAGTCAGTCTTTGAAAGCTATCAGTTAATCTATTCATTAAGAATAACCACAAATGTGTTTTCTCAAGTAAATATTTAAAATTAACAAAAAATCCCCATATATAATTGGCAAACAGGTTTATTCAAACATATGATCGATAACAACCAATAAACAATGCTAAAAAATCTAAATCTTGAAATTACAGATATATATTATTGATAGCTCTCAGTCCATTAAGTTTGTGCCTCTGTTTATAAGCTATTGTAATATTTTCTGACATTTCATCTATAGTAGATGGGATGGTGTAAATGTATCATGAATATACTAGTGTTATTAGCTGTGGTTATTCCTTTAAATTAACCCTTCTAGAAACCTTAAAACTCAAGAGATATAGTTTTATTGCCGATTCTTCATTTCTGGGAAGGGCAACCTTTAAGAAGTGTAAAATAAAAAAAACAATTATGTCATTGTCAATTTAAAATGATAAAATTATATCAACAAATAGTGACACCCATGTTTTACAATGGCACAGAGTGTATCAACCTATAAAATATATTAGATTGCTTTTCATTGATTGCCACAGATAATTACATCAAAATTTAAAATCAAAAATTCATTTCATAATAATGTTGCATTTCAGCACATGCTTCAGAAGTTTTAAAAGGATTTTAATCACTGAAAAATGCAAATTTGTTTTCTCTCAATGATGATGAAGTAAAAAATCTTAAGGAAATATAGTTGGTCTCTTTGGGGTCTTAGCGTGACGCAGGATTGCCAATTTTTTGTAAGCTTGACAATCAAATTATTGTGCCCTGAAAACAGGATAAGAAGTTTAGCCGGACACAGGAAATTACAATATCAGAAATGCTTACATACATGGTGTAAATGGGATCTGACAAAACAGTAAGCGGGATCCAGGATCAGAACCCCCAAATGAGACCCTCTGTATAGTTCCCTATAATTGCTTACACCCTTTTCATCTGAACTTTGGTTAGAGTTTTCTCATTGGCAATCATATCACATCTTCTTATTCTTATATTAAACATGATGACAATGAAAAAATAAAACACAATATCTGGTTTAAATTAACCTTGAATACCTGAAGACTAGATTCAATTAATAATTTTCCCTTAAATATAAATGAACCATCCTGTTCTGTTTCCCATGCAATATTCTAAACTTTTTGGGTATATGATACAACTTAACATGTGGAACAGAAGAGCTTAAATCTGGGATGTTTAAGAGACAAGTATAACCCTTATAGAACCTATCTAAAGACATCTTGTCCAACTGTATACCTGGGTCATATAGATTTTAGACCTGTATTAAAATTCTTTGTGGTTATAAGATTTACCCTTACTTGTACCCTGTCTACACAACCAGCCTTGTTCCTTATGGAGTTTATGCAAATCCCTCAGTTTTGTTTTTACATTGAATTACATCATCTTAATAGATTTATGAAATTTGACTATCAGTAAACAGTACATTGCCTCTAATTTAGTAACAATGAGGAAATTTGTAGTGAGCTTCTGCAGCCAAACTGGCACTTCCTGTTGATCATATTCTTGTCACTACATTGAAGAGCTGCTCATCTTTTATCAGGACAATAGATTCTTTAAGATTCAAGAAATCTACTTGTACCATTCCTTGGCCCGCTTATAATGATTAATTTATGATTGAGTTTAATTTTCCCTTATGACTTGAAACAATTTAAAAAGGTGTGATCGTCTACATGTTTTGTTTAATAATGAGACACAAACAGAAATGTGCCTTGTGAAACTTTTCACCCAACAGAATAACAGGATGAATTTCTAAATAAGTACAATACTAATTTTGTCATTGAAACCCAGTAATGAAAACGTACCTGTCTGATCTATTGATGATAAGAAATCATGACACATTCTACTTCTCTTCTTAGCAGATGGAGGCTTGTCTTAAATAAAATATAAAATTATATCAGGGCAAGAACTTTTTTTTGAACTTAGTACCATAATCAGGACACAGAGATAAAGTATAAATTAAAAGAGCCATGATATGATCATAAGTTAAAACTTTCTCTTGGAACATAATATTGACAATAAACTTTTTACTTGAGGTTTTCAAGTTTCGGATTAATACTATTTAGATAGGTTTACATTTGTGTTATTAAGTGATGCATTTTTTTTATACAACTACAAGATAACCATAACCAAACTGAATTCCTTAAAAATTACTAATTCAGGGGCAGCAACCCAACAACGGGTTGTCTGATTTGTCTGAAAATTTCAGGGCAGATAGATCTTAACCTGATAAACAATTTTACACCATGTCAGATTTGGTTTCAGAGATATAAGCCAAAATCTACATTTTACCCCTATGTTCTATTTTAGACATGGCGGCCATCTTGGTTGGTTGGCCGGGTCACACCACACATTTTTTAAACTAAATACCCCAATGATGATTGTGGCCAAGTTTGGTTAAATTTGGCCCAGTAGTTTCAGAGGAGAAGATTTTTGTAAAAGTATACGGACAACGGATGCCGGACGACAAGGGACAATGGACGCCAAGTGATGAGAAAAGCTCACTTGACCTTTCAGGTCAGGTGAGCTAAAAAGGGTTAAAAAAAACCAAGTGTTATTCAAGTGATGCATTTTTTATAAACCAACCTACAGAATAACACTTGGAGAACAATGTTCCATCAATGCCTCATTTGCCACTTACTTTTTTCCATTTCACTTTACAAACTTTCATATAATTTCAATGAGAGTAGAGAATGAACTTGTAAGTGTAGTTAATCACTAACCAAGGAGCTCAGGTATTTTCATGAATTTAATAAAGGCACGTTTATAAAAATTATCTTTCATTTCAAATATTTACTATGGGGGTGTATAACGACCTTGACAATCAGTTAGGGTCGCTAACTCTGCATGATTATCTAAGTTTCCTAGAACCTTACCCTTTTCTATGAAATCGGTAAAGAAATTAAGAATCTGTAATCACCTTAAAGTACTTATAACAATTCTCATAGGACTTTATGACACTAAATGACTAATAAACATTCAATAAAATTACACAATTCTTGGTAAATCAATAAAAAAACGGAAAACAATTTTTTTTTATTTCAATCTTAAACTAATTGAATCTGCTGTAGTGGAATCATAAGAGATGTACAATAAGTATAATGATTCTATTATTGTTCTATATAACATGTCTTGGGACCTAATAATAAAGAAATTATCATACCATGATTTCCTGGAAATACAAACCCGTATGTAATAATCAGGTCAACTGTTTTTTATCTTTTTACAGCGATTTGATTGAAAGTGTTTTTTCTCTATCTATATATATAATTGTTTATTGAAAATTATGTCCAATTATCATTGGTTTCATCTAATCAAACTGTTTCAACTGGACAAAGATTTTACCGAACTACTGTTACAGTAGAAGAAACGCAGGTCAAGGTAAAGTATGGTAATCTTTAAGTAATATGACAAACTGAAACAATCCTTTTTGAAAAGAATGAAATTTATTCTGCAAGCAGTCACTCCATTTAGTGTGATAATTAACAGAAACATCTTGACATTTATATATACCTGGCAACAACCATATGAGACTCATTTCTATCAAATTTAAGAAGAGTTCTGGCATACGTATGTTTTTAGATAAGTACTAGCCGCTGGGTGTGAGTTTGCCTGTGTCAGCTTTTTACAACCTTTTTGTCAGAATCTAATTAATACCAAATAGCAAAATGTATGATTATTTTGAAAGGGTAATCATGCAACTATGCTGTATTTTTTAATTTTTTTTTCATTTAATCTTTTAATTATTTTGTTTTTAATTCAAACCCACCTTTTGTTTCATTAATAGTAGCAGCAATAATTCTTTATGGTTTATGGGAACAACATAGGAAGTTTTGAAACTTCTTTATAAGAATTTACACTCAGAATGATTTTGGACAAGCTGTTTCCATTTAATTATGTTCTTCAACATTTTTATTAATATCTTGGCAAAATGAAGGTTTGAGAGCAAATGCAATGCAATTTCTGATAAAATTTATATTTCCATGGGGCATAACTCTTAGAAATAAGAGAGGAATGTGTCTTTTGATAAACATGTCTTGCTCAAGCTTTGCAACCAAAACAGGACGACCAGAATGACAGAAAGATGTAGACAGAAAGGACAGACAATCAAGGGTAAAATTTATGCCCCTGTCGCATACAGCAGGGGCATAAAAAACTTCACTTTTAACTAATTCAGTATAGTTTAATTTAATAATTCTATCTTAATCATTATATGTAAAATATAGGAACTTTCAATTTCATCCTACATGAATGAAAGAATCAATCATGCAGCTTGATTTTTCTGTATGTATTTAACTAAATATTATTTTAAGAACTGCATCAAGAGTTTTAAATTTCAGAAGCCAGTAACAACAATTTAATATAAATTATTAATTCAAAGTAACAGGATACATCTGTCAAATGATATTCCATAGCAGTCTCAAATTTCTAGTAATAAATATTTATATGATCTAAATATTATTTTAACTTCCAAGAACATTTTTATCACAAATGAAATCAGGTTGTTTTTTTTATAAATCTTTTAGTTCATAATGCACACAATTTAGATTTCAGCTGTATACCTGTAACTATTTCAAATTAATGAGTTCTCAACTAAAATTTCAAATTCTCATGTACAGTTTTTTTCATACATTCCGTGAAATAACTGTGAAATAGCATATTTCAATGAAAAGATGCTAATTTAGAATTATTTTTCAAAGTATTTCTCAATTTTTTAATTGCTTTCATATTTTGCATAAGGTAGCATCTTTTTATAGTACGTATGCTGTGCGTTTTATTTTATATGCTTCTGGCATTAAAATTTGATGTAGATGCTGTTGTGAAAATAATAAGGTATTGGCGCATCTTACTATTACTGGGATGCTAGTTTTGCATATATTTTGTAAAACTATTTTTTTATTTTTTGGGGATGCTGGCATCCCGTTTTATTGACATGCTGGCATCCCGTTATTTTGGGATGCTGGCATCCCGTTGTATTGGGATGCTGGCATCCCGTTTAATTGGGATGCTGGCATCCCGTTTTATTGAGATGCTGGCATCCCGTTTTATTGAGATGCTGGCATCCCGTTATTTTGGGATGCTGGCATCCCGTTTTATTGGGATGCTGTCATCCCGTCATATTGAGATGCTGGCATCCCGTTATTTTGGGATGCTGGCATCCCGTTATATTGGGATGCTGGCATCCCAAAAAAGCTGGATGCTGGCATCCAAAACTATAGGAGTGCAGACATCGCAAGATATCCAAATGCAGTAATCCTTCAAGTTCTGTTTGATATACCGTTGGCCGAATTTCTATAGATGTACTCCAATGCATAATTTTGTGTAATGCAAAAAAATAAAACAACAACAAAAATCCGTTTGTTGTTTCTTCCCAACACTTTATCTAATGACGTCAGGGATATTATGACGTAAGAGGTGGTTTACCATCATGCGTAGAGATTCGTGCAGACACAGTAAACATGAAAAGAAATCAATTCTCAAGAATCACTAATACCGATATAAATATTTTTTGAAAAGTAATTAAAACAGATAACCCTTTTAATATTCTCTTATATATTAGATTTTCTTATGTTTAATACTGAAAGCGCTTGCACTATTTTTTTACGCGGTAAATCCCACCGCATGACGTCATGTAAAAAAGAATGTTTAAAATCGGCGAAGTGGACATGGTTGCAAGGGGAAGGACGAAAAACACTTCTTTTGCCATGCAGTATGCCGCAATTTATCATCATTTTGATATAACAATATAACATATTCGCACTAGAACGCTATTCATACGGGTAAGTAGATTTGCTTATACTTTACATGCACTTCGTATAGTTCGAGATTTCTCAGATTTAGCCATTCATGACCCCCCCCCCACCCCCCCCCCCCCTCTTCCCCTCATTCATGACATAAGGAATGTTCTACGCTCATGGGCCTAGCTTGTCTTGCTAAACAGCTGTTTGAAGTCCGAGTAATCTCGGACGCATTTCAGTGACTTGATACGCCAGCCGGATAATATATTTCTGATTACTTCCAGAGGGAAAATTACAGGCACAAATGGTTAAGCAACAATGATAAATGTCAGTCGCCAGATTCTCCCATGTCGTCGGGGAGGGATCCACTTTGATCCGTTTGTGGGACCAAATGGTGATTCCACAACTTTCTATAAATGGATTTGGGGGGTCTGTGACTGCCATGACCGCTAAAGTCTTCTTTTAATGTTTACCTGTATAATAAACCATTTTTTTTTCACACGAAAAAGGAGGAGGGCTGGATCCGCCTATGCCTATGGTAGAGATGAGCCTCCAAGACAGACATAGGGAATACACATATATTCTTTTTATTTTGCATTATTGAAGTATGTCCTTTTTCATGAAGTTATGAATAGTTTTGACAAAACTATGATCGACATAAACCCCACTGAGACGATTAACCACCATCAATATTACCATGGCCAGTAAAAATATTGGGTCTGCATAATTGATTTTGTTTACTCCTAGACAACCTATAGGAAAACCATTAAAATGCATCAAAGAGTCTGAGTTCAAGAAAAATAAAGTATGAAAAACTTAATTTAAGATTGATTTTAGGTCTAGAAAATTGAATGTGTTGTTTGCCTCTTTTTTGCAAGGGTCTAAAACTAGTTAACTTGTGCCCGTCCGAGATTACTTTGAGTCTTGACTTCCTACGCTCATGGGCCTAGCTTGTTTTGCAAAACAGCCGTTTGAAGTGTGAGCAATATCTGAGTAATGGTATGATTGTTAATGAGACAACTCTCCACCGGACTGAGACCAAATAATATAGCACTAACATGATTAAGCAGTTTACAATTAAATGTCAGCATATGGCCTCCAACAATGAACAAAATGTAAATATCCGATGCTACAAGAGTTTTGTGTTTCCAAGACTAGGCTAAAATTTTAAAAAAAACACACAAATTAATGTGTTAACCGAATACAATCTTAGAGTGGGGTGCTCATTTTAAACATATCTTTCCATGTTTTCTACAGTTTATGTTCAGGTCTATGTTTTTGAAGTTAGTGTACTGATATTTCAACATGAAAATAACTTCAAATGCTAAACATTCCTAAGCTTGAACACATGTTTGTTTGAAAATAATCATATGTAAGGTTACATTAAAGGGTGTTTGAAATTTCCCGATGTTTCGTCAATGGGGGACACATATTCGCCATTTTTACACATCTATTTAAAACCAAATAACTGCAGCTTTATATAATATTTATCAAATAAATTTCACTATAGATGAACAGCAGACATTTCAAATGTGTAAAAAAAACAGAAATTTAGGCCAATCAGTCCAAAATATATTAAGAAAACAATCTTTGAAAATCCTGTTTTTCATTCAGGAATTGAATGAAAAAATCGTGGTCCGTTTTTCTATCTTTTGCAGTAAGTGTCGTAATTTTGTTTAAGTTTAAAAGACAATCATACTTGTTATAAAATTATAATTTATCGTCATAGTTCTACCATTTTAGCCATACTTTGAAGTGTTTACACATTAAAATCATAAAACGGCGAAATTGTGTCCCCGGGGAATATGGGCCCCCACTCTAGATGGGAATTAAATTTCACGAAAGTCACTAAATACATGTAGGATGTATTTCTAAATAAAAACCTCGATGAAATTAAACACTTTTCTCCTTTTCATAATGTACAGTATAGACCTGGATGTTGTTCGATAAAATTTCAATTGAACTATAGTGGTTCATATGTGTTTTAACGACTACGCAGAAACATCAGGCATATATTGGTGTGGAAAACTTAATTTAAACGAAGTTTAAATGAAGATTTTCTTCGAATAATAATGCATTTTCTCGTAGGGAAGGGGGTGTGCAAGTATTTTATTTTTAATATCAACCACGAGTGAGAAAGCAATCTTTAAATTTAATTCTACATCATTATGACATCAAACATGGATATTTACTTTCTGTTCCCTAGTGTTGTGATGTTACAATGAAAAATTATTTTTGATAATATTTCATATATTTATTATTTCTCTTTTCAGCATTTGTTAAGAGTAAAGAAGTGGCTTCACCTTTCTGGTTACTATTCATGTGTTGTGTATTAATGTATCGCAACACTTTATAGTTATTGGACAGGTTAAACTCAGACGACGAATCATCCAAACAGCACCAGATCATTTGTGATTCCAGCTGATTTCAGATTACTAGCAATACATGATAATATAAAGTTTGAAAGTTCCAGTTCGTGTAACTGATTTGATTAAATGATTAACAAATATTGAAATATCAAAATACAGAAAAAAAGATACAAGTTTAATAATGATTGTAATAAAAAAAATAGTTGTGTTAATGAAATGAAAGACTCCAGTACTAAAAGATGCTGACATAATGTACTGACACATTGGAAAATGAATACAGCAAGTCCAGATACATGAGATTTACTGACTTTAACCAGTACGTACAGATCAAAGACACTGCACCAGTATCGATAATAGATTTTTTTTTAAATATTGCATTGTGGTACATGTTTTATGGTATACAGACAATAGTGCGGAAAACAAATCTCCTTACTTCATACATTAAATGCAACTCATATTTAGCATCTTCATAAAGGTACAGTCTCCGATCTGTTTTGTAGAGTATGTCCTGGATGACTTAATCAGACATTCCAAAGGTTGATGGTCATTGGGCAATTGCATTAAGCTTATTTTCAAAAAAAAATAAATCTATGAACTTTCGAAAGATGAGCAGATTTGAAAATTGTAGTCCTGATGTCATATATAAATGTATTGTCTCGAGACCATTATACATGTAGTCAATAACATGTATACATCATGTCTTTCATAATGGTAATCAAAGTCAGAAAAATAACATTAAAATTGGCTTATTATTGGAAACTTACCGGTAGTACATTGACATAGTCTTATAAATATCAAATTGTTAACATCAGCATTCACATGGTAAACTAGCACTTTACAATTCAGACTCAGTTTGTTGGTCAAGTATACATTTCACACTCTGACCTATGATGTCACATTCTCAATATGCATTAAACTGGCCACTGGACATGAACAAAGACAAAACATATAATCTTCCCGGCATTCATCAGTAGCTTTTTTTTATGTTTACTTGATTGTTTTAATATACATTCAACACACATCAAAACCATAGGAAATGTTCTGGGTGTTATACTGGTGGCTTAATACTAAAATCAATTGATGAGAAGCAGCATGTAATTTCGTATTTCATAATGAAAAATGGTACATGTCTGCATGGTTGTGATGCCAGAATCCCTATATTCTGGAATGCCAGCATCCAAATATATAGGGATGCCAGCATCCCGATATTTTGGAATGCCAGCATGCAGATATATTGGGATGCAAGCATTCGTATATTTTGGGATGCCAGCATCCAGAGATTTTGGGATGCCAGCATCCAGATATATTGGGATGCCAGCATCCAGATATATTGGGATGCCAGCATCCGGATATTTTGGGATGCCAGCATCCATATATATTGGGATGCCAGCATCCGGATAATTTGGGATGCCAGCAACCAGATAAATTAGGATGCCAGCATCCGGATATATTGGGATGCCAGCATCCATATATATTGGGATGCCAGCATCCATATATATTGGGATGCCAGCATCCGGATATTTTGGGATGCCAGCATCCAGATAAATTGGGATGCCAGCATCCGGATATTTGGGATGCCAGCATCCGAATATTTTGGGATGCCAGCATCCAGATATGTTGGGATGTCAGTTTCCGTATATGTTGGGATGCCAGAATCTATAAATAATTGGAAGCGAGCATCCAAACGTTGAGGTTTTCAATGGACTTCAATATGAAATTAAAGAATTACATCAGCATCTATCAAAGGTGGAGATGCAATTTTAGTTTTGTTCTTCATTATCCGCAGACACTTTTCTTAAATATGCCATATACAGAAATAAGAAGTGCTTTTTATACAAAACAATTTCACAACTACAAAAGTTATTAATATAATCGAGAGAGCATCCATAATCTTTGAGAACCAATAAAATCTATTATGCAGCATCTACTATTCATAGAAATAAATGAATCAGTATGATTTCTTGTAACATAAGCATATGTTGATACTAAAACAAATGCAATATAGTAGAAATATTCCAAATATGGAACATGGCCCTAACATTTTCTCTGGACATTGAAATATTTAGTAGAATACAACATAATTTTTCCTTAAAAGTTCAAAAATTGTCAAAAAAATCTCTTTTAGCATATGAGAATTACAAATTTTAGTTGAGAACTCATTAATTCTAACAATTAATTCCAATGACATTTGTTTTAAATTCTTTCTTAAAAATTTAAAAGTGTATAAAAAACCAACATGAACACAACAGATAGAATTCATCCTTCAACATGGACATACATGTTACAACCATATTAACAGTTTTGCTTGTCATTCATATCTAATTAGGAACATCATCTTCACTGTCAATTTTTTTTTTTTTGCATATTTGTCTTTGAAATTTCTGTTAGTTATTAAGGTAGAACATTTTCATTTTACAATATAAAACAGAAGATGTGGTGTGATTGTCAATGAGACAACTCTCCACCAGAGACCAAATGACACAGAAATGAACAAATATAGATCACCATACATCCTTCAACAATGAGCAAATCCCATACAAGTATTCTTCATATACATAGAGGCATGTTCAATTTTCAAATAACTAAATGGCCAGGTAATCACTAACTTATTTTGGGAGAAAAGTTTATTTCCTTTGCACACAATAACAACTGCTGAGTTTTATAGATTTTGACATTTCTCTTTTTTAAACCACAATGTGCCTGTAACTTAGCTTCACTCTGCTCTGAGTGCAGTTTTCTGTTTTACAAGTGTAAAGTCATGATGGTACTAGTGAAACTGGAGATAATACAATGTTTATTCATACCTGGGGTTTCTGGACTTTCTTCTTCTTCTCCACCTTTCAATGCTATGGCTTTTAGATCTTTCAGTCCCATATACTGAAGAAATCTTTTCAGTTTTATCTGTAATACATATGATAACTTCATTCTTTCCTATTTCAATGCAACAAATTTTCCTATCTAAAATCTTGACATTTTAAACTATGATAAAAGACAGGCTATTATTTTTAGAAGCCAATTTACCAGTATTTTATTGTTAGAAAGGCAATTTTCAGCACAAGTTGTACTGTTAAACAAAATGCCCTGATAGAACTAAGATCTTTAAATTGGGTTGACTGCCTATTTTGGTCTTCATGTGATGTTGGGTTGGTCTTTTATTGACATTTGCATATTATCTTATACCTATTTTCAGTAAATCAGGTACATCCATTTTACATTCTGATAGAATTATTTTTATGCAGCAATTATTGAAATCATCTTTATATTTTTCACAATTGTGTTCATTTTTTAACCACTATCTTAACTCTTCCAAAGCATCCGGAACAAGGGTTTCATATTCCTCAGTTTTTAGTTTTCTACATTGTGCTTTGTCAAATCTTGTCTTTCATTTTTATTTTTTTCGTTTTTTTTTTGCCATGGCCTTGTTAGTTTGTTTTTGGTAGAATTTGCCTCTCTTTTAATACCATTCAATCATTTCTAAATTTACAATACTGAAATACAGGTTAATACCTTATCTTTCCTTAATAAAAACAAGAACTCTTCTAATCCTATAAATCTGGCATTCCTCATAATGGCTACATCCATTGCTTGATACAACTGTAAATACAATATATCTGTTAGTGATGTTTGTCATAATTACTGACAACATTTATATGTACTGGGAATTCATAATTATTTGATGGTTACCAATGTTTGAGGATTTCATGGGTACTGCCATGATGAACCATCAAATTGAAGGTTGAACCAATAACAAATTGTCCTTAGGTTTGAATGTAGAATTCAGTAAAACCATGAAATTAGATATCCAGGGACATACAGACTTTGCTCAATCCACGAAAAATAGTACCCATGAAAATACAGGGGCGGATCTAGCCATTTTAAAAAGAGGGGTTCCCAACCAGAGTAAAGGGGGCTTTCATCTATATGCTCCCATTCAAATGCATTGATCGTCCAAAAAAAAGGAGGGGTTCCAACCCCCGGAACCCCCCCCCCCCCTGGATTCGCCACTGAAAATAAATGTATGTTCAATTCTTCATTTTATACCATTCAACCAATATCATGAATACATTGTGAAATGTCAGATTAACTCTTTCCATTCAATTCCAAAAAGATTGGACTTATTTGGTAATTTTTCAGTGAGACTGCCATCTAGATTTGAGAACCTTGAATGTTGAAAAAACACTAATGAGAATAACCTGATCCTTGTTATAATGTCAATAATACTCATTAGTGTCAGGATTTAGGATTGTCAATGTCAGTGGTCAGAGATTCTTACTCCTTGTTATAATGTCAATAATACTCATTAGTGTCAGGATTTAGGATTGTCAATGTCAGTGGTCAGAGATTCTTACTCCTTGTTATAATGTCAATAATACTCATTAGTGTCAGGATTTAGGATTGTCAATGTCAGTGGTCAGAGATTCTTACTCCTTGTTATAATGTCAATAATACTCATTAGTGTCAGGATTTAGGATTGTCAATGTCAGTGGTCAGAGATTCTTACTCCTTGTTATAATGTCAATAATACTCATTAGTGTCAGGATTTAGGATTGTCAATGTCAGTGGTCAGAGATTCTTACTCCTTGTTATAATGTCAATAATACTCATTAGTGTCAGGATTTAGGATTGTCAATGTCAGTGGTCAGAGATTCTTACTCCTTGTTATAATGTCAATAATACTCATTAGTGTCAGGATTTAGGATTGTCAATGTCAGTGGTCAGAGATTCTTACTCCTTGTTATAATGTCAATAATACTCATTAGTGTCAGGATTTAGGATTGTCAATGTCAGTGGTCAGAGATTCTTACTCCTTGTTATAATGTCAATAATACTCATTAGTGTCAGGATTTAGGATTGTCAATGTCAGTGGTCAGAGATTCTTACTCCTTGTTATAATGTCAATAATACTCATTAGTGTCAGGATTTAGGATTGTCAATGTCAGTGGTCAGAGATTCTTACTCCTTGTTATAATGTCAATAATACTCATTAGTGTCAGGATTTAGGATTGTCAATGTCAGTGGTCAGAGATTCTTACTAACAAGAGTACACTGATTACCAATCTTAATTCTTTAATTGTTGTACTTTAATATTAAAAGTAGCCAAATTGTTCTCAATATCATAACCCCTCAGGAATATTTATTAAAGTAGGGAGGCCAACAACCTAACTTTATTGGCGCTTTGAATTTGAAAAAAAAAGTGATATATATCTTTTAGCTATCAATTTTCAGATGCTTAGAAGTCATTTGTTTATCAATTTTCAAATTAAGCTTATAGCCTGGTGCACTAATCTTAATTGCCTTGTTTTTCATGTCATCCTGTAGCATTCACTATCTAACATGTCTACAATTGTTTTCAACTGATTCAATTATTATTCTGGGTAGAGCATTTGGTAAATCATTAGTTTTTAACCAACAGTTATAACTTGTTACCTTATATAGGTATTAGTAATAGTACATTTTGATCATATGTTTCAAATAATGTGCTATTTCTTTTCTCTTCATAAAGATAAGGAAATGGGGTAGGACTGACAATGAAATAACTATCCACATTTTTACAAAGAAAGGGGATGTACACAACCACAAATGTATCAATACCTATGATCTCAGAGAAGTAACGGGAATTTATAGATCAGATTCTTACATCAAGTTACATGTACTTCCTATATATCTGACAAAATAATGACCAGATTTTTTAAAGAAATTTCAATTCTTTCAATTTTTAAATTTTGGCTTACATAAATGGCTCTTATCATAACATCTTCCATATGGAAGATTGGTCAACTGCAAAAACAGAATAACATCTTGGGAATCAAAGTGTCCATACATGAATAACACCAAAGGTAGATCAATGCAATTACATAAAAGCAGACATTTCTAGGAAGGATAAATATAGATTCTAACACTGCATCGAGTGTGATACAATATTTAGCCACTGAAGAGTTAATTTTTCAAACTTAAAACATGAGGCTTGCTGAGAGTTTTAAATATTCAATATTTAACTGTTAAAAGAGAGTGGATAAATATCGTATAGCATAAGACCTAGTGGTGGAATATATTTCTCTAATGATTCACTTTAGACAATATGAAGACATTATCTTCATCCTTCTTTTTGAACGACCTGCAAAAAGATGTGTTCTTTCTACAGGACACCATCAAGCAAGGTCATATTGTTTCATGATGTCACAATAGGAATTTCAGAAGAAAGTGATATATTTTGATTCATAATCAAATCATAACCAATAAAGAACAGAGATCAAACAAACCACACGTTGATAAAATATAATCAACAGGTAAGAAAAAATTGAGTAAGAATTAGAGAAGTCAGGGTAAATACCAAAGAAATCATCTGTTGTTTGACAATCTCCTCCACCAGGACTGCTGTATCATACAATGGCTTCCTACAGTCTCCAAAACCATACCTAGAAGTAGACAAAATAAATACAATTCATTACAAGTTACATGGTTGATTTTAGTTTGTTTAATGTCCAGTGGCAAATACTTCATTATATTCAGGATAATATTAACCTTTTGCTGATTCTTGGTTGACACACTCAGAAAGTTTAATTATGCTTTGAAACTTTTTAAATTAAATAAAACTTAGCTAGCATGACATTCAATTCTATAGTTCTGTTCAACATACATTTTTCAGTGAAAATAATTGTGAAGATACTAAATTTATATCCGGCTAATTCATTTTTTTTTTAAATTATATTTTCCTTGTCTATTAATTTTATATTAAGAAGAAAATTTCAGCACTCTCTTAACAAATAATTTTCTCTTTTTTATCTCATTTCAAACTAACAACTATAACACCTAAAAAAAAAATCCCAGATAAAGTTCAATGCCAATGAAATACAATTCCTTTTTTATTAGAACATATGATATTCCAATGCCACATTTATAGTGTGATTTTTATTTATTTGGCAAGTTGTTTACACAGTGTTATATTCATATTAAAAATTAATGAAGATAATATAATTGTCAAATAAAATACTAGAAATGAAATTGTTGTGACTTTTTTATACAGTACATGCAAATGACTTTTTCAATGGTTTAATATGAACCTCTTGTTGACAAGAGAACTGGGAAGGGAGGGTTGAGATTTCATAAAACATGTTTAACCCACCCCACATTTTTGCACTTATCCCAAGTCAGGAGTCTCTATCCTTTGTTAGTCTTGTATGTGATTATGTGTTTTAATTTTTAATGAGTTCATTTATATGTTCTGATTGAGGAGTTTAGTATGACATCCATTTTAACGGAACTAGTACACATTTATGTTTAGGGGCCAGCTGAAGCCCAGGTACAGTTACTGGATTTTTAATTGCTGTGTTGAAGACCCATTTAATATAGCCTTTGGCCTTGTTCTTTTGTTTGGTCAGATTGTTTGACACATTCCCAATTTCCATTCTCAATCTAACTTAAGATACTTATTGTAAAAAGATGTTTCCTTCACATCTAGTCATCTTATTTTGGATTATAAATGGCCTACAATAGGTATAAGGAGATTGCCAACAGTGAAGAAGTAAAGGGTAATTCATAATGTCGAAAAATACCGAAATATTTATTTTCATATGAGCTTTTGTATTGCTCTTTTTTCTTTGTTCCCTATCTCTTTTCTCTCAATTCTTTCTTTTTTCTGTCCCGACCTTTTTTCTTTACATCTTTCTTATATAACTTAAAATCAAATATATATGTATACTGATGATGACCAGGGAGACAAATTTTCCCAAAAACCAATGTAATTACTACGAAGGAGTTGAAAATTGTACTATTAGTTCAGGTAGGATAGATTGTGGGCAACTTTATAGTGTGGTATATTGTGTCACTTGTTTCAGAAGGCCACCTATAAGTACATGAAATTGGTCAATCTGTTAGCAAATAAATACAGCATTTTTAACTGACATTTATCATGTTTATGCTCTAACTTTCTGGTATACTGTTACAATGAAGGATATGAACAGAACACCCAGCAAAACATTTTGACTCAAAATGATGACTAAATACCATACCAGATCTGTATAAATTCTATACTGTACAATCCAAAAGGAAGTTAAATGAACAATAATGCTTAGCTTACATAGTGTAGAATATATTATTAAAATACCTCTATATCTGTGGTTGGCAATAGAGAAATGTCAAATTCAGAAATAGGAGACTGGTAAAATTGACTTTTGATTTTTTTTCTAAATAAAGGAGAAAATGTAGGTTTATTTGACATTTTATATAGCTCTTTATATTCGTAGCGCATGCACAAAGTGTCCCATTTCGCATCATGGGGGTCTTCTTTGAAATATCATCCCTATTTAGCAAACATCAAAATGTACCATTATGACATATATAAGACAGCCTTTTGATGAATACATTTCTTTTTAACATTGCCTTAGTTTCTGAGATGACCTTTAAACACATTGATTTTATGAAACTAAATTCTACTAATCTTTTAAACCTTATACTGACAGTTAATACAGACAAATACGTCCCTTACTATAACAACTAATCTTAAATGTAGGCAGAATTTTGGAATTCTTCTATTCATAATCCTGTTCTAGTTTTTCAGACAAATTATGACAATGTATTTCAGAGCAATAAAACAGACAAGTAACTTAATGAAATAACAGACTCAAATCTGCTTCAAGTAAAAATCAATGTACTTAATAATTACAGTGATGGAAACTTAAACGCTGCGTAAATCAAACCAGTACAACTGTACTTCACTACTAAAAATACTTCACTCTTTTAGTACTGAAGCAATATTCAACGAGAAAGCGGGATTCAGTTTTATTGTGTGGCAACAATATATTTCATACAAAAATCAGCTTGTAATGATATATAAAATTGCAATATATAAAGTTTCAAAGTTAGGTGACTTCATCATTGACACAAAATATGCTGTAAAGTCTTCTGACATTTTTGGTCTAAACAGACAGTGTAGTCTAAACATTATTGCCCTGTTATATTATCTCTATAATGGTTCAAAGATGTTGAACAATTTTGTCCAAGTGAGCTGAATTAGAGAGCTTGTGTTGCTCACCTTGGTCTATGTATACATATTCAACAACCAGATGCTCAGCAGGACGCAGCTTTATACGACTGCAGTGATCTAACCCTGAACAGTTGGGGCAAGTATGGCCACAACATTCAAGCTTGATACAGCTCTGAATTTGGATTGTGATTTAGTAGTTGAAACATCAGGTTTCTGACACAGAATGAATGTGGTCTAATGAACTTAAAAATAATTTTTTTGCTATTGAGCAATACACTATGCTGTTGAATATTAATCCCCTCAAAAAAAATATTTGTAGAAAAATTCTTTTTAATTTCTGAAATCTGAAATGAGAAAAATTTCCACCCCAACCGGCCACCCCCCTTCCACATTTTTTTTCTCACCTCCCCTGTTTTCTTATTAAAAAAATAATCTCAATTCAAATTTCTAATGGAGTTGGCAACAATAACTACTCATTTAAATACATCATAAAATATTAAAATATAACATAAAATATTAAAATATAAAATGACGTCAGTCATGGTTAAAATTAATATTAATAAACAGTCACTTCTAAAAATAAATTAACAGCTACGTACACATCTCAAAACAATCATCATTTCTTAATACAAAATTTTCAGGCAGTGTAAAGGTACCAGTCTTGTATTACAACTCCAGTTTCCGGTGCATGTCAAAACATGGAGGGAAACAAAATAGTGCATTTTTTTCTGAATTTTTTTCTGAACTCAATTTTTTCTGTTTGATTATAGGTTTATGCTGAATTGAAACATATATATAGACTTGCATCTTTTGAAGGATATCGATTCAGGAAAGTGGAAGGATATCATGTTTACTGGAAGTGGTGCAGCCTAGTAAAAATAGCAAACAGAAAGTAGAAAAAAAATGTTTTGACTTCAGGATTACGTAACTTTTTATTCTTCGTGGCAAGACCCTCTTTTTTTTGGATTAAATCACAATTTCACATAAGTACATTCATGATATGAACATGAAAAAAAATTTCTATGTAGCATTTTTTATTTTTTTATTTTCAAAGATCAGCTGTTTTGCATGTAAGCCTATGGAGCAGTCAATTACAAGACTGCAACCTAAAGGAGTAATCAAGTAATCATACATATACATAACAGTGTTCTTTTTTTAATTGGATTACCTCCCCTTCACTGCTTTTAAATTTTCTAAATTGTCCTTTAACCAGAAAACCCCTTGTTTCCCCCCTTTTTTTGTCCCTAATTGCTTGATGATTTGAACCATACCCCTATCCCCCCTAACCATCCCCTTGTAGTATGGAAACTTGTGGTATAATATCAGAGATATGTATACACTTAAACACTGTTATTGACTGAAAACTGAAAAAAAATGCTTATTTTGGCCCCTTTTTTTGGCCCCAAATTCCTACACATTTGGGACCATAACCCAAAATCAATCCAAACCTTCTACCTGTGGTATTAAACATTGTGGTACAATTTCAGAGCAATTGAAATGCTTATTCACAAGTTGATATCCTGAAAGTAGAAAAATACTTGCTTTGGGCCCCTTTTTCCAAAACGGTAGGAACCATCTTCCCAAAATCAATCCCAACCTTACTTTTGAGGTATTGAACCTTTTTATAAAATTTCATAGAGATCCATTCACTTAAACTTTCTCTCTGTATCTTCAATACAAAAGAGGGTTAAAAAAAAACCTCATTTAAGGGCAATAATGCTACTATAGAGAGTAACAGTCTACTAACTTTATCAGCAAATTTTGACTTGTTAGTATATCTTGCCCTGCTAATAATAACTATTCATTTAAATACATCATAAAATATTAAAATGTAAAATGACATACAGTTGTGGTTAAAATTAATATTAATGAATAGAAACTTTTAAAAAAAAATTCAGCTAATCAACTCAAGACAATCATCATTTTTTAATACATAATTTTCAAACAGTGTAAAGTGTAAAGGAGGTAATAAAACATGTATAAATAACAGTATTCTTTAAATTTAGACGTTTAATAAAAAAAAAAACATGTTTTTCCACCTTTTTTGCCCCTAATTGCTAATGGATTTAAGCCATAACCCCTCAAAACCATCCCTTTGTAGTGTGGAAGCTTATGGTATAATTCCAGAGAGATTTATACACTTAAACACAAGTCATTGACTGTAAATTACAAGTTATTGTCTGGAAACTAGAAAATGCTTGTTTTTGCCCTTTTATGGCCCCTAATTCCTGCATGAATGGTACAATAACCCCAAAACTCGATCATAGCCTTCTTTTTGTGATATGGAACTTTGTGGTACAATGTCAGAGAGATCCATACACTAACACATAAGTTATTGTACATAAACTACAAAAAAATGCTTTTTTTTGCCACTTTTTGGCCCTTAATTCCTAAACAGTTGGCACAATAACCCCCAAAATAAACCCCAACTTTCTACTTGTTGTATTAAACATTGTGGTACAATTTCAGAGTAATTAAAATACTAATACACAAGTTAATATCCTGAAGTAGAAAAATGCTTGTTTTGGGCCTCCTTTGGGCCCTTAATTCCTAAACTGTTTGAACATGATGATGATCATCCCCAAAAGCAATCCCAGCCTTCCTTTTGAGGTATTGAACCTTCTTATAAAATTGCAAAAAGATCCATTTACGTAAACTAAAGTTATTGTCCGGACACCAAATGTGTTTTTGGACGACGCGGATGCTGACAACAACATCATAACATATATATGATGCAAAAACATTTTTTGCGGTTGTATAAAAATGAAAAAATAGTAAAATTTGTCATTTAAGGGCAATATAATTAAAGATCTATATAAAAATTGTTGGAGAGGTTTGTTGTATTAAGAATGTCAAATATTCTCTCTTTATAACAGTTTTCAAAATAGCAGACAAAACTTGCATTTTATGTCTATGTTTAGTTTTAAGCCATGTCTGCCATCTTGGTTAGTGTCTGTCACACAGTGACATACTTATTAAACTGAAGAGACCCCAATGATGATTGTGGCCAATTTTGCTTAAATTTGGCCCAGTTAAGTTTCAGATGAGAAGATTTTTGTAAAATTTTAAAGACAAGGGCAGAAGACAGACGCCAAGTGATGAGAAAAGCTCACTTGGCTCTTGGGACAGGTGAGTTAAAAAAGGTCATAAAAACCTTGAAAAGTCCAATATTTTTTATTGTAAATTAGAGCACCATCAAAATTTGCCATCAGACCTGAGACATAGAGATATTGAATGCACAGGTCTGTATTAGGTTTGGTTACATGTACTTAAATTATAGTGATAATTTTATTTATTTGTGAAGAATTCTCATAGAAAGTAACAGCCTTTTATGTCTCATTGTAAAAGCAGCAGACAATTCTCCCTAGGGGTATATAATCAGGAAATATCTACAAATATTACACAGAACACTGCAATGAATAAATCAATCTTATTAATATCAGATCTGATGGTTACAATTTATTTCAAAATATTCATTAATTTCAATAAAAAATCTGCAGTTTTCTCTCCCTAAATGGCAGCTGCATTTCAAATGCTAAATTGAAAAAAAAAATTAATGCGCAAAATAAAATAAAAAAGAATAATTAAAGTTAACAAAGGTGTTGCATCATAAAGGATTCATGATATATAACATCTTTATAGTATCATAAAATACTAAATCATTTAGGGGACTATTGTTATTGTAAACAGTATTGTATTACGAATTATACAATTACTATTTGACTGTCCCTTTTGTATCTTTAACCCCGCCTTTACAACATATATTTAATATTGTATTTACAAATGAGGATGCACTTTGATCACGTGAAGACCCTATGATGAATATTTCTGTATTACAGCAAGAGTTAAACCTGTACTGACCCATACTCAAACATTATCAAGTATCAGACCAAATCATTGGGAAGTGGCTACACTTATAGTCCAGTCAATCTAGCATAAATTTGACCCTAACCTGAAAGTAATTGCAACAGAAGATTTTTAAGTTTTATATCTTTAGCATTATACCCCAAATATACACAGAAAAAAGTCCCATAAAATCTTACTTGAGGAAGACTAAAAAAATCACCATTTAAAATTCCTATGGAGATTTGAATTAAAAGGGGAGATAACTCTTGCAAAAAAGGCAGAAATATCAATAAAAATTGATACAAAAATTATAACTTTATCGCTTATATTCATCAGAATGTATTGATTCTTGATTTTTTGGTGGTCTTTAGAGTATAACAAACAACTCTTAAGGTGTTTTCATATCTTTTATCAAGCTATAATCCAGATTTCGTAATTCATTAGTTGACCATTCATTCAATTTTTCAACATGTCAAGGTAAAGAATCTCAAATTTAATAAAAAATAATTAAGCATGTATTCTTCTTTTTGTGGTTTAAAGTTTCTTTAGATAAGTAAGATGCTGTAAAAAATATAATATATATATATATATATATAAACAATATCAAGTTTTCACATTATTTTTTCAAAATGGTCACAAAGCTTCAAATTTGCTTTTTCTTTAATGAAAAATGCACGAATAAAATAAAACTACCCATAATACTTCGGTTTTGTTCATTTCATGAGCAGAAGATTAAATAATTTAGTAAAATACAAACATATAACCCCATAAAAGTATCATATTTTACATAAATTTCAAGAAAATCAACCAAAAACTGACCTAAAAAAGACTCATTTTTGCAGAGGTATCTCCCCTTCCAATGTTAGTTTCCATAGGAAATTGAAAATGCTGATTTTGAGCTTCCGTCAAGTTAGATTTTATGGGACTTTTTTCTGTGCATATAAAGGGCATAATGCTATAGATTAGAACTAAAACATTTCCTGTTGCAATTAGTTTGAGGTTAAATCTTAGTTTGACTGGACTATTAGGCAAAAAGAAAAGTATGTAATTTCATTTTGAATGGTTTCTTTTGTTGTACCTATTAGACTCAGTCTTCTTTTAAACTGAGTTTTACTATGTGTTTGTTTAATCTACATTGGCTAGAGGTATTGACACGTTCCCCATTTCCATTCTCATTTTGATTACAGGTAGAAACTGAACCTCATCAAACTGCAGACCAAATAAAAAATCATTCACTTTCAAAGATGCTAGGAAAACATGAGCAAACATTTTCTTCTTAGGTCTTTCAGATGGATTGAGTCTAGCAGTTACTATTTATGTGGCAGATAAAAACCATTGCAACTCTTTATATAAACTCTACACAGTTGAATATACAAGCAAAAATATCTTCTAGATATGAACTCTACACAGTAGAATTTACAAGCAGAAATGTCTTCCGAGACTTCTGACACAAATCATACAAAATGTACTGCAGCAAAATCTAATTGATGAACTGTATACCTGTACCACCTATATACCTAAATGATGTACAGCTCTAACTAAAATCAATAAGGCTGAGAAATGAAAACCTAATTATTCTGTCAAAAGTACAAATTCATTGACAAAGAAAAGCCTTTCAGAACTAATTTCCCACAATAGATTTCACGCCATTAACTGACCTTCAATGTCCGACACAATAACATTATCTATGTCAGTGGCAGCTTAAACAAACAGTTATAAGGTATTGCCAATAGTCATCATTAATTCTAGCCCTTTCATTTTTTTTTATCAATTAAACATTTCATACTTCATGGGTTATATATATATATATCATTAATAAAAAATATATGCTATTTATCTACATGCAGAATCAATTATTAAATTGAAATGTAGCTTAGCAAATTACATATAGATTTTAAATCAATACTATTCCGTAATCTTAACTTTGGCTGTTGGGAGCGACTGACACAGTTTCTACCCTGATTCCAGCCCACACTGTAACAATAATACAGTCAACTCCACTCCTTAATGCATCTTTCCTTTGAACCAGAGACTTCAACGGCTACAAGACACATATCACATCATAGTGCGTAAAAGGGAGTCAATGGGAGAGAATGCATTTATATATACTGCACCTACTGCACCAATGCATCATGCAACTAAACATTTGGTAAGTTAAAACTTTTTTCATCATCATATGTCACTTAGCTCCAAATTTTCCATTGCATTTAATGATTTATTTGCAACATGAATTTTTTATACTTTTTTCTACCAGTTTAAATTGATATGTACTAACATATACAATACTGTTGGGGGAATATAATTGTTTGAATAGGGCAAAAGTAATGAGTGAAGATTTATACTGGATATAAATCAATACATACACTGATACTTTCAAATGTCACAGGTCTTTTTCTGAAGCTTATTTGTGGGCGAGGACATTTTACACTTTATCTTCATTTACTGCTATTTATTGAAATAAGCCAACAGGCTTCAGATTTTGATTGTCTGAAAATCATCACAACATGAACAAAAACATGTGGCTATTAAATTGACTCAAGTGTATCTATGCATTATATAAAAATATGGTTTCAATATAAAAAAGAAGATATGGTATGATTTCCAATGAGACAACTCTCCACGAAAGACTAAATGACACAGAAATTATCAACTATACGTCACAGTATGGCCTTCATCAATGAGTAAAGCCCTTTTTTTATGAACTTTTAGGTCACCTTTAAAACATAATACAAATTTTAACAAAGATTGAATTTCTGAATGCAGCAGATCTATTGGTACTTGGTAAACATCTTTGATGTTATATGGCTCAAATTGGTCAATGGTGAAACCAGAAGAACACAATAATGCATTGAGCAAAAAAGCCAAAAGGTCTTGTCCATATTGTAAGGGTACAACACTAGTTTTTGTTCTGGAATAATTGTCAACCTATAAATCTTGGAAACATCAAATCTCTGCACAGAGATTGATTAATTGTTGGTTGCTAAATGTCCAGTGGCAAATATTTCATGCCTGTTCATGGCGATACACAGAGAAGCTTGCATACACTCACAACAATTCTGATTCAATTATTACTGCCTGTTTGCACATTTTGCTAAATTCTTCTTCAATTAGATAAAGTACTGTAGAACTATCTTCAAATATCAATGGAGATTTATCTTAAGGGAGAAAAATAGAGTAGGCCATTCATTTTGACCTCAATGCAAAGCAAAAAAGAAACTGATGAAATTTTTGTTGGTCAAAATTTTTTGGTCATCCCTAAGGAGAAAAAAGCAATGAAAATCTCAGTAACCTAACATCCCATTTTTAAATACAATGAAGTTTGATTCTCTGACAAAAATATTTCCTGTCTCAGTTTCAGAACAGATTCTACATTTTAGATGCACTTTCAGTTGGAAATGCAAATCTAAAATGTACTTTTGTGAGCATTTAAATAATTTAAATATAAATAGCTGATGTATGTTTGGGGTTTTTCTTTAAATCTTTAAAAAAAAAAAAAAAGTTTCTCAGTTTGCACTTTTAATCTCCTTTTTCCTCTACCAATAATTTGCATACCATCTCTGGTGTATTATCGCAAATGACGAAATGCTAATCTAAAATGTACTTTTGTGAGCATATAAATAATTTTTATATAAATAGCTGATGTATGTTTGGGGTTTTTCTTTAATCTTAAAAAAATAAACAAAAGGTTTCTCAGTTTGCACACTTTTAATCTCCTTTTTCCTCTACCAATAATTTGCATACCATCACTGGTGTATTATCGCAAATGACTATTTACAAATGCAGGAAACATGTTTCCAACATACTACACCAATCAGGTAACTCTTTTATTGCTGCATTTCAAGGTATGCAAAAACCTTCATAATAATTAATTCATATCTTGTGCTAAGGGAGGTAAATCCTTGTTATTTTTAATACTTTGAACTTATATGACCCTGGATTAATATTGTTTGATATTACATAACAAGCGTGTTTTTAATGAACTGAAATTTGACATTAGAGTAACATAAACATATCACTCATACAAATTTAATGCATAAGAAATCTATTTTCTTCGAAAAGACGAAAACAAAAGGTGATCAATCATTAATTATTACAGTAATTTGAATCAATTAGACAGAAGGCCTTTTATTGAAAACTTGTTTCTACGATGACAGTTCATTAAAAATAGAAACAATGAGCAATATGTTCAACTATTATAGTGCTGAATTAAAAAATTAACAACAGAAAGCTTCATTAATAACTTTTAAAAAAAAGACGTCAAAATAATATTGTTTCAGGCATTTCATTTAATAATGAACATATTAATTACTTCTTAATTGATTGATTATGGAATAAATTATTTTTATATAATTTCTATTTAATTCAACTGTAATAAAGAGTCATGAAATATAAATTCATAGTCATATGTATTTGATACAGACATAAACACAAAAGTTTGAAATATGAATTTGAATCTTTCCCACAGTTTAAGTTATAAGTACATGTACAATGTATATGTTTCTTTTTGTTAATTAATTGACAGATTTATAGAAATTTAATGATTCTAATATATACATCAACAACAAGTCTACAGCAATGTAAAAATAAAATGATAAAACCTGGAGATATATAGTATCCTAACTACCTGTTAGCCAATGACTAAGCCCCATATAAAAACCACAAGGCAGTTTTGGACACTCCTAGAACATATTATACAGTAAATACTCCTACCCTTTCTGACCCTTATTTCATCCAGCAAATCACTCAACCTCATACCGATTAAATCATATTGTGTGATCAACTTTTTTCAAATTTTAACACAAAAAGAGGAGTGAAGAAGACAAATTTGCAAAAATGGCGGGATGATTTGTAAATTGTAAAACAGGAAAACCACAGGAATCTGTTTGCATCATATTTACATCGAACATACAACAGAACTTTATTGTGAACCTAATCCATGATTATTCATCTTAGAGAAATTGTGTATCTATGTTGTAAAACTTGAGGACCACATTTTTAACTTCTGACTTTTCAATCACTCTACGAGCCTCCATATTGTTTTGGACAAAACATAACTGGATGATTACACAGGCAAAAGTGCAAATTGCATGGGATGAGCTGTCCCTTTTTGCCAGTAGGATTATAACAAAATGGAGTCATCTTTCTCAAACTGATAACAAGGATATCAAAGTCCATAAACAATTTCTAACAAGAATATACTTGCTTTTCCTGCTTTGTGTGTCCAGGATGTTCTCTCACTAAGTAAATAACTTTTTTTGAAAAGTGAAAATTTGAAAATTTTGGAATAACTCCTTTGTTCAACTGTAAATAAAAATGATGGAAGATTTATCCCTTCTGGACCCTGACGAAACAGGTAAGCTTTTAATGATGAATATAATTCTAAATAAAAATATTCTTCTTTTTTACTTGATTATGTAACACAAATATAATTATAAATAACAGCGGATTGTGATACATGTACATGTACGTTCTAAAGTTTGATATTTTATCATAGTGATCGTCTCGTGATAAATTCTTCCATTTTAAACCATTCTGCATTGTCAGCAAAAATCCACATTATCTGTTTACCAATGTTGCCACAAATTAGAAAGACATTATTTTTTTTCAATTTTTTTCTTTGATTTCCTTTGCCAATAATTTTTTTTTCAATTTTATATATTTATTGATAATTTTGAAAACACTAAATATTTTTTTTTTATTATAGATAGTAAGCTTTATTCTAATGTAGTTGTTAATTTTAAAACACATGAACCCACATAACAGAAATAAACCACAAATTCCAACTTTTACATGCTTGCTTTTATGCTTTGATGGAACTGATCTTGCTTATTCATTTGTGGCTAACCATTTTATAATAGTGCTTTCAAAAAAATTTAAAAGCAAAGCATGATAGACCACAAATAATTACTGAAAAGTGGGGCGCAAAATCCAAATTAGTTTCAACAAAGACTAAAATTTTAGAGTATTTGCCTAAATATTGCAATTATATTATATAAACATTTATTGTTATACAATGTATGTTCTAATATTTAGAAATAAATTAATGATTTTCACTTATTATTCACAGATTTTATTGATTTTTTTTATCATAAAACAATCAATATAGAATAACACAATAAAATAACAAATAAGTCTTCAAATAAATTAATGTTATTGATTTCAACTAAATTAAATAATACAAATTTCAGTAATATGTTAATGAATAAATTCATTTATATTTTCAAAAGTTTTTTGTTCCACCAATGAAAACTTGCCACCATGATATATAGGAAATGTAGTTGTGGAAAGTTGTTGTAAACACAAACAACCGTAAAACTTTTCTGGTTCAAAACAGGAAAAGCCCTTTTTTATTTTTTCTCAACAAATAAAAAAATTTAAGGACATACAAAATTATGTAAATATAACTTCCAGAATAAAATCTGGTAAAAAAATTACCTTTCCTTTTTTTGTTGTATAAATTTTTTTTCCCTTCTTTCCTCAGACGACACATAAAAATATCAGAAACAAAGCTTTGGGTAAATGAATTTAAATATCACAGCAATTTTTTGAAATTGATGTTTAATCTTGAAATTATCTTTTTAGAATTCTACATGCTTTATTAATATACTAATATTCAAAAAATAAATAGAAATTAATACAAAGCCGCAAAAAAGTTAGTTAAAACAAATAACCCTCTAGATCTGCATTTACTTTCTAAACATGCAAGCATTATACAGGAAGATTTAGAGGTCTTTGAATAATATAGAGCTGATTCCTCCAAATATGGACACTTGATATCTGGGTTCATATTGAATTACAGTAATGCATCATGTTAACTGCAATGCATGTTTAAAAATATGATATCTGTTTAATTCTTCAGCAAATAACCCTCTAGATCTGCATTTACTTTCTAAACATGCAAGCATTATACAGGAAGATTTAGAGGTCTTTGAATAATATAGAGCTGATTCCTCCAAATATGGACACTTGATATCTGGGTTCATATTGAATTACAGTAATGCATCATGTTAACTGCAATGCATGTTTAAAAATATGATATCTGTTTAATTCTTCAGCATAATTCTTCAGCATAATACGTTGATAAACTGACAGAAATAAATTTCCTTTCAGATTGGAAGATGTATGAATCATACATATTTTGCAAAATCCATGTACATATTGAATTTCTTTTATGCAAATTTGATCTTACTGTTTGTTTATACATTTCAAAATTACGAAGCTAATCTCCAAAATTTCTTGACTTGTTATCTCAAATTTACTTGGTGTATTTTTAATTTTTTTAAAATAAATAAAGTTAAGGCTCAGATGTCTACTACACATTAATATATTACCTTTGCATCTAAACCAATTAAATTCTATGTAAGATTTTAAAAAGAGAGTGGTAATTTGGCAGATGAAAGAGACTACGTTGTCAGGACAAAAAGATGCCATCCTAAAATTGTCATATGTTCTATAAACACCCATCACTTAAAACAGAATTATTTTTTTAGGTAGCTTTGTCCCAGTTTCATTTTGCAACAAAATAAGCAGATCCCAATGTTTTTTGGTCAACTCATATAAACCCAACTAATTTAGGTAACTTTTAAGCAACAAAACAGCGTTAAGTTTTGAAACGCCATACAGGAATAGTCTTTAGCTGGTTCTGTATTTTTAAGTCACTCACAGAAATTTACAAAGCACAATTAATGGAAAGGGAAACTAATTTATTTGGTGTCAATATGGTCACTTAAGCAATCAAGATCCCAATGTATTTTTTTCTCTACACATTAAATCCATGTTTTAATTATTAAACATTTGGCCTTAAATCAAGTCCTTATGCCTACCCTACATCTAATCACATATGACTATGAGCACATAAAACAACAAAATTGTGTCATATCTGAGCAATTAACCATTAAATAATGTATATTAAACTAGAAATAGCACCAAGAATTCATAGCAGCTCATTGTGGGATTAGTACAAGGCTGAATGTGGTATGTTAGCATTTGGCATTCACGTCATTTCACCTAACTTAATGCTAATTTTAGTCCCTTCTAAACTAGGATGACAAAATAAATCTGTTACTACTAAATTTTTTATTGGTTGTTCTGGCATGCATTTCTGGCAATAAAAATCTTTTAGTGTGCAACAATATTTCCACAAAACTCTTCTTCCCTATATTTTTTACCATGCTTATTATGTTATTTTTTTTTATTAAACAAATTGCAATATTTCACAAGATTTCAGTGTCTATACATCTCTAATATTTTAATTAGTATATTAAAGAATTATTATATAATTATCTCCCCTTCTACTAATATCAAATATATATCCATGTAAACCTGTTCTTCATCGAACTGATTGCAACAATGTCAATATTCAACACAGTTATCCTTTATTCCCTATTATATAATTATTTTTTTTATTAAAATTGAAAAAAAAAACGTTGATCTTTCACATTTCATTAGAGATTTGTTTATTTTCAAGAAGGTACACTGGTTAGCTCCCTTGTTTGGGCCAGGTTTGTGGACATTTAATTCTCCATGCTCATACATGTCATATGGCACACATTTCGGTAAATCATTAAAAAAATTATCTTTAAAAACAAACAGTGAAATTTTGTGTTTTTTTAACTGTACAAAGGCACCATATCTCCTGGTTTGCTTACAGCCTTGTTCTACAATTATTTGTATAAAAGTTCATAACGTGATAGCAGCTTCCAGGATGTATATTATACTGAAAAACAATCCAATCTGAACCCCACACCATTATATGTTAAATATAACAGTAATAAACAAAGATATTGAATTGACATTTGATTTAGCTCAGGAATCTCATCTAGATCAGTACTTTGAGTAAATATCTTTACTCCCTTTTTTCCATAGATAAAGAGTTCCTTTAAACTTTTCACCACATCTTAAATTTAGGAGTAATATACACAACTGTTATCTCTTCTATCACTTTTTGACATGATTCCAACTAGTTGCACTTAGACTATGCACTTTCAACTTACATTTAACTAGAGAAAGAATTATTTCTAAAAATAACTTTCATACTTGAAAGATGGTTTTCCCCTTGCATTATTGTTTAAAATGAAAGCTGCACCTACACAATCAAGGTCACAAAATAATTGTCAGACTGCACTAACAGTTCAGGCACCTACTTCCAGAATTCTACCTCCTACCAAAAGACCTTGAATGCATTTTATAAAAAGATAAATATCTTCTCTCTCTAAGTACATTGTGACAATCCCCCAAATACATTACATGCATCATTAACACAATCCAAGTATGAATCAACAGAATAAAACCACACTTAAATAAAACAATTTACTAATATATCTACCACATACTTAGATCTGCATAAATTGACCAAAATATCAATGCACTTACAAAAGGTTAAAGGTCCTCTACGGGATATTCAAATAAAATCTTTTCAGTTCAGTAAGGGAGACGCTCCCTTATTTTGACATTCTCAAAGGTAGTATAAAGTAATCATATTACCTGAGAAATTTACAAACAAATTACAAGGATATCAAACAAAATAAATTGTTTGGAAAAAGTGGACAAATCATCCATATCAGTTGGAATAGAATGAAATATGAGTAGCATTAATTCAATGTAGGTTATTGTTAACTTACAATCCTAAACTCAGCTCAATTACATTAAAAATACTTTTGGAATTTTATTTTCCTGCTCTACATATTTCCACTGTGTTATTGGTCCCCTTTCTTATAACACAAAATAGCATCTTTGCCATTTTTGCAAACTCTGCGCCATTTTTGCAAACTCTGCATACTCATTAACATTGTTTATATCATATAATGGATATGGCTTCTATTGAATAAAACTTTCTTATTGATAATGATTATTCTGTCACTGTTATACTTCATATCATATTTTGTGTTCCTACTCAAAATTTAAGATTCTTATGGTATTCAAATATACTCAGCTAATACTTAGTCCTAGCCTTGTGCTGTATAAGCACTTCCCTTTTGTAAAAGTTATCACAAAGAATAATTGTTTACTAGTAGTGACTGACTTAAACATTTCATTGTTTCTCAGTAGCAGCACTGTAAAGTGTTTGAACCTAGACATAGTGCAAATAGCATAATATGCATGCTATCCAACAATCCAAGTCAAATGTACAGAAAACTGTAGCTGACTGTCCTAATGAACTTGGTAACCTTCTTAAGAGACACACCAATCTGTTATGTCATAAAGTACTTGTTCCAGTATTAAACACAACCTAATCCCTGCCCTGAACCTCTATCTGGTTCCCAGTACAGAATGACACTGTTATACAACAGACACTCACTGAACTTGTTTTGTATCTCATAAATTACATGCAACATCTATTTAACAAATCCTTGTTTACAACCTTTTAATTACTTTAACTTATGCAAACTTTCCCTGTTTTGTAAGTATTTTTTCTAGGGCCATCTTTTCTCTGTTTTCACTGTCAAATCATATAAATTAACAAATAAATTTATGTCTTCTTTTAAAGGTCATCACCGTTACCAGTAATTAATATCATGCATATCATAAATTTTATGCAAATTAAATAAAAAAGTGTTTTCCCTGATTAAATAACATCTGAACAACTAATATAGCTATGTCATGTTATATTATAATATATATACCATACATTATCTCATATTTTATATAAAAACTGCATGTGGCTTCCAAAAATAAACCACAGACCAGACAAACAAAATACTGTATAAAACTGTTGAACAGGATCTACTATGTTACTATAACTAGAAATCTTTTTTTTTTTAATTTATTATATAGTTGGACAAATTTTTCACTTATCTTTTTATATCTTGACAATCTGCTTCTAAAATCTACTTGTACAATGTATGTACTTAATCAGTCCATTACAGAAATCAAATTAGTAATATTGTATCACAATCTTAATGGTCAAGTAACTATTGGCTTTTCACTCTCTTCTAAAATAGAATAAAATGATTATGATTTGATTTTAGACATGTCAACCACACCAAAAGAGCAATAGTTTTCCCTTACCCCAATTATATTGTTTATCAGATCTGGTAAAATCAAGTGCAGTTTGATATTGGTTTTGTCAGCAATAAGCCACTATCAAGTGGAGTAAGTCCTATTACATCTAGCAGTAAATTTCTAGAATTTCTTTTTTACTGAGTGAATAAAATATCTTAAATTGATTAGCTTCATGTATAATTAATATTGCCAAATTATCAAATTTTTAAGTGTATCTAAAATTCAGCAAATTGAAAACTCAAAAACATATGACACTTCCAAGTAATGCCTGAAGCAAGACATAGCCCAGGGCTTTGAGTGGGAAAATAATTCGCAGATCTAAACTAAAATAGAAGTTGCACAACTTCATCTCCTTTTGAAGAATCTGTACAAGTTTGTTGAAATTCTGTATAGTTGTTTTCAAGGAGTTATGTGAATTAACACAAAATGAGAGATGGGTGACATGGATGACAATGCAGACTGATGACAATTCAGACAGACAATGCAGGAGGCATTGAAGTTATTCCAATAAGTCCCTGGCTGCTTTGCTCCTGGACAACACAATTAGTAACAAGACCAAATTATTTCACATTCAAAGTAGTGATTTTAGTGCTTCTAATCTTTTATCTTGATACTTTATATATAATACTGTCTCATGAGCCTTATTTTCAATTTAGTCAATTTCATTAAAAAAATCAAGCTTCAATATAATATGATATAAGACATATATACATTATATAAAACTATTAATACAACACATTAATCCTGTTCCCAGAGACCTGATTCCAAGAAAGAGAGAAATGAATTCCATGTCCTTGACTAATTAAAGTAAGTCAGTCAGCATAACATTTATATATCTGGAGTTTGATTGGGACTCATGTCTTTCATTCCTGGTGGGTACAAACATACAAACCTATCCCTGGCACCTACATAACTTTTTATAACTTCCATTGTTGATGACCAGAAATTGTATTTTTTTTAATTTTTTGTGACTTTTGTTGTGAAATGACACGAACTCTGTGTCAGAACCATCTGTACTATTTATTGGTGTGGGAGTTTGCTATATATCCAATATCTAAGTCAAATCAAACTAGTATTGACATATTCAGTTATCTTGTCCACATTATATTCAATTCACTTTTAATTGAAATGCATGGAAAAATAACATGTACTATATGGAATTAATAACAAAACATGTAATTCTCTGCAGATATTTGTAATAACATAAGTTGGAGTTTTGCACTTTCTAGAAAGCTTGCAGTATTTTTCTTGTAGATTTAAAGCAAGTTTTGGTCTTGCAAAAAATGAGGGGAAAACCCAAATGCGACCTATTTATCATATTTAATGTATATAATTTGGTTGCTTTTAGTATAAATTATTAAATCCATTTTCTGTGTATATCATGAAGGCTTTGTCTTGCACAAAATGGTAAATGTTTAAATAGAATCCACCTTAACAAACTGATCGACTAGTAAAGCATTAATGCAGGAGTTTCTCGTTTCATTGAAAAACCATTGGTGGCCTTCGGCTGTTGTCTGCTCTATGGTCAGGTTGTTGTCGCTTTGACACATTCCCCATTTCCTTTCTCAATTTTATATCAGTTGGAAAACAAAGCAATTATTCATTTACCAACAATAATTGTGTTTAGAACAAATTACTTGTAAAATGTCATTATGATAAAACAAGTCCTAATTTGTCTATTTTCATTAGTCCTCTAATATATCTAAGTACAAAAATGTAGGTGTTCAAATTTTCCAGTTTCACAAAACACTGGAATTGAATGGTATTATAAAAGAGCAATCTTTTATTTATACTGCACAAATTAGCTTCATTATATGATTATGCTACCAACCTTTCACTTGAGCAATGAGCTAAAAAGCTAGTTGATCAGTTTGAAGTAAATTTTAACTGCAACTGGGTAAAACTTTTCAGCAATGGGTGTTGTAAAATGACACTCACGTTACCTTTATAGGATCACGTAAAACACCCTCATTAATAATATATATATTTCTTACAATGAATAGAATATAAGAGTTAGTTTATATGACTGGTGATATTCTTATTCTAAAAAATAGAATTTACAAACTTTTCAATTGAGATATTTTTGTGTCCAGTGGTAAATATTTCAAACACATACATGCATTTTTTCTTAGTTTCAGTATCCTGATTCAAAGCAGGTTTTATTTTTGGTCAGGCATGTCCTGGTTACATACATTCCATTTGCTTGGCCATTTGAATCGATTGATCTTTATCTTAAATTCTGATATCAGCTTTATGTTGTAACCATCTTACATTTTACAGTTTCCCATTATTTAATGTTTTAAAAAAGCTACATTCATTCAGTACTATAAGAATAATCAACCTATTATTTGACTTCCATATCCCTTTCTGTGAAAAATAAAGAAAACTAGTAGCTTGACCACTGGACAACATCCTGCCTTGTATGAGAAATAAATGTAATTCTTAATCATGTTCAAATTCCCTTTCTTTTACATGTATGGCATTCTAAACATAAATAAATAGGGAATGTGTCCATGAGACCATTAGATGTAATAATGGGTATTACATCTATGATAGACAAAGATGATGCCCTGCGTGCATATCATATAAAGTTATATACAGGCTTAACTCTACAACGTTTAAATTGACACCACTAAAAACCAAACTTGAACTGTAGCAAGTCAGGTTATAAGCATTGTGTATAAGTTTCATAACGTTTGGTTGAAGTTTGAGAACAGAAACCAACTTTGGGACAGACGTACGTACAGAGGTACAGATGGACAAGAATAAGACTAAATGCCCCCTCTCAGCTACGACATGGGCATAAAAAAAATCCTTTTTTCTTTGTTTTTCATCTACCAACAAAGAACAAAGTGCAAATAGGTTTGTGTGTTTACTAGTTTAATTATTCAGACCAAGTGTTAAGGTCAGATGGTAACTAGACCAAAAGTCTAACCACAATTTTATCACATTATATAATACTTATGCTTCAATTAGGTAAATGTTTCCAATGCCGACTTTTCCAGAATTTCATTTTCAAATTCTTTAAAACTAATTACTAATTCATGTACATGCTATTTACTTCTGACATTTCCATTCCATCAAAAGAAATTTGTGTTTTACATAATCAAGACTTTAAGAGGGCGTAATTGGAGAAAAACAGAAAATAAAGATACAAAAGCTTTATGATATTACATCCTCTGACATTTACACTGTATCTAATCGATTTTAAATAAATAATCTAACATTTAATGAATCTGTGGTGTTATATACAAATGGAGACATAGTTCTCAAATACCATCATTCAATGTAAGTTCTGACCGACCACAAGATTCACACTTTACAGGATTTTAACAGCTATACACAATTATATAAAAGGTTATTACATCCCGTTAGGTCTGTATTACACACATTGTCAGCGGCAATGATCTTAAGTAATTACAAGATAATTATTTCAAATCCCACTTTATATCCTTTTGACTTTTACCTGTTGCTTGTGGGTTGGTTATCACATGAATTTAAATTAATGAGAAAGTTTTTAACAAATCGATACAAGAAAGAATTTAAAGTACAAATCTGTACACAAAAGTTAATTCATTCATAAATAATTTTTTTATTTCCACAGAATG
This sequence comes from Mytilus edulis, assembly GCA_019925275.1. NCBI lineage: Eukaryota > Metazoa > Mollusca > Bivalvia > Mytilida > Mytilidae > Mytilus > Mytilus edulis. The sequence goes on along the minus strand of CM034357.1, from coordinate 67,109,721 downwards.
TAATAAAAGGTATGAGTATCTATGTTTCCTCTTGGGATTGTCATTTTACTTCCTGTATTCACAGAATAATACATTTTTTTGAATGAGACTAACAGAAGATTAAAATATTTAACAATACTAAATTTAATATAGGAAGTGAAAGAGAAACCACTGGTCACTCATATAAACTGAGTATTTATTGTATACCTGTGAAACTGAATATGCCATATACAACTTACAGAACTTTTTGTAAACACAAATTCACAACTATCCTAAACACCTACAGCCAATTATATATATGAATATCAAAAATTAAAATTTTCACATATGAAAGTTTAAAACATTCATCAAGAGAATACCCAGTGCATTTGTTTTATTTCTAATGAATAATTTCCTGTAGTCTTTTATATGGAGAAGTAGGATTAGGAAACTAAAAAAATAAAATTTTCAAACATTATTTTATTTTCTTTAAACTGCTCTAACTATGAAAGACCTATCAAATGGTCAATATATAACTAAAAACATTTTGCAACCTTTATCATTGGAAATTGTCCAGTTAGCAAAAGAAGCATATATCAAATTCAGACATACTGTCCAAGTTAGTGTTAGTTATCAGTCTGACCACTAAGTACCTCACTCTCTTTCTCCTCTAGGTATTTCATTCATACAATCTGAGGAGTGTCTTATTAACCCTAGCTATGTGACCTACTACACAGGATTGTACATTAATTCCTCATGTCAGTTAACATTGGATAGGTTTGACTGTGTGGAGTTATTACAGCCTTTCATTCATGAATCTAAGACAAAGACATACTTATGTCAAGTTTTATACATTTGTATCTTAACTGTCTAGAGTGGGGGGCCCATATTCGCCGGGGACACAATTTCGCCGTTTTATGATTTTGAGGTGTAAACACTTCAAAGGATGGCTGAAATGGAAGAAATATGCCAATAAATTATAATTTTATAACAAATATGATTATTTTTTAAACTTAAACAAAATTACGGCACTTACTGCAAAAGATCGAAAAACGGACAACCATTTTCGGTCAATTTCCTGAATGAAAAACAGGATTTTCATAGATTTTTTTCTTAGCACTTTTTTTGACTGATTGGCCTAAATTTCTGTTTTTTACACCTTTGAAATGTCTGCTGTTCATCTATAATGAAATTTATTTGATAAATATTATATAAAGCTGCAGTTATTTGGTTTTAAATAGATGTGTAAAAAACGGCGAATATGTGTCCCCCATTGACAAAACTTCAGGAAATTTCAAACACCTTTTAATCTAACTTTACAGATGATTATTTTCAAACAAACATGTTTTCAAGCTTACGAATGTTTTGCATTTGAAGTTATCTTCATATAGAAATATCAGTATACTTCAAAAACATACAGACCTGAACATAAACTGTAGAAAACATGGAAAGATATGGCGAAAATGAGCACCCCACTCTATGGCTTGGAATATATAATACTTGTGCTTGTAAATTTTTAATCTATAAGTAATAATAAGTCAGTAGCAACAGTTTTACTGATTAGCTTAGAGGCTGTTTCAAATTACTTTGCTTAAATATTTGATCTATCAAGCTTCTTAAAAGTTTTTAATGGATAGATGGATTAGTGTGTAAAATCCAGTGGCAGATATTACACACATTTCAAATCAGCACGTTAGTTTTACAAGAATATGAACTCCGATTTGTTCCAGACTGACATGTTGAACTCTTTATTTAATATAATAAGTCCACAAGGTGATAATCTGTTGATAAAAAACATGTCACACTTTCCTGACAAATTATTCCAACTTCCATCTGACCATGTCTCTGCTCTTACTCAGCTTACCGGAGTACATTGAATACATTTTCCAATAATTTGGTTTTACTATTGCGCTGTATAAGGGGAACAAACCCATGATCTGGTGCATTTTAAACATATTACCTAATGTTTTCAATTATGAGCATTTGTGATGACAATTATTTAAGAATCAATATGTCATGATATTGCACATTTATTTCATTATAATATATGTATTTGTTAAATATACAGTGGGGAATTGTTTCATCACAACAAACTGTAAAAATATAATAATGATACAGATTACCACTTAACCACAAAGGTTGGTAATTTAATTGATTATCTGAGGTTGAAAGGAATGGAACAACTTTTGTTCTTTTTTTCATAAAAAGACAACTAAAAATTTGAAAAAAAAGTTGCCATTTAAAACATTATTGTTGAATCAAATATGATAAACTGATTTCAACTGTATAGACGACTTTTAAAATTATCGGAAAAAAGAGCATTTATTTTAATTTTGATTGCCTTTTGTTACATTAAATTTGCCTGAGGGTATAACACAGTGAGTGCTCTTTGTGTGGCCTTCCCATAGATCATTTTTTTAAATCCTTAATAAAGAAAAACTGCTTTTTCATTCCATGTAAAGCAAACTTAACAAAGAAGACAGTCTTGTGACTCACAAGAAATCAGTTAATAGTAATATCCCATTAACCTAGCTTTGACTATTGTCATATTGTACTAACTACCTCAAGTACTAATCTACTTATCATTAAATACTTATCCAGTGATTCTTTATAACATATGTTTTCTGTTCAAAAGAACATGCTGATTTTTACATATTATAAAAATCAACAAAAGAACATGAATCATTTTCTGACTAATACAAGTTCAACGAGAAATTGTTTACTGTAAAACAGTACGAAAAGTTTTGATCAAGGTATCAATATATGGCAGTTTACCAGGTCCTAATATTATTTTTATTTGTGTTTGCCAAAAAACAAGTATTCTTGAAACAGTAATTAATAAATTACTGCACTCTAATTTTATGTAAATGCCAGGATGTGATGCATTATTATGAGTGAAGAGTCAAATATAAGTAAGTCTAGTAAACTCATCAGAGCTTTACATAGAAATGTACAAATGAGTTTCACATGAATATTCTGGAAGAACAGTGTCCCCTCATCTCCCACACCACCCGCAGTGTTAAATTTTACAGGAAATAAGAAATAAGATGAATGTGATTTTCAAAATCTATTAAATTATGTAATAACCTAAACTGTGAACTTTAAGATTATAACTTCAAGGTGTTTAACAACATTGACTCTATGATCCCTGAGGGTGCTAAAAATTTAAAGTCACTTTTTTCTACAACTTTATTAACAGGGTACCTTGTTTGTGAAAGCCTAAGCAAAAAGGCAGTGACAGCTTTTCTTGCTGTTTTTGGGGGAAGGTTGGAGTGCAGAGTATATATCATGTATATAATTGCCATTTTTCAAAATAATCAAAAATGCATTCTTTTGGATAAATATATAATTATATTAAAATTCTATGTAACAACCAGTTAGTTTTGCTTATAACATAACCTGGTAACCGAAGAAATCACTCTAGAAAGTTGTGGACGATTTTGCAAAGCATTAATCCAATGATGCAGAATATCATAGTCAATAAAAAAAACTTAATCTACTTAAAGAATGAATATTTTTTCTGTCTATAGATGAAGAAAATAACATCAAAAATGTGGTGCACACCAAATAACCTATGCAGGTGAAACACACTTTTATGTTATTTCATATATCAGAAAATATAAAGTATAGGCAAAAGTGTTGGAAGTGGCATTAAAAACCAATAATCAATCAATCAATCAAAGATCTGACAAAAAAGCAACTTCATAAACCCAAAGGACAAAATCATTATCATATATAAACCACAGTTGGGGTTCCTGCATTTCTTGTGTCTTAATGCTTTTATTTCCAGGATGAAAGCACAATTTGTCACCCAGAATTATGATAATAAACCTTTTCATTCCTTTACAATAAAAAATATTATATTTTACTATTTTCAAAATAATTTCTATTGGTCATATTTATTTTCTTACTCTTAAAAGTTTTCAAAGTAATCTAAATATCTTGAAACAGGATGACCCAATTATGGATTTTTTTTTTTCCCATGGCTAAATATAAAGATTATTGCCATTGAGAAACAATAAAAAATCCCACATACAATTGACAAATATTTCATTATCTATGAATAGGTATGTTATCAATATACAAAGGTATTTAACTAAATCTCAATCAAATTGATTTCACTTTTTATTACACAATTTTCTGTCACTTAAATCACAGGAACATTTATTATCTCCTTTAACCTTGAATTAAATCTGTGAAAAAGAAGTGCCGGTAGGATTTGTAAACATTGACCGCCCCCACATAACTACCTTATTACCTGCTACCCTCATTCACAAAATATCATAGTTTACACACCTACACACATACTCTGATGATCATTCAAGAATGAAAATAGTAAGGGGTACCAAAGGGAGAAATCACTATACCTTATCATTTTACAGCAAATTTCATTCATAATATTCAATGCAATATTTACTCTTTTAGACAGTTTTGTTTATCAAGGGAATTACAAATACAAAACGGTCATAAATAATTTCATCAATGATCATTTGAATATTTTACAAAACTATTTTTCCTTCAAAAACCTGTAAGTTTTGTATTATTTGTATACAAAAGATTATATAATAGATAACTGTTTTGCCATTCATACATCAGAGGAATTGTAATGTTGTATATAAACCACAATGGTATGCTGATCTATGCTGTCAGAATCAATAAAACCATAGTCTGCTTTTAAAGCTTTGTGTACAGTAAAAACAATATTTGCTAGCAGTGTAGGACTGTGCTGCTCTTAATACATCAATGAGTGCAATGAGTTGAACTTTCGAAAAAAGAAAAAAAAAGACAAAGCTTCTTATATACACTTGGTCCTAAATAGAATGACCACAATTACTTTGTCATAAAATCACAAAAGAATGATTTTGTTTTTGTCTGGAATAGTCATCTGATAACCTTGTTAGGACTAAAATAACGGGGAAGAAATCGGTAACATCCTCTAATCTTATCATAATGTCCACTGTTAATAGATTTGTTAACGTTTAATAAATTGTCAGGGATTTTCTATGTTTACAAACCCAAGAAACCAAATAAATATGCAAATTTCCTTTTATTCAATAACAAATGATTCCTCATAATTACAGCAATAAAAATTGTAATAAACATGATTATGACACCATTCTGTAACAATGTATTTCATCCTCCAAAGATTTTTAAAAGCATGATGAAAACTCGGCAAATGGAATTACCATATAAAAAGGACAACATAAATTCACACCTGCAATGACCAATGGTCCCACACAATAGACCAGCGCTTCCAGACAAACTTGCATACGTCACGTTGAAGTGACAATATTATTAACTAAATTTAATGCCTGAGGCTCTTACAAAGATACAAAGACATCCCTTGTAGCATGATCAAAAATTTCAAAAGTTTTATTACTAATGAATTTAAAAGCAAATTTGTAAACACCCTATATATCTGTACAAGGTTTTCATCACACCATGTAATTACATAATAAAAAGCATTAAATTAAACGCAATTCATTGTTCTTACCCGTCTCTCAGGTTTTAGTTAATGAGTGTTCGTAATGGTAATGCACACAGCAGAGTCTTTATTTCAAGTCATTTCAAGAGCATAAATCTTTACGTCTTTTAAGTTTAATGTGTATCTTTGAAGTCTTTATGTGCAGAATAATTATGCAAACAAATTTACATTTCAATAAAAATGTGCAGTGTAACAAATTACATGTAGTTCTTAATTCAACAATAGTTGATAGTATTCTAAATCTGAGCTGAAAAAAATCAGCGAAGTCAGCTTCAAATAATTCTTTACATTTACATTTTACACATAAGAGTGTATCAAATTTCTTATTTCATATTTAAACAATGCACAAAATGCCATGAAGAAATGCCTTTCTTACTTTTTTCGTTAGTTTAACCTATACAAGAAAATAAAGGGAATGTAACAGAAAGGCAGTACTAGAAAAAAAAATTTTTAAAAGAAGACATTTATAATCCCCATAAAAAATGAGAGTTAACACTTTCCTTACCGGATTGAACTGTCTATTATAAATTCATGGATAAATGCATGCTTAAGCAATTTAAAACTAAGTTTTCACAGAATAATATAATACTATAGATCTGTAATGTTCCCTATATAAAATATGGTAGGTTCTTAACACTAAATTATTCATAGACTACCGTAATCATGGAAACATATGTAAGCTGTATTTTATATATTAAAATATGTGCAGCGGTGTTGAATAATTGAATCAAAAAGCAACAAATGCATCCCATGAAGTCCATCTGTTATAAGCAAAGTCACACCACAATGGCTGAATACGGTTAATCAATAGCAGTCATTATTCCTCCCAATTCAAACCCTAACTATTATGGTCAATAAACACACCATAATCATCACCATCTAATCTACAGCATTGACAATATTTTTATTTCCATTTCAACTGCTTTTTGTCACAATAGTAGAAATTGGTTTTCATCCCTTGATATCATCAAAATCTTATGATGATCAGCAATAAAAATCTTACGTTTGTCACCAACCACTGGCTATACCTGTCATTGTCACATGCCAGGCATTGTGTCGGAAGACGTTACCAACCTTCATCAGGTGGGCTTCTAAAGAAATATGGAGATTACATTGAACCTGGAGTAAAAATTAAAAGCCTATCATAATCATAAGCTTAATATCAAAATACATCTTATTAAACTATGGCTCATTGCTTTCATAGTTTTTTTACTTTTCTTTTTGAAGTAACAACAATAGGAAATGTAAATCAGTTTGTTTTTACACATTTGTAGAAAATCTGCCTTCAGTTTAAACAATACGCAGGTGTTTTCCCAGAAATGATGAATTAAGATTAAGCATAGAAATTATTTTTTCTTCCGTATTTCTTCAATTTTCAAAAGAACAGAGTTTTCTATTCTGTGTTGAAAGAATAGAAATTAATAGCCCAGCAATAATGAAAAGAAAATGCATTAGTATTCAATATATTCATTAGGCACAAAATGCCATATTAATTTCTCAAAGTCTTTTTGAGAATGAAATCACCTGAACTGAATAAAATAGTTTTTTTCAACGTCATATTTATTTTACAATCAGTATGATGATTTTTTACCAAATATTTTCCTTTTAAACAGAACCTTCTAGGCAAGGTCATCAACTTCAAGTGTCATTCATTACCACAAAAGTCTGTCAGTAATTTTGGAGGCTATTTTATAGACTAGAGACTTTTTTAAGCTCTTAATTTTTAACCATCTGCCCAAGAATTAATACAATTAAAATTCACCTCATTTTCCCATTAATATGCTCCTTTTTATGAGCAACTTGACAAGTGTTTATTTGTGTATCCCTTGACCCCAAACGATACTCATGATCAACCCAAAGATGGTTTATTCCTTTCTGATAATATTCTTTTTTGTTTTTTTCACCTAACAATACTATTACAACATATGGTCTGTTTGTAGATTTATGTTCATCATGAATTTTTTATCCTTACTTGATAAAATTAGTCTCATTTTAAATTCAGCTTCAGGCTTTGATAATCTTTCATATAATTAATTTTGGGAAAAGTATGAAAATGAAAATGAATATTAATTACTCTTAATTTAATCTGAGAAATGAATACATCATAAACTATCTGCTTGCATAATTACTCAATGTGCCTTAACACATAGTTGTCTTGATATAAAACAATATAAAACAATAACACAGATGGACAAATTTCATGAAATCTTGTTCTGAGATCAGAGATCTTATCGCTTATTGTGTTACCTTTAAATGATTTGATTATTGGTTCAATAAAGTCCACCATAAAAGCTGAATATAAAAACATAGTATTTAATGAGAAGGGATGGATGAGAAGGGACAAGAAATAGTCCACTTACAAAAGGGCAATAAAAAATATGAAGACCAGAAAGATGCTACAACTTTCAACAATAACCAAATTATAATGAAGAAATTTACTCCTGTCGATTCTAATTCAGATTAAATTATAACACAATGAATATCTATTGTGACAGGAAATAATTTTCCCTCCAACAATATCATTACTGGAAAAGTTTGATATCCAAACCTCAATGGCATGGAAATGTCGAATTAGCATGAAAATTCTTAACTGTGCCCATATTTATGTAACTCATTTGAATTATGACAGAGTTGACAAAAACATTTTTGTTCATGCTAACTGTAGCAGTTCTTACATCAAGAACTTGTCAGTGTATATTAAATTTGCAATAAACTGTTCCCTACATTCCAGAGTGAATGCTTTCATTAAGCTGTGCATACATCATTTGTTGTGAAATAGTGTAGTGGATTAGTTTTGGTCTGGTTGAACTGTCATTATACAAACAAGCTCTGTTGATTTTCTATCGAGAACTATGCTGTGGATTATTTTGGTCTGGAGTGAACTGTCATTAACTTACATCATCTGTTGATCTTGTGAACCAGTGTTGTGGATTAGTTTTTGGTCTGATGTGAACTTCTTATACTTACATCATCTGTTGAATTTCTGATTGTGAACCAGTGTTGTGGATTAGTTTTGGCCTGGTGTTAACTGTCATTATACTTACATCATCTGTTGAATTGTCTGTTGTGAACCAGTGTTGTGGATTAGTTTTGGTCTGATGTGAACTGTCATTATACTTACATCATCTGTTGAATTCTGTTGTGAACCAGTGTTGTGGATTAGTTTTGGTCTGGTGTGAACTGTCATTATACTTACATCATCTGTTGAATTTCTGTTGTGAACCAGTGTTGTGGATTAGTTTTGGCTGGTGTGAACTGTCATTTATACTTACATCATCTGTTGTATTTCTGTTGTGAACCAGTGTTTTGGATTAGTTTTGGCCTGGTGTGAACTGTCATTATACTTACATCATATGTTGTATTTCTGTTGTGAACCAGTGTTGTGGATTAGTTTTGGTCTGGTGTGAACTGTCATTATACTTACATCATCTGCTGTATTTCTGTTGTGAACCAGTGTTGTGGATTAGTTTTGGTCTGGTGTGAACTGTCATTATACTTACATCATCTGTTGTATTTCTGTTGTGAACCAGTGTTGTGGATTAGTTTTGGTCTGGTGTGAACTGTCATTATACTTACATCATATGTTGTATTTCTGTTGTGAACCAGGTTGTGGATTAGTTTTGGCTGGTGTGAACTGTCTTATATTTACATCATATGTTGAATTTCTGTTGTTAACCAGTGCTTGTGGATTAGTTTTGCCTGGTGTGAACTGTCTTTATACTTACATCATCTGTTGAATTTCTGTTGTGAACCAGTGCTTGTGGATTAGTTTTGGCCTTTGGGGTGAACTGCCTGGCGCTGTATTTCCATCTTTGTTACTCATCTTCACCAATCAAATGCCTGAAAAATGTGAAATTATAAAGTATAATCCAAAAAGCATTTTTAGTCCATTCTTTAACAACATTTCCCCAGCTTATAATTATTCTAAATAAAATTACAGTAATTGCATAGACATTCAAATATTTCATTTTTCTCAAAGGTCTTTTGAAATTTGCACAGTTGTTTTTATTTGTATTTTGCTTTGTTTTGAGTAGTTATCTCAAGTGCATACATACATAAAACCTGATACAGAATCTGAAGTACATCATAGAATGTGTTACGTACAGTGTGATGGTGATGCATTGTTATTACGTACATGTGTACTTGTGATGTAATCAGTTAAGTGTGTACGTCACTTAAGTATTTCCCTTACAAATGGTCACACAGATGCTTCTTTGACACAGCCACAGAAGACCAATTATAACTAAATATAGATACATGTAAAACTAATAATTTTACGATTGTCTGAAATATTAAACCAACAACTTGATTTAATGGCTTTATTTAATATCTTTAGTCATTTTTAAAGCATAAATACTTATAATTTATTGTAATAAAACTATTTGTGAAATGTTAAATGCTGATTCACGTCAAATTATTATTAATAGGAAATACAATTATAAATAATGTAATCCTCTTTTATACACGATTTTAAAACATTTCAGCAATAAAATAAAACTTGTAAATACATCATACATGCATTCATATAATGCGCAAAATAAATTTTAACAAGCATCTAGGGAACTTATATTGTTGTAGGAGAAAGCAAAAATTATCTTCACTACTAAATTTTATAATAGGATGTTAAAACAAAATTAGAAAGGGAAAATTAATATAACATGCTTTCACACCTTTAAAATCTAACATTTATTCAAGGGTCAAAGAGCATGAAACATCCTATTACGTATGATGTACATGCTAATGTCTATGCTTGTACCTATGTTCAGGAGGTCCTATTCAGAATTAAATAGAACATCCCTGCTGAGGTTGTTTTTGTGGGTGGTTTTTCATCTTACTTTTTTCCTCCTTGTTGGACTTTGGATTTGATACACTGACATAACTTTACAAATTAATTCAGGAAATTAAAAAGAAATATTTACTATTACCTTTAATTTACATAGTGGTGACGGGAAAGTAATCGCGTATTAAACCACTCATCAATGTGTAATGTGGTTACACCAAGTTACACTTACATACAAATAAAAACGTCTTTGATGTGGTTTTACATATGATATATTCTGTGTACTTTATGGACTTTAAACAATTAAACAGCATTTGTTTCCAACACAAGATCTTACTGAAACACCTCTTTCAAAATCGGTGAACTTTACAATTATAGTAAATTTTATCATTAAGCCGGATTAATTGTGGTTTTTAAAAACCAACAGATGAGGAAAACTCTGATAATGCCATAACAGATCAGATTGTTTGTATTGTTTTCTTTTGTTTGTTTACTTCCGATGTACTAGTTGACCTAGAAATAAGTCGCCCATTTCTTATAAATTTAACGCAACAGAAGATCTGCAATGTTATTTTCAGAAGTGTGGCAATCTGGTTAACCGCACCTACCTATTTACAAATATGATCAGTGCAGGTTACATGTCAAAAATATACCAACATGCAATAGTGTTTGTCATTATGATGCAAAAGGAAACTTTGTTGGTTTATTTTTTACTCGTTTTAAGATAGTCAAAGTTTCAACAAAATTATCCGCACATTCAAATCCTACATAAATTGTTAGTTATATCATGGAAGTATTATAGTCAATATAATACTTCCATGTATAAATCTAAAAGTACTCTTAAAACATGCAGGAAGTTAATTCTTATCATGCTACTATGTACTTTAACAATATGACACCTCAATCCTGAGAGGATAGCTCTTAAGTTTAACACCTTATTCCTAAGAGGATGGCTCTTAACAATTTGACACCTTATTCCTAAGAGGATGGCTAATTACTTGCTTCCTAGCTCAACTACTACAACAATAGACTCAATTTAATAATTTCTGAGAAAACCAATAATTTTCTTTTTTTCATTATTGTTATTGAATAATTTCAAAACGATCAGTGCTAAACGAAAAAATTCAAATTGAAAATAATTCCATTTAAGACCCAAATATGTATATAGGTATATGCTTTAATTAAATGATCTTGTACTTTAATTCCAAAGTTAAACCTACCAGCAGGCAATTACTGTTTTAATATGTCTAAGTACCCTTTAATCTTGATCTTCATACATAACCTATTACATAGTGAAATTGATCATTCTTTAATTAGCCTGAAAATGACAATCACAAGTTAAAAATAAATGAGAAATTGAATTATAATGTCCGTATAAGTGACATCTCACTTCTTGTCAGCTATAATATAATCAAGCTAAATTTATTGTATGTTTTTGATCTAAGTGATAAATAATGATATTTTTAGCTAATCAAATAACATGACCCAAGGGTTTCCATAAAGTATTCATTATGTACCCATCTGATATGGCCCTGATTTTTTGGCCACAAGAATGCCAAACATTTGAATTATGTCTTATTCCCAGAGCTGTATTATGGCACCTAAGCTATAATACCTGGGACAAAGACATTCAGGTGACAATTTACCTGTAGAAGCTAATTTGTCTACAATGGAATTCCAAACACTTTAGGATTGTCAATGCATGACTAATACAACATGTTTACAAAATGAATTTGAAGTAATATTGGATCCTTATAACAGTTTACAAATAACCTATTGCCTTTAATATTAATTTAATGTTACACATATTTGTTTAAAGGTGTTTAAATACTTAACCCACCAAGCTGTATTTTTATTTTTACATTATATTCTTCTATTATATTTTTTTCCATATGACTTAAGATCCTTGTACTTTTCTGTGAAAAAGTCCATGTAAAAAATTACCTGAAATATGTTGTCAAAAATATCTGTTTCATAATTATTAATGAAATCCTGAATTGTGGTTTTGTCACAATTTTGCACTTAGAAGGTAACTTATTATCCAACATATCAAATTATTCAAAGAAGCTACTGTAATCTAACAAATAGATATTCATCATAAAATTGTATCATTTAATGTAATTAAATCTTTCCTTTCACTTGTGATAGAATTGTTGACCATCTATACATTATGTATAGATCTTTTTAAGGTTGAAATTTGCAGCATCCATCTGTTTTGGTCAAATATCATCAGTATAAATTATCTAACATTGATGCAATTTTTATATCTCCGTTAATTTTTATTAGGACCCCAGGTCCATCATAACAAAGATTGACATGAGATTGTATACTTTTTTACATATATTTCAACTGCTTTTCCAGGCTTTTGTAGAATTTAGCTATGAAGCATGTTTCCTTTTTTTACATAATCTTTTTCTTATTCTGATTGTAATAAACTATGAAATACCTCATAAAGGAGTAGGTTCAGTAAGACCCCTTTTTGGCCCCAAAATATAGCTGTTTTACAAAATTGTTAAAATGTAAACCTTTAGTTATTTATTGGACAGTAGAATGCTTCTGCTACATAAATATGGGCTGTTTTTGAGAATACAATGCACATATATCCGGTACTAGCACCATTACGTCATGCTAAATTACTGAAATCCTCATAATTCTAGCATTTTAGTTAAATTTTAGACGGTTTTCGTGTAAAACGAAAGTGGCCGCATTCGTGTTCATCCTTAATATTGAAATGTAAGTTGTATTTTATGATAATACATAACATATATAAAGGTTGAGGATGAACACGGATGCGGCCACTTTCATTTTTACCAAAAACCATCTGAAAAGTGACATTTTTCGGCATATTTGGTAGATTTTTCATATTTGAGCTTGAATCGGATCGTTTTTAATGACTAAATCTGTTAAAATCTTTCACATAAACTAATTAATTCAAATAAAATAGACACTTAAGTGTTTAAAAAGTGGTCAAAATCTTTCGTCAGATGAACCTGAAATTTGAGGCCAAAATCGGTCCTTACCGGACCTACTCCTTTATTTTCTAACTGTGTCAATTATTTCAAAATCTATTCCATCTATGCATGCTTTCAATACTTTAAAAATACTATCTTATTTTTTTCTTTTGCAAAAAACTGATTTTCTATATTCTGTTTTCAACAATAAATGCTGTCATGTCTTTTTTAATTCTGACTTACATTACGATTTACACCATACATAGCTAACACAATCTCTATCAGATGGAGGCAAATTAGTATAGTACACCCAAATAAAACAAAAATATACACAAGATTTCTCGTAACCAATTTTCCCTCAACTCTTATCATGATATACTTTCAGCTATTCATTCGCAAAAATTAAACATTTGGTGGTGCCAAGAATTTGTATAGTGATACAAATCCTTGATGGTATACACTGTATAGCGTTATAAACAGGGAGACAACTCCTGTCGTACAAGTACATGTACATCTACTTTTTATAAAATCATTATGAAGATACTCAATGATACTTAAATGTTTATTGGTTGTTAAAGATAGTCTTTTTGAACGATCAATGAATTCAATGGGGACATATAGTTGGACCCCCCCCCCCCCCTTTATCCTTAGTTGCAAACACTCCATCTCTTTTAAAAATGACTGGATCCGCCACTGCTTTAAAAAAAAAACTAGCAGAAGACCATATAGACAATTTACCCTCAAAAAGCTCAGTCAGAAAACCAAATAATACAGAATGGATAAAGGGGATAAGACTCAATATTAAACTGCTGCTTTGTGAATGTACAGTGTTGTTGGCCACACCTTAATTCAATGCTCATTTATAATATTAGTCAGAGACCTTGTAACTTCAAGCTATCTCCCACTTTTATAATCTCTTTTTTAGAGAGGGATTTTACTTACAATAAAGGATGTTATTTGACCCTTTACCCTTGAGATGTTAATGTCTGAAGTTTGACAAAGTAGCATATATCATTCAGTTTTGTTTTACTTTAAAATAATACATCTCAAGTAGACTAAATTACATCAAAGATATTTTCATTCATCATCACTAGAATAACTGTAGTAATTCCAATGGTTCCAAATTTAATTTTTGAATATTAAAACCATTATTTTTTTCTCTGGATTTTTACAGATGTAATTCTTAAACTCTATACATTTTCTTTTACATGTTTTTAGAAAACAAATTTATTTTTTTACTGAACCAAAAAAGCATTAACAAATTCACAGACCTCAAAAGGAGAGGAAATACATAAACCTGACAAAAGTGAAAGCTTGCATGCATGACTCTATCTCCAAAGGAACTAATAGAAAACAACTGTCGTATTCCTGACCAATTGCTACAAGGCTTTTGTCACAACAGAAATTGAATCAATACATGTCATTAAAGTAAGATACAAAAACTTTCTTCTTTCTCTTTAATATTACTGCATCCCACACAACTACTTCCTTCTGTAATATGATACAATGTCTTCTGGTGAAACTATATCGTCCAGAAATAGCTGGTGCATAGCGAATATTACTATTTCTCCTACACAAATGTCCAATGGCTATTAACTTTCTGTAATCTGGTGCTAAAACAGCTTCAATATCCTGTACCAAAAATGTTAATCGCTGATTCAAAATAAAATCTTAAGTCCTCTAATTAATTAGTCCTTTGATTCAAGTTCTTTGAAATTCGAAAATCAAATAACATTTGAAATCAAATATTCATTTTAACCAAGCATGTTCAAAACATGATTTCCTTAATATTTTTTTATTATAGAAATAATGCATGGGCAGTTTTTATCATTGCTTAAAATGAAAAGTATATAAAGTAAGTACAAAAGTCACTGTCATTTTATTTCAAGATTAGGACAATGAAAGGTAACAGTTCTTTTTAAGGTTGTTCGTTCCTCTTGTTTTTTTATTTGCCAGATTTTCTGAATTATTTCTAGCTTGCTGTTTGGTGTGAGCCAATGCTCTGTGTTGAAGACCGTACTTTGACCTATAATGGTTTACTTTTATAAATTGTGACTTGGATGGAGAGTTGTCTCATTGGCACTCATATCACATCTTCTTATGTCTATCAATTTATAACAGCTTTTCAAAAAGCTTAATATTTTGAAACAGAACAGGGAACATCCTTAATAGATTTGTTTGACATTATTAGAATATCTGTATCACAGATGACCAAAGATATGTTCCATTTGACAGTCAATATCCTGTCCTCTTACCCTTGATTATGAACCCCCCGCATGGAACTTGTAAAGGATGTTACTAGTCATCTGCAACATAAGGGGTTCCACTAGTGGAGCAGGATCTGCTACTTTTCCAGAGCACAAAACTTTAGCTCACCCCAAGTTTTTGTTGGTTTTTGTGCAGCTTAGTCTAGTTTTGTGGACTGTTGTGTGTCTTTTTTCCTTCTTTTTTTTGGCAATGGTGTTGCTTATTTATTTGAAAAATGATTTTTAATCTTCTCTGACCTCTGGACATAATTCCTTGCCATAACTACATGTAAGATAGAATAATGTCAAAGCATCGACTATCAAAGTTAAATGCATTTTTATTTTTATCATGTTTATCAACATATTTACATCTAAGGGTACTTTCTGCTTTTTCTGTTTTAAAATCATACAAATATTTACCAATTAATAATACAATCAAGATCACGATTACATTCAGCAGAGAATTTCTCTTTCATAATATCAATATTTTTAACTTTTAAAAAATCAATATCAGGATGCAAATCTCTAGAAGGATTAACCAAAGACATTTTGACCTTTACGTTTAACGGCTTTCTGTGATTTTTACTGTTTATTTCCTTATTTTCTGTGTGGGAAGACAAAATACCAGAGGACGTTTTCTGTAAAAATGACATTTTTACTTGATTTTCATCTCTTTGGAGAATTATTTTTATTTCTATATTAAAAAAACGTGTATCAAAATTATGTGAAAACAATAATGCATTCGTTAAATACATATTAAATCAAATATCAAATTAAATCCCTTAAGAAATAAGTTAATTGTAATTGTATCATTTATGACAACAGTCAGGTAGCGGAATCTATTTATGGCACTACAATCTTACCATACATGGTCTTTCTCTAAACCAAGAAGTTTTTTATGAAAAATCTTCATACATATGAACTTAATGATGGTTTCTAACATTGTGACAGAAAAACTTAAGAATAGGTCCTTATTAAGACTAATAAGAATAAAATGATCTCTTTCCCCTTAATTGCTGAATCAATAAAAAGTTTGATATTGAAATTAGTGCTTGGGTGATTAGAAGAATGCATAAAGACAAGACAAGACAAGACAATTTTATTCTTTAAAACCACTGTATACACATTGGTACAAAGAATGAAATAATAATACATAGTATACAAAATAAATTGTGCACATGACAAGATAGGAATGTTACAATTACTATTTATATAAATATATATATATATATATACAAGAAGTTATTATAATAGAAAAACAAATAGACAAAGGCTAACCAGGAAGACCTGCTACTGAATTTATAACCTTTATAAATTTGCATATATTTTTTAACTTATTTCTATGTGTTGTTTGGAATAATTTTCAAAATTTAATTATTTTTACTCTGTTACAATAACAGTTATCCAAACACAGTTTTCTTGAGTCGTCTAAGGATCTACAATTCAAAAGAAAGTGAAATTCATCACCTAATTCTTGACATTGACATACATTACAATATCTCATTTCTCTATCTAAACCTATCCATCTTCCAGTTTCAATTGGTAATCTATGATTACCAGTTCTAAATCTACAAAATGTGACCCTATCTCTATCTGGTAATATATCTAAATATTTTTCGAATTCAAACTTATCCTTATAAGGCATAAGACATACTATTTTTGCATGCAAAAAAATCTGGGTTTTTTTTAGTAATAATAGAGTATACATAACACTTTATAAGGTAGCAATAGGTAAAAAATAATAATGTTTTGATTTTATTCAGTCAGTAAGATTTTTACATAAGAGTACAAAAACTCAATTTTATCTGTGCTTTTATGTCAACCCAGAGTCCTAACAAAGTGTTTTGGGAGGTGTATAACATTATGATACTTAGTAGTAACAACCTAACTAATTATGATTTTGTATTTGTAATATTACCAACTGCTTATCCAGCAGTTATATTTTTTTTAATCTGACCTGAATGTGTGGGGATTTTTTTGGTCAAGAACATCTAAACAATATCTAACATTTCAGATTGCCAATTTTATTTTTAGAGAATATCAAACATGTGATTTTCTACTAGGTGTAATTGGAATCTGTGTGGCTCCACTGTGGTGGCTACTGCAAATCATCAGCATAAAATGAAAAAAAAAAAATGTCTTTGGAATCCAAGTGAACAATCATTTTTTATAAAGCCTTCTAAGATTTGGTCATACTTTTCATAGATGAAAGATAGAAATCAAGTTTTTTTTTTAAATAGGGCATGATTCCAGAAATGTAAGATACAAGAATTTTTTGAAATATCTATACTAAAAGTCATATAATTCTTTAGAAAAAATAGTTTATTTGGTTAATAAGGAAGTACACCCTCTATGGATCCAAAACTAATTTAACCTATGTATAGGCAGTTATAACCTTATCATTGCCCCCATACCTTCTACACTGTAACACATACTTCATACATGTACTAATGAAGATTGTTAAAAAGATTAAATCCTCCAATACTGCATGTGCAATTGAAGATTTCTAGCTATAGAACAGTTTGCGCAGTATTGTGCTTTTGTGCTATTGAAGAGATTTCTTGCTTTTACATAATACTGGCAATAAAAGATTTCTTCTTGAGGATTTTCAAAAACATTTGAAATTTCAAAAAATTTGAAGAAAAAAAAATAAACCCCCAAAATAAATTGGAAAAAAATCCCCCTCCCCCAACTTTTGACCCCCTTTGCAGAGTAATGTACCCCAAACTCAATCCCAGACTTCCCTTTGTAGTATAAAACCTGTACATATAACAATTTTATAAAGATCCATACACTTAAACCATTATTGTCTCGAAACAAGAAAAATGTGTTTTTGGCTCCTTTTTTGCACCTAATTCCAGAATGTTTGAGGCAATTACCCCCAAAACTCAATCCCAGCCTTCCCTTTGAGATATGGAACCTATGGTACAACTTCAGAGAGATCCATACACTTACACCTACAAAAGTTTTGTTCAAAAACTACAAACATGACAAATATACTTATTTTGCCCCTTTTTTTGCATTTTCCCCCCCTTCTCTCTAAACTGTTGGTACCATAACCCCCAATATCAATCCCAACCTTCCTTTTGTGTGTTTAACCTTCTGGTAAAATTTTATACAGATCCATTCACTTAAACTTAAAGATTTTGTCTGTAAACCAAATGTGTCTTCCAACGACGACATGATAGCATTATACAAACACAAAATATTTTGCAGTCAAATAAAAATGGATATAGATGATATAGCTTGTAGTTTCATAAGAATAGAAATCTGTATAAACTCCCCAATCAGATTTTTTTTTAAACTGTATCCGCAGCTGATTTTGTCAGATGATTTTTTTATACATCTTTCTTCAAAATACACTTCAATAAACTCTTGTACATGCCAAAAAACATTTGTTCCAAATGCAGATGCAATAATCTATTTAGTTTTAACATAAATACAAAATCATTCCTTAAATGGGATTGCTAGAATCTAATTATCAACCAAGTCTGCAATTTCATAACATGCCGTAAATAACATGTTCATGTGATTGTCATGTGATGATCTGCTGGACTATTCTATTTTCGCTATCTTTGATAAAATGTCATGGAACTAATTCCCAGATAATCACTTACCTATTATGCTAAAAAATAAGTGGCTCACTAACCGCAGATATTCACCACACACCCACAGAACTTTCCAACTTCATCACGACTAATACTCCCTAAAGACAAGTAAAAAGAGACAGATATAAGATATAGAAATATTTCTTAAAATTTGAAGTTAAGCCTTTTTATTAATAAATGTCATGTTTTCTACATTTAGAACTAGGTATTGTACCAAAAAGCCAAGAATATTTATTTTATAGTTGTGAGCTTTACATTTATCTGAACTTTAAATAATTTTTCCAAATTCTTGTATAAATTGATTCAATCACAGTAGTCCAGATCTACAGATTTGTTGTTAAGGAAGGAAAAAGGAAGTGATCATTAATTGCCTGTTCTTACAGATTAAAACTGTGTAGGCCATGATGCTTGAATCAGCTTTTGCTAAACAAGGTAATGAAACTGTATTATAAATTGCTGGACAATTTGAAAAAGCTTTTCAAGGATATTTTAACAGAGAATTCTGGTATGTTAAATATTAGCATGACAAATCTTCCAAAATAATGATTGAACATCTTAATGCACCAACCATACAATGTATATTTATAGAAATACTAACTCAAATTTTTTTTGAAAAGGTCCTGTTAGAAGCCTTTAATTTTTGTATTTCAAACTAAAACTTTTAAAACCTTAACATCATTACAGCAACCAGATCTAACTAAGGCATAAACAATATTGATTTTTTTTTAATCTATTGTTCTATTGTTATTATTTTGTTTTTTTAACTTCTAACTTCAACTGCAGTAATTTTCTCTGAAAATCAAATATTTGGTTAAGTTCTAGTAATGGATGTATGATTTTTTTTGGATCAAACATACTTATATCATTAAAATGTCTGGTATATGTGACGACTTTCTTCAGATAAAAAGTTATGAAGTTCTTGATTGCCAAAAATCAGCATGTTATATGTTGTGCTCTTATACCACTGTCCAGGCTAGGGTTGGGTTGAGAGCTCACAGACATGTTTAACCCCACCATGCACATTCTTAAGGTTCCTGAACATAGTCAGGAGTGTGTAGTTCAGTGGTTGTTGTTTGGTCATGTCTGTCATATTTGCATTTCATAAATTATTTTGTAACAAATTAGACTTGGTTTTCTCAATTGAATTGTTTCATATTTTGAATGTCAGGCCTTTCATAGCCAACTAATTATTGTTTTTTTTTCTCAATGTTGAAGGTCATATGGTTGCCTATAATTGCTTACATCCACTTTATTTGAACATTGTTTGAGAGGGTCATACAACATTCCTTATTTTTATATTACAAATAGTCATCTTGACTGTGACTAACTAAAGCATTTCAATTGTAAAATGCTAGAACTTTTAACTCATGAAAATGATACAATGTAGATGTATAATAGACCTGTACAACATTATGTTCAAATACTTTTTACAAGCATCAGTCCAAACATTGGTCAACAAGGAGTCCCAGGTTAGGGGAAGTGGGACCCCGCTAACATGTTAATCACCGCACATTCTGTACTGCGTATGTATGTGCCTGTTCCAAGTGAGGAGCCTGTAATTTCGTGGTTGTCGTTTGTTGATGTTTTACATATATTTGTTTTTCATTCATTTTTTTTACATAAAATAGGTTGTTTGTTTTCTCGTTTAAATTGTTTTACATATATGTTTATTTTTGGGGCCTATTCTAGCTGACTATGTGGTATGGGCTTTGCTCTTTGTTGTAAGCCGTACATTGGCCTAAAGTTGTTAATTTCTGTATCATTTGGTCTATTATGGAGTGCAATCATACCACATCTTTTTTACAATCCCCTTTTTCAAAATCTTGGATTGCACAAGGTATTGGACCGTTAAAAAAAGGATATACTTTACTTTATGTCCTGAATGAGATAAAAAAAAAATTAGGACCCATGCAATGCATCTAGTTGAATAATATGCAGCAAATTTCTCAAAATGTAGTTCCCAACCCAGGATAAAAAGGGGGGTCCAACCATATGGAGTCCACATTCAAATGTATTGATTGTCCAAATGAAGGGGGTTCCAATCTCCCCTCTAGATCCGCCACTGATTTTAATGTAGGGTTGTTATGTTATATATATTGTAATACTGAATTTTCAGTTTTTGCTATTAACATTTAATAGAAGTACAAATGTTTTATTTAAAAGCACATTTGAAACTATATATTCATGATATTAGAATGAATTTCATAAAACCTGATAAAATAAGTAATTTTATGCATTTGAAATCTGATTGTTGGTACCAACACTGAAAAAAATTTATTTTTCAAAAGGTCCTTTCAAGTTGCTTTTCTTTCACAATTCTTACACATATTTTGATCAGATCCCAAATGAACTTGGAACCAATTAGTCAACATGCATGTTAAATACAGTCAGTTTATTCTTTTTATTAAATAGTTTTAATCCGAGTTTTAGCATAAGCCGATATAACTGAAGAATAAATTATATAAAGAAAAATATTAATGAGTCATAGTTTTTCTTTAATTAACAAATTAACGATCAAGATTAAATATATTACTGCACTGCCTTGAGCTGCAGTAAGTCAGTTTCTCAGGAAGCTTTATGCAACATTTCATGTTGTAAGATCATTACATTAATACTCATTCAAGATTAGAGACATAAGCAGCTTGTGGTCACTTATCCCGACAAATTTGGTTGACCATAAAAACCTGAGTAAGGGAAACAAAGTTAAGCGGTTAAAATCATAAACAAACCAAAATATATTCTCCTTTGTGGCTAATTGATTTCCTTATATTTTTATGATATTAACAAATGTTCAAGGTTTTGATGATTACATTGTACCTACCACACAATATAGTAGTACAAACAGAGTATGTTCCTCTATAGCAGCTAACTTTTTTAAACTACTACATGTAGGATACAAGTTGATAACTTGAAATAAATGTTTTTGCAAATCTGCCAATATGTTATAGATTTCTAATGTGTCCACATTTATTATTTTTTTTAAACTATTTTACATGTACATTTACTAGATAATAGCCTTACATATCTGTCTAACATGATTAAGAACATTCAAAATAATTTCTGAAATGTTTGCAGATAAAAAAAACATATTTCAGACTGAGAGGTCAAGTACTTTTATTCATATGCCATAAGTTTTTAAAATTGTAAACAATAATAATTTTAAATCATTTATACATGATTTTTTAAAATGTGAAACATTGTTTAAAGCAAGAAATCTTTAATGGTTTCACAAATCTTCATCCATTTTTGCATTTAACAATTATAGAACAAAATTCCCTCTGAATTTGTTCCCCTCAAAACAATAGTTTACCATGTAACAGTAAATTTATCCCTCTTGCTTTTGGGATCACCAAGGGTGACACATGTACATCTGCTTCCACAACTAATCCTTTACCTGTTGGGTTATTTTGTAAACCTGTTTGCTAACACAAACCTGTTTGCTAACACCTATATTTGTAATATATTACAAATTTCGTTAAATAATTACATAATATAAATAAGGGATGCATGTGTTATGATTACCAATGAAACAGAGACCAAAGGTCAAGGATGTTATTTAATTATATTCAAAAGCAAATTCTTTTAGTGAAGATTATACAAAAGGAGCGAAATTTCACTAAAACACAATGTGTTTACTCTGGAGGAACCATTACATATGTTCTTAAAACATAAATTATTCTGAAAGTTACTTTTTTTTAAATGGATCAACTTATAAAAAAGAAAATATTCTAATAATCATACCACATTTTTTTCTCTTCTGACATGTTCAATGTCATTTCTACTTCCATGACTGTGCACCTTGTAAACTGTCATTCATTTTGAATAATTAACAAGAAGAATAAATTATTTCCTTCCTTTTTTTCCATGAAAATGCTTACAAGCCATTTTTGATTTAATTCTCACATTTGGGAGACTTATGAATTATAATCAAAGGCATGTCTCTTGATTTGGGATATTTTCAACAGAGTGTTCCAACTTATAACACTGACTCACTTGCCAAAAGGGTTTTATTATTACAGTGAGTTGACTGTTAGTGTTGCTCTCCACCAATTGCAACTCATTCAAAATTTTGACCAAATTGCAATTTGTTTTATTAAACCAAATTGTTCAACTGGTCAGAATATTGAACAAATTGTTCAGTCAAAATGTGAAAGTGCAAGGTGATAAAATAAACTATACTTACAATCCTATAAGACTTTAACTCCACTTTAATGATGTTGGGACAAAATTAGTTTATCAGTTTGTATAGTTATATTATAGTCATTTCCGTGCTGAAGAGGGACTGTTTATTTTGAATTGCTATAAAATTGTCCAAACTAAGCTTTTATATAGTTTTTCTTTCTAAAAGTATTCTATATTTAAAAGCGGACAATATAGTTAATGATACATTAGATAAAGAACTGATTAACAGTATTTCTTTTATTGACTATGTAAATGATAGTTATATTTGTAATAGAAAATCTGAAGACATTAAACCTCCAAATAGTTTTGGTCAGCGTATATTGCAGTTATGCCAGTCGTCCGGTCTACGTATATGTAACGGCAGATTTGGAACAGAAAGTGGAAAAATAACATTTAATAATAAAAACGGTAGTAGCGTTATTGATTATTTATTGTTTACACAAAGTGAAATGTTTAAATGTTTAAAATCTTTTTATGTAGAACCATTTAATATGTATTCATGTCATGCTCCAATAGTAGTTGAATTGTACCTTAAGGGTAATAATCAGTCTTACGGTCAATGTCATTGTAATAAAACTAAGTTCAATGTATTTAACTGGAATGAAGGGTCAGAAGATGATATCAGAAGTAAATTGATACTCAACACACAAAAGTTTGATGATCTACTGGTAAATTTTGACGAAAACAGCGATATAGATACGTGTGTAGAAAGACTTAATAATCTTTTAACTGATATATATGAACAGTATACGAAATCTGAAGTAACATACAAAGAACAGTGTGAATTTTGTGAAAATGGCGATAAAGTTCATAAATCTAATGCGGACAAGCCTTGGTTTACCGATGAATGCAAAACATTATATATACAATATCAAAATGCATTAGACAGTTTTAACAAATACCGCTCGGATGAAAACAGAATTAACTTTAACCTTTCAAAGCAAAAGTATAAGTGCTGCGAAACAAGACTTAAAAGACATTATAAGAACCAACGAGGAAATATGCTGTCGTCACTAAGGAAGAAAAATCCGAAACGTTTCTATAAGAATTTTAAAAAACGTAAAAAGCGCGTTATAAATAACATTTCATTGGACCAATTCGAGGAACATTTTAAAAAACTTATGTCTAAACCTCCCGAAGTGAATGTTGGAACGAGTGATACTCCGGAAACAGTTTTTGAGGAACTAGATCTTCCGTTTACAGAAAAAGAACTGGATTCGTGCATCAAAAAACTAAAAAGAGACAAGTCGACTGGTTATGATGATATAATGAATGAGTATATACTGTTTGGTAAAACTTTATTGAAACCTGTACTTTGCAAACTGTTCAACAATATTTTATGTTCTGGAAACTTTCCTGAAATATGGGTGAAATGTATTTTAATTCCAATTTATAAGAAAGGAAATCCTGACGATCCTGGAAACTACAGAGGTATTTCGTTGGTGTCACACTTAGGAAAACTATTTACGTCGTTGATTAATTCAAGACTTATAACATGGTGCAAGATTAACAACACTCTGACAGATGCACAATTTGGATTCCGTCCTGGATACGGCACTTCTGATGCCATCTTCTGTCTTCATTCCCTGATTTCTAAGTCATTAAGAAAAGGTAAACGCTTATATTGCTGTTTTATCGATTATATTAAAGCGTTTGATAGTGTTTTTCATGTAAAATTGTGGTTGAGATTAGTTAGATGTGGCGTTACTGGTAAACTTCTTACTGTAATTAAATCTATGTATTCTAAATTGAAAACTAGTATAAAGTGTAATGGAAAAATTTCAGATTTTTTTAATTGTAATACTGGCTTGATGCAAGGGGAATCTTTATCCCCTTTATTATACTCGTTGTATGTCAATGATATGGAAGTAGAGCTAATCAGTAATGGCTGTCAGTCATATGAATTGAAATCCTTAAATTTATTTTTACTTATGTATGCAGACGACACTGTTTTATTTAGTGAGAACATAGATGATCTGCAAAATATGATAAATACTGTAAACTCTTCTGCAGAGGAATATGGTTTATATATTAATATGTCTAAAACTAAAGTGGTCGTGTTTAGAAATAGAGGTAGTTTAAAAAGTCAAGAAAAATGGTTTTTGAATAACAACCAAATAGATATATGTGATAGTTTTGTATATTTGGGTATTCTTTTTAATTATAATGGCAGTTTTTTACATACACAAAAAATGTTAGCCAATCAAGGAAGAAAAGCTGTTTTTGCTTTATGTAGTAAAATTGTAGATGAATATTATAACTGTGAAACGTTACTGTCCTTATTTGATACTTATGTATCTAGTATACTTAATTATAGCTGTGAAGTGTGGGGTAATCATAAAGCTGATGATATAGAGAAAGTACATTTATATTTTTTAAAACGAATTCTAAAGGTTAGAAAAACTGCTGTAAATAACATGGTTTACTGTGAATTGGGACGTTATCCAATGTATTATGAAAGACAAAGAAGACTGATTCAGTTTTGGTTTAAATTATTAAATACTGATAACTGTATACTTAAAGCATGTTATGAAGATATGTTGGAGAGTTCACTTAAAAAACCCAATGACAAATCGAATTGGGCATGTTCAGTCAAAGATATTTTATGTAGATATGGTTTTCATGATGTATGGCTAAAACAAAGCGTAAATAATGTTGATATATTCATACATGAGTTAAAACAAAGAATGAAAGATACCTTTATTGCTGATGCTAATGCTTTTTTTAATAATTCATCAAAATGTATACTTTATAGATATATATATGACACAGATATACTGCAATTTTATTTAGATAGACCTGTTAATCAAATATATAAACCTTTTATATGTAAATATCGTATATCCGCCCATAGCCTCAATATAGAAACAGGCAGATATTACAATGTAGATAGAGAAAATAGATTATGTACTATGTGCAATAACAATATTGTAGAAGATGAATACCATGTTGTTCTAGAATGTAATAGATATAGTGATGTAAGAAAACTATACATTAAGAAATATTATTGGCAATATCCATCCACTTTTAAACTTATACAGTTGTTATCAGTTCACAATGTGAAAGAACTTAATAATTTAGGTAAATTTTTGTTTAATATTGAAAAAATTCGTAATATGTAGTTATTTATCATATGAATTTATTTTCATTCTCCGCCATACATGTATTGTGTATAATTATTGTATTTATATTTCACTGATACAAAATATTGTAAAATTGTATATTCTATAAGCTGTATTGCTTCTGAATAAAGTATTATTATTATTTATAAGAATCAGATATCATTTTAAATAAAACATCATATATTCAGTAAAATATGTGTGAAATAACAATATGCTATTGATAAGTTTTCAGGGAGATAACCTAAAATATTATTCTTTTGAATAAAGACTTTTTGAAAGAAAAGTTATTATCTCCCCCATGGAAACTTCCTACAAACATATATTGCAATTTTACACATATTTTACTGAATATGAAATGTTTTAATTCACATAATGTCTGATTCTTATAAATATAGAATACTTTTAGAAAGAAAAACTACATGAAAGCTTAGTTTGGACAATTTAATAGCAATTCAAAATAAACAGTTCCCCTTCAGCATGGAAATGAATATAATATAACTATACAAACTGATAAACTAATTTTGTCACAACATCATTAAAGTGGAGTAAAAGTCTTATAGGATTGTAAGTATGTTTTATTTTATCACCTTGCACTTTCATGACTTGGCTGTGGTTTTCTACAGCAGTTGGTTCAAATTTCTGACCAGTTGAACAATTTGATTTTATAAAACAAATTGCAATTTGGTCAAAATTTTGAATGAATTGCAATTGGTGGAGAGCAACACTAACAGTCAACTCACTGTAATAGATCTATCATGTCTATGGGATTTGTAAAACTAAAGTTTAAAAATGAAAAATTTGGATTTCAAAAGTACATGTATGTGTGATATATATCAATAGTGAATACAAATATTATTTGGTTAAACCCTTTTCTAGAATCAAAATATTTTTTTTAATTTAACCCCTGAATGATAACCTCCATTTTCCAAGGGATCAATCTTGTTACATCATCATGATCATGTATAAGTGTTAATTGATTTGTAAATTTATTCACAACTTTCATAGATTTATGAAGAACCTTGCATATTGGATGAACACCCTATCTTATACTCTATCCTGAAAACTATGGTCTCTTAGTAGCTGCAAAACTGTAGCTGTTAAGTTTTTATGATATTTTTTTTTACTTTTTGTGGACCATAGTCCAAAAATATCATCAGAACTTTAGAGCTGCGGTTCCGCTGCTTGTCTCTTGCTGGTTATTATTGTTGTTGAGTTGCCATCTCTTTCAACTAGTATACCATGATTTCTGTAGATGTTGATGAACAAAGGTGTAACATAAAGGGATAGCTCACATTTTTTTTTAAATCGCAATCAAGATATTATATTGTATTATTATTCAAAGGGGTTATAATTATTAATATTAATTATTCTTCAATTTGGTCAAGTGCCGGTTAATAAAGCACCGCTTTACACAATTTAAACTAACTGACCATGAATAGCCCATCCTTGACCCTGTTTGCATCCCACTCATCAGCATTTGAGAAGCATTTATTAACACTGTTGTTACATTTATAGATATTCCTTTCGGTGTTAAATCAACTCCCACACAAAGTGAAAGTTGTGTTTTAAACAGATAAACACGTGGTACTCTTTCGTTTAAATAACGTAGAAAGACAACTGTATCTGGGTGTTTGGATTGAAATTATTAAATAATGCTAACTGATTTCCAGAAATAATACTGCTTGAAAGCCATTAGTTCAGTAATATTTAAAGATAAATAAATGTTTGATAATCTTACCACTGTTTACATTTATTGCTTCCGCTCATGCGCAATTGGAAGGTGCGTTAACAGATTGTGATAGGTTCACTGAAATGAAACGAAAGAGATGACATAATTACATTTTTTTTTAAAGTTTAACGGGTTCAAAAAGTTCGCGGTCACACCAAATATATATAATAGTATGATCTTATACATCTTTGGTGACAATTTGTGGTTTCCTGTTTTCAACCAGCACGCAAAAAAACCTCAGCAAAAGACCAATATTGATGCACCCGCTTTTTGGGGACAGTAATTATTTAGATAGACAATATGTCACTGAATAAATTCATGAGTGCCATTTTTTTAATTTAAAAACAGTGATTAGTATATTTATTATACAATTTTTATTATATATAACTGTCTCTGATTTCAACGATATAACTAAGCAAAGGTACATTTTTTTTTGCCCCCTCCCCCTTTTTGATAAAAAAAACCCACTTTTTTTCGTTTTCCCTCAATTTCATTTATTTTTGCGTTTTTCAGTATTGCAAGAACACAAAAGATCCAGTGTATCCTTAAAAAGAAAATAAACGTTATAAAGGACAAAGTAAAATCCCCTTCCCCCTTTCCATCGAATCCATGCCTTGATCCGTGTAAACACCAAATAGATAAAAGAAAAATTGGGGGAAATATGTATTATATGTAAATATTGTTAAATACTAGAAATTTACCTTTTCCATTATTTTCAATATCACATGCGCAATGTGCGGGTCGAGATCAACCGTAACTGACGTCTATTGCGTATGAAACTTTTTGTTTACTTCCGCGAAATTATTGCCAGGTTATTATCTTTACTTTTTTCTCTCAAAAAGGATAACTACATACTTTTCTTATTCCCTCTTTATTTAAAGAAATACATGACATACATGCAACGTCTTTGCCTAGATTCAGTCTAAGTTATGCAGTAGACCAGCCTTGACACCATTTATCGCCGTCGGTGCCAACTGTAATACGTACATCCTGATTATTGGTTGGTGATGGTGACGTTATTGATGAAAAATGTTCTGACGTTAAGGCCAAACGGGACAGGGTGACGAGCCCTTTCAAGGGAACATATTAACCCATTTTAACTGTGGCGGATCCAGAACTTTTCTAAAAGGGGGGGGGGGGGGGGGGGGCGCTGACTGACATAAGAGGGGCCGCTCCAGTCATGCTTCAATGATTCCCTATATAATCAACCAAATTTTTCCCACGAAAGGGGGGGGCGGGTCCCCCAGGCCCCCCTGGATCCGCCTATGATTTATAAGTTATAAGAACTTAAAGTGTCTGCAGCTGTTGATGGACTTTTTACGTGTTTTACATATATATATATATATATATATATATATAACAAATTTGACCAAAGTGTGTTGATTATGAAGATAAGATTAATATGTACTTTTAACCGAAAAAAATGTGGGTTTTAAATTGACCAAATAAATTAGAAAAAAATATCAACAAAAATAAATATATTTTTTTTTATTCCTTATAGATATTGATATCAAATTGAAAGCATCTAATAATAATTTTCCTTTTGTGTGCGCATAATTCCCCAAATAGATAACTACATATTGCAAAGTAAAACTTGACTACTTGCTAATTAGTCTGCATAAACATTCAATACACATATTGTTTTAAATCTCATGTTGCATTTAACAGTTAAATTGTTTATTCCTTTTTGTCAAATACAGCTTATTCGAAAACAAATTTTTTATTTTCTTTTGTCAACCATGTAATACTGAAAATTACTTCAATCCTTCAACAAACTCCTTCGCACTATTTGAAAAGTTTTATGTGTATTAGTTTAGTCATTACTTTTACAGGTGCGAAAATATGATTGACAGGTAGAATTATTATTCCGCACGCAATATAGTCCCATACCGGTATCTTATATTTTGTCTGTTTAAGAAAATGTCATTTAATTATGATATATACATTAGTTGCAACAATTATATATAGATATATTGTGTATAACAAACATTCAAATACTTCTTATTTCTTACATGTAAACATGCTACTATGGCGTAGTAATTTTAATGCTAATGAGTCACATCGTAGGAGTGGCTTATTGACTAAAACCGCTAACAAACCAAATGTTCATTCATAAACCACAAGAGTGGTCGATAGTGCAGGAGATCTCGATATTTTAAATTTGTATTTTATCTATGTTATTTGTGTTCTTCATATATTAACCACATGCATTTACCCGCAGATTTAAACGGATTAACTCCGTTCCCGGACTCCCCTCACAAAATGGCAGAGGTGCTACCAGGGGAAAGGAGTCTGGGTTCGGTATCCAGTGACCACAATGAGCCCCTGGTTAGAACTGGGAGCCCAAACTTTGTGTGTACAGCATTGCCACCGCATTGGAGATCAAACAAAACTCTTCCAGGAGGATTTAAAGTTGTTTCACTTGGGGATATTAAAGATGGAACCAAAGTGACAATTTCAGCTGGAAATGACGAAAATTATTGTGCGGAATTAAGAAATTGTACTGCCTTTATGAAAAACAAAGTGGCTAAATTTAATGATGTTCGATTTGTTGGACGAAGTGGCCGAGGTATGTATAGTTTTATTGCTTAAGACATTTTAATTCAAACTTTTTTACTACTAGTATTTTTTTTTATCTTCGGCATGATAGATGATTATTATATATCAGTTGTCTTAAGTTTGCTTTAAGGTTTTGTTCCATGTCGAAAGAGTTTTTATGGTTTATCATTAGTATTGTTGTAAGATCGTTTTTGACTCCATACTCATAAATTTATATATTTTGACGAGATTACATAATATTTCTACCTGTAAGATATTAGTACATCGTTTTGTATTAATTTTGTGTAATGTTGTACCATTGTCCGACGTCAAACATTTTCGGTATGTCGCTGGGTTTTTCCAGGTTAACATGTTTAACGGATATCATTTCCGTATATCATATATATTCATTATGTACTTGGTTGAACTCCCAAAAATAACGGAAACGTCAGTTACCGTTTGGAGTGGCAACAATAAAACTGTTATAAATACAATATACATCGGAGCATTGTACCACGACAGAAAAGAACTTAAAGAAAAAACATAATATTAATTTGTGTTTTCATGAGTTTTATTTGTGATATGATTTATGGTTTAACTTGTAACAGGTACGAGTTGATTCACGATATTATTATTCAACCGGTGTACAGGTATACAATATGTCTATATCATTATCTACGTCAGTAGGCGGAGCTACTGTGGGAAAATTTACACTATTTCATAGTACGTTGTAGTAAACATTGCCATATAAGGAAAAACAGTAGTAAAATTGACCTATTTCCGATGTCGTAATACTTCACAACCATTCTAAATTATATAGACCTTTATTATCACTATTAACCAATAAAATGTAAAGGCTGAGTTAGAATCAATGACAGTCGCATATTTTGCAATTGTATATTAATTGTAAATACGATTTCTAAGGATTACTAATGATAACTGAGATAACAACAAATATGATAAAAAAAGCCGTTCTAATGGAATCAGTGGGAGAATTGAAAACATAAAAAACCTAGTCATTGTTTCTGTTTCACATATTTAATACCTAATAAAAGAAACTAAGTCGTATGCGTGTTACAAGAGGTCACTTGAAATGTTGTAATTATCCCTCCGTGATGAAGTTGACAGATAATTTAATCTTTAAGATGTCGGAGACCTCGAGTTCACGACAAATAAACCCAGCAAATCATCCATTGTATTCACAGATCATAAAGGCAGGGTTAACGATGCCGTAAAAATGACCCACGACCCCTTACACGAGCCAGAAAGTAACAACAATGTCTCTCATATTTCATGATTTTCCCTATTACAGATCGTTAAATTTCTGTCATAATCGTATTTTCCTTTTAATATGACAATCTGAAGAAATGGCTTTATATTGCCTATTTTACACTAAATTAACCCTATAGAAATTGACGCTTTTTTGTTCATATTTATTGTTACACATGCTTGTTTAAGGGCAATAAAACAACTTCATAAAATCATAAATCAGATTTCTTTAATTCGGAAAATAATTATATTCCATGAAAAGATGAAATCTGATAAGGATACCGAATTCTCCAATCTAATCCTATCAGCTGGCACAAAAAGGAAACAAAACCATCACAGTTGTCCAATGGTGTATTTAATCAATTTAATTTGTGTTTTAGACATCTCTTTATTGAGGTATGCTATTTTCCATTTGAGGTTAACCGTTCTCTGATTTCTGCGGTAATATGTTTACTGTTACATAAAGTATAGATTCTAAAATAGAAACTATAAAAAAAAAATACTGATGAAGAGACGGGTCAAGTAGTTTTGGGGACAAAGGGATAATTCCTCTATATATCATTGGAGATACGAACTACTAGGCCTATATATGAATACGTGATTAAAATTTCCTTGGACCTGAAACATATTTTTTCATGAGGTAAAAGTTTATGTGGAATACTGAGAAACAAAGAAACAAAGAAACACGGACTACGTGACAAAAATTAAGGTTATAGAGACTTAGGCGTTATTTGAAAAAAACCATTGAAATCAACAGCAAAACAATCTGTTCTCTCCCATGTACGCTCTTGTGAAGAGTTGTCTTATTTGCAATCATACCACATCTTCATTTTTATATTAAATGTTTTTAAGTAGTATAGTATCCATTATGCTTGATTAAATAACATGCTTTTTCCTTTTTTTAGGCAAAAGTTTCACCATTACCATAGCTGTATATACATGTCCACCACAGATTACTTTGTACCAGAAAGCCATTAAAGTTACTGTAGATGGACCACGTGATCCAAGAAGTAAGACAAGTAAGACACATTTCTTCCCTAGAATTGAAAAACAATTTAATGAAATAACAAATTTTATCCAACAAGACAAACTATCTATACGAAAATATTCAACAGATCCTGGCTTAAAAGTATTATAAAAGCAAAACACACAATTTTTTTTTTTTTTTAATTTCTGATTTAGATGCACTCATATGTTTATTTATCCAGATCTTCGATGCCATTTTGTTATTTTGTTATTTGATACACAAATAATAAGACAATAGAGATGGAGGCTGTAGAGATACTGCAACTGTGGTATGAACAAAATGAGATGTATGTGGGATTAAGAAATTGGGCCATTATCACATGATATGGCTGTTATCGGAAACGCTTATTTGGGTACAATTTTCAGAATTATCAAATTATTTAATACACCTCAATCGAGAATGATATATAATTTATGACAGTATTGTTTCTGTTGTTGGAAAATAATTTATCTCATTGTATAATAGTCCCAGATTTTATTCAAATTTATATGCAAATTATTTAGCTTTATCATGAACATACTTATTAGATATCGATGAGAGCCATTTAAAACATAAATATAGGTTTCTTTGTAAATATGTAGTTAGACAGATGGCAAATAAAAAGTGTGTACTTGATCTCACATCTGTAACTATTCTTCTGTCCATCCATCTATCACTTTATAGCATTCTTTTTTTTTCCATATAAAGTGTTTTGCAATTATTACAACATTTGTTTGATATCGCGAGTTTTAATGTTTTAAGTGAGTTTCAGATAAATACTTGAGAATTCGGGAGTATAAATGGGACTTTGTTGACACATTCTGGGAAATGTAAATAAATCATTAATTTGCTTAAACGAGTTAGATAATGATTCAAAGTGAAGTGCTGATATGATAGCCCATATGCGTGCAGAATCTGCCGGATTTTTTTCCGATAGAAAATTAGCCTTTTTGTCATTTGATTTATCTTTAAAGTTTGAAAATGGAATATCATTCTATAAGGGTGATCAATTTTCTTTTCTTTTTGTTAGTCATTGTGGTTCTTTGTGGTGTAAGAAACGAAATGAAATTATCATAACAAAGGGCAAACAATTCGCCCTCTTTGTTACGTAACGGTTTTTTTCTGAGAGTTGATTTTAATCTAAAGTGCAGTGCAGCTCTGCAGTTTGCAAACATCTGCTGTTCCAATTTTCTTGAATAATTTGAAGTTTCTCTATTGTGGTTTGGAGTAGACTGATTGCAAGAGGCTCTTATTGTTATGCCGAGATATCGTTTGTTTCTATGTGTAATTGGTTTCTTTTTAGACAAAATCAGTGGGTTCTTAAAGCATGCCATTAGCAAAAAATGGTTATCCACAATTACCAGGTTTCCTGTCATTTAAATAGGGGTTTAACCGATGTTTTGTTCTTTTTTTAATAGGTTATCCTTGGAAAGCTTTATAAAGTGTCTCTTTTAGATGCGCAAAGCCATAAAATGTGCAAAACCGATATGAAATCACAAAAAGCTTCAAGCAATTTATATTTTCCGGTATTGTCAAATGCTCTCTATACACGTGTTGAAAAATTGTTCATGTTTACAGTTTAAAGCTTATGCTTTATTTTACTGTAAAACTACTGATTCTATGAGTGCCTTTCGATATCGTGTAAAGAAAAGTCCCATGAAAAAGCAAGAATTTCATTTTATTCTTATGGTTTTAAATATGTATGTATATAATTATTTGTCATAACGCCAATTATAGCTATTTATGTTCTTTTCAGAACTCCGAACTGATGATCGCAGAATTCACCGACCAAGTCCCATAGATTTTCCAGACAGAAATCCATATTCTGAACGTCAGTTAGAAAGCCATAGATTTTCATCACAATTACCCGACTGGAATACAATCAGACGGCCATTATCACAGCAATCAGACAACGCACGGCGCGTGCTTGAACCGTCGTCTGACACCAATGGATATCACCCAACAGGTACATATATACTTACTTACTTACTTACTTACTTACTTATATATACATATTTTTAGAAGAACTTATGTTTATGCGGGTACTCTGTGGTTTGTATGGATATTTGTGGCAATTTATTCAATTTAGTGGACTACAACCACAAAACCAGTTTATAAAATCGTAAGCCAAACGGAAATATTGGTAACCCCATTATTAACCACAATAGATCAGCTTACCAGATATTGTAGGAAAAGAATATCTACCACCACATAATACAACTAAAGGAAAACATGGTATTGTGAGTTACTGATGTATATGTTCCAAACAAAAAAATCCGTTTGAAAAAAACATCAGTTGAAAGTACAGTACTACTTTATCAACATGTATTTGTCCCTGACAGCAGAAGCTTATTTGGAAACTTTCTTGTAAACATTGCTATTATATCTGTTTCTGTTTGAACAAATATACCATACCATTTATTCTGTCAATAACAAATGCTGTAATATTTTTCGAGTGGCAGAATTTACTTCAGAATGCTTCTTTTTGTAACTTCATTGGGGTGTAAAAGCGTTGACCGAAGTACAGTTTGTACTGAGCGCCGATGCCAATGGTTTACATGTTAAACATTTAGTTAATGTGGTAAAGATCTGCAAAAAAAATTCCGTCACCTATCAAATAACATTACTATTTATTTTTCAGATATAAAAAGAAGTCCATGGGGCACATATGATCCAGTTTATACTACTAATTCTTCTGTTGCACAATTCACACAACAACAACCTATCAACACAGCATCTTTACCAGGTATGATGATATCAATATACAGTTAAATTTATTGCTCAGAGAACTAGTCAACTTTTTGACATTATGCAGTATTTACTTAGAAAACAGGGTTACAATGGCATGGACACCTCTCCATCATTATATACATGAAATAGCTATTAAAACAGTTGAGATCTATATTTAGATAGGAAATATAAGAACAATATTAAGAATCAGTTAGCAAGTGGAATGTGTTGTCAAATTTCATTAGCACTACATTGAGCGATGCATATACTAGTTATAATTAATAAATGATAACCTTTTAAAATTGATATACTCTTTTTCTTTTTAGGTCACGATATGACACCACCACCTCCATCTCAATCTATAGATTCTATAAATGTAGATCAAAAATTCTCAAAGGACAATTCATCTCACTTAGACTTAGTCCCTGTATCAAACAGTAGATCACTACCAATTACAATTCCCGACCCACAACGGATGGATCATATGACACCGTTTAATTCTCGGTCGATTGACTCACGTATGCCAGACCTTCCATTAATGTTAGGCCCTAGATATACAGCTGATGTAAGAATAACGGAACATAGAATGACCGAACGTTATTCTGGCGAATCTAGTCTTGCTACTATGTTTGGCAACCCACCATATTCTGCGTCATCGAATCTTGATATTTTACGAGAAAGCAGACATATTCAGTCATTTAGAGACAGCAGAGGTGATATGTCAACTTTATCATTGGGACCACCATCAATGATGACCCACGATCTTTTATCAGGGCTGACGCCAGCAACGACGATGTCGCCATCTTTTCTCAGTGGTTCACCATCCGCAGTTGTTCCACCTAGCTTTCTCTACCCACATTTATCATTAGCCTCTCCACCACAGTATCCAAACTAGTCTCTACGTTCCATCCGGAGAGGTCCGAACATACGAAGTACTAGGAGGACGATCGTCTGATGTTCCAATGCGAATAGAAAGACCTTTACCACCATCACCTCCATCTCGTTTGATTCCTGATACAGTTACACAAGATCATAGATTTTCAAGTTCGATTAATGACAGATCTCGTGTGATTTCGAGGAGAAATATTACTCAAATGGACACCACAGCTGATTCAACTAGGACCCCACCTAGACCAAATGATGCGGTTACAGATTCGTCCGTTTGGAGGCCATACTGACTTTGCTAGACGAATTTACCAGTAGCAATGTTTAACCGTTGCAACGATTTTTAGCGACGTTGGTACAATACCCTGGGGTATGTGCATTTTTTGTAGGAGAGCCATGTTTGGCATCCGAATGGAGTTGGTGTCATGTGATGGCATACAATAGTGCGCAAGAGAGAGGCATTATGTGTTGGTGCATTTATATTATCGATGGTTGTCTCTTCAGTGATCTCAGACTTT
Organism: Mytilus edulis; assembly: GCA_019925275.1. Taxonomy (NCBI): domain Eukaryota; kingdom Metazoa; phylum Mollusca; class Bivalvia; order Mytilida; family Mytilidae; genus Mytilus; species Mytilus edulis. The sequence continues at coordinate 67,072,714 of CM034357.1, read as the reverse complement.
GAAAGACGATTGAGCGGCGATTTTGGAGAAAGTTTTCGGTATACGGGGAAAAGACATTATAATGCTAGTCATGGAGATATTTTGGTCACATTGGAAGAACATTTGATCTGTTTACATATAAGTTGTTTTGTTGTAAACGTTTGTAAAGCATTTTCCATAATAAGCTTTAAAAAGAAAACCTTTGTGAGATTGTTAACTTTTCTGAGATGTTGTACATTTCCAAACGCAATTTGTTGATCTCGATATTTATACTTATAGTTCTAATTATGGATTTTTCTTGGAGATAAAAAGAAGCAGGATTTGGTATATGAAACGGATAGGATGGGATGTATTAATTAACTTTTAAAAGTGTTATGTTATTTTAACATCGAAGACATTGTTACTAGTTAATCAGTGATAAACCAAAGATTGGCGATGAAACTTATGAAAGGAAAGCTATTTTTCCATTGTCGATTGTAGTTCTATTTATTTATTCCATTTCACGTCAATTTTTTTGACGTTTTGTTAGCTTATTTATATTTGTATGCCCTTGAAATCATATCAGTGCTAAGTCATTTTACGAGCTGTATTATAGAAAACTGACGCATTTATTTTACTTTTTTACTTTTACCATGAAAATTCCACATTTGTGTCTTGCAAGTATTTTCCATTTCGTTGTTTATTAAAAGTTGTGAGTAGGGTCATTTTCGTGGAAACAGGTCTTCTTAATTTGATGACATAATGTATGTTAAAGTTTCATTTCCATGAACAAATATTGATTAATTCGGATTCAAGCTTTTTTTTAAACGAATGTCAAAATCAATTCCACGAAAATGGATCTATTTACAATGTCATGTTATTCCATGGTCCTTCATTAAATTATTCTTATTAAAGCTTTTGTACTTTTATCGCACTATTGTGTGGTTGACATGTCTATTTGTAATAAAATCAAATGTTTATACTTAAGATGTTATTTATTTCCTATCAATTCGTTTTAATTCATTTCCTCATTTACTTGTCTTATATTTGACTACTATACATTCAACAAAAAATTGAAACAATAATCATACAAAAAAAAATAATGGGAAAAAATATGAAGACTAACGGTATCTTTTGATTATAAGGGGAAGACCATTCATATTCTGACGTGGACTGTTAATGAGTGTAGTGGAAGGACAGTTACAGATTTCATCTAATGCTATATTTTCCACATTTTCCTGTCTAGTGCAAAGTTATTCATTTTCTGGGCCAGATAATATTTTCAACTCCCCACTCTAAGATTAGCAAATTGTCGTCGATCCCCCAAGGATCACAGTTCCTACAGCTTCTTTGATTGCTAACAATGCCAGTCAATGAATTGCACATACGAAATTCAGAACTTGAATTTGGTATATTATAATTCGTAATCTAATCTAGAATGGGACGTAGATCATAGCGATATATATTTTTTTTAACTTTATGGAATGACACTGAGAACACGTTTGTCAATATAAATATAGGTTTTGAGATCTAATATTTTAACATAATGGGCGTAATTATTGTAAAATATGATGTCAAATTTAATAAGATTACTTTAGTGTATCACAAAGTTATGTCTAGACACAATTTCTGATGTACCTTCAGTAATTTGAAAAAAAGACACACAAGTGAATTTCGGTTTTGTATAGATTACAGATTCTTAAATCAGTTTACTTAAAAGGATGGGTATACATTACTTGTGACCAGCATAAATAATGTGTTTTACAGAAACAAGTAAAAAAGGAATTCAAATATTAACAAACTGGTGTTACAAAACATTACAGAATGGCAACCTAAAAAGATTGACGAATACATAAACACAATTTATTTTTGCCTCAGATGAACATGATTCGTTTTATTTTTGGATATTGTTCTGATGATTAACTCCAAGGTTGAATATCACATATGTAACATATTTTACGAGTAAACAACACTGTTATGAATATTTAGTTATTTGATCCGGATGCATCTGTCTTTTCCGTCAGTCATCCGTCTTTTTAGGACATTATTTGACGTCAAGGAACAAGTGGTCTTCCGACTGCTTATCATTTCAAAGTTTTATTTTCGTCATAGTAATGATACATAAGTGATTCACAATAAACTAGATACACGTCTATTGATCACTTTTATAAGGATATTTGGGGATAGGATAGTTCTTGATAAGTTAATGAGGGTTCTTATCACAAACATAACCATGTTCGAATAGGTATTGAAATTAAAATAATTAATCCATGAAAATGTTTAACAGATGAGAACTTTACACATGTTGATAGAAAAATTGGACATCAGTGGAAAACACACTACGTTTCAATATGCAGAGCAATACCTTTCTAGTATAAAAGCATTAACTTTTGGACAAAATATATCAACTACGATCCTCAAAGCAGTCAAATAAAGTTTCCAATTTATAAACAAATTTAAAATGCTGGAAACGATGTATGAAAAACCCTAGACTGATATCGGCCAAAATTTCACCAAGTTAAGGGTATGCAATACGGGTAAGTGTAAAGGTGTCCAATACCGTAAGAAAAGGAATGTATTTGCAATGTGCTGTGGCGTAAACTTGTTTGTTGAGTTGAGAAATGTATTATGACGAACCTTTGCAGAAAGCGTAATATTTATGTTAGAAAATAAAGCTAAAATCCCCAGTGGCTTAACTATTCATTATAATGTACACGTGATTGCAAACTTGCGTGCAATTGAATTGAACCAAAATATCTGTTTTTTTCAACCCCTAAAAATGCTATGATAAATTTTATAAAACACCGGTACTACACGTATACTTACATGTATGCATATACGTTGGTTTCAGACATATTATAGCCAGAATTATGCATATCAATATAATTAATGTCATGCATTTTTAAAACAGTCACAGATCATGGCTTAAATTTAGAAGGAAAAAAACAAACCTAGTATAGCTTCTTGTTCGGTGTGAGCCAAGGCTCCGTGTTGAAGGCCGTACATTAACTTATAATGGTTTACTTTGATAAATTGTTATTTGGATGGAGAGTTGTCTCCTTGGCACTCACACCACATCTTCCTCAGTATATCTAGTAAATGCATGGCTGGGCTGCATAATGTTTCATAAAATTTCATCAAGAATTTACTAGTGGAAATCGTACACAATAAGATATTCTGCACAGAACGATGTTATGATGTAAGTTCGAGTATGTATGCAGCTGACTGGTCCATGTAAATTTCATTGTGTATCTTGCAGAAAAAAAAATGTTTAAAAAAACAAGCTCTTATGGGAATTCAAAAAGGAAAAGGTCCACAAAAGCTGACATTAGACGATCATCAAATCAAGCATTCTTCTATAAAAAGGTAGATGAAGATATCTTCTGAACTCGTTTAAAATGGTCGCAGTTCAGCTGTTGTTAAAATGATACGATACAAATAGCTTTGTAAAACAACTATTGTGTTCTCGTCGGACTCAATAAGTACATCTTGATTATCAGATGATGTCTTAATTCGTTTTGTAACTAGCAATAATTTTACATAATTTACCAGAATAGTTTACTTACGGTAATATAAACATGCCACAATAAAAATGAAATGAAATGAATTAATAACCGTAACATTTAGTCACAGGATAAACATCCATATAATTATTTGTTTTACCATTACGAATTCATTAACTGATATATATATATATTAAATTATACATTATAAAGTTGTAGCTTGTTATTGCGATGGCTCTAAACCATAACAGGTTCCAGCAGTGGCGGGAGAGATGAAGCATTAACAACATGTTACTAAATATATACATATTCAAAAGACGTCAAGGACTTTTCAGATCATAGTTTTAATGGCTAATGTTTCTTCAAACGAACCATTATTAAAACTATATGTCTATCAACTACAGGAATGCTATGGGAAATATCAACCTTTCAGTTATTTTTATCAAGCATCTTTGTTACATAACAAGAGTAAACATAGTTCACCTGTTCTTATTTTCTCTAAAGTGCACTAAGTTAACATTTCAGTACGAAACAATTATACGAGTGCAAGTATAACAACTATCATTCCAATACAACCGAACACAGCAGTTAACCATCTATTACATCAAACATTCATCTTAAACCAATAAATGTCCCTTATCAAAGAGAATGATTGTTTTTTGCCTTTTATTTTAAAACACACATTCTAACCTTTGACATTTTTACAAAAAGTACTATTATATGTACTCATAACGAGGAGAAAAAAGACTAGTGTGCTCTATAGAAAATACTTGTTGAAAAAAATGTAAATAATTCAGGAAATACAGCATTCTTAGGACTATACAGGAACAAAATGTTAATGAGTGTTACGAAATTTGAGACGCGGCATGATTCCCAATACGACGACTATATTCAAATGAAATGGCCATCGTACGGCCTTCAACAATGATAAAACCTCATATCATATAGTCAGATTGAAAGACACAATATGCCAAAACGTCAAAGAATTCAAAAGAAAAATTCCAACAACATGAAGGGAAAACTAGAGACACACATGCAGCAATCAATAATAAGCTAGCTTAGGACAGGAATATATTGCGTGGTTAATTAAATATGTTGTTTAGCGTTCATCCTTTCCCCAACCTGGGACAGTGATGTAACAACACAACAAAAACCTGGGACAGTGACACAACAAAAACCTGGGACAGTGATGTAACAACACAACAAAAACCTGGGACAGTGACACAACAAAAACCTGGGACAGTGACACAACAAAAACCTGGAACAGTGACACAACAAAAACCTGGGACAGTGATGTAACAACACAACAAAAACCTGGGACAGTGATGTAACAACACAACAAAAACCTGGGACAGTGATGTAACAACACAACAAAAACCTGGGACAGTGACGTAACAACACAACAAAAACCTGGGACAGTGATGTAACAACACAACAAAAACCTGGAACAGTGACACAACAAAAACCTGGGACAGTGATGTAACAACACAACAAAAATCTGGGACAGTGATGTAACAACACAACAAAAACCTGGGACAGTGACGTAACAAAAACCTGGGACAGTGACACAACAAAAACCTGGGACAGTGACACAACAAAAACCTGGACAGTGACACAACAAAAACCTGGGACAGTGACACAACAAAAAACTGGGACAGTGATGTAACAACACAACAAAAACCTGGGACAGTGATGTAACAACACAACAAAAACCTGGGACAGTGACGTAACAACACAACAAAAGAATAACTTGTAAATCAGTTAGAAAGGTTCAGCTTATCAGATCTGAACGAAGCACAAAATAATAACTACAATACAGAAAAAAGACACAAATGCAGAGGCGGATCAAGGGGAATTGTTCCCCTTTTTTGGGGACGATCAATGCATTTGAATGGGGACAGATGCTTTGAATCTCCCCTTTATCCTGGGTTGGGAATCCACCTTTTTTTTTTTGGAAAATGGCTGGATCTGCCCCTGAAGTAGCGATCTTAAAGTACTCGCAATTACAGAAATAAGTCATGATCTCCAAGACTAAAGTCATGTACAAGTCATGAACTTTTTTTAATATAAATTACCATAATTCAACGAAAAATAAAAACATAAAGAGGCTAAACAGATGCAAGTCTACGGAATTAGACTTAAGATGTCCAAAGATGGAATATAAGAACATTTCAGACCTTACGTTTTTTTTGTGCCAGCGCTCAAATAATTCCTGCAACACAATGCTGACTTAAATAATCAAGGCTAAAAGCATGAAACAAAATCTAAGTTTTTCAGTTTCCAGAGCATGATCCGTTAAGGAGCTCGTTTCAAATAGGATGAAACGTTTAGAGAGATATTTTGTTTTAGTGTATATAAAACTTCGTGTTTACTTACTTGCGATAAGATACAAGTTTAGAAAGACAACTGAAATAATTATAATCCAGTTTTAATGTAGTAAATTGATATATATTCGTTATACGTGGTGATGCTCTTTCATTTGTATTATCGCTTGATTTTTCGGGACATTTTATTATACATTATCAAAGATATCACCAATATGCAAATATCAAGTTGGTCACGATTTTCTCTGCTTTAGTTTGAAGAGTTGTAGATCAAAGACAACTTCAAAAAGATTGGCTAATTATCATTAAGCATGTATGAGTTAGATAATAGCATTACCCAACAGTTTATAAATAATTATTAATGCAATTTGACACACATGCATGTCAGCTGGTGCTAAGACAAAACATCACATTCAAAGAAATATTTGCGTTCTTGTTTTCAATGTATATATCCAGTGGCATAACCGAAGGATCGTTAACATTATGTATTCAGACTTTATTTTAGTTCCTCAACCTTGTTTCAGATCCAAGCTTTATGTTTTCATTAACAGTCTTCGTGTAAGGAGATATTAGAGGGTGTGATATGAGTCCCATTGAGACAACTCTCCATCCAAGTCACAATTTGTAAAGTTAACCAATATAGGTCAAAGTACGGCCGTCAACACGGAGCCTTGAATCACAGCGAATAAGAGTCAGTTTCAGACAAGACATTCTTAGTTACGAACATTGTTTGGTTCATTCTACTGAATATTAGAAGAAATATATGGTCACGGACAGAAAAATATATCTACACACGCAAAGTAAAAAAAAAATACATTGACAATTTATAGGATTGACGTAAAAAGTAAAATCACAAAAATAGTGATCTCCGAGGAAACTTTATTCACTTATTTACTTTATTTTTTTGGACGAAATTTGATTTTGACCCCTTCCTACATTCGCTATTAAGATTCAATGAACGTAATTTAATCTATATGTAAGTGGTAAATTATTATTATATCGTCACCACAAATTGTAAAATTAACTGTAACTAAATTCTTTCATACGAATACACATATTTGGTCTGAAAGTATTGCGTTACCTGTTGAAACCTCATTATAGAAATTGATAATGTATGCAAATGTTTACGGGATGTTGTTTATAAAGCAAGTAGATATAGATAAGATTAATGTTTTACTTATTGATCCTGTGAAGAAACCTCTTCTTTAAGGTTGTGCACATTACATACTGTAGTAACATTCTGAATAGTTTCTTAATCGGTGCTAACATTTATAAAAAAATATATAATTTAAAACTTGACAAAATATGTATTGCTATGAAGTTATTAACACTTAAGGATTATATCCTATCGATACTTAAATCTTGACATCGCACTAGGTCGTGCTTTTCTCAGACTATTTACACTAATTCGTTGATTTGCATTATCTATATCTCTAATCTTGCAAACACGACTAATCTTAAGTTTAATTGGCCATTACACTAGTGTCATCACTTTTTGTTCTCTCAGATTGATGCTTCAACTTTTTTTGTTGTTTGTTGCTTTCCAATAGAATCCTGTCAAACTGATTTATATAGTGTGTTATTAATTTATTCTGTAATACAATGTCTTAAGTTATATTAGAGGAGGATTGGACGTTGGTATTGTTTATGTGCCTGTACCAACAGTAACCAAGCCTGTATTCTGTAGTTGCTGTTGTTTGCTGTCTACCTTTTTATATATTTATATTCTAATTTTTAGTTTTAGCATTTATTATGCCGTTGTTATGCCCACCTACGATAGTAGAGGGGCATTATGTTTTCTGGTCTGTGCCTCCGTCCGCCGTTCGTTCGTTCGTCCGTCCGTGCGTCCGTTCGCTTCAGGTTAATGTTTTTTGTCAAGGTAGTTTTTGATGAAGTTAAAGTTACATCAACTTGAAACTTAGTACACATGTTCCCTATGAAATGATCTTTCTAATTTTAAATCCAAATTAAAGTTTTGACCCCAATTTCACGGTCGACTAAACATAAAAAATGATAGTGCAAGTGGGGCATTCGTGTACTATGGACACATTCTTGTTTTTCTCTTTGTAATTGTTTCACATTTTGACCTGCCAGAGCTTTTTATAGCAACTATACCTGATTTTGCTTATTATTGTCAAACAGTGACCAGAGTGTTCCCGTTCTGGTCTTTTGGTTTATGTGGATATTGATCTCATCAGTAACCATACCACATCAAGTTTATATATATTTTAGAGGTTTAAAAGGAGTCATGAAACCAGAAACAATACTGTGTTGGCAAACCACAAGTTGTAGGAGGAACACTAATACTTCATTTGACTGATGAATAAGTTAATTCGCGGTTTAAACCTTTGTGAAGCAGATATCTCGTTTAAGCAAATTTTGAGTTATGATCCGATGTCTATTGATACATAAAAAAAAAAAAAGTAAAATTCAGCAATGACCAATGGTCATGCATGTTGAAAACTTCCTTGTTTCGTGTAAGTGTCATGAATAAAAACAAAAGATTGACTTTGTTTGATAAATGTCGTGGTCATGTTGTACCACGACGATCCGTCACATGACCATGTTTTACTATTGTTCTAATTGTCACATGAGTATGTTGTCATGATAGACAAGCAGGCGGGAAAATAAACGTGATTAAGGATTTTCTTATCATTTTTCAAAGAATATGTTGTTATTGTCACAAGACTTGAAAGTGACTTTTAGAACCGGAACAATCATTCTTCATTTGGAGATCAAAGACTTCAAAATACAAATAATATCAAACAATTTTACACGAAGAGTGAGAAAACGTTAGAGATAACAGTTATAAACTACAACTGATTGGTATCATGCATATGCTGACCAACAGTCTAATATCGGCTGCTGTACGTCTGAGTAGATTTAAGACAGTAATGAACAAATTCGAAATAAACGAAGGTCTGTGGTTATTAATAACCGGTCTGTCCTTTTTGGCATTGAAAATAACCACTAAAAAGTTTTAAAGGAACTATGGAGATAATATGAATATTGAAATGAGGAAAACAGAACACGAGAAGTATTCACTAGAAAGAGTTATCTATCCTGCATGTAGTATGCATTAAATCACGTGGCTACAGATAAGGATACACAGCATTAAACATAAGTTTGAATGTTTGCAGGATATTCCAGACCATGCATGTAAACTTGAATACTAAGTGGAGTTTTCCTAAATCGTGTTATTATGATTTCATTAGTTTGATATTTTCATGCCATTGTTTTACCCTGAAATAACCTTTTCTGTCCTGTATATATATACTGATATTTTCATGCCATTGTTTTACCCTGAAATTACCTTTTCTGTCCTGTATATACTTTACTCTGAAATAACCTTTTCTGTCCTGTATATACTGATATTTTCATGCCATTGTTTTACCCTGAAATAACCTTTTCTGTCCTGTATATACTTTACCCCCGTATACAAATATGCATTGAAGGCAGTACGGTGACCTATAGTTGTTAATGTCTGTGTCATTTTGGTCTTTTGTGGATAGTTGTCTCGTTGGCAATCATACCACATCTTCTTTTTTATATTGTTTAAATTTCATGTGTACGTTAAGCCATGGCAATTTGACATTTATATCTATCAAACTGTTATAATAATTCTAATTTTTATCGCACTTTATCAACAGCTATGCTTCCTTTTCTCTAAACGTTCACTGTGCAGCTTTATAAAAAGACTTGTTTAAATTGAATATTCTTTTTTCGTATTATCACCTAAAGCCGAGTAAAAGGAATGACTCTCAAATGAAAGTGACAGTAATATACATCACGATAGGTACTAATATCTCAAGGTGAACTGGTACTAAATTATTACTTATGTAACCACAAAAACCACAATTTTACACATCTTTATTATTTTAAGGTTGTTGAGTGAAATTATAGTACTATCCTCGTGTTAACTCGAGAAAAATTTCCAAGTAGAATAAAGTGTGTTACAAGAACTTTTTCAGACGTTTGCTGTTTGAATTAACAAGTTCGTGATCATAAATTTCTCAAGTCTCTAATGTGTCTACATTGTAAAGTATATGATTTCATACATACATATTTAAATAGCATGTTATTTCTATGTCCAATTCACAAGAACTTTTTCAGACTTTTTCAGACGTTTGCTGTTTGAATTAACAAGTTCGTGATCATAAATTTCTCAAGTCTTTAATGTGTCTACATTGTAAAGTATATGATTTCATACATTCATATTTAAATAGTATGTTCTTTCTATGTCCAATTTATCACATTTGCGACATCAATTTTAATGTCTGTCGTAAGTTTCTTTGAAATGAAGGTCATTTGCATATTTAGATCATATGATTTTCGGTGCATTGTCTGAGCTTGGCAATATAAATGTCTCGTATTTGGTACAAATATCTAGTATTTATGTCAATTTTTTTTCGTTGTTCTAGACAAGTGCTTCGTTCATAGATGACAGGTATATTTGATTTTAAAAAATATCAAAATTTAGGTCCACTCATCTTTGAGAATTTATCTATTTACATAATGATATTACTAGAAATAAACTTATAAGAAAACGAAAACATCATTCTGATCAAATTTAAGCAAAACAAAACCTGATGTTTTAATAACTTGAATAGGGAAAGTCCCTTATACGTACATCATGATTTCATAAAAAAAATTGTGTTCTAATGCATGTTTGTTGTTTTGGTCGTCTGACAAAATAAAATTGTCATGATTTATTACCTTATTCATGGAGATGTATTTCCCCATTTCTGTACGCGCATTTGCATATTGCATTGCATAATATGCCTAATACACCAAGTTTTGTACATGTAATGATGTAAAAGTTTATTGCTCGTTATGCACCGACTCCGGGCTATCTGCACGTGACTGTCGTCACCAAGCGAATTGACCAACCGCATGAATGAACTTCCAATGTCTTTAGGCGGTAATGAATTTGTTGTGATGTCAAAGGATAACACTACAAGTTGTTTTGACAGGTACCTTATAAATATTCATGAGCAATATTCTTTTTACGTAGATTCAAAAAGTTTAACTACAAAAAAGACATGATTCTGTAAATAAAAACAGAGAATGACAAATGCACTTTGAAACTTCATGTCCATATACTGGCAATTTGTTTTGAAGTTTTTGTTTACTGATTTCAAAGGCCTGTCATAAATAGTCCTACATTAAAATTCTCAAAATCTTCACGTACCAATCTTATTAAAATCGACACCATCACAACTGAATTGACACGAGACGTTTGCACCTTTTTTTTAAAAAGGACGCTTGCGGTTTTATTAAGGAACCAATAATGCAACAAAAATATATAGGTCAATGTGCTTGTTTTCGAGATATTTGCTATTGAAATTTTGGCAGGATGTTTTTCCTCGACTTCTCATAGCTTTATCATTGACGTGTTTAGTTTAAACATATTTATTTATAGTGGATTGGGAAACAAGTTTTGCAACTTAAATTAATCCCTTTCCACGTGCTGCCTTGCAGCGGCATTAGCCTGCTCTTTTTCGAAATCTACAAGGGTGTCTTTAACGAGCAAGAGATATGGCTCTCTCTTAACACGGGTCAGCCATTTATCGTCCCCGTCCGACGGACTATCATCGTTTCCTCAAGACCATACTCGCAAATGGTGTCAAGGGAGAGCCGAAAATTAAGTCCCTGAAATTTTCATCCCAGACGGGAATCGAACCAGGAACCTTTGTGTTAGTAGTCCGATGCACTAACCACTACACCACGGCTCTCTACCTGTTTAGTTCTTGCAAATGTCCTGTGGATTTAATCAAGGTACATCAAAGTTTTACGCATGTTTGGAGCGCAAATGTTCTTTCACGTTATAGGTTAAAAAAAAAACACGGTGCACACATATTGTGCCCGTTGAATATAGTTCATTTACTAATTTTAGTGTTTGATGAAATTCAAAGAAACACGATCATACCATAGCATCTCCCAGTAACCGCCTCAAATATGATAACCAATATCTACAGTAAATTATACTATCACCAGCATAGTCATCTTTTACTGGTGTTTACCTCTTTTTTGTTGCAGATCTGAAAGTAAAAAATGGCTGTCAATGTGAAACAAAGTAGTCGATGTTGACATGAATATTAATTATTTGGTCATTTTTATAAATTTCCTGTTTACAAAACTTTGAATTTTTCGAAAAACTAAGGTTTTTTTTCCATCCCAGGAATGGATAACCTTAGACGTATTTGGCATCACTTTCGGGAATTTTGGGTCCTCAATGCTCTTCAGCTTTGTACTTGTGTGGCTTTATAACTTTTTTTTTATCTGAGCGTCACTGATGAGTCTTATGTAGACGAAACGCGCGTCTGGCGTATTAAATTATAATCCTGGTACCTTTGATAACTTTTTGAACATAAAAACCAACGAAGAAGTCATTTTAACCAAATCGTGCACATATGTTACTATATTTTCATTTTCTTAATCACCTGTTTAAACTACAAAGAGGAATAAATAAAAGTGGATCATTCTACGTGTTTTGTATATTCCCGATACAGTTTATATTCACAATGTACTACATTACTTGCAATTTAACCTCCTAACACTGAGGGGGAGGACAGGGGGGTACCCTTCTCCCTTCTCTCACCCCTTTTCTCCTTTCTCCTACGCCTCTTCTCCTTATTTTATTTTTTTTAATTTACCGGAAAAAAGAGAGATATTTTATTTTTTCATATTTTATTTTTGTCTCCAACTTTTTCTCCTTTCTCCCAGCCTTCCTCTCCTTTCTCCTTTCTCCTACCCCCTTTCTCCCTGTCTCCCGTACCCCTGTCCTCCCCCTCAACACTAATACAGCAACTAATATTCACACTGAGTTGTGTCAAAATTTATTCCCCAACTAACAGCTCGAGCGTGGATTTATATACCCTCAAAGTAAAATTAGATCGATATAATTCAACTGTACTATATCATATATGTCTCCCTTCAAGTGGGCAATCTTTGGCCAGAAAACGTAATACTATGATAATGCCAACATTATTATACAGAACGCAACATATTTATGTATAAGAGATTATGACGAGATCGATAGAAATACTACCAATAAGAAAAAGGTTGATAACATTTATTGAATGTTCAACAACCATTTTTACTTATATAAACTTCACAGTCGCTTGAATGCATGTCTGGATAATTTTATTGTTAGCTCTGAATTTTCAATTTTCAATTATTTTTCCACATACTTATTACTATTACGCTTATCATCCCAGTTTTGTGTGAATTTGTCCACAATGAGGAATCTCACATTTTACTATCCATACTAAATAATTATATAAATTGATCATAAGATAAACTGAAATGTTCATGACTTAAGACTATTCTTATTTGTTTGAAATTTATCTTATGATCTCAGTTAATTTTTTTGTTATCTTTTTCTTGATCTACTCAGGAAATCAGACAGTTACAGAATATTGCCTTTCAAATCTTTTGGGTAAGAGAAAAGCGTTCGTGAAGAAGGTAAATCCCGAAAAATGCTTTGTGCGCTCCAAATTTATGACCCCCCATTTATATAGTGTAATCCCATTTTCATCTTCGTTGAATACAAGTGAACGCTCAAAATCGGCAATCAACAACCATTAATCGAACAAAGACCATAAGAAGGACAAGAAATATGGAAAAACATTGGATATAAGCAGTAGTTAACAAAATACTAAATAGAAAGAAAAACACTCCATTTGGACAACACGATTTCCAGCAAAATCGGGATAAAACTGAGTTGATCTCAAAATGGACTGATTCGTTTTACAGTGTTTATGGAAAGTATAATAGGAAAAAATGCACGTGTCATACATTAGAACATTAAATATGACCGAGTATCAAAGTTTGAAAAGGAAAACAGTTTTTCAGGATAGAGGATACTCTGAAGAAACAATACAAAAGATGAAAGATGAAAATTAAATTGCCCAAATATACGTGACATATAAAACTCAAACAAACGCATCATGGAATCTTTACAAACACGATACGAAATCTGCTGCGGCAGAAAATTATTTAAGAATTGAATGCTTCTTTTTGTAAATTTATTGGGGTGTAAAAGCGTTGACCGAAGTACATTTTGTATGAAGCGCGGAAGCGCTTCATTCTAAAAATGTACGCACGGTCAACGCTTTTACAACCCTATAAAGTTACAAAAAGAAGCATTCAATACTTATAATTACATTTTTTAGCTATGATCATGAAAACACGAATTTTATATGTTTTATTATTTAATTCACCTGTGCACTTTATTGTTGGAGCACGTGTTATTATGAGTGAAAAGTTGTATTGAGCAATGCAACTGCTTACGGAATAACACGTGATGTGCAGTTAGCAAATAAGAATAAAATATTATAATGAAACATACATCTAATGTAATTATATGAGAATGTTTGATCCACCATGAATCCAGTGATTGAATTCGCATTCGGTTATGAAATTAACAGTTGAGGACAAGTGGAAATGATTGTGGTTGCGACAAGTGGAAAACATATCAAAGTAATATGTGACAAAGATATTCCATACCTGTCATCCAAATGATGATGGCGTCCCTAAATCTTTCAACAGAATAAAACTTGACCGTTAAAAATTTAAGCTTTGGTTAAAAAGGTGACATTTTAAAGGAGAATATGAAAGAAGCGTATATTCAAAAAATAAGTTAAAAGTTTAAGAGCATTGATGACCTTCAAGTTTGACAGAAATTTTCAATTACAGCTAAGGTAATCTAGTTCTGTTGTAATTCCACATTTTTACAAAAATAAATATTGTTGAAGAGTATTGAGGGCCGTTAAGTCCGAGAGAAATTTGTCAAATACAGCTAAGGTAATCCAATTACACAGTAAACATTTTTGCTATTGGATAAAAATGCTTTGCGAAAGCTTCTTAATTGTTCATAAATTTCTTCTCAAAATTGTTCAACTATTTCTGACTACAGTCTGTTGAGTATTGCAAATAGTTTACGATATGCTCTTAAAGTGTAATAGCAAGTAAAATAACAAAAATAGCCAACTCAAATGAAAATTCAAAACGAAAAGTTCCTTATCAAATGGCAATATCATAAGGTCAAACACATCAAACGAATGGATAACAACTGTCATATTCCTGACTTGGTACAGGCATTTTCTGATGTAGAAATAGTGGATTAAACCGGGTTTAATAACTAACTAGACCTTTCACATGGATGACAGTGGAATGTGACCATGGATGTTTTCCACTTGCAAATTGTCGGAGCCATGTTTTGTTCAATTAGTTCAGGTACCATTTTCACAGTCTGCTTTTACCCAGGATTAAATGGCATTTTGTGAGAAAAAAAAAGATTTTACACCTGGAAATTATAATCTCATTTCTAAGCGAAATTTCAAATAAACCTACAATGTCCGGAGATAAAAAATTATTAATTGAAATTGCTGCAAAACAGGAGAAAAGTTTACAGTTCTCTATATTTTGTTAACAGTTTGATTTATTAATAAAACTGGATTTCAAATGATTGATTTACATATTCATTTATTGATGCAAATTTTACACAAATTTCTAACTTGATATAATAAACTACTTATTGTTTCTATGTGTTTGTCACGCAGGAAAAACGTAATGAATGAAAATACAGTTCATCTATTGTTTTTCGATGATTTCTTTAGTACATTGTATGATATCGCGTTTTAATGAATTTGATTTACATTCTTATTGACAAAAAACAATTGTTAAAAAGAAAATAAAAAAACCAGGGAATTCTTGTATTTCTAAGAATCAACACACATTGTCCTCTGTTTATAATGAATGCAACATTGAAGAATTTTAACGACGTCATGAACACATTTGTACTTATTTTGATAAATACTATACAGTCCAGTAGTCAGCACTTTTGTTTTGACATGAGTTATCATTGTGTTTGTCATATTTAATACATATTTGTTTACAAACCTTAAATCGTTCGAAATACTTATGCTTTTCTTTCCCATTATGTGACGTTACCATAGCTTTTTTTGGCAAAACCTTTCTGAATAGTGGCCCTTAACGCTCAATGTATGGCGCACACAATTATCAGCCTGGGATCTTTGATGAGTATTTTTATTTAAAAACAGACTTTCCATCATATATATGTCGTGTACAAGTTGCAATTTTGTACAGGATATAACATGTACAAAAATATTGTACATGTTATAATTTGTACAATGCCAAAATACAAGTTATAACATGTACAAAATATTGCTCAAAAATGGTTTTAACCTGTACAAAATTTAAAATAATAATAAAGCATAATATACATTCACGATTGAAATTATCAAATAGTAAAGAACAATAATCAAATGCCAAAAAATGCCTAATTTTCATACATTTTAGAAACAAGTTTTTTTTTATTTGTTGCTACAAGACAGAGAAATGTGACACCTTTAAGTTGCACAAATCTTTCATTCTTTTACATTTACACATAACAGACATATAACTGCCTTTCTTACCCTCACACTCATATCACTCGTTGGGATTTCAGACACATTTAAAGTTGTATTTACAAGAAATTAAACCTGGTTTCTACTAGAGTATCCCTTTATTTGTCCAACTAAGTCTTTAGTTCCAATTTTATAGTTGCCATGTTCATTCATATTCATCACAACGCCTAATCTGTTTTTCTCATCGGCAGGACCCATATCAATGGACGGAATAGGAATGTTTACGTTATCACCTTGGGAGATAACAGTTAATCTAGTTTTTCAGTTTTTATCAAGGCATCAGCTTGTAACTACTGGCCAGAAAGTCCCTCTTTTGTGCACACTTGATGTCAATACTTACAATTTCAAATAAAACCCTCACTGGTATTGACAGCAAGAATATCCCCACCAGGAATTGCCCTCTTTAGGGGGTAGTTTACCAGTAGATGTCATGCTGAAACTTCCTCACCAACCATGTTAGCATCACATCATTTCATTCAATTACCATTGTTTCTGTTTCTTACTCAATTGTTGTTCATTGTTGTCTGCTGAATCATGACCATTTATTTCACCATCAGTTGTAGTGATTGTGTCAGTATTAATGTCCGTCTCTGACCTTTTTTTGTCAGTTTCAATTTCAGTGTCGGTATTATGTTCTGTCTTGGTAAAATGGTCTTCACGATCATTATTATTGAATACAGAACTTGCTTCAAATACTGCTTCTAAGTCTCCTTCTGTTTAAATGCCAGGTAAGAATACCGAATAATGTTTATTGGCTACATGTGTATTTTGAAAGTCTTTAAGGTATGAAGTAATTATAAAAATACCCTATTAAACTGGTCATTAACTGAATCAAAAAGGTATCAGACTAACATGAATGGACAATATAAAACAAAACAAAAATGATTGAATATCATTGATGTTAATGGCATGTGTTGTAATAATAAAAACATATTTTTGGTTTCAAATTTTGTACAAGTTAAAACCATTTTCAAGCAATATTTTGTACATGTTATTACATGTATGAGGCACTTTTGTACATTTTATAACTTGTATTTTTGCATTGTACAAATTATAACATGTACAAAATTTTTGTACATGTCATAACCTGTACAAAATTGCAACTTGTACACGACATATATATACTTAACATGATATCTTTTGCATATTCTCTCAGAAAACTAGATGTATCAATGCTCATTTATGAAGGTCATAAATGAATGCCAATTGTGAATTTTAAGATAAGAGTCAATGCATGTGTGAATTAGACCAATAGCAGAATATCTAGTATGTTTAAAGACTCACTTCATGCAAAAGGGTTATAAATGCAAGAATATCAATAAAGTTTTTAAAAGCGATTAATTTCACAGGGGGCAACTTGTTAGAATAGCTACAATGACAAAAATTAAATGTAAAGGACACATTTGTTCTAACTTGCTCATCTGTGAAGAATTAATTCGATGTCATTGTGGAACATTGGAAAATTTAATGCTGTTACGGCCTGAGGTGCCTGAATCCAGTTTTACCCCTGGAGTGTACCTTTAGTTTGGTGACACATGCTGAGAATGCCGAAAAGATACCCTTTTTTTTTTATCAACATTCATTAATGATGCCACAAACATCCAAAAACTATTTGGGATGAACCTCCAAAAGTTGAAAATCATTTACATTTTAGAGTTAACCTTCGGCGGACTCCAATATGCTTTTGAGCCATTCCACAAACATTTTTTGTGAAGTAACCTTGTTTTAAGCATTTATCAGTGATGGTTTAGTTACTTTTATTTATTTTTTTCGCGAAAAATTACGATTTTGATATTTTTTATGTGCGAGTACATGCAAACGTACAATGTTTAATCATCCTGAACATGCAAGAAATATTTGCCACTGTACGCTAAACAACCAACAATTAGGCAATACATATTTAATTTTGTTTGTACTTTACAGTTCAAAGTTGGGGATTTAGAATTACGTTTTTCAGGTAGAGCAGACTACCCTGGGGAACTGATAGTCCACCAGTAGCAGAATCGACCTTAGTACTGTAAAAAATGATAAACTAAAATCGACGAAGCGCCTATCTGAATCTACAGATAACGAACTGAATACATTTAGTTGTCACAAATCGAAACATAGCATTAATTTTCTCACTTATATTCGTTACAGCAAATAGTAGAATATTGAAACCGATCTGAAAAGAAAAATTACATTTGCAATAACGATTTAAAAACTAAATTTGTAATGATTAATTCAAAAAGGGCATCAGAAATATGATTATGTAATCCAAATCTTCACCTGCAATAAGGCATTTTGTGTTCGTATAATGATGAAAAAAATATTTAAATTTGTATTGTAGTTGTTGCGAGTAACGTAGCTGTATTTTTTTTAATTTCTTAAAATACAAATAGTGTATTTTATAGATAGATTTCTCTATTATGGATTAAACATAATAGCTGATTGAATGTCAGTTGCACAACATGTGCAAAATTTTATCATGCATTTGATAATGTTCACATCAAAGTGATCTGCTTTAGAATTCATCCTCGATCTTTTTGAAGTCTCGTGACTTATTAACAAAAGGCAGATTGCGTATTACATGAGAATAAGCAGTTATGTAAGGCTGCACACCTTAATCATTGTCAAATAATAGCCATGGCAGTTCTAGTCATAGTCCGATCGTTTAAACAATCACTGTGACATTTGCGACCACCCACTTCATATTTAAGAAAAACAATTGTAAATGATTCGAACGTTTTTAGAATAAATTAAAGATACATTGATAAGTTAACTAAAGAAAAAAAATTCAAGACGTTAAAAGAATCATAGTCACCAAAGTCATACTGGCGTCCTAAAAACTTTCGGATCTTGAAATGAGGTCAACATTGTCATTAAGAACTCAATTATAACTACATTGTAACCGGTAGCAAGGTGGTAGGAAACGCAAGCTCATGAATATCGTATCAATAGGCTTTATATGAATAGCATGAAAACAGTTTCTGAAATACTTCGAATAAAGAAGAAGAATAGGGAAACAACAACAAGATACCACTGTTTGAGCCAAAACTGTCTATCTTATGGGAGTTTCCCTATTCATCCTGAACTCTACTGATATTTATGTTGTTTTCTGTGAAATGGTTTGCTCATTTTCCCGGAATACCGAAGCCAGTGTCTTATGATGCCTCTTCTGCATGGTGTTCTGCCAATCAACGACGGTTATACCATTCAGCATGCAATCATTCGCCTCTGAAAACTACAAATGTTTATCACCAACAGCCATGTGATTATTCGCACCTGGTATACTTCTGTTCACTAAGGTTCCATCACCAAAAATACAGTGTTAAGGTTCTGACACTTAATTCTAACACGACTGTTATGCTAACAATTTTGGGTTTAAGCTTCTTAAGTTTTTTTATGCGGAGTTCAGGAACAGTGTTCAGTGTTTCTGGATAACTCTACCAAAGGAATGCCATTCTAGATACAGGTGTTATATGGGCTGAAATCGGTTACACGTGTTTATATAACAGCCTGTACCATTGCAGTTGATTTTTGTCTTTCCCCTAGGCTACAATCAGCCATGTAGAAGTGATTAAGTACTGCATGGCATGACTTACATGAAATATCATCACAGTAACTGTAAGTTATCAGATTTAAAAAATATTCGAATTCCAATTTTTGTGTTGTTTCTCTGAAACGTTTTTGTCTCGGAGTCAAAAATCGATACATAAGTATGCTGTTTCCGGTGGCGGCGTCAACAATGTATTAGTTTGTGATTAGGTATAGTTTATGGTGGACCACACATGGTAGGTCAATGATTTTTGGTATGCAGTTGATTAGCAATGTCTCATCTCATTTCCGTGGAGATTATTTGGCCCTGCCCCTATTCACTTTGCATCTTTTGTTTAGTTTACATGTTTTAGTTTGAGATTATGTCAGTTTATGGGGAATCACTAGTGGTAGGTTAATGAAAGTTGGTATGCATTTGTACAAGCATGATTGGGTCATCTCATTTACATTGAGATTATTTTACCCTGCCCCTTCAGTCATGGTTTTATGACTTTTAAACTTTTGTTTAGTTTTCATGTATTAGTTTGTGATTTGGTAAGTTCAAGGGGAACCATTAGTAGTAGGCCAATGTTAATTGGTATTCAGTTGTATAAGCAATAGCACATTTCATTTTGATGGAGAACATGTGTTTCAATCCTCCAGTCTTGGTCTATTGACCATGAAAGTTTTGCTTAGTTTAAATGTTTTAGTTTGGGATTCATCAGTTTAAGATGAATTGTAATTTCATTCGTTTAAACGGACAGTGCATCAGAGTGAAATTAATTTCTCCTGGGTGTTTTCATCAATGTAGCATAGAGGGCGTTAGGTTTTCCCGCTTCAAAATTATTTTCGCGGTATTTCATTGCCCATGTAATCATTCAGCACGACACCGTCAATCTGAATAGTCGAATTTTGGTAAATTTTACTTCAGGTTAAAAGTTAAGCTTTATGCTTGAAAAGTTTTTTGTTTGATACTGATGTTTGAATTATATATTATATGTGTATATATATATATGTATGGATTTTTCAGCTTTATGTTTGAAGAGTTTTTTGTTTGATACTGATGTTTGAATTATATATTATATGTGTATATATATGTATGATTATGAATCATGTTTATTTCATATTAAGATAGAGCATCGGCGTTGTCGTGCGACTATCCACTTTACAAAGTATTTAGTATTTATTATAGCCTTTTATGGCGTGTATATTCAGATTGTTAATATATATTTGGTACAAGTTTTGGTTATACTTGGATATTTGGTACAGTATTGGTATTATGTCTACAGTGATGGGTTGTTTATACCAGGAGAACTGCTAATATTAAGTCGATGATACTAGTATATGGTATGCAAATTTATTAGCATTTGCCAGTATTCTTGTCTTTAATTTTTGTTAATATGCTTGGTCTTTATGCCATTCTGTGTTTCTTTGTTACATATTTGTACGTTATTTAATGATTAAGATTATAACACAATGTTGACTGCTGTATTTTTGACATTGTTACCTATTATATCCGCTTGTTTTGTTCACGCATCGGTGACAATATAATGGAATTTGATGCGACTGTCATACAAGTGAAAAGTTTGGCTAACTTTAAAACCAGCATAAGGTTCAATCCACCATTCCAACAATCGAAAATGCCTGTAACAAGTCAGGGATATGACATTTATCCATTCATGACGTCGCGTACGGTGTTGGTGTTAGTTTTGGTAACGTTAGTTTGACGTTATGTTAAATGCATTTTATAAATAACGTCGTCCTTGTTTCATTTCGTGCTGCTCAATCATACAGCATACTTTATATGAGCGGTTTGCTTGACTTGCTACTTATAGAACCGAAATGCAAAAGCGGCACATATTTTTTAAGTACAGTTAAATTAAAACGGAAAAATAATAAAATTGAGAATGGAAATGGGGAATGTGTCAAAGAGACAACAACCCGACCAAATAAAAAACAACAGCAGAGGGTCACCAACAGGTCTTCAATGTAGCGAGAAATTCCCGCACCCGGAGGCGTCCTTCAGCTGGCCCCTAAACAAATATATACTAGTCCAGTGATAATGAACGCCATACTAATTTCCAAATTGTACACAAGAAACTAAAATTAAAATAATACAAGACTAACAAAGGCCAGAGGCTCCTGACTTGGGACAGGCGCAAAAATGCGGCGGGGTTAAACATGTTAGTCAGATCTCAACCCTCCCCTATACCTCTAACCAATGTAGAAAAGTAAACGCATAACAATACGCACATTAAAATTTAGTTCAAGAGAAGTCCGAGTCTGATGTCAGAAGATGTAACCAAAGAAAATAAACAAAATGACAATAATACATAAATAACAACAGACTACTAGCAGTTAACTGACATGCCAGCTCCAGACTTCAATTAAACTGACTGAAAGATTATGATTTCATCATATGAACATCAGGCACAATCCTTCCCGTTAGGAGTTTAGTATCATACCATCATAACATATATGAGAAGAACATAACCAGTGTCATGCCAACAACTGTTTTTAGAATAAATGTGTTTAGTTCCGATGCAAAGACCTTATCAGTGACTCAATATTAACGCCAAAATATGCAATTTTGAATGACTTGACAACAGTATCGTAATTATATTCCTTCTTAATAAGTCTATTCAAAGGTTTTGTAAGTTTCTGAGGTGAATACTGACACCTTTGTGCTTTATAAAGAATATTTCCATAAAAAAATGGATGTGAAATACCTGAACGTATAAGAAGTCTGCATGTTGAGCTATATTTACGAATGATGTCTTTATACCGATCATAAAATTTAGTAAATGTTTTGACTAGTTTGTGATATCGAAAACCCTGGTGTAATAATTTTTCAGTAATACATAAATTGTTCTCATTAAAATCTAAAACATTGTTACATACACGAGCGAATCGTACAAGTTGAGATATATAAACACCGTAAGATGGTGACAAGGGAACGTCACCATCTAAAAACGGATAATTAACGATAGGAAATGAAAAATCATCCCTTTTGTCATAAATTCATTTAAATATAGTATCCCCTTGGAGCAAAGATATTTTCTCTTTCTTTTGATTGTAACAGGATATTTAAAAAAAAAAAAAAGTTTAAACCACTGTCTTTTCTGCTGCTTTTACTTTTAGTTTAAACATATGTATTTATAGTGGATTACAACTTATATTAATTCGTTTCCACTTTGAGGGTGGAATGCTTCCTTGTAGCATTTTCCTGCTCTTATCGAAATCTACAAGGGTGTCTTTTACGTGCAAGAGATATTGCTCTCTCTTAACACGGGTCAGCCATTTATCGTCCCCTTCCGACGGACTGTCATTGTTTCTCAAGACCATACTCGCAAATGGTGTCGAGGGCTTATTCTTTTATCCGCTTTTGATAATTTTTGAATAAATTTTTTATTAGTTGAATCGTTTGTTTCATTCACCTGTATTAAATGTTAAAAGAATCAACCGTTGAAAGCAAATGAATGTGTTTGAGCTTTTGCTTTGGTCATTTGATTAGGACCTTTCCGTTTTGAATTTTCCTCGGAGTTCAGTATTTTTTGTGATTTTACTTTTTTATTCCATGGATATCATATAGCCCTCACTTGCATGGCATCAATCTTTTTCATAGTTTACAAGTTTATGTTTGTGTTTGGTTTGTTTTAAAGGAAGCAACTTAATATAAGTCAATGGTTTTTGATATACAGTTGTATTAGCATTGGCACATCTCATTTCAATGAAGATGATTAATCCATGTAACTTCAGTCATGGTTCATCGACTTTAGATATTTGTATAACTCACATGTTAAAGTATTGCTATTTTAATTTCAACTTTGGCATTATCAAAATAACAAAAAGGCTGAACATATCTCTGTGCGTTATGTACTTTAAAACATATAATGCAATTCCAAAAAAGTCGAAATGAAATTTGCACCTTACCTAAGTCAGGAATCTGATGTACAGTAGTTGTCATCTGTTTGTGTAGTTCATACGTGTTTCTCGTTCATCTTTTTTTATATATATATAACCGTTGGTTTTCCGTTTAAATGGTTTAACACTAGTATTTTTTTAGGCCCTTTATAGCTTGCTGTTCGGTGTGAGCCAATGCTCTGTGTTGAAGGCCGTACCTTGACCTACAATGGTTTACTTTTATAAATTGTTACTTGGATGGAGAGTTGTCTCAATGGCATTCATACCACATCTTCCTATATCTATATAATACGTTTATATTTGTTTTTGTCCCCCTGTAGAAATATAAAGTTGTGTGTCCTTTGATTCATGCATTTTTTAAATTGCTTGCTCGCTTTGTATGTTCCAATATTTCTAACAAGAGAAGAGAAACAAAACTGTAAAATTATCCATATAAAGTTTGTACAACAGTATGCTTAACACTGAAAATGCATTTTAGTTGTCCAAACAGTAATTTGTTATAACCATCATTGACTGAAAATGATAAATGAGTCTTTAACACTAAACCATAATCATTCCGATCTCATGAATATTTTGGCTGATTTTTATTTAGTGTCCATAGTTATAATTATCCCATCGACCAAAGAAACAATATAACAAATGCATTGATCAAATACAGAGTTCAAGATTGTAACAATGAGTTCCGAGATCTCATTTATATTTTTTTTCATGCATACGTGACGACCTTTAACTTGCGTGATTTATTGTTCATTAAACGTAAAGTAATCAAACAAGCAAACGAATGGCAAATATTTATTGTTAAATGATACTAAAATAAATGTGTTTGGATTTGATATGAGTCTCAGTAATCTTTTCAAGACACTTCTGGTCTTTTTTTGTTAAGGAGTTGACCTCAGTTATCGTTCTGACCTTTGTCTTTTTAGTGGTTTCTTAATTTGCCTTACATGTCACTGTTTCATGACTTGAAAGGAATTGACATACTAGTAGTTAAAAATTTGTTACTGTGTATGCAATTATTTGAAAGCAAAACATTGCAGGGGCTAAGAATAGTCGATTTAACACAAAAAAACAAAACATATATAATATAAGAATAATATTCAAATTATATCAACACTACCACCCTCTACAGAAAATGTCTAATATTGCCAGTCAATCCTACGCTCTTATAATATAAAATCCTTCTTCTTGTATATAGTTTAAATTCCAATGAAATGATTCGCATCTTATGTGAAATTTACTTGGTGTCTATATAAACACAACGCATCATATTCGAAGCAACTTTTTGTTCCTTTTTAATAACAAAAATTTATGTTCGTTCAATGCATCTCTCAAATATTTCTGTTATATGCTACTTTTACGTTTTGATCTGGCATCGACAACTTTTAAGTTAAGAAAATCCCATAATAATCAAAACTAATACTCACAAAGATTCATTCAGATAATCCCACTGGACCAACTGCAAAGGAAAATGGTTAATTTTCAATTCCTTTTGATATTAACTTTGTAACCGGGTTATTTTTAACCTGCCATCCAAAGTGAAATTTCATTTTTGTTGTTGCTAAAACGTGAAATTTGCAAACGTCAAAATCTAAAATTCATAATCTCTGTAAATTGCTGGCTAGTTTTGCACGCATTTTAAAACAACTGGTCAATTTCCAGAGAATATCGCTCGGTTTTGACTTTTTATCAAATGGAAAACCGGGACGGATCCAGGATTTTAGATTAGAACGTCGCAAACATAAACATATGCGGAGTGGAGCGAGGCGAACATTTGTTTTGAGGTAAAAATATAGAAATACTCTTCTAGAATGTGTGTAATGTAGACATCTCGCCAAGCGAAGCGAAGCAAGAAATATCTTGTGGTAATGTCGGAGAGAAATTAAAGTTTTAAACTAAAACCGCCACAATCCTCCCCTCACAACAATATACAAGCACCATATATAGATAATTAACAAGAAACATCGTCAATGTTTCTAAGCCAACTGTATATGGTTTCAATAATGTTAAATGAAACCAGTCAACTTACGAATTACTTTCACACTCTATATAAACACCAACCCCTGCAAAACTTGGTTAAGACGATGGAAATATGAAGAGTTGACAGATAGATCAGATTTTGCAATCGAAAGTTTTTCTACTTTTACCAACGATTTTGAATTGTCTTTCATAAAACAACATTACACGTCTACACTGACCGCAACAATCGCAGGCGAGACATAGGATTCCGCGGAACCCTTTACATGTCCCTTTATACTGAACACAGAAGTAAGCCAATAATTCAAAATGTTGTTTTACTGAATAGAAGTTTACCACCAGTTTAAAAATTGTGAAATGTGGAAAACCATCCAAGCAGATTAATTCTGCATGCATGTGAAAACTACAGAAAATTATGTGTATAGAAACTTTTTAATTATTTTGGAGTATCCAGTTGAATATGAAGCTTTGTTCACGCTAAAGGTTTACAGACAATACATATGACGGTCACTTCTCCAGCCACTGCAAGCTCAAAAAGTGAACGTACAATAGAATGGTTTGTCATTGTCCTGTGAGTGTTTAACTACCAGTGGTATCTGTTCAAAAATGTAAAAAAAAAAAAAATGTATTTTTTGAGATTGAATTAAAACAGAAAAATTGCAAGTTGAAAGATTATTTTTTTGGTAATTATTACAACTTTGAATCTGACTATTTGCCGTTTTCGGATCATTTTTTTTCCGTTCAAGTTCTCATCTTCCAAATCGAAATTTGATTGAATATATTATTAAATGTTGTTTTATAAATCCAAGAGGGAGCTAGGCATCGTTAACTTGGATAAAGTTTATTTGACTCGTAATATTAATTTATTTTTCAAATTGTTTTTCTTACTTTCCAAATGCTACTCTATTTATATGTTATTTTTCAAATTGTTTTTCTTACTTTCCAAATGCTACTCTATTTATATGTTATTTTTAATATGTATAGTAATGTTTAAGTATATATATTATTTATGTTGTACTATTTTAGTTCTGTAGTAAAGGGTTATTTCAAACCTAGAATATACATAGTGATACGACAACGGTGATTCAACTCAGTGTGCTTCTTGTCAACACAGTGCATACAGTTTAACCGGAAAGATGTAAGATTACACAGTTGTCTGTCAGACATCTTTAATTGTCCGTCTGGGACCTATATATAATGACCAAGATAATTAGGCTACATTTATGTCGTAGTGTATTATACTAACGAGTATAACATTTAAAAAAAAATAGATGGATAGTCATTGCAATCCAATTGAACTGCGGAAAATATTTTTTGACAAGAGTCTTGTTATTTTTTTGTAACTTCCAATTGTATCTGACCTACAATGGATTTTTCTATTGTGTTTTGGTAACCCATGCATCAATGTAGACACGCGACAACATTTAAATTCTTCACCAAAATTTCAAGATTAGATAAATATCTTTTGTATTGAATGCAATTTTACACCTCCACGCGACATGTCTTTTGTCATGTTAATGTAATAAATCTTGCAGAAAAGCCCTAATTGATATAGTTTATAAAACGAAACCTTAATATTGTCACTACGAAATTGTGCATAGCTTGAGGCATTGGTTTGTGGGAAGTTGTTAGTTCAAAACTTTATTGGCTCTTTGACATTTACTTGTCAACGTTTTGTGCAATTTTTGTTGATTTTACCACAAACAAAAAAAAAACCATCTGCAAGTCCTTTGAAAAGTAAATTTCATATTGTGGCAATTTAATCTATCCACAGTAGTGACCACAAATAACGGAGTCTATGAAAGACTTCACACTGAGTTCATTTATTTTCAGTTAAATTCTTAAAATATTTAAACTCGTCAAATGCATGGAACTGAATGAGAAATAATCATTTTATATAGCATACTAGTATTTATTTTAAATTTGATTAAATGTAATGCCTTTAAGTTTAGCAATTATGTTTGGTTTTAGTCTATGGTTTTGTAATTATTGCAATGAATATAGTTTGTCATAAGAGCACATTCAGATGCTACCGTGCAATCACCCGTTGTGTATAATCCTATTCAGTTACTTTCTCTAAAAAATAATTATAAATTCAACGGCCCACGAAATGAATGTCCTTTCTACAGCATGACTTTAAATTACGCTTATAAAGACTATTTAATTTTATTTAACATTTATTAACTTGCAATGCAGAGTATGCCCTATAAGCTTTGGAGAAGTGATGAAATGTATGACTTGTAGTTATAGTCCGATATAGCCCCAACGTGTGAAGTTGTTTATTCCGATGCTTTAAAAAAAAAAAAGCAAGCAAAAAGGCGTCATAGTGATTATTGTGCTATGGTATATTTTTGTATTCTTGTCTTTAATTTTTGCTAATGTGCTTTGTCTATATGCCTTTTTATGCTTCTTTGATACATAATTGTTTTTATAGTGATTAAGATTATAACACAATGTTGACTGTAACCCTCTGTTTGTTTTGTTTACATATCGCTGTCAGTATAATGGAATTTGATGCGACCGTCATACAAGTGAGGGGTTTAGCTAGCTATAAAACCAGGTTAAATCCACTGTTTTATACATAAGAAATTGCCTGTACCAAGTCAGGAATATGACAGTTGTTATTCATTCGTTCGATGTGTTTGAGCTTTTGATATTGTCGTTTGATTAGGGTCTTTTTTTTAAATTCCTCGGAGTTCAGTATTTTAGTGATTCCATTTTTTTTTTGGAACTAGACTCGGCTGAATATAGAAAATCATATAGAATACAGTAGTCGATTTGGAAAGTTCGCTATCTTAATTATTTTTAACGTTAGAGTCCGAAACATATATACATTGTTTTGTAAACCATTGTATTGCTTTCAATTATTCTTGCAATTGGAATTTTAACTATGTCAAATACATGAATGAATTTATTGGATTGATGCAGGGCGAATGGGACATACATCGTATGAATATTGCAACCGACATTTAGATTTAGTAAGCAATACCCCATTTCCATAATAGTTGCTCAATTCCTTGCATTGTGGACAATACTATAGACAATGGATAGTTACAATTGCAAAGTAAAACCTTTGATAACTAAATGCTGAACCATTTATGCTTTTCTAAAAAGCAGAACCAGTAAGATTTTCTGGTTTTCGCAACAACCCTTTTGTTTATTTTTATTTATTTATTTACTTTTTGTTTGTTTGTTTGTTTGTTTGTTTGTTTGTTTGTTTGTTTGTTTGTTTGTGCTATACAAGTTTTTTAACTTCCATTTTATCTGTTTCATTCATATGTACAGTCATATTAAATATCGAGAAATATGGCGAACCGTAGTGGACTTTGATTATCAAAAAATCCTCAAACGACTTTCTCAATTTCATTAGACGTGAATAAACCAACCAAAGATACCAGGTATATAACTTTTGTACACTAGACCTTTCCATTTTGTCTACAAAAGGCTCATAAATTACACTCGACTCACTTGGCTTGTGATACTCGCAGGTGGTGGAGGTATGTGTGTTAGTTCTTTTGTGGCAATCTTGTTAATCTTTCTGTTAACTCGAAAAGCTATTGTTGACTCCTGAAAAAATAAACCATATATCGAACATTTGTTTAATCATTAATGTATATCGACTGTACCAAGTCAAGGAATATGACAGTTGTTATCCATTCGTTTGATGCGTTTTAATTTTTGATTTTGCCATTTGATTGAGGACTTTCCGTTTTGAATTTTCCTCGGAGTTCAGTATTTTTGTGATAGGTGGTGAGTTTTATTAATATTAGAAAATGTTTTTTTAATAATAGCCGAGACCGATGACTTGTATATGACTTTTTTTCATGTATTTTATGTTTCTTGTGTATATATATTATGTTTTTTTTTAATTTTAACCCGTCAGTGTTTCACTTTTTGCAATAAAGTATTATTATATACTATAACAGTCACAAACAATAGCGTTTTTGAAAACATGATTTCACCGGTTTCCGCTTCTGCTAGATAATGTCCACAAACTGATTATACTGCAATGTGTTTGGTGTGCATACAGAACCACCCCTCCTCCCAAATTATTTTAATTTAGTTCAGCTTTGTCATCGAGGCTTTAAAAGCTTATAAACTGTGAACAGGGATGGTCAATGCTATGATTTGCATATCTTACTAATCCATGATGTGAACAATGTATTTCCACGATTTCATATTAATTTTCTCGACAGTTCTCACTTGCACTTAATCTTTTCTATTCTATCATTTAGTGACCGCCTTCACCAAAGTGAAGATTATAGCGCAAGTTCCATATCAGGAAAGTCGCCTCCCAAAATATCAATATAATATAATAATAATTGAAGATTATGTCACACAGGAGGAAACTTACAACAAGACATAGATTGAAAAATGTACAATTTTTAAAAAATACGAAAAAGTTTAAAAAATAACATGTTTTGTATAATTAAGTAAGATGTTTTGAGTTAATACTGATGCTTTCAAATTGAAGATTTGAAAGAGTCTACTGAAGTGCAATTTACAATGTTATCCGGTAGTTAGTTCCAGTCGGTAATAGTTCTTGGAAAATAGGATTCTTTTCTGTACTGTGTTTTGCAGGATGGAATTTGGAAGCTGTTCGAATTAGAATGTCTTGTTTGTCTTGTTTGTGGAATTAACTTATTATTTTTAGGTATTGCAACCTTTTCGTGCTAAATTTTGTAAAGCATTACCAATCTGGAGTCTTTTCTTCTGTCAGAGAGACTGCGCCACTCAAGATGTTGTAACATGTTACCAACGCTTGAGGTGTTTCTGTATTTGTTGGTAACAAAACGTGCAGCCCTTCTTTGAACTTTTTCAATGCTATCTATGTCTGGTTGTAAGTATGGATCCAAAACAGAGCAAGCATACTCTAGTGATGGTCTTACTAGGGACTTATATGCTTGCTCTTTAATGGATGTTGAACCTATGTTCAGGTTCCTCCTTAGAAAGCCTAGTGTGCTATTAGATTTCTTGCATATGTTGTTAATATGCACATCCCATTTAAGGTTGGAACTGATGGTGATCCCCAGATATTTTGCTGTTGTTACATGTTCTAATGAATGATTGTGTAATGTGTGGTTAAATGTGATTGTTTTTTTAATTTCTGGTGACTGAAATTACATTACACTTTTCTGGGTGGAATGCCATTTTCCACGTAGTTTCCCACGATGCCAGTTTGTCGAGATCTTTTAGTAATGTTGATGCATCAGAATTTGATTTTATTGCCAAATAAACTATTGTGTCGTCTGCAAATAAACGTACTGTGGATGTTAGACCAGTTGGAATGTCATTAATATAGTACAAGAAGAGACTTGGTCCAAGAACTGACCCCTGTGGAACCCCTGACTCAACTGCAACATACTCAGATTCCCCCCTCTAGAACTACTGCCTGTTTACGATTGCTAAGAAAATTTTGTATCCAGTGATTTAATTCCCCCTGTATCCCGTAATGGTGAAGTTTATTAGTTAAAAAAGAATGTGAAACTTTATCGAATGCTTTAGAAAAATCCATGACCAAAATATCTGTTTGTTTACCGTTTTCCATGTTAAGTGAGACATCGTCTATTAATTCTAGTAGTTGTGTTTCGCAGGATCGACCTCTGTGAAATCCATGCTGTAGGGGATATACAATGCTGTGATTATCTGCATGTTTCATGATGTGTTTAACTACGATGTGTTCTAAAAGTTTGCAACAAACACATGTGAGTGATATAGGACGGTAGTTTTCAGGGTTATATTTTTGGCCTTTTTTGTATACAGGAGAGACATGGGCTGTTTTCCAGTCATCTGGAACAACACCTGTTTAATTGACTTCTCAAAGATAATGGTAAGTATGGGTGCAATTTCATGTGAAAGTTCTTTTAAAAATCTTGGTTTAATTTCATCTGGTCCTGCTGCTTTGTTTGGATTTAAGTTATGTAAAAGTTTTTGTATACCATCTCTTTTTATGATTAATTTTGATATAGGTGGACATGGTGGAAAAGGAGTATTTTGTGGCATGTCACAGTGACACTGTTTTACAAATTCTGTATGGGAAATATTAGATGCTGGTGTGAATACAGACTGGAATTGTGCGTTAAGTGCCCCAGCTGTTTGTAGTGGATCAGTTAGGAATTTACCATCTTGTTTAATTTCAGTAATTCCACTATAATCAGTTTTTTTTATGTTTAATGTGGGTCCAAAATTTTTTCATAGTGCCAAAATTTGTTTCATCTTGTGGTGGTAATATGTACGGGGCGCCGAATGGGACTCTTGTGGTTTTGTACTCAAAATTCAATTTTGTACGGACAAAAGTGACTTTTGTTCAACAAAAATAAGTTCAGTTTAACAAAATTTGTATCATACTACAAATTTAAAATTTTGTCATACAAAATTATCTATTAGCGGACAAAAGTCACTTTTGTCATGACAAAATTCATTTTTGTTACACAGACTTGAATTTTGTTACCTAATTTGAAAATTGGGCGACAAAAGTCAATTTTGTATTCAAATTAGTTTAGTTTGGTTTCTGTGAACTAATTTGCATACAAAATCGACTTTTGTTACACAAAATTGACAAAAATGAATTTTGTCTGAACAAAATTGACAAAATTGACTTTTGTCTCAACAAAATTGACAAAATTGAATTTTGTCTCAACAAAATTGACAAAATTCAACAAAATTGACAAAATTGACTTTTGTCTCAACAAAATTGACAAAATTGACTTTTGTCTCAACAAAATTGACAAAATTGACTTTTGTCTCAACAAAATTGACAAAATTGAATTTTGTCTCAACAAAATTGATTTTTGTCTCACGAAAGTCAATTTTGTCTCACGAAAGTCAATTTTGTCTCATAAAAGTCAATTTTGTTGTTACAAAATTGAATTTTGTCGTCACAAAAATGAATTTTGTCGTCACAAAATTGACTTTTGTCTCAACAAAATTGACAAAATTGACTTTTGTCTCAACAAAATTAACAAAATTGACTTTTGTCTCAACAAAATTAACAAAATTGACTTTTGTCTCAACAAAATTGATTTTTGTCTCAACAAAATTGATTTTTGTCTCAACAAAATTGACAGAATTGACTTTTGTCTCAACAAAATTGACTTTTGTCTCAACAAAATTGAATTTTGTCTCACAAAAATCAATTTTGTCTCACAAAAGTCAATTTTGTCTCACAAAAGTTAATTTTGTCTCACAAAAGTCAATTTTGTCTCACAAAATTGAATCTTACCTCACACAATTGACTTTTGTGATTTAATTTCCATATCAGGTAACAAAAGTCAATTTTGTATGCATACCTTTTAGACAAAATTGACTTTTGTCATGACAAATATGAATTTTGTCATGACAAAAATGAATTTTGTCTACACAAATGAATTTTGTCATCACAAAATTGAAGTTCTCACAAAACAAGTCTGTAGCACATAGTTTTGTAAGACAAAAATGATTTTGTTATGACAGAATTGAATTTGGTACAAAACCACAAGAGTCCCATTCGGCGTCCCGTAATATGATGCTTTCAATGTATTCCCAGTATGATTTTCGTATACTTTTCTGCACCTGGTGTTTAACCTCTTTGTATTTTTTAGCAAGTGGTGCATTCATAGATTTTTTGGATTTTTTATAAAGTCTATCTCTTTTTCTAATGAGTCGTTTTGTTTCCATTGTGACCCATGGGTGACCGTCCTTTATGTTTGCTGTTTTATGTGGGATGTGATCTTTCACTGCTTTTGTTATTGTTGCTTTATAACAGTTCCACATTTCATTTACACAAAGATGTTGCTGATTTTCAAAGATATGTTTATATAAGGTGTCTATTTCTTGTTTAATTGTGCTCCAGTTTTCTTTTTTGTGTAATGAAATTATTCTTGGCTTTTGTTTAAGTTTTGATGAAGCTATTGCAAATTCGGCAAACACAACATCATGATCAGATAGGCCAGGAATAATTTCAACACGCTGTACTTGGTTTGGTAAGTTTGTAATTATCAAATCAAGAATATTGTCCTTACGTGTAGGGACATCAACAATTTGTGTGAGACATGTGACGTCAAGTGAGTTGCCAAAGAAGTAATGAAGGTGTGGGTAATCAGTGTTTGGTTTTAGTGATCTGTTGTTCCAATCCCAACCTGTGAGATTAAAGTCTCCCTATAATAAGTGTAGAATTTTTTATTTGTGTGGCTTTTCTTATCATCAAGTCAAAATTTTTGAGACTAGTTTCGTCAGATGTTTTAGGATTGTAGAAAGAGATTAATTACAGTGTTTTCGAACCAACAATGTCTACTTTTTCCCAGACCATTTCTGTTTTATCCGGGGGTGCAAGTTCATATACCTCAGAGCTTATGAGTTCTTTCTTTATAGCTATGAGAACACCACCCCCTTCTTTGTCTGTTTCTGTTTTCTTTCTGTCATTTCTGTACAATTTAAAATTGTCAGGAAATATTTCGACATCTTTTATTTTGGGGTTTAGCCAAGTTTCTGTGCCAAATATTGTGTCAGGCTTTGTGCTGTCAATGTGTATTAAGGCATATTTGTAATAGAAGACGAAGTTTTGTTCACATTAAGTTTTATGACCCCTTCTGTAACCACTTTTGTACGAATTTTTCAAACTTCAATTGTATCGAAACTACAGATATAATAAATAATAGAGATAGGCCATTTTGAACATATACCAAGGGGAAACTTGATGCAAAGCATTATTATTTACTGCTTCATTACATTTAATAGAAAAAGAGTACTTTGTGGCAAATAAACCAAGATTTTTATAGAAAATCCATAGCCTTTATTTTGTTCTAAGATTTGAAACATATATTACTCACTTGCCTTTCTATGATGTGCTAGTGTTTATTTTTTACAAAAAGTTCTAACCAACCTGTAAATTCCAAAATACCTCGTGCTGAGTCACTAAAGTCGAGCGGACCCTAAAAGGTGTGCTTGATTTGGTCCATATTTTTATTTGTTTTAACCAATAACTACATTAATGAATTTGTTTTAGGGAAATCAATACTAGCACTGCATGCAATAATCCTATATCTATCAGCCATCAAATTGCCAAATATGAGAGTACATATGGGTAAAGGCTATGGTTTTTCTATAAAATTTCCATATGCTTTAATAGCATTGAATCAACACAAGGGTACATAATCCTTAAATAAAAGCCATGGAAGTTTTTTTGGCATTTCTCAGATGATTTTATTGTATCCGTAATCGAGGTCTGTTTCCGTTTTTGTTTGACATTATATTTTCTCATTTACGGTTATCTCCCTTGGTATGTAAGAAAGAAATTTCATTTTCATTATTTATAGATTAGGTAATTGAATCATTGGTAAACATAACTTAAACTACCACCTGTAATAGGTTATTTAATGTATTTGTACTGTCACTAGTATTTGTAGAAATTAGAAACTAACATATTTCAAAAGCGTAAGTTTAACAGTTTTAGAACCACTATCACTCGTAAATATACGATGATAGTGGGTCTTCCCATGAATAGAAACAAGTGCCTGTGTTTAGAACTGAAAAATACTGACTGAAGAGCTTGACGCATTATTCTTGAGACACTGCTTGCATGGTGTACGTTAACATGGTTAAAAACCTCAAAGAAACTCGGCACATTTTAACAGATGAACGATTTGATATTTGTGAACTATGATTAAATGTACATGCAAGTTTGTTTTTTTAACTACTATCACCCTTAGTCCTGTAACCGGAAATGCCCTTAGTCCTGTAACCGGAGATCATGTGTCTTCTCTACAAATTTATATCGTCACCATCGGGATTCAAACCCTGGTCGCCTGCATGACAGTCAGTGCGTTAACCCACTGAGCCAAAGAATCGATTCCCTAGCTCAGATAATTAAGACTGGCTTTATATGTTCTACCTGTACTAATATAAGGAGGTGAAGCAACCCTGCTACAGTCCTATAACAATGCATGAAAAATAAAATCGTAACTATTAACATGATTAAGGAAAAAAGTACCAAAAGTTATTACTCAGCTGTTCTTTGAGATCATGCAGTCATCATTAATGGACATGGAGACCCTGTGGTCACCTTGTAGTGTTCGCTAGTTGCATCTGATTAGAAAAAAATAGTATTCATACTATGAATTTCATAGTATTACAATAGGCTATTAACCATGATTAATGAAGAGAATAATTAATATCTTGGGGGAAAATAACCCTTACCACCCTCAATTCATGCTCACTGATTTGAAATTCTCATATTTGATTTATAACATATGAATAATTATCTATATATACAATAAGTCTATAATACATTGTAAACAATTAACAAAATGCATACACAAAGGTCTTTCCTGTAAAAGTGATTTTTTCGTAATGGACTTTGCCCGACCTTTCAATTGATATACGACAAGCATACCTTCAGAAACTTTTCGCTTTTAACACTTTATGACCCCATCCGCTTTAATTTTCGAGATTGGAAATATAATATATATGTAACAGCTGATATGTAATGTAGACTTGATTATCTTTCATTTGATATGCGACAACACCATGTTCTAGAAAGTTTGATTTTTGCACTAAATAACCCAATCCAACTCATGTTTGGAGGACAGGAATTTGATATTTGAAATGTAAACGATAAGACCTTTCCTGTGATATACAACAACCTTATCTTAAATGAAAATTTATTTTTTGCACTCAAAGACCCCATCCAACCCATTTTTTGGGACGTCAATTTGGTATTTGAAATGTACGTACACTTTCTGGACTTTTATTTGATATGCGACAACCCAACCATCTGAGAAGATTATTTTTTTGCACTAAAAGACCCCACTGGGAAGAAAAATGGGTTCAAAATTTTCATTTTTGAATAGAGCTCATTAAGACCTTCAATTTGATATATCAAATGACCTCATTCGGCCAAGTGCCAAAAATGATGCAATATCAATTATTTAAGGTAGATGGGGTGTCTAAATTATAATCCATAGAATTTCTTAATAATTTGCCAAAATGTAGTTTATATCCTGCTTGTTTAGGAACATTAATAAAAAGAATGGGTCACCGGACTTATTTTCATACTATAGGTTGTGCAAAATTGAAAACCAAATTTTCCGTCATTAAACGAAAACTGCACCATAGAATTTTGAGATAAAATATGAGAAGATAGCTCAAATAATATTCTTTCAGATAATAAGAAGAAAAAATGGGGTCACAGGACTCGTTTTCTTGTTACTTAATAAAATGGGTAAATTCCTAACACATTCTATTGGAAAAGTAACACTATCTGAATTATCTGCCCTTGCATTTGAGTTGTCTCCCCTTATTTGGCAAATTTGGAAAAAAATGAATAAAACAAAAGTACTTGTTTTGTGGTTAAACACAACCATAAATATGATCAAACATGGCTTTTTCTATATCATAATGAAAAATCTTACAAATGAATTAACAACTAATTTCAAAATTTGCACATTTTATCAAAAATTTAGACCTTGTTTTCTGGTATTTCAAAATCCAAAATGGAGGAAGACACCCTATCTACCTTAAGTAGAACTTATAAAACTTACAAAGTCAATGCAAAACATGAAAATTCCAAATTAAGTTTTTGCGTATATTTTTCATTGAATGGTTTTGGTATTTGGTCAAACATATAACCATGTTAAACTCTTAAATTTCATAAACATTCAGGTGGTTACCTGTTGTTGATTCAGAAATACATGCCTCCGTTTTTGCAAAACTTCAAACTGAATTATCTCTGAAACTACAGCAGATATCTCAAATCTGCTTAGTGATAAATGATCTGCAATTGAAGTACAACATCATAAAAAAATTTGGACGATGCCGAGGTTTATCAAGGTCACAATGAATAATGATTTATGATGCAATACCAAACTTGAAAACCGGGAGTCTTAGAGACATGGGACTACCACCATTCAACTCAGGACCACTTGACATTATTACTAGGCGAGGTCATAGTTCACTTTAAAGGTCAAGGTTAAATTTCATCATGACCTGACATTGACCTCAAATTGAAGGTCTTAAAGTACTGATCATTTTTGCAATTTATAGTAGGTTGATATCTGTTACCTTTTCACAGATATACACACAATACTATACTTTTAAGAATTATCTCGTCGTAACTTTTGAACAGACGGTCAGACATTATTGGGCTCAATGTATAAAATGTAGAGCTCGTTGAGAGGAACATTTTATACACAGTCTGTATGCATTAAACTCTTTATCGTTTTCTTAATATGTAAGCTTGAAATTGCAGCGTAAATTTTTTTTGCACTTGATGACCTTTGACCATGGATGCAAATTAAAGGTCACATGAACTTAAGATTACTGGTAAAGGTTCCTAGTCTCTACGACTTCTGATTATCAAAATACAAATTTTCAAAAATTGTGTATAATTTTTTCAAGGGAAATAACTCCTTATAAGGGTTGATAACAAAATAATTGTTTACGTTTATTAACCTTGCCATCTATTCTTGTACATGCTGCCATTTTGAAATCGATTCTATCTCAAAATTTTTTAAAGAAAAATACAAATATTAAAAAGAAATTGCTTCTAGGGGATATAACTCTCAAAATTGATGATGAAATCCTATGCAGCCTCATACGGTTATACATCATGATGAAATCTACCTATATTGTCCAAATAAGGTAATGAAATCTTCAAAAACAACGAGACGGGGCTATGTTGAAAAAACTCAATAAATGGGAGATAACTTATAAACGGGATGATGAAATCCTTAACAGGCTCATCTGGTAATACCTCATGAAGAGGTCCATCGATGGTCCATATTTGGTCTTGATAAGTTCAAAAGAAACGTGGGGAGGCCATGCCAAAAAAAAGAAAAAGAAAAAACAGAAAAACAATAAGGTCTTTCCTCACATAGGTAGGGGAAAGACCTTAATAAATAGTATCTATAGTAGTTGTATCACAAATTGCCAGTAGAAAAGAGGAAATGTTAATTTTGATATTCTGGTGAACAAGATGAATTTCATTTCATCATAACATGTGCAAAAAATGTATTTAACTAGCAGAGGAGAAGTGCATGGACATCTCTGTAACACCCTACTTCTTTGTTTTATCTGAGACATTTTAATTTTATATAAATAAACAAGCAGTAATGACTTTGATAACAAAATTACAATGAATTTATTCAGTATGATTTTTTTCATGAGAGTCTATATATACGGTAAAAACAACT
Organism: Mytilus edulis; assembly: GCA_019925275.1. Classification (NCBI taxonomy): domain Eukaryota; kingdom Metazoa; phylum Mollusca; class Bivalvia; order Mytilida; family Mytilidae; genus Mytilus; species Mytilus edulis. The sequence goes on along the minus strand of CM034357.1, from coordinate 67,033,916 downwards.
ACAATTAATAATTCTCTTTTATTGTTGAGCCTTCGACTTTAGTCGAAAAAGCGAGGCATAGCTATAGGGATCCTACATTCATTGGCGGCATTGGCGTCGTCCACAAATATTCACTCTGTGGATAAAGTTTTTGAAATTTTAATAACTTTCTTAAACTATACTGGATTTCTACCATGCAGAATCTTTTTTATGATCCAGAAGTAAATTTTGTAAAAATAAATTCCATTTTTTCTGTATTTTACTTATAAATGGACTTAGTTTTTCTGCCGGGAAACATTACCTTCACTCTGAGGTTAAAGTTTTTGAAATTTTAATAACTTTCTTAAACTATACTGGATTTCTACCAAACTTGGATAGAAGCTTGTTTATGATCATAAGATAGTATTCAGAAGTAAATTTTGTAAAAATAAAATTACATTTTTTCTGTATTTAATTACTTTTAAAGGGGCTTATATTTTCTGCCAGGAAACAACACATTCACTCTGTGGTATATATATTAATTAAAGTTTTAAAAACTTTAATAACTTTCTTATACTGTTTTGGATTTGTACTAAACTTGGACAGAAGTTATGATCAAAAGCTAGTATCTACAAGGAAACTTTGTTAAATTTTTGTACCTGTGTATCTGTATTTTACTTACGAATGGACTTAATTTTCTTCCAGTTAACATTACATACAGTCTGCAGTTAAAGTTTTTAAAACATTTATTAGATTCATAATTAAACTATCATGGATTTTTACCAAACTTGGACAGAAGCTTCTTACAATCAAAAGATTGTACCAAGAGGGATAATTTTATTGATTTTTTTCCCCAATTTTGTTGAGCCTGTGATTAACAGGCTAGACACTGGGTTCTGCAGAACCCTTACAAATTTTGATACTAATTTCTATTAGTTTAAATTCATTTTCATTGATGTGTAATAAGCTTAAGGAAGATCACTTGATTTGATATATTTGATATGGGAGCTAACTCTTGATACCCTCTGCCATGGTATCAGTGATGACATTGCATTTTTTTTTGGTATTCAATTTGGTATACTACATGAATGTAATCATATGTTTATGCTTAAATTTAACATATACCGACGTTTGGTCTTTAATTCAATAAAATTACTTACATGTACTTACTTCTTTGTGGTCAGTATATGCATGTTCATGTACATGTAGGTCACTTATAATTGTATAAATAATAGGCTATTTCATTGTATTTTTTAAACTTGTAATTATATTCAATTATGGAATTGCATAATTTTCTGGTGCTTGAACTTTTTAACAAATTCCATGTTTATTTTGTACTTTCTATCACAAAGAAGATAGTACATTTTCAATAGTATGTACTGTGCCAGGCACAACACCATCTATACAAAATACATTGTATGGGAAGTGTTATGAACTGCTCAAAACATAATACTAAATAAACATAGAATTTATTAAAAATTTCAAGCACAAGAAATGATGCAAATTCCATAATTAAAAATAATTCCAAGTTCAAATAACATGAATAATAGCCTTTTAAATACCTTTTTGTGTTTTAACTTAGATTTTTTTGCTGGGTTGGATGAAATCCTGAAACTGAATAAGGAACATGTATATTGCATAGGGCATTTTGACAATTCAAATGGTGTAACTATTTTGTTTAATCAACCCCTACAATTGTTTAATCAAGATCCCTGAAATTCAATATAAATTGTGTGAGAGGCAATGTATGTAATTGATCTTTTATTAGCTATATATAGGATACTTGAAGTTAAAGCCAAACTACACTATTTGTCCTAGACTCCTTATTCCTGTGGAAAAAAGTTCTTGCATTTGTTAGAACAGAATTAAATTGCTGCAAGTTTCACTACATTCATTTGAAATTATTGTAATTAAATGAAATTCAATTCAAGTTTATAGGGAGAGTGACATTTCTTTAAAAAATTTGACACCTGAAGTCTAACATATATACAAATGTAGCTGTGCAGGAGGAGATGTTCGTCATTTTCCTCATTTTAGTTTTTCCTATACCTTATCTGCAAAAATGTATTTGATTTACATGTGTGGTACATGTACATGTGTATTTAACCATTATATATAAACAACAGCTGTTAATAGTGCGGTGACTGAAGGCAGATTTTTTGGGATTTAATCTCCCCACCGAACACACACCTACATAATATATCATTGGAAAGAGGAAATCGTGTACTATAATAATATGCCTGTCGTCAGGACTTGATATGGTCACATTTTTTTAAAATTGAGGTCAGAGGTCATATGTAAAAATCTGTGAACGTTTGCGAGGGTTTCAATTTTGACATTTTTTTCTATTTCTAAACTCTACCTATATACAAATGATACTGTTTTGGCTTTAGTAATGTTTGTTTTTATACATAAATCTTAATCATTGAAATTTTTTTATCAAAAAAAATCCTAAAACGACGTTTTATAAACAAAACTTCAAAAATCAAGTTTTCAACCTATAAAATGTTTAGAGCACCTCAACCTTATGAAAGATATCAATTTCAGGTAAAAATCAAGTGTCATGCAGGACAATACTTTAAAATTATTTTTTAAACTATCATAGTGGGTGAGTCATCAAACCAAAGCCATAGAACACTACAGTCAAATATTACCTCAAATTGAGTTTGCGGATACTTCAGTTTTTTTATAGACTACTCGTTGCTTTTGGTTTTTTTTCACAATTATTACTGCTACCATAGTATTATCTTTTGTTGTGTATTTAACTCTGGTTAATATCTATTACAATAAAGGTTTTGTAACTATATCCCCCCTTTTATCCCTTGCAACGTACCCCAAACTTCAAAAGTATTCCATATAAAAAAAGAAGATGTGATATGATTGCAAATGAGACAACTCTCGAAATTTCTACACATTTCACTCATGTCCACAGGTTTGCACATGAAAGGTTCTGCTGAAAGCAAACACGGTATTTTGAGTTTTTCTTTACAAGTACAGACAAGGTAGTGTAGGAAGTCCGAAGACATTTGTTCCTAAATAAAATACCACTGAGCTTCATACCATCCCTATCAATTCATCCAAGATTTTAAAAGAGATCTAAAAGGGGTTTTAGGAAGGTGTGATGACATCCATATGCTTGTCTGCAAAGATGCTGGGGAAACATTATACGAGACGTACACACTATCTTGAATTCGCTCAATTTCATGGTTGGCAACACATTAGATAGCGTCGCACTTTACTTTAAGTAGCATAAAATCCATTGGCATTCAATGTTTCAACAAGGTGTTTTGAACCAAACTCATGGTACATTTGTAAGGCCAATCCTAAATGAAAAGGAGTAAAACAAAAACGATTGTCTCAACAATTGCTTAGCATTTCCACAATTTCTCTGATGCCATTTCCTGAGAATAGTCTTGGCTGTGTGCATTTTCATTGAGTAAACATAGAATGAATTGCAATAAATACGAAGGCATTGGCTGAATTAAGAAGGAAGAGACAATTCATCCGAAGTTGGGTAGTCTTCTTTAGAGTTTCGATGTCTTTTCTAAGTAAACTTGCAGCGGAATGAAATATCTTTCCGTTATTTGTGTCTATTATAGTTGACATTGAGATTTTGAGTTCAGTTTTCAATTGACTAGAAGCTTATATGGCATCTTAAATAGTTATTTTGCTACTAAATATTATGTTATATTTGCCTTGAACTTGTTGCAGTTGTTTGACAACTGAATTTCTATAGAAATAAATTAGTTTGGACTGCATTTTACATGTAGAATATTTTAAATTAGAATCAGCCGGAAGAAATGATCTATATTTATCGAGTAACGGTGTCATGAAGAATGACCATTTAATCATTGTCAATAGCAAAAATAAAATTACTAAAAGCAGTATCGTGTTTTGAGATATCTGCTTGCACGGGTTTCAATTTTTTTTTTTTAACGTTTTTAGCAAATAATTTGTAATGCAACCAAAATGACAGAGTGATTGAAGTTTAAAAGATGGATGGAAAACTATTTCAACTTTAACTTTATCTGACACTGATAAAACATTTTAATACGCTCATCGGATTCAAACTTGAGTAATGTTTTATCTTTCTAAAATGTTTTGTTGCAACAAAATATACAAGCGCTCCAGTTTAACGACTGCATTCTAGATTGCTTACAAATACCCAAAACTGAGGGACAACAGTCAGGTAATTGTATGTCGTCATTAAATATTAGACTAGAAGCTTCCTCGCTCTAAAAGAGGGAAGACATATGTTTACTTGTGTAAGTTTTGTAGCATGAACGATGATAAACTGCCTGCACGGAGTTCTTCAAATTAACAGCTAGTGCATGAAACAGCGTGATGTTCACCTCATCCAATCTTCTATGCAATGCAGATACAAAAATTGACTTCCCTAAACTGGTAAATTGACTCAAAATTTCAATCGAGGTTTTTTTTTCTGCATGAAATGTAACGACTTTTGTCTTTTCTTTGAACTTAATGGAGCAAGTTGCAAAGGACTTGACATATCACGGAATATTTACTGAAACTATCCGTCAATTATTTTGATTTTACAATAAGACTTTTCTGACAAAGTATATTTGATGTTTTATAACGAAAAAACATAGAATATAAACATATACAAACAAAGTATGTGGCATATATCAGTGCACTTTAATTGAAAATATGTGTATATAATAGCGAAAAAGGTATAATTTCATATATCATTTGAGAGCAAATTATTGACTAATACACAAAATGTGACGGAAGGCAAGTGATTGAGTTCCGTGTTGAAATTGAAGATATTTACTCCATTCTTTTTCCATTGATTTCTTCAGGTTTTTTTCATATTTTGGCTCCGAAATTTTTATCACTAATTAGTTTTATTAAATATTATATGCTTAAAATATTATGGGATAATTTGTATTACTACTATAAAGAGAAAACTAAAGTTTGAGTCTGAATTTGCAATTGAAATTACTTCAATTTTAAATAGTCTAAACCTCGCAAATTTTATAGATTAGAAGAAAATAAAATACTGAATGGAATGTTTTGACATATAAAAATAACTTCAGGAAAAACTATTTCAATTAAATGTAAGCAAACATACACATTTTTTCATTTTGAAAAAGGGGGGTTGAAACTCTCCAATATACTACCAGTCATTAAAACGACTTTTTAGAAAAAAGTGACCGTACGAAATTCTGACGACAGGGCAAAAACTAAAGACGACATATTTGTCTTTAAGTTAAGACCATTTTTAGCCGTGTGTTATTTGGGGAGATTAAACTCGCGATCTAGACGACTTTTTACACTTCTGTCACCGCACTATAAGAGAGTAAATCAAGTGAATATTAACCTACAGTATATAATTAGTAAAAAAAAAGTTTGTACATAATTATATGGAGAGCTAAAACGAGTACGATTTGGCTATCTCTTATTTGAATGTGTAATATTAGAATGTCATAATTTTGTAATTTGATACCCAAATAATCATATACATTTCTATTTTAATATATAGAGCCTCAAGTGAAATGGTAATAAAATAAACAGGAAGAGTTAGGTGAGGAAAACAGTGAATTCAATTAATGAATGAAGAAACAAACACAAAGGAAATAACAACAGAAGGAGCAAGGGAAATAAAAATAGACATTTCCCCAATAATGGGTCATGGGACAAAAGGAGAGGATGTAAAAACGGCCATGACATTTGTTCCTCTCAGCAATTTGCGAAGACCTCAAGTGAGATCTATGTCATGTGGATGTCAGAGAATATATGTCCAGCTGATCGGCTTCTTGATTTTTGTTTTGTTGATTGCTGTAATAAGAATGATATCAAACATGCGTGTAGTATTTGTACAGTACCACATGGCTAGTGACACAGATGGTGAACTTGTACTACTTCCTGTTGAGTTTGCAGCATCACGAGGGCCTTCTGCTTAGATGGCTCTCCACCAGGATATTATATTAGATATGGTAAATATGCTGTGCCATTATATAAAATATTTATTGATTTTATACATGGTTACATTTTGCAGACTGCATATATTGTACATGCATGACATGTACATTTATTCATTTCGATTTATGTGCATTTTTTCTATTTCATTTATTAGTATTATACAGTAAGAGGAGTTTAATATAAAACTATTGATCTTATGGATTTGTGTCTGTCCTCACTTTCTATCGGTAGAGTCTCTTAAAGCTGTTTAGATTTATTAGAAATTTAAGAGTTTCTTAAGTGCCAACTACCACAGTGTGTCTTTTATATTTCAATATCAAAACAAGAACCGATACTAGAAGACTATAATGAGTATGTTTTGAATGTGTTTTAATGATAGGTAAGAGTGAAGTTAAGCATTCCTAAAATATTATTCTGATTCAATTAATGTACTTGTATATAATTTTTAGGGAAGAGTCCAAATATCAATAAATGGATTATATATCTCCCTGGAGGAGCTTGGTGTACGTCCAAAGAAGAATGTTACAGCAGGTAAATTAATGTACAATTAACATTTTTGTAAAATAAAGAATTTATATTAAAATAGTTCATTGCATTTAATTATCTAATATCAAATATGATTGCTTCTTTGAGGGATATATATATTGTTTTTAAGAAATTTTGATCTATAAATCGTTTAATTGTTGTTGCCTACTTTTCATCTGTAAAGGTATGATTTTAGGTTTTATTCATTTTGCAAAAAGAAGGTAGGTGCAACAATGAATTCAGACTTTGGGATGGGAATTCTCTGACATCTCAAATGGCAATTTATGTTGCCTAGCCTGCATAAAATTTTTGTTTTTTTTAGAAGCTTTACAGACTTAGGTTCCAGTATGGATGCTCCAGCCCTTTCAGCATTTGGTGGCATACTGTCTGCTAGTGAAACAGACAATCCAGATTTTCATAAATGGAATATGGTTAAGTTTTTATATTGTGATGGATCGTCATATTTAGGTAAAGGATGTACTCAAATAGAAAATACAAGTTTGATTTCAGAGACTGCATGTTTATATGATCCGGAATATCTATAGAAAATTTAAAAATCAATTACACTACCCAATCATTAATCAAGACCAAGATGAGGGTTCCAGTCATCTAATAGGAGCTGATAAAATCATGGCAACATACATTTAAAAACTTTACATTTAGAGCATTTTTTGGTGATGAGCTATTAAAAATAGGGGGAAGAAAAAATGGCATATTATATTTTTTAAGTCTCCATGACAAAGAAGCGCAAGGAAATGAAATATTTAGAATAATGTTTTTAATTTTGGCTTAGAAAATATTGATATCTGGGCTCTGTTGATACAATATTTGTTGCAGCTTTGGTGTGCCAGTTTTGAAAATGATCAAACAGATTTCCATGAAGGTAGGACTTCTGCACTTGCTTTAGTAGAAACCCTGGAAGTAGCATCACATTATTTCAATATAATTTATTTTTGGATGTAATGCTTCTTTTGATTGGCTGACCTTCTTATGTTTATCAGCTCATAGACATAATTTTGTCATGTGACCGGACGTAATCATGGTTTATTCCGGTTTAAAATTGAAAATTATTAGAAATGAAGTAATGTATTTTCTGTCTATTAGAAAGAACATAAAAAATGTGGTTCACACTTTGAAATACGTGGGTTATTCAGTGTGCACCAAGTTTTTGATATTATTTCTTCATAGACAGAAAAAATATTACAGTTATTCCTTAAATGTATTCCAAACATTGTAATAACAAAAGGGATCAAAATTATGAATTATACTGTAACATTATTGTTTAATATTGTGTTTGAGTTTTGTAAACAGAAGAATACTCTCTGCTGATAATAACCATAATTTAAATTTTATTTATCTTATAGGAAATAGAAGTAGAACAGTAGAGTATAAATCTAAGCAGATCTATCTTAGAGGATTTCCTGTGTTTGTTGCTTTGATAGACCATCTCATTAAACACACAGATCTCTCATCAGCTGATAATGTTATTCTAGCTGGAACATCCGGTAAGACTGTAAAATTATTTAGAAGGAACCAATAATTTATATAATGCAGTGAAAAGATTGTTGTTAAGCCCCTATGAGTCCTAACAGGTTATTTTTGTAAAAAAATGATTTCAAACATTTTTCAAAGAAAAGTCTTCATTAAGTTTGATAGGAAATATAATACTTTAGAAAACAGGAAGAAGGATAGATGGCATATTTAAAAAGGGAAATAGTGAAGATGTAGAACATCAGATCAATGTATTTGAGCATCAGGGTTTAAGCTTGGATTTTGAGGGCTTTAGTCACTTTTGCGCGCTATGAAAATCAACCTTTTTTTTTTAGAAAAAGCAATAATTAAGGGACCAATGATGTATATTACAAGCTTCATCTTTGACTTTGTCAGATTTTAAAGGACTTAGGCATGATTGGCAGTCAGTATTGTATGATTTGACTGTATTGGCCCTTATTGTGACACGTGGATAATAAATTTAAAACGAGTCCAGATTGGTCAGGAAATTATAATTTTTATACGACCGCAAAAATTAAAATTTTTTGGTCGTATATTGCTATCACGTTGGCGTCGTCGTCCTGCGTCCGAATACTTTTAGTTTTCGCACTCTAACTTTAATAAAAGTGAATAGAAATCAATGTAATTTTAACACAAGGTTTATGACCACAAAAGGAAGGTTGGGATTGATTTTGGGAGTTTTGGTCCGAACATTTTAGGAATTAGGGGCCAAAAAGGGCCCAAATAAGCATTTTCTTGGTTTTCGCACTATAACTTTAGTTTAAGTGAATAGAAATCTATGAAATTTTGACACAAGGTTTATGACCACTAAAGGAAGGTTGGGATTGATTTTGGGAGTTTTAGTTCCAACAGTTTAGGAATTAAGGGCCAAAAAAGGGCCCAAATAAGCATTATTCTTGGTTTTCGCACAATAACTTTAGTATAAGTAAATAGAAATCAATGAAATTTTAACACAGGGTTTATGACCACAAAAGGAAGATTGGGATTGATTTTGGGAGTTTTGGTCCCAACATTTTAGGAATTAGGGGCCAAAAAGGGCCCAAATAAGCATTTTCTTGGTTTTCGCACTATAACTTTAGTTTAAGTGAATAGAAATCTATTAAATTTTGACACAAGGTTTATGACCACTAAAGGAAGATTGGGATTGATTTTGGGAGTTTTGGTTCCAACAGTTTAGGAAATAAGGGCCAAAAAAGGGCCCAAATAAGCATTATTCTTGGTTTTCGCACAATAACTTTAGTATAAGTAAATAGAAATCAATGAAATTTTAACACAAGGTTTATGACACAAAAGGAAGGTTGGGATTGATTTTGGGAGTTGAGGTCACAACAGTTTATGAATTAGGGATCAAAAAGAGGCCCAAATAAGCATTATTTTTGGTTTTTGCACCATAACTTTAGTATAAGTAAATAGAAATCTATGAAATTTAAACACAAGGTTTATGACCATAAAAGGACGGTTGGGTTTGATTTTGGGAGTTTTGGTCCTAACAGTTTAGGAATAAGGGGCCCAAAGGGTCCAAAATTGAACTTTGTGTGATTTCATCAAAAATTGAATAATTGGGGTTCTTTGATATGCTGAATCTAACTATGTATGTAGATTCTTAAATTTTGGTCCCGTTTTCAAATTGGTCCAAATGGGGGTCCAAAATTAAACTTTGTTTGATTTCATCAAAAATTGAATAAATGGGTTCTTTGATATGCCAAATCTAACTGTGTATGTAGATTCTTAATTTTTGGTCCAGTTTTCAAATGGTCTACATTAAGGTCCAAAGGGTCCAAATTTAAACAAATTTTGAGCTTATTTGATATGCTTTATCTAAATATGTACTTTGATTTTTGATTATGGGCCCAGTTTTCAAGTTGGTCCAAATCAGGATTCCATATCAAGTATTGTGCAATAGCAAGAAATTTTCAATTGCACAGTATTGCACAATAGCAAGAAATATCTAATTGCACAATATTGTGCAATAGCAATTAATTTTCAATTGGAGTTATCTTTCTTTGTATAGAATAGTAGTTGATAATATATGTTTGAAATTTGCCAGACATGACTATGATGTCATTTTCTATTTTTATTTGCCAATAACTTTATGTAAATAACTTCATTGGAAATTTGCCATATAAAAATGTTGCTGATGAAGCTTTTTTTCCTTATCTTATCTAAAATGTTTTTAGATAATGTATGTTGGACATTTGCCAGACATGACTATGATGTCATTTTCTATTTTTATTTGCCAATAACTTTATGTAAATAACTTCATTAGAAATTTGCCAATATAAAATGTTGCTGATGAAGTTTTTTTTTATTGTTTTATACAATAAACAATGTATATTCACTTTTACTACCAACCAATCTTTACCATTCAGTGATAACAAGCACTTTATTTTACATTTTAATATTTTATGATGTATTTAAAAGAGTAGTTATTTTTGCAAACTCCATTAGAAATTTGAATTGATATCAGTTTTGGAAAAAGGGAAACGGGGATGTGAAACTAGAGGCTCTAAAGAGCCTGTGTCGCTCACCTTGGTCTATGTGACTATTAAACAAAGGAAGCAGATGGATTCATGACAATATTGTATTTTGGTGATGGTGATGTGTTTGTACATCTTACTTTACTGAACATCCTTGCAGCTTACAATTATCTCTATCTAAAATGAAGTTGGCCCAGTAGTTTCAGTGGAAAATGTTAGTAAAAATTTACAAATTTTATAAAAATTGTTGAAAATTGACTATAAAGGACAATAACTCCTTAGGGGGTCAATTGACCATTTCGGTCATGTTGACTTATTTGTAAATCTTACTTTGCTGAACATTATTGCTGTTTACAGTTTATTTCTATCTATAATAATTTTCAAGATAATAACCAAAAACAGTAAAATTTCCTTAAAATTACCAATTCAGGGGCAGGAACCCAACAACGGGTTGTCCGATTTATCTCAAAATTTCAGGGCAGATAGATCTTGACCTGATAAACAATTTATCCCCCTGTCAGATTTGCTCTAAAGGCTTTGGTTTTTGAGTTATAAGCCAAAAACTGCATTTTACCCCTATCTTCTATTTTTAGCCATGGCGGCCATCTTGGTTGGATGGCCGGGTCATCGGACACATTTTTTAAACTAGATACCCAAAAGATGATTGTGGATAAGTTTGGATTAATTTGGCCCAGTAGTTTCAGAGGAGAAGATTTTTGTAAATGATTACTAAGATTTACGAAAAATGGTTAAAAATTGACTATAAAGGGCAATAACTCCTATATGGGTCAACTGACCATTTCGGTCATGTTGACTTATTTGTAAATCTTACTTTGCTGAACATTATTGCTGTTTACAGTTTATTTCTATCTTTAATAATTTTCAAGATAATAACCAAAAACAGTAAAATTTCCTTAAAATTACCAATTCAGGGGCAGCAACCCAACAACAGGTTGTCAGATTCATCTGAAAATTTCAGGGTAGATAGATCTTGACCTGATAAACAATTTTCTAATAGTCAGATTTGCTCTTAATGCTTTGGTTTTTAAGTTATAAGCCAAAAACTGCATTTTACCCCTATGTTCTATTTTTAGCCATGGCGGCCATCTTGGTTGGTTGGCCGGGTCCTTGGACACATTTTTTAAACTAGATACCCCAAAGATAATTGTGGCCAAGTTTGGATAAGTTTGGCCCAGTGGTTTCAGAGGAGAAAATTTTTGTAAAAGATTACTAAGATTTACGAAAAATGGTTAAAAATTGACTATAAAGGGCAATAACTCCTATATGGGTCAACTGACCATTTCGGTCATGTTGACTTATTTGTAGATCTTACTTTGCTGAACATTATTGCTGTTTACAGTTTATCTCTATCTATAATAATATTCAAGATAATAACCATATAACGGCAAAATTTCCTTAAAATTGCCAATTCAGGGGCAGCAACCCAACAACCGGTTGTCCGATTCGTCTTGACTTAATAAACAATTTAACCCCATGTCAGATTTGCTCTAAATGCTTCGGTTTCAGAGTTATAAGCCAAAAACTGCATTTGACCCCTATGTTCTATTTTTAGCCATGGCGGCCATCTTGGTTGGTTGGCCGGGTAACCGAACACATTTTTTAAACTAGATACCCCAATGATGATTGTGGCCAAGTTTGGTTAAATTTGGCCCAGTAGTTTCAGAGGAGAAGATTTTTGTAAAAGTTAACGACGACGGACGACGACGGACGACGCCGGACGACGCCGGACGCCGGACGCCAAGTGATGAGAAAAGCTCACTTGGCCCTTCGGGCCAGGTGAGCTAAAAAAGGGGGGGGGGTTTATATTTTTCTCATTTCAGATTTCATAAATAAAAAGAAAATTTCTTCAAACATTTTTTTGAGAGGATTAATATTCAACAGCATAGTGAATTGCTCAAAGGCAAAAAAAAACTTTTAAGTTCATTAGACCACATTCATTCTGTGTCAGAAACCTATGCTGTGTCAACTATTTAATTTTAGATTAAAAAGTTTGAAGAAGAACTTCTTTAATTGATTTGTAAAATCTTGACATTTGTTTTGTGTAAAAAAAACACCATGTAATGTCAAAAATTTGATCACAATCCAAATTCAGAGCTGTATCACGCTTGAATGTTTTGTCCATACTTGCCCCAACTGTTCAGGGTTCGACCTCTGCGGTCGTATAAAGCTGCGCCCTGCGGAGCACCTGGTTTGTTTTAAATTTGTTTTAAATTCCTTTAGTAAGAGATATAGATTTGTCTCTGTTTTAATTGATTCTAAATGATTTCGTATTTTACGTTTTTAATCAGGGTCTATAAATAGTCATAGGAATACTATCACTCATGCATAGCACACAGTATAGGAAGCACCTGTTTAACTCGTGGAGACATCTCTGAATGTTTTGAATAAAGCTCTATATATCTTAAATAGAAATTGTTGAAAGTTTTTGATGGCAATTTATATCAATTATGACGAAAATCCGTTCGAATGACGAATCTACGACAAACGAACTTCCAATTATGATCGTTTGAGAAATATTGAAATTCAAATGCAAACTGTCCGGGGGTAGCAATTATTTCCATCAAATGATGAAACTATACTCCTGGTTGTTGAAAGGCCAACTGACTGATTTTCATGGGGAAATAATTATGATGGTCAATTATGAGGTTTATTAATAATTAACCATCATTATTAATAATTATCACCATATCCAATGGTGATAAGCGGATTAGTGGTAATCGTAACGTGTAACACCTGCTGAAAATTTTAATTACCTTGGGGTCATAAACTTGTCAAAAACATAAAGACAGGTAGATTTATAGTATTTTAACGCAAAAATATTTTTACACTTTCAAAATTTAAGTGAAGAAATTGATTTGAAATACTTTCGTCAATGCCAAAAGTGACGAGCGCTAGCAAAATCACTGATTTGATGGAGATTCAGTCGATTCTATGTAATGCTTTATATGATAAAAAACGAGACTGGGAAACCATATTGTGCTTGTATTGTTTTATGACAAGTCTGTTATATTTGAAATGTCTGAAAACCATTAATTCTTGTTTACTTAATGTCAAATGGAAAATGTTTCATGCATCTTCAGGACAAGAACAAAATATATTAAATCCAAGTAGGTCTAACATTATACTGAGTTGACTAGAATGAAAAGCTGGTAATTTTGACTATCATAGGAAAATATTTTATAAGGGTAGAATTTTGACTTGCTACAGACAAACCACATTCATGTTCACGTTTTGAGACAATTATTTACATTTAAATTTACACTGTGAATTTTAAATGTTATAATGAAAATGTTTTATTCACTTGCGTTTTTGATTTTCTAGCTGGTGGAATTGGTGCTTTAATTAATGGTGACTTTTTACGAGACAAGCTGTCCTCAGTGGAATCCCTCCATGTTTTACTTGATGGTGCTATGTTTCCAGACCAGCCCAGTTATACTGGTGAACATATCATGGCTAATTTATTGAAAAAGACATTTTATTTTCACAACATTAAAGGTTTGAATTAAATTAATGATTCTATTCTATATTAGATTTAAAGATTTGTGTAGAAATTATAAACCAGAAACCATATTATTGCATTTTACAAACATTGAAAGAAACAAATTAAATGCAATTCATATTTCTTATTTGAAAAATACAATTGAAAAAAAAAAACGAATAATAAAAGTTTCAAATTTAAAATGTTTGAAGCATTGTTTTATTATTTTTTTAATTATTCCTCAGAAAAATCAGCTGATTATTAATTCTTCTCTTCAGACTCAATGTTTTCTATGTTTAAGGTGTACATCAAAGCGTTATTGAAACCATCCAAATTGATTTGTTTCCAAACAGTGTTTTGTATAATATTGTAGGAATGATAAAATAACCCAAAACTCTTTAGATTCTAACACTATGAATACCGTTTGAACAATGGTTAATAATTGTCTTGTCTTGTGATGAAACCAAAAGCTTCCTGTCTAGACTAAATAAGAATCCTTTCTTTGAACACTTTCCAGACATTAAGGATTCGCTTCTCGTTCAAAGTAATTAACTTTCAAAACACTAGTTTATATGATAGGGGATTAATAAAGGAATCCAAAGAGCAAAAAAACATATAGGTCACCGTGCTTGTTCGATATATAGCCATGAAATTTTGATGGAAAATTTCTCTCTTGACTTTCATAGCTTTATCATTGACATGTTTAAGTCCCCAAAAACATAAAATAATTAAATTGTATAAGATTTTAACAGACAGCTTATCATTATACATGTAACAGAATAATAATAAAAAGGGGTCACCGGGCAAAATTTGTAAAGCATTAAATGGATAAACCAGAGATTCGAAAATCTGACCAAATTCCAAAGCAGACAAGTAGCTTCCAGACATTAACTATGACTGATCGTATAGAATCAACCTTATGCATAGTAATATCTACCATTATCAATGCAACTGTTCATTTATTTCCAGTTGTTGAAAAAAATCTTTATGCAAAGTCTGTAACTGTTTGGAAATTAAGTTGATATATAAGAACCATACTAAAAGTCCAGTATTAATCTTTAAAATGGTATTTGAATGTTCCAAAACCAATCATAGTCTTATACATGTTTATATATACATGCACTTCTGAAGGCTGATATTCTATCAGATACAGCTCATATATCATTGTATGTTTGATGGAAAACAGCTGTTGTTCTTATATTTTTGCAAAGAAATTAAAAAGATAGATTATATATTTTCAATGTTTAAAATCTCAAATAATTATTTAAAAACTTCTAATTATTTTACAGATTCTGTGAGTATTAAAGATTGCACCTCAGAGTTGAACATTTCGGAACAGTGGGCGTGTCTACAGCCTGACTACTACTACAAACATGTCTACACTCCTGCCTTCTTTATACAGTCTCTCCATGACACATGGTTTTCAGCACATGCATTAGGTGTACAGTGTTCATCTAAGGGTTGTAAAGCGTCAGAAATACAAATTATCAATGTTAGTCGACAAAATTTCCATTCCATATTTAAAAACGTGATGTTATCAAAAGGAGACGGTTTATTTGTTTCGTCCTGTCCATTTCACTGGGTTTTGTTAAAATCTACATTTTATGAAAATTTGAATATTAATGGTACTACTGTTGCTGATGCTGTTGGTCAGTGGTATTTCCATAGGAAAATGACCCCTGCACATCTTATTCAGAGTGAATCACTTACTGCAATGAAAAATAAATGTAACAATATACACTAGTCAATAAGTGTTAGAAAAAAGCTATTATGTTGTGAAAAAATTAACTATATTTATTTGTTTCATTGTGAAATATATCTGAGATATATGTATGACAAACGTTATACCCATTTTTATACCACTTTATTCCATCTGAACAAATTTATTTATATTTTAATACTCATTGAATACAATGTATTGTAAAAATGCATCTTTTATAACCAGGCGTTACTGGGGTTTTCTCTTTTTAATATACCATAAATCAACTTATTTCCAGAGCAGTTAATTTACAAGAAAATGATATCAATTTGTGTGGATATGTAAGAGTTAAAATGTCCTGGAATAATTTTTTTGTAATAATCTGTGAAGAGAGAAGAGAAGATTTAATATTAAATGTAATAAAATTAAATCTTCTAGTGTATGACCTTTTACAAGAATTTGTTTTTTCAATTAAACTTTTATATATATTTTTTTTGGAAAGTGAATCAAAATGTGATGTATATATTTTAATCATGATATAATTATTTGTTGCAAATAACTAAATATACGCTTCAAGACAAGAGAACAAGACTGTAAACCTTTGAACTCAATATAAAAGAGTAGAAGTTTCCATGAACAAAATGTTTTCTTTTGTAAATTATGGACATATTAGATTGTATATTGTTCTCTTTCTGTATTGTCCTAAACATCTTGTGATAATGCAAATATTTTTAACAAATTTTTATGAAATTTATATTTTTTTGTTTCGTGAGGACAAGAATCCTGTTGATTTTTGATTATCTATATGGTTTTGTATGAAGTGCTATGGTTAATTCCATATTCAAATTAGTCTTATAGTTTATTTACTTATTAATTTGACACAAAAAAAAACATGCTCTTTATTATTTAATAGCATAATGTCTTTATATACATGTATCTTTTTTGAAAACAGAATAAGATATGGTAACACAAACATTTTTTTGTGGGGTCTCGCTGGCCGAGTGGTCTAAGTAGTTACTACTGTTATCACTAGCCAGTCAACACTAAGGTTGTAGTTCAAACCCCGCTTGTGCAGGTGCACTTCGACTCCAATCTTAATTGACTAGGATTGTCAGTTTTCCTATTGAAGGTGGGGGGTTTTCTCCGGGCACTCCGGCTTCCTCCACCAATAAAATCTGACAGCCACAAAATAGCCTAAATGTGGTGTTTAAAAGTGGCGTTTAAACACCAAAAATCAATCAATCAATCACAAACATTTTTAGAATAAGGTTTTTATGTACTATGGTGTTTTGCACATATCCTTTAATTTTGTATAATGTAAATGTAATTTAGATGTAAAATTTTATGAATTGTACAATCAAACAAGTAAAAGATTGAAATCCAGGTGTTAAAATTTCAAATCACCTATTTTTATAGTACTGCACCTTTTTTTTTGCAGCTGTATAATGTAATGACGTTGTTGCCTCATACATTTTTTTAATTTGTTATCAGTTTTTGTTTTTGTTGGTACTCTTTGATATATATGGATATATATTGTTATGTGTTGATGTGCCGTTATCGTGTTATGTGTGTATTAAGTATTGTTGATATTTATGTGTGCCAAAACTACTTAATCTAAACTTGTGCTTATGTAATTGCTCTAATATACAGCGTAGTTAGAATACTGATTTCAACATATTTATTTTTGTATTACAAGGATGTTATCTTCTCTTGTTTTTTGCCAGATATTCAGAACCCTCTGGTTTTATCCATGTAGTTTCATTAAAAAAATTTGCTCCACTAACCCCTACTTTTCTTTTCAAATATTATAACATGTACCGGTAGTTCAAAAAAACATATTTCAAGGTATCATAAATGCTTTTAAAGTTCCTTTATGTATATAGTATTAGTTTATTAGTCTTTTTTAAAAGCTTGTAATTTTGAAATAGAGTAGTGAACATCCATGAAATTTTCTGAAAGTACTAAGTCTTCTATTATAATAATGTTTAAATCTTCTTGTTTGTAGGCAGGTTTCGAAGAGTCCTTTTTATGCAATTCATTACGCTATTAACACACCATTTACAAGAAACTAAATTTAAGGCTAAAAAAATATATGATCCCTAAATAACCTTTTCTGCACATAAAGTGAGCTGGATTAAATTATATTAAAAATGAAAAGTTTTGATTAAAATTATATTAAAAATGAAAAGTTCTCTCTCTTTGCCTAGTTTTATAAGGAGTATTGTCAGTGTTGCTTGTCATTTCGTAGGACTTCTATCTGCAAACAAACAGGAAAAACAAAAAAGTATGAACTATAAAGTTATTGAGGCAGATTTGATTTTGCCCTTTGACTCAATTTTAATGTTGCCTGCTTATGAAATTTATATAACTTATTTTTTTCCCTTTAGAAAACAAAAAAGTATCAATTGTCTTGTTATCATGATTGACATGAACTTCTTTCTTTATACAATCATGATCCTGCCTTAAAAAGTCTACTATATCAATAAAAAATACAAATTTGAAAGCAGTATATCATAAATAGTGTTGACTTTTATATCCAATGATCTTTGTTGTTAATAGATCAAAAATTTTCATTTGAATCTATTATTTACACCACACAGTTTTACATTTTTCATACGACTGCAAAAAGAATTTGCGTTCTCATTTTGGTATCATGTGGTTGTCATCAGCGTTGTATGAAGACACATTGTTTCTGGACAATAACTTTAGTTTGAGTGAATGGATTTCTATGAAATTTAAAGACAAGGGTTGAAACCACAAAAGGAAGGTTGGGATTGATTTTGGGGGTTATGGTACCAACAGATTAGGAACAAGGGCCCAAAAGGGGTCAAAATAAGTATTTTCCTAGTTTCCAGACAATAACTTGTGTGTAAGTGTATGGACCTTTCTTAAATTGTGCCGCAAGATTCCATACAAAAGGAAGGTTGGGATTGATTTTTGGGGTTATGGCCAAAACTGTTTAGGAATTAGGGGCCAAAAACAATACTTTTCTAATACTTTGTATAAATTGCTTATTTTTTTACCAATTTCAATGGGGTTTTATTCTTGAATTCTTGGGGTTCATTAATATGCTGAAACTAACTGTGTATTAAGTTTTTGGAATTTGGTCCCCATTTTTAGATTGGCCCACATGAGGACCAAAGGTTCTAATATTAAACTTTATGAGGTTCTTTGATATGCCGAATCTAACCATGTATTTAGATTTTAATTTTGGGTCCCGTTTTCAAATTGGTCTACATTAAGGTCCAAAGGGTCCAAAACTAAACTTAGTTTGATTTAAACAAAAATTGAGTTATTGAGGTTCATTGATATGCTGAATCGAAACATGTATTTAGATTTTTGATTATTGGCCCAGTTTTTAAGTTGGTCCAAATTGGGGTTTAAAATTAAACTTATTTTTTGTTTGATTTCAACAAAAAATGAATATATGGGGTTCTTTGGTAAGCTAAATCTAACCATGTATTTAGATTTTTTTTATTGTTGTGCCCTGTTATCAAATTGGTCCACCTTGATGTCAAAAGAGTCCAAAATTAAACTTTGTTTGATTCCATCAAAAATCGAATTATTGGGGTTCTTTGATATGCAGAATCTAACTGAAAATTTTTGGTCCCGTTATATATATTAAGGTCAAAAGGGTACAAAATTTAATTTCGTTTGATTTTAACAAAAATTGAATTCTTGGGGTTCTTTGATGTACTGAATCTAAACATGTATTTAAATTTTTGATTATGGGCCCAGTTTTCCAGTTGACCCAAATCGGGGTCCAAAATTTATCTTTTTTGTTTGATTTCAACAAAAATTGAATGTATGGGGTTCTTTGATATGCTAAATCTAACCATGTATTAAGACTTTTGATATTTGTGCCCTGTTATTGAATTGGTCCACATTGAGGTCAAAAGGGTCCAAAATTAAACTTAGTTTGATTTCATCAAAAAATGAATTCTTGGGATTCTTTGATATGCTGAATCAATCCATGTATTTAGATTTTGGATATTGGACCATAATAGGTAATTTTTTTTTTGATGTTCATCAGACCACATTCATTTTGAATCAGAAACCTATGCTGTGTCAAATATTTAATCACAATCCAAATTCAGAGATGTATAAAGCTTGAATGTTGTGTCCATACTGGCCCCAATTGGTCAGAGTTTTACCTCTGCAGTCGTATCAAGATGTGTCCTGTGGAGAATTTATTTACAACCGTGCTATAAATGATGTGTTTTCCAATATTTTGTCCTGATAGGAATAAAATTGAGAAAGGAAATGGGGAATGTGTAAAAGCGACAACAACCCGACCATAGAGCAGACAACAGCCGAAGGCCACCAATGGGTCTTCAATGAAGGGAGAATTCCCGCACCTGTAGGTGACCTTCAGCTGGCCTCTAAAAATATGTATACTTGTACAGTGATAATGGACGTCATACTAAACTCAATACATACTTTTGTGAATAGTTGTTTACTTTTTACCACAGCTATGAAGCAGGCTTTCTACCAATACTGAGTACCTATATTTATAGAGCTATTAAAGGATTTTAATCACTCTCAACCAATATAACTGTAATAAATATTTGTATCCTTTAATTCTCTGCTCTTCATTGACAGGAGGGATTTACCTAAAGGAGGGTATACAATTATCAACCTTTCAATCTGTTGGTCTTTCCACTCACCAAAAGAATGTTTTCATTTTTGTAAGAATTGGTTAAAGAACGATTTCTTTTTACTGTGAAATATTTTTGATTTGACATTCCAGAGTTTTTTATGAATAGGACAATTCTTTTAAATATCAAAAACATTTACTAGAGAATTGGTGTAAGTAACTTTCTGATTTGTCATTCTAGAGTTATTGAACTTAATCGTCATATTTAAGAAAAGTTTGTTTATGGTGTGCATTAGCTTGAAATTATGTCAGAACTGTTGGTTGGTAGGCAGGGTTATCTGACGTTTTTAAGCTAAATACCTTAATAATGATTGTGGCCAAGTTGTGGTTAAATTTGTCTCAATAGTTTCAGAGGAGAAGATTATGACATGATATTCCAATGTATGATAACAAATACTTATTGAAAGCTAATAAATAGCCAATCCAGTTTTAGAGAGTATGAATGCAACAGTAGTATATTGAAGTTCAAATATAATGAATCAATATATCAGTTTTCTTCAAACTTAACTTGTCTTATGTTTCGGTTCCGAATTAGTGTTTTTTTTATACTTGTTTGTTTTGGTGTTGTCTTTCGTCTTTTTGCCATAGCGTTTTGGGTCCTGTTTGAAATTTGATTTTTGGATTTTGCCTTGGTATCTTTCTTGTTTTTTTCTTTTACACTTGTTGGATTTTGTGAAGTAAGGTTCCTTTTGACTTTGGTTTTATTTTTGATATGCTATACATTTTCCACATGACTCACCGACTCGACATGGTATACTGCTGTCTAGTCTGTTTATATATTGTGCAAATGCTACAGATTGATAAATAAAATTTCATGAAACTTTTATGAATTTCTTGATTTGATGGAGGAAAGCTTCCTTTTATCTGTATGGAATACATATTTGTATGAATGGAGCCCAAACCATATAAATGTATTTGTGTGAAATGTGAGTTAGTTTTTATTTTAAGTCCCTCAGGCTTTCCGATTGTCCATCATTGATTGAAAATTCTGCTGCATTGTTTTGTTCTTCATGAAAATAAATATTTAAGTACCATGGGTATCCGTCTGCTGATAGTTCTCAAAAACAAGTTTGAAATTGTGTTCAGATGCACTTTCAAAAATTGACATTGATCCATAACATGAAATACATGGCTACCATATTTTTATCTTCTAGGGCTTTAATTATTTTTAAAGTTTAATAGCGGGTTACCTTTTTTACGCCTTTTTTACGCAATAGTTCATATCCCTATAGCGCTATGACTTAATAACTTCTAATTATAAGAATTCGGCTAAGGATATGACTACCTCCTGCAAAAAGTAGTTCACCATGACTTACATTTCATTTTACACGTCAGACCCTGTTATGAAAGTTGAAACAATACATTCAAGAGAGTCTTACAGTAGTCCCACTGAAGGTAGGTCAACCTGAAGTGCAAAGCTAGGCATACCAGCAAACAGTTTACCGATGACTCTCTATCGATAGAACAAAAGTGAAGATGATGCAGTTGAACAACGACTAGAAAACTTGCAGCAGTGTTCGGGAACCTTGGTTATCCAGTTCAATCCCGTTTCCGTGCAAATATTAACCAAACACCAGTCCAGCATCCAAAGACATATACAATTTACAACAATAACAGAGGTAGATTCAGCAAATAATTATGCACTAAAAGGGAAATGGAAAGTAATACTCGGTCAGTTTTTAGAAGTGTTATTAGGCCTGTTTGTTTTTCTTAGTTTTTCAGTCTCTCTTCAACTTTAGAGTTTTTATTCTCCCTTTAATAGTTTCCGCCTTCTTTAATAAATTTACTAAACAAAAGTGCATGGTACAGATCCACAATCCCATATCTTTACTTCGATTGTGTCATCAGCGAATTTAGCTTATAATCGACTGTTTATACACGATTGGTCCCACTAGTGGAGCAGAAACTGCACTCTTCTTGGCACTCGAATACGCTACCATGTTATTAGTGTGGTAATTGTGTGTTTTTTTGGTTATCTCGGAGACTGAAGATGTTTTATCTTTCTTTATATAAACAAGCATACAGACATAATGTATCTATGGTAGATGAAAATTTCAACAGCTCCTTTTCAAGTTCTTGTAATGAATCTGTTATTTAGATTATATGTATTCTCAATCACAACCTTTTCACAAGTCTTCATGGTTTTGGAGGATAACAATATATGTTAAACGAAAGCACTAAACTACTCCTTTAATAATAAAAAAAGAATAAACTTGTATTACTTACTTTTAGACCAAAAACCTATGACATCTGATTTAAATATATAGTGGGCCTTCCGATTTTTAAGTTTGAAGACACGCATGATAAATTAATCTCTTTTATTATTTATTATTGACAACATATCAAATGATTCTCCGTTGCATTAGAATGAATTCTTAAAGTTAAAAATCAGGGGAGAGCGGTTAAAAACACAAGTATCAGCAAGCTTCATTCATATAATTTTTTTTTATCGATTTTAACAATACAGATATTTCTTTTTTCAATGAATGGGCAAGAATAATAGTTTTATTCAAAAAAATTAAATGGTATTATTTGTTGACCGATTTGCTATATAAGCACATTATGAAATTCTATTCGTTTCTGTTTTTTGCACTCTACTTCCTTAAACTGAAACGAAAGAACAAAAATCCAAATATATATATTTATATAATTAAACATTATGTTATTAAAAGCTTATAATTATTTGGGAAATCATTCCAACCAACATGACGCTATGTAGTATTTTCGTTATTTTTTTGTATCTTTATTTTACAGGACAATTTACTTATGCTGATAAAACGGAAGGTAAGAGTTAAGTAAATGTAGTTGATGTCTGCATAAACCCGTATCTTTGATAACTTCTTAAACCCTAAGTTCATGATTATTTTCAGTTGTGTTGACCCATCAAGTCATAGACACTTATCCTACGAAGTCTGAATAATTTCCGAACGTTCAATTCCTGGCTGGTTACTCTGATATGTTTCATCACTTGATTTTTTTTTATATAACTTGCGATTTCGATGAAAATCGTGTAGTATATATGTACGGTTGATAAAAGGAAAAATTGATAACCGAAATACTTTTTTCAAATGACCAATCGGAAACGAGGAAAGACGCAGAGGATCGCGAACACATTATATGGATGAAGTAATTTGTAAGAGAACGTATTCCGTAGCTGCCAGGAACTGTTATACGCAAAGGGCAGGTGACATTTCATTGTTGACGACCGCGCGGTGATATGTATAAATTGTTTACATCTTTTCGGTCTATAAGGGATAGTGGTCGACAGGGGCGTGTCCAGGATATTTGAAAGGGGGGACGTAGATCTACATAAAATATTTAAAAAAAAAATTTTTGGACCTTTTTTTGGCTTAAAAACATAAAATAATAGAGAATTGCACTAATGTAACGGTTCCTGACTTGGAGCATGTATATTTTATAGTTAAAGTGTCAGGGTGTGACATTTTTTTTGCCGAGTTTTCTCCATTAATTGTCTATGGTATATTAAAATGATTGGATGGATCTTAACAGCAGTAGACCAATAACGAGAAATTCCAAACTCAAGGGTATAAGGAGTAACTTAACATTTCAATACCTAGGCCAGGATTTTATGAACGAGAGGCGTGATTACGGTTGAGGGTCCATGGGGAAGCTCAGAAGCTCGAAGTTAGTGTCACACAAAACAACCAAAATTCATGTATTATACTGATTTACTTACCGTTTAAAGGCGTTTTGGTTGTTTAAAAAAGGTGTCCAAGACACCTTGATACGATTTTAAGGTCTTTTGACGTTTTGTTTTTGACATCGACATCTTTGCGAATTCTTTATCACATCAACAACAATGGATACTAATCGCAGAGTCGAACACGCCGGACTCCGAGAAACGAAATTTTACGGTTGATGATGACCCATCAAATTGGGGAATCAGTTTAAAAAGAAATCAGAGTATGTGTTTAATTAATGAATATGATAAATTGCCATCATTCAATACAATACTAGCAGATTATAACGATAGTTTTTTTTTTTTTTTTTTTAAAGGGGGGGCGTACGCCCATTACGCCCTTACCTGGACCCGCCCCTGGTCGATCGTATTGACATTAATACTACATTTCTGAAATATCATTTTATATGTTATTGAAACATGCATGATCAATTAAATGATTTGTTTTATTACTAGCTCACCTGTCCCGAAGGGCCAATTGAGCTTTTTTCATCACTTTGCGTCCGGCGTCCGTCGTCCGTCGTAGTCGTCCGTCGTCCGTCGTCGTCGTCCGTCGTCGTCGTCCGTCGTCCGTCGTCGTCGTCCGTCGTCCGTCGTCGTCGTCCGTCCTTAGCTTTTACAAAAATCTTCTCCTCTGAAACTACTGGGCCAAATTAAACCAAACTTGGCCACAATCATCATTGGGGTATCTAGTTTAAAAAATGTGTGGCGTGACCCGCCTTCTGTATTTGTAGAGATAAGACCACTGTTACTTTTTGCTGACCTCCTAGAAATAACGGCAGTTGAACTTGACTCATGGACAAACATTACCATAACCAATGGCTTGCATAGCGCAATATCTGTAGATTACCATTATGAAAAAGGTTTGATTTTCTGGACAGATGCAAAGGATAGACACATATCAGTGTAAGTACAAAATCTAATAATCTTACAGCATTATATATGCTAGATGATAATTATGATATGGTCAATTTTTATTTGACTTGTTCTTCAAAGTGAGTATGAGCGTTTTGGTTTTCAAATATTTTGGTCTAGCATTACTGAAGAGAAATTAAATACGCCACTTGTGCAATTATATTTTTCCTGAAAGCATTCCATCCTTATAGGGATATTGCTACTAGATACAACTTTTGAATAAGAACTTGGAAAAATTTAATACATTTATGTAAACGTTATCATGCATTCTACAATTAAATATACTAGTAATACCGTGTCCATAAAAAAATCTGCCACATACAAAACGGCCTTACGAAATTTGGTATTTGTTGAATATTGACAATAGTAGCAAACTGATACATGATTACTAATTGACATAGGACAGGAGTAAAAAACAACTTTTTACGAAAGAATGAAGCCATTGTGAAAACTAAGATGGGCAGCAGTTATGGTATGGCTGTCGATTGGATTAACGACCACATTTACTGGACGGATGCAACCTTTCAGAGCATACAAGTAGTTAATCTTCAAGGTGGAAATCGTAGAACACTGATCGATTATTTGATAGAGAAACCAATATGTATAGCCGTTCATCCATCGGATGGGTATGTAATACAAATCTAATTTCATTCTGTAAATGAGTTCTGGTGTTACGGTGTTTTATTACCTTGATATAACTGGTGTATCTTACATGAGCTTCAATACTACCAATATTTATTTAGTAAACTAACTGACGTATAAAAATATGTTAAGGGTGTCCTCACAAATGGGTTTTTATTACAAACAACGAAATGAATTTCCCATGGCTTGTTTGGAACAAATCCTTAACATATGCGAGATAAATGAAAGGGAAAAGGAAGCATATCAGTTTTAGGTCCAATATGTAAACAGCTTAAAAAAATAATCTTATACTATTGAAGATACGAAAAAAACATTAGCGTTTGGCCCATTAGGTAAACAGTAAAGATACATGTTACTAGAATAAGTTAAAATCAAATGATTTCTGCATGGTGCCAAACTTTGAGTTGTACTAAGAAATACAGGTGAAAAATAGCAAAAAGCATGCTAGTAATGTTAACCCTTGAAATAAAAACCAAAACCAATTCTCAATAATTTTGCATTCCAAATAGCTTCAGTTTGATATGCTTGTATTGTACTTGTTTTTCATTCGTTTTACAAAAAGCTTTTTATTCAGGACACCTGTGATTTATTTTTATTGCAAAATATGTTTCGGGAAAGGATGACATGATAACCACTTCTTTTAATGATATTTCCTGTATTTATAGAATCTTATTCTTTTCTGATTGGGGTACCTATCCAAGGATAGAGCGGTGTGGATTAGATGGCAAAGACAGAGAAGTCATAGTCGAAAATGTTGGAGAACCTATTAGTTTAACAATAGGTATAATTTTGTATATATGATATTCACTTAAGATTTCACCAAGCAATCCGATAGTATGATTTTTTCTGCACTACTGACAAAAATAAAAAGAAATATATCCGTCTGTATCCAATTGAAATAAACTTGTACGACTTTGCCCCCCGCAGAGCTATAGAAAAATAGTACATTAACGGGTGTTACACGGACTCTTTTTAGACGATACACGGACTCTTTTTAGCTCACCTGGCCCAAAGGACCAAGTGAGCTTTTCCCATCACTTTGCGTCCGGCGTCCGTCGTCCGTTGTCGTCCGTCGTCGCTAACTTTTACAAAAATCTTCTACTCTGAAAATACTGGGCCAAATTAAACCAAACTTGGCCACAATCATCATTGGGGTATCTAGTTTAAAAAATGTGTCCGGTGACCCGGCCAACCAACCAAGATGGCCGCCATGGCTAAAAATAGAACATAGGGGTAAAATGCAGTTTTTGGCTTATAACTCAAAAACCAAAGCATTTAGAGCAAATCTGACATGGGTAAAATGGTTTATCAGGTCAAGATCTATCTGCCCTGAAATTTTCAAATGAATCGGACAACCCGTTGTTGGGTTGCTGCCCCTAAATTGGTAAGTTGAAGGAAATTTTGCTGTTTTTTGGTTATTATCTTGAACACTATTAAAGATAGAGATAACCTGTAAACAGCAATAATGTTCAGAAAAGTAAGATTTACAAATAAGTCAACATGACTGAAATGGTCAACTGACCCCCTAAGGAGTTATTGTCCTTTATAGTCAATTTTAAACAATTTTCTTAACATTTGTTAATTTTTACTAACATTTTCCATTGAAACTATTGGGCCAAGTTCATTATAGATAGAGATAATTGTAAGCAGCAAGAATGTTCAGTAAAGTAAGATGTACAAACACATCACCATCACCAAAACACAATTTTGTCATGAATCTATCTGCTTCTTTTGTTTAATATTCACATATACCAAGGTGAGCGACACAGGCTCTTTAGAGCCTCTAGTTAGTTGTTACACGGACACTTTTTATGAATAGAATCACTCGTGCATGAACAATGAGTTCATGGGCACTTTAACTTTCAATTAGATTTGAAATTTTTGGTTCACCGACATATTTCCTGTCTTTTTTTTTTTAATAAAATATTTACGTTATCATCAATATTTTTTTTTAAAAACATTTCCAGTAAATTACTATTCCTATCAGTATACTAAGAGATTCGTACATTTAACTTCAAAAAAAGGGGGGAGGTATGTTTTTCTCCTAATAGAAAAAGATATTTTGATCCCAAATTTTATGAGAAAAAAATTCCTATGGACAAGCAGATAACAAATTAATGATCTGCATGATTCCTGATTCTTCGAAAACCGTATATATAATACTGCTAATTAAAAAAAATATATACATTTATATTTGGGTGATGGTGTTGTAAAGATAAATAGTTAATATATTCAGAAAAATACATACCCTCCCCCTTTTTATGGAGCATGGACATGAATAGTAATTTTGGATAATACTGGAAGTGAAGAAATGATGATACCGACGTTTATATTTCAATTAAAAAGACAGGAAATATGTAAATAACAATCAAATCTCATCAAAAGATAAAATCCCTATCAACTCACCAATGCACGATTGATCCTATAAATAAAAAGTGTTCGTTTAATACATGTCCAAATAAGCAGCAACTCTTAAAGAAAATCATTCAACAGTTATGTCCTCAATTTTGGACGGTTGGCTGTGATTGGTCATAGAGTAACACGTGTTTAATTAATCGCGATCAACACTTGAAGAGACCGAGCATGATTTTATTTTTTTAAGTATTTATTTTTTTCTTAATATATACAATATTAAACAGAACAAAATCCTTTTTTCATAACATTTCACTCACTAATGAAGTAGAAAATTCATTCTTTTGATACATTTATATTGTTATTGAATTTAATTATAAGTTGAATTCAAATCTATCGGGGGCAGATCCAGTCATTTTAAGAAAAGTTACCCAACCCAGAAAAAAAGAGGGTTCCAACTATTTGTTCACATTCAAATGCATTGATTGTCCAAAAGAAGGGATTCCAACCCCCGGCACCCCTCCCCCACTGAATATTAAATTCATGTATTTGGCAGCAAACGTGCGATTTTCACGAAATGTTTAAAGAGGGAATGGGGAAATAAAATGGCACATCCTGCATTTTTTCATTAAGGTGAAGATCGCAGCCTGTTTATTTCAAATCAATGTAGGCCCCTCCCGCTTTCCGTTTTACCCATAAAAATTAAACGTTATCTTCTACCAATTAAATATTTCTTTAATATATTACTTTTTTTAACGAAGTTGCATTTTAAAAAAGTCTCAAACGTGATAACATTCATCTTATACTTGAAATGGTTCTTTTGTTTTTATCAAATTATTAGATTCCTGATCTTTTTTTTAGAAAAAAACTCCGTTGAAGGGAAATGAAAAAAATGTGTTTATACTATAACTTACATTTATTAATTTGAGGCCATTAAAGTTTCTCAAATGTTCAGTCTTGCAAAATGTAATGCTTCTTCCTTGAAACGTCGTACAAGTCAGATACAAAACAAAAGTAACAAAAATAACAGGCCGGAAACAACCTGCCGTATAGTTTTTCTGCACTTGTAGTCAGTTCAAGGTCCTCGGCTAGCGCCTCGGACCTTGACCGGACTACTCGTGCAGAAAAAACTATCCGGCAACGGTTGTTACCGGCCTGTTTCTTTGTTACCTTTGTATAGTATCTTATGCTTATTTTGTATGATCACTTTTAATCCCAAACATTCACAGAATAGTAAATAGTGCTCTATGTTGACTAGTCATTATAATTAAAAGGGCACTAGCTGTCAAATTTATGTCCCTCGATTTGACTCAAATTCTTATATTTGATATATAACTATGTAAAACATATAACCAAATGTCAAAAAGTCTAAAATAAAATATTTACAGGGACTCGATATCTTGTTGCTTCGTTTCGTGTGTATTTAGTCTGAACGCCATCTAATTAACTATCGAAATGACCCCCGAAAACCTCCAATGGTTATGTAAGCGATATAAACATACATATAGATATAAATAGAAATCGAACTCGTGCAAATAGATTTTTCTAGGTCTGTTTAATTTCATATTATAGATTAAAATATATGTTAATCATCGTTTTTACGTATTCCTGGCTTGGTACATGATATTTTAAGAAAACATTGTGAGTTGAACCTGGTCTTGTGGCTAGCCAAACCCCGCGCTATATGGTAATGTTAAATATACCGCTAAAATACAGTACGGTACAAATAAATGCAAGAACACTCATTAAAGAGAAATACATAAACAGATGCGTGCAAAACGTACATAGACGTACGTCTTAGATGCATACTTTTTTAATTTGTAATTGGCTTTGAACTAGCTGAAATTAACTTCGAGTATTCTCACGATACTAAGTGTCTTTTTTGTTGAGTGTATAGGTACGCTTCCACGTCGGGGTTCTGTTTTTGTTACTTGTTTTTCTGCTTTGTATCGACTTGATGAGTTAATCCCATTTAAAACGATTCTCATAGTTTGTTCGAATGATATGCTGTAACACCACTGTCCCACGTTAGGGAGATAGTTGGACACCCGCTAACATGCTAAAGTCCACAACATTCTTAATGTTCTTTTTCCATGACAGGAACATGTACCTCAGTGGTTGTTATGCATGTACGTTACTTCATTATATTTCTTTCATTTTTGTTAGACTACAAAGTAAAAAGAATTTATTGGTTAGATAGACTGCGGAGCGAGATCAAATCCGCCAAATTTGATGGTAGTAGTATCAAAACTGTGATGAAAAATTATAATTATTTGTCTGAGGTTTATGGAATTGCTATTCACAAAGACAAAGTATACTGGACAAACTGGGGAAAAGGAGAGATATTGCGGACTGATAAGTATGCCAGTTTTGAAGTTGAAAAGGTTTTTGCAAGCTCTGCCAAAGTTCCCTATGGCCTGGTTGTATACGACGGAAATCAGCAGATGACATGGGGTAAGATGTGAATGTATACCAAATATATTCTGTTTTTGTGACTTGTGTTAATGTTTCCATTATTTTATCAGAAATGGACCTGCAGCTTATATGAATGATGATGCACTTAAATGAAAATTAATAAAATTGATAAAATAAGAAAAATAGTACTCCATTCTGTTTCTTTTGTTTTGCTATCATTTGGTAAATCTTGTCGTAGTAAACATCTCTGAAGTTTGGAAACGGTGCAAAGGATACAGTTTCCACCTACCCGTTAATCCCGCCAAATAGGTGTATTCATTACAATACAGCCACTGCATAAGTACAATTCTAAAACCATCAGCAACTGAAAAATTCAAACATACAATGTGAAAATCTCAATGTGAGATGAAGATCGTAAAATTTTCCGAATACTTCGTTCATAGTTTTCGTATCTAATATTATTTTCTCTCGAGTTTGAAAAATTTGATTGATAGTTAATGGTTTACGTCTGCTAGAATATTGGGAAATTTACATACTTTTAAAAATTACTAGGAATATAAAAATGTCTATATTTCTTCTACTAGTATTTAGGGAATGAGTTCACTTAGTCTCCAATAATTTAATGACTTTCTGAAATTAATAATATTTCAAAATCAATAGAGTGACAAATAGATTTCTTTATTTATAGAAAGCCATACATATTAACTTAAACAGTCACATCTACCTAAATCTTATGATTTTGTTTACAAAGCCAATGACGTATATCCTACATCATATCATACATTAGTATGTATTGCAAAAAATTAATCATGTCTGAATTATTTCATTCAAAGCTGCTAGTAACTGTGCTCCAAAAAATGGTGGTTGTTCACATCTATGTCTACCGTCGGCTCCATGGTCTGACAACATTCTTGGCTACACCTGTACCTGTTCAGATGGTTATGTGCTAGGAAAAGACAAGAAAACATGCTCTTATAATGGTACCTATTTTTTGGTTAAGTTTTACATTAAAAAGGTATAAAACGGCAAATTGATAACTTTAAAACAAGTAAAAATAATTTTTTAATAGATTTCATCTCAAATCAACAATAGGCCGAATACACCAATGGAACGTTGAATAATCCTGATAGACTTATAACACTATCATAGCAATACATGAACCACAACGGAAAGACAAATAAGTTTACAAAACACTACATAGAAAACTAAAGACTATACAAAATACAATACTAATCCTACCAAAAACTTTGGGAAAAAGGGGAGGAGGAAAGGGAGGGGTGGGTTCACAGGTTGCGATGAAGGGTAAGACACGAATTAATTATATATGTGGTGTCCTATGTTTCAAGTTGAAGGGATAGATACGTTCAACACAGTTACCACATTTTGAATGTAAAGTGAAGTGTTAAGTTAGAAGACACAATGTATTCAGTGAAAAACTTGCGGAAACCCTTGGCCGCCACCTAGGATCCCAAATGTTCGTTTGCGAAGAGTTGACAATGATGAAACTGAATCCCTAGACACAGACACTTTTTGGATCTATCTTGGGTGGCGGCAAAGATAAAGAATGCGAAAAACTGTTCAGAATTATTGAAAATGTTACCAAAACTGATATTTCAACGCAAATAATGCATACTTAAAGAACTAATACGTCGTCATTTTTAATATGATGTGCCAAAATGAAGTTCTTTTGTAATAAAAGGTATACCATAGCTATTTCTATTTGAAATGTGTAATATTATTGAAACAAAACCAACATCTCTAAAGACCAATTTTCACCCTTCGTGAACTTCTTCTACTCATAATTGAAATAATTGGTGCAATCTATACTTTATTGTAGTTTTAACATAGGCAGGCATTTTATTCGTGGTGATTTAGCTCTCGCTATCGCTCACTCCAGCGAGGGATAGAATACCACGAATATATTGCCGACTCATGTTTAAACTACAATAAAGTATAGCTTGCATCATTTATTAGTCCCCTACCGACGAAGTAGAAGGGGACTTTAGGTTTGCACTCCATCCGTCTGTCTGTCTGTCTGTCTGTCTGTCTGTCTATCTGTCCATCCGTCAGTCCGGCAAATCAGCTTTCCACACTTTTTTTCTTCGTTCTTAAAGATATTGATTTAATATTTGTTATATGGTTTTATCATGACAAGTTATAGATCAAGTTCAAATTATGTTTCATTCTGATGATTTAGTCCAGAGTTATGGTCCATAAAAATAAATCCGTATCTAATGCTATAGTACTATGTTAAACCATATTTCTATACAAACTACAAAGAAAGGTAACTCATTTTTTAAAAGAAATTCTTTAGTGAATTGTTTGAAATTTTTTTTCCCGTTTGTTTGTTTGTTATTTTGTATTAACTAATTTTCTGAATGCTGAATATATCCAAAAAAAAAACTATTATTAACTGAAATCCTTTAATCAGATAATAATTTATTTCTATTAAGGTATATATTTCATTACATTACATTGTGTAGATAAAAGTTTTTGACACTTTATAGATAAGTTACAAATCTATATTAGTTTGAGACAAATGAAAGAAAAACTATTTGGAACTATTAATCATATTTGATTATAATTTGACAATAGATATACATTGTATTACATCATATCTAATGAAGTTCAAATTTTTGTATTGGTCTGATAATTTTCTGCAGGTTATGGTCACTCATATGTACCGATTATCAGGTTATCTGCATGTTGATATCGTAAAATATCAGCTGCGAGACATAATATGAAGCTTTTTGTCGAGTGAGCGTAGCGAACGAGATCAAAAAGCCTTCATATAATGTCAAGCAGCTGATATTTTACAATATAAATATGTAGATAATCTGATAATCGATTTATCGGGCTATATTTGCGTGTTTCGGAAGTGTTTTCTTTGTTTCACCAGCACACAAAAGATGACTTGATAAGTTCGGGTCAAAGTTATTAACGTCGGTTCAAACATTATGACGTCGCTGATATGTCCGGGTCAAAGTTATTAAGGCCAGGTCAACGTAATTGACGTCAAAAAGACATGATACGGAATAATATTAAGAGCTGAACAGAGTGATATAGACAGTGGGACGACCGATAAAATCAGTTATTCACACTCTTTTAAGTCATGCTAAAATATATAGACTTGATATTTACTTTTTGTTAACACCATGACAAGTTATAGAACAAGTTAGCATTTTGTTCCAATATAATGTAATTTTTACCCGGTAGTATAGCCATGTAATGCTCTTAGAATGTTTATGTTTCTTAAATATTATTATATATTTATGAATCGTAATTTTTAGCTGTTTTTATCAAACAGGTCAACTTAATATATAACAACCTTTATGTCTTCTGTTTTGAAGCAAATGCCATTCTAATGATTTAAAATACAATTCTATTATAATTGAGTGCATGCATAACAAGTTTGATTGCAGGTAGAAATGTGAAGGTATTGCTGGCAGAGAAAGGGAAAATATCATCTACTGATATAGATTCGGGTCATCCAGATTTGCTCCAGTTAGCTGCTACTTCAAATATAGTTGGAATTGACTACGATTACGATCAACAAATGATGTTCTGGACAGATCATTACAGTTATAATATTTACGCGTAAGTCATCTTTATAAATAAAAGAAAATAATTGTTAATTTCAAAGGTCACCAAGAAGTTAAAAAAATAGAAAATAAAATACATATTAATGGCAAAAATTATTTAAAATGATGAAATTGGCTTTTATGCTCTGTGAGTGTTTAACATATTGAAAATGCCCCAAATAAGCATTTTACCGAAAATAATATCGTTCAGTCATCAGCGACTTTCATTTCTACTGCTATTATGGAAAAGAAGGTTTCAATCTACTATGAAGGATATGTGTTTTGTATGTGATACTTTCTACGTCCTCTTAAAAAAATCAAATAAACATGTTGAACAACACTTAACCCCAACTATCACATGTCCTACAATATATTGGACTTTAAACTTACCTTACAAACCTAGCAAACGTTGTATCATTTATGAACTTAAGGTTGTTTTAACCTTTATGTGATAGGGCTTAAATGTGTCAGAAAACATATTCAATATTTGACAGCCAGTATCAACTATTTCTTGAATGTGAACATATTATACGCAGTGCATGTACATGAAGTGAAAGGCTAAGTTCATTCGAAGGTGGCTATCTCGTTTGACAGTAGTTTTGTTCATAGTCTGTACTACATTACCATATAACTCATTATATAAAAACGATTACGTTTAAAGAAACCGAAATGGATGTTGCTATAAAGAACATTTTTCTGCAGAAATACCCATACAACATTACAACCAACATCCCAGTTTTAATTACCGCATACAATCGATTACATGTAATGTTTTAATAACATGCAGTACGGATTTAAAGGTTACAGGTCCTTACATAGGATGAAATATAATTAGTATTGCTAACGATAAAACTGCAAGGAATCTGAAAAGGGAGAATAGACACTTTTTGTATAATAATCGTCCTGCTTAACTTAAAAAATAATAATAATACGCTACCTTATGTTTGACAATAAGGAATATCGGATATCACACAAATATCGTATATTGTATAAGCTAGAGGAAAAAGGGAATTGCGTATTAAAAATGAAATTTCCACAAAAATGTAATCACCAAAAATGTATTCACTTTGTTTCGCGCTTAATTTCTATGGACCACAGATACGATATTTCAAGGATTTGTTAGATTTTCGATGACGTTATATTTTTGTTTTTTAATTCCTTATCATGTACTCCAAACATTAATTTAGAGTGACAATTGACGAGTGAAGTTGAACACATCAGCTTCATTCCAATTATTTATCATTTTGTTTTCTATTTTAAGTATAGATTGTACAACTTGTTCGGGCATGGTCAAAAACAACTTCTTTTACGTATCTTTCACCAAATAGTTCCGATTTTTAGCTCTTACTTTGTAAAACGTAAAACGTTACATTTAGGTGATTTTGGTATCAAATGAAATATCAAGGGCTTGTGATCACCATAAGCCTTGTTGCATTCTCTTTTTGGTAATAAGGTTTATGTAAGATAAACATTCGAGTGCATGTTTGTCTTTATGTTCAAATCAGCGGCGCATGTTTATTTGGTGTTTATTTACTATCAAACTGCCGGCAACCAGTATACTCTAAATATATAATAAAAAGAGGGACGAAAGATACCAAAGGGACAGTCAAACTCATAAATCTAAAACAAACTGACAACGCCATGGCTAAAAATGAAAAAGACAAACAAACAACAGCACACATGACAAAATATAGAAAACTTAAGAAAAAACAACACGAACCCCACCAAAAAACTAGGGGTGATCTAAGGTATGTTGAAATTTTTCAGCATTTTTAAGTTAGAATGAGGTATATTTTTGACATACTATGACTGTCCTTTTATTTGAAAGAGCTAAAAAATTATTGAAATTAAAGGATATACATAGAAAGCAATATGACCATGAATTAGTTTTAATATACATTTTTTATATAAGCGGACTCTCAGGATGAACACGTACTTTTTTATGCGATATCAAAGTCCGACCAGATATTAAGGTAATAAAAGAATCGTTATTCTTATTTAAGGTATTTCCTCTTCTTCAACGACAAGTCAACGGCTGGATTTGGACAGAAAAGTTTACTTCCAGAATTTGTCTACAAACCAGATAGCATAGCTGTGGACTGGATTTATAAACATATATACTGGACTGATCTACTGGATCGTAATATACATGTCTGTACTTTCTATGGTACATACAGGAAAACATTTGTGTCCAAGGATTTGGTATATCCTGATGCCCTGGCATTATCTCCAAGTGATGGGTAAAATATGTTTATTATCTTCTTTTCTTTTACGTTCTTGGTATCTTAATTTTTTAAAACTGTTAACTAACACAGATAAGGCGACAACGACTTCTAACAAAACTTGTCATTTTTACCAAATAGAAATGTATTGCAAAATACTTATTCACGTTCCTGATATTTTTTTAATAATTGTGTTTATTTCATATGGTTCACGGGGAATTTTGGTTCTTAACTCATCGACAATGCAATGATATGGGCGGTTTCCTGACTGCCAAATGATGTGCACGAGTATAAACAAAAAATTCTAAAAGGATTTGAATGGCAGACAACAGTTGTTGAAGGCTGTACTTTGACCTATAATGGTTTACTTGCGCAAATTGTATCTTGAATGGAAATTTGTCTCATTGGCACTCATACCATATCTTCTTATATGTATTGTAAAAATTAAATGAGTTTTGCCTATGCTGCGACGCAAGTCGAAAATTTGAGACAAAGGACAAATATTCGGGCTTCAGTGGCGGCGGTGACTCTTTTGAATTTAAATAGGTTATATGATAACTTTATTTGGTATGTGTGATCCCTAAAAGGTCTACATGTTTTAGAACGGGTTTATATGAAACGGTTCATTTCATGAAACAGAACTTATCTGACAATGACTTCATATTTTCAAATTTGAATTGGTAAATTTGAAATGTTTATGGTGTGGTCTTTATATCAGATAATTTAAACAATATGTCAATATGTAATAGTTGTATGGTGTACAGCGCCTTCTGTCTGAAAATATTCAGCAGTATCTGACATTGACCTCATGTTCATGGTTTATAATATTTTTTTTCATATTTTTAAAATTTCTATTAGTCCTATCTCAGGCACTATATGCAATAGATCACCTAAATTTGTGTATGGAATGATTGTCAGGTGTACAATTCGCTCTGACAGGGTTTGTCTAACAGTATGATATATAATCATGAAATTACGAGTTTAATCAAGCTTTTCATTGGTTTTCCTTTGCATTGTTGTGCATTTATGTTATTGAGAAATACCTTTTAATTTTTTGAAATGTTGTCATCCAATCAAAAGAAGGAATTTTTATGACACATACATGTTATATAATTGTAAATGCACAACACATCATGTTTTATTTTCCTAACCAAAACAGACCTAACTGAAATCCAAAAAAAAAAAGCATGTCAAATTTGAATGTAGTAGAGCAAGCTCAGAAGTAATGTCTAATTAATCGGTGCTACTCTCTTCATTGCTAAAAAGTTAGTTCGAATATGGTATCTAATGTCATTTGGTATTATTATACTTCACGTTAAAATCCCCTATTTTGATTGGCTGATACGAGGGTGTTAATTAACTCTATCACATGGCTGAGAGGGAGATAATTTTTTTTTAATGTTACCCTCTCGTCTAGACCAATCAAAAATCGATAATTTAAACGACAATGAATTGATTTTACATCACGTTATTACATAAAATGCTCAAGTTCTACGTTTTGGCTCAGTTTTTATTATTTGACTGTCAAAATAAAAATAATAAATCATCTTGCTGAACTTTTGTTGTTTTTTCTAATACCAGTAACGTTGTTATGTACGTGACGTCATAGAAAATACTTTTCAAATAAAAATAATCTGTAAATAACTATAATAGTAGGACATTCAGTATAATAAATTAAATAATACATAGCTGTGAGGGTGATAGAGCAGATTAATACCCCTCGAAAAAGCATTGTCAACCTTGGCTTCGCCGCGGTTGACAATGTTTTCTCGGGTATCTATCTGCTCTATCACCCTCTCAGCTATGTGTTATTTATATACTGTTATTCTAAACATCAAATGTCAAAATAAATTAAAACAATAAAGTATATATCATACATGATGCTTAATTGTGATTTTGTTATTTGTAGGTTGATGTTCTTTCGGATTTTAGGGATCTTATTTTTGGCGGTACAATCTTACGATCTGCTATGGACGGAAGTGAGAGAAAGACTATCATCAAGAAGGGAGTTATGTCGGTGTATGGAATAGCTGTTGGTAAGACAAAATTATGAATTAGGAATCGAAATTAATTATAAACTATCGAGTTGAAATTATTTGACAATCTTAACTTAGTTTATGTCTTATCCATTAGAAAAAATAAATAAAAATCTAATAGTCTCGATGAAACAGGCACAAAATAAATAAAGATATTTCAGCCAGCCAGATGAAAGTGTAAATTCTCTTGCGTAATGGTATTCAAAAACGAGAACAGGAACTTATTGTGATAGTCTTCACCTGAAAACATTTAGTAATTAGTTATAAAAAAAGTCCTTTAGGATGTTCGCTTGTCAGAAACCTTTGGTTTTATCCATAAAATATTTTACCCACTGACCACTACATTTCTTGTCATAGTTCAATTATATATATACTATCAGTTAAAAGGACATTTAATGTATGAAAAGTCTATATTACTTGTCATTTTGAAACAGAGCAGCTTACAACCTCAACAACACAATGAACACTATCATGAAAAAAAGCAATAAAAACTGTTGATGATTCGTATACATTTTTTCAGATCATCTAGGACGTCGAATATACTGGACAGATGTTACTTTGCAGACGATTAAATCTGCAACATTTGATGGTACAGATGTTCATACAATTATAACGTTCACTACTGAATCATCACCATACGGAATTGATGTCTTTGGTGATCTGATATATTGGACTAATCATAAAGACCGAAGTGTCTACACTGCACACAAATATACTGGACAAAATTTTGCGCCATTTCTGACGGACCTTGACAATCCAAAGCATATCAAGATGATTTCTAAGGAATCGCAAAAGGAAGGTATTGGCAAAACCTTTAGAATTTTTATCCTCAATGCTCTTCAAATTCGTACTTTATTTCGCCTTTAACACTTTTTTGGATTCGAGTTTCACGGACGAGTCTCTTGTAAACGCACGTCTGGCGCAAATACAAAATTTCAATCCTGGTGTCTTAAAAGAGTTTATTTATTATTGAAAAAAGAGTAACGATACCAAGTATAAGTCATATACCACAAGTCCGCAATACTATGAACAAGAGAAAAACATAAAAACAAAACTAAACACTAAACAGAAAATTAAAGATCGAATAAAACACTATACAGAAAACTAAACTAAGGATCAAGCTATATAAACTCCTCCGAAGCAGGGAGCTTAAGACGGGTACCTGAGAAGAGTAAGCAGCTGCTGCAATGTTCCATGGTAACTTATATCCAACGAGTTATTTAATTTAAACCTATAAATCCAGTCATTAAAACAATTCGATTAAAAAGAATGAGCGTAGCTACAATTTAAGAAAGTATGTAATTTCGTCATCATTTTTACGGCGTTTTTATTTTTAAAATTTATACTGATGTTGAAAATAATATAATATTTATTTGACATTTATGGCTATTTATATGATACAACATGATTGCCTTTCCACTTGATGTCAATAAATAATACTATTCGATTTCTCAATTTTCAAAAGGAACAAATAGATGTGGAGAAAATAATGGTAAATGTGATCATCTCTGTTTACCTGTTCCTGTAACACAACTTACACCGAATGGATACTCATGTGTTTGCTCTGATGATTTCCTGCTAGAGGATGATGTTTATTGTATTCGGAAAGGTATTTCGAATGGAAATGAGAAATTTGTATTTCTACATTCATTATTCAACCAGTACAATGTTTCATTAAATATTCATAGGGATCTTATTAAACGATAATTTCAAAATGCAAAATGGTCAACTCTTTATATTATGTATTTTCAATGTTGCATATGCTACACTATGTACCAATAGCAGTAGAACTGCTTCGTACTAAAAAAAAATTCATCCAAGGGTTACTTAACATGAAACAAAAGAAATGAAAAATCATTCAATTGAAGCTTTTTAGAATATCCTAAAGGTATATTTAAATAATTATAATCATAATCGTTAATATAAAGGATACAAATAACCTAATTTCTATAGCCCTCTACAATGAAAGACATATGACATATAAACAAGTGGAGATTTTTTAAACTCAATAGTTCTATAATAATAAACTTGTTTAGATATGAATAAAAGATCATCGATATCGTAGCACAAATACACGATACAACTCATTAGAACCGCTGGTTTCGTCTTTTTTAATAGGTCGATTCCTTTCTGGTATACTGTCAGTTTCCATGGTTTGCACTCGCCCAGAAGACAGTAGTTGTGTATTGTCATGATTAAAATGATATATTTCGACCTCATTTGAAGATTTTATATTCTGAAATTGTATTAAAACTCTCTGAGGTAAATCGTACCTTAAACAACCGAAGAGTAGCTACAACTTTAAAGTATCGATGTTCAAAACTCAATTTGAACTTACTAATAAAAACCTGGTGCATCTCCTGCTACGCATGCATCATCCGCCATGCGAATCCACTAAATACAAATCTCACAATAAGGTACAGAACACAAACGATGAACATCAACGTGTTATAAATCTAACTGTCGAAAGTCTTATTCTTAAGCTAATTTTAAGAAGGAAACCACAAACAGACGTGTCATGCTAATGATATCGATATCACAAGTTTTTTGCCTTTAATTGTCCGGAGTTTTAAGATTGTCTGAATATAAACAACATACATTATAACAGATCATCACCAATTTCGTTATTAATAAACACAGCAAGAAACTATCTACATTTGAGGATGTTCCAAACTTGTGAATTTCGTGTTTTAAAGACAGGAATACAAAGACAGATATGATTATATTAAGAGAAGTTAAAATGTAAAATGACATAAAACAGAAAACCGATACCTTCTAAGGTCACCTTCAGATCAGGTTTTTTTTTACCATGCATTCATCTTTTACTAAAAACATGCACCTTCACTTGACAGAAGATCTTTTTTTACATAATACATGCAAGGAAATATTCATAAAAAAACCAACTGTTATCGATGTTACAGGCTATTCTTTTTTTCATATTTATATAACTTATGTTAATTGTTTGAGATTTCAGAGAATGCTACATTGGTAAAAGATGAGCTGTGATCTTGAAATTTAAAAAGATGGTAGTCTTAAAAAGGAAGACAGGATTCGTCGTTTCATGTATCATTTTTTAACGTCGTATCTCATAACTTCCAGATGAACTGTGTGTGTGTGTATATTTGTGGTTATTTCACAGTTCTTGAGAATGTAATGTTCAAAACTGTTTGTGATCCATAATTCATTTATCATATTAAGACGTTTTCTTTCCATTCAATGTAAACGATGTAATGTTTGATTTGTCACTATCTTTCTCTA
Organism: Mytilus edulis; assembly: GCA_019925275.1. Classification (NCBI taxonomy): domain Eukaryota; kingdom Metazoa; phylum Mollusca; class Bivalvia; order Mytilida; family Mytilidae; genus Mytilus; species Mytilus edulis. The sequence continues at coordinate 66,992,525 of CM034357.1, read as the reverse complement.
TCAAAGAAAACTAAAGGTAATCATAAATCAATCATCCTCGACTTTTTGCAATAGTTCAGCTGGTGTCCGTCAATGATCAGTTCTTAGTCCTCTGTTATTTATCTTATATATTAATGATATTGCTGAACAGTTATCTACTTATGCAGACTATTTGCAGATAACACTTCATTCAGTTACTCAGGTCATGACGAAGAACTTATATAATCAGTTGTTAGTCGTGACCTGAGACAGCTGGATGAATGGTCAAGAAAGTGGCTTATGTCTTTAAATCCTGAAAAAATTGAAATACTGATTTTATTACTTAATGGGACACAAGATCTTAATTTTACTATGAAAAATTAAAATAAAATTCAATTATGTGATCTCATAGGGTTTACATTTAGAAGTGACGCAAAATGGAACAACCATGTTGAAAAACATATTGAAAAGTGTTAGAAAGCATCTGAATGTACAGCGTAATCTCCAATATCAACTTAGCAATTACAATTTCGGAAATATAATGTCTATTAATTATTAGACCAATTTATATGCAACGGAAGTATGGGACAATTGCGGAAAAAGATATTCAATTTTTATATAAAATTGGAACAGCTTCAACTCAAAACTGCACATATTGTAACATGTGTACCTGTTTTCACACATTCTGAGACTGTTTTGGGAAACTTAAAAAGGAACAAAGAAAAAGAAGAAAACTACCATTGTTTAATAAAATTCGCCTGTATTTTTATGTAGCCTTATGCAACACAATAAACCTTGCGAAATGACACTATCTTATTTTACCAATTTGTAGACTGACACTGACTTCTCAATAAATTAGCCCCTTAACAATTATACGTTGAAATAATCTGAACATGTCAGTTCGACATGTAGTCTCATTATCAAAATTCAAAGAAGAATTGAAAAAGACAGGCCTTTCGAAATAAGAATCAATCTCAATATTATTTATGGTACTAGAAAATTGAGTATAATCTTAAACCCAATTTATTTGTTCGGCATCTTTCTGTAATTGTAACTTGTTTAAAGCTAACAAAGTATATCTAACCCAACACGTAAATGTGGTTTGGATATTGATGACATACCCAATTTTTTCTTTGATCTTTGATTTTCCTTTCTTTTTAAATGAAAGGGTTATTCTGTTTACAGTGACTTGACTGTTAGTGTTGCTCTCCACCAATTGCAACTCATTCAAAATTTTGACCAAATTGCAATTTGTTTTATTAAACCAAATTGTTCAACTGGTCAGAATATTGAACAAATTGTTCAGTCAAAATGTGAAAGTGCAAGATAAAATAAAATATACTTACAATCCTATAAGACTAACTCCACTTTAATGATGTTGTGACAAAATGAGTTTATCAGTTTGTATAGTTATATTATAGTCATTTCCATGCTGAAGAGGAACTGTTTATTTTGAATTGCTATAAAATTGTCCAAACTAAGCTTTCATATAGTTGTTCTTTCTAAAAGTATTCTTTATTTATAAGAATCAGATATCATTTTAAATAAAACATCATACATTCAGTAAAATATGTGTGAAATAACAATATGCTATTGATAAGTTTTCAGGGGAGATAACCTAAAATATTATTCTTTTGAATAAAGACTTTTTGAAAGAAAAGTTATTATCTCCCCATGGAAACTTCCTACAAACATATATTGCAATTTTACACATATTTTACTGAATATGAAATGTTTTAATTCACATAATGTCTGATTCTTATAAATATAGAATACTTTTAGAAAGAAAAACTATATGAAAGCTTAGTTTGGACAATTCAATAGCAATTCAAAATAAACAGTTCCCCTTCAGCATGAAAATGAATATAATATAACTATACAAACTGATAAACTAATTTTGTCACAACATCATTAAAGTGGAGTTAAAGTCTTATAGGATTGTAAGTATGTTTTATTTTATCACCTTGCACTTTCATGACTTGGCTGTGGTTTTCTACAGCAGTTGGTTCAAATTTTGACCAGTTGAACGATTTGATTTTATAAAACATATTGCAATTTGGTCAAAATTTTGAATGAGTTGCAATTGGTGGAGAGCAACACTAACAGTTAAGTCACTGTAATAGTCTCTGCTTGATTCCAGAAGGCTACAATTTATTGGTTTATGGAAACGATACTATTTCCTTTGATCAAAATGTAAAACAAATTGATAACCAAGTATGTATGTTATAAATAGATCTAAAACAATTCCTCGTAGTATAGCATCAACACAGGTAAAACACATCGTCATTATCATCAACATCATTCTAATTTATGTCGTTTTTTCTCTATCACCTTTCATGTTTTTGTCTTACTGTTTAGCGATATATCTATAGTTTATATTATACAATGCATGATCACATTAACTTTGTATTGTTATATGTATTGTATTGTTGAAAAGACTTTATAAGTATAATATTTGTTTTACTTGTGATCGATTCATTTTGCTTTGGGCAAATAAAATATGCATAAACTTTGATTTGTCTGATGTTTTTGTTTATGGTGCAACTGTAAATAATATTTTGTTGCTAATTAAATCCTATATATATAAACACGTAGATGTTAAAACATTCTGTACACAAAATATGATAGGACAGAATATTTCTAATATTGGAATGGATTAGGAACATAGTGGCAATTGTTAGATGTAGTACTTATTAACATGTCTAATTAACCTCATAAGTTGTTATACATTATACAATTTAATAAATTTAACAACTATTACGTTGTTTTTGTACATTCTGCCTAATTCTGTATTACGAAATATAACGCGATTATAATGGTATTTTGCATTCTTGAACTTTGATTTTCAATTTAATAGTTAAGGATCAGGAAAAAATATGATAGGATTACATAATTTATACGCTAGTGAACGTAAAGAGATCTTCTCTAGATTATCAAGAAATGCACTTAGATATTTGATCTCTACGAGTTTTTGTCTTTTAATTTATCCCTAGCCGTTACCCAACTATAACACTTACTACAACACTAACCCTGTCTTTAATCCTTAAAATTAACACGATGGGTTCAGTGGTGTATATAATAATTTTGTAATGAGTTGGATAACTGTCAGTTTAACATATTTTTATTGACACACATGAAACTGTTATTGTCATTTTCAAAGAATAGGGTATGATAACTGTTCGTTCAATAAAAGTTAGTCTGTGGATAACTCAAATAGTTAAGTTCGTGTCAGTAACATTATTTCTCCTTTTCTTAATCGTTATTGATAAAAAAGCAGAACGTACGTTAAATAAAGCATAATAAAAACCAGAACAGGACAAACACTTAAATATATAATATCGGAATAAAAGATATCGAAAAGCTAAAATGTAAAATGTAACAACAGTCGTGTTTAAAACTATACAATTTAATAATGTGCTTTGCTGTTAGAATGATTCAAATGATATAGTGTCTGTAAATTTAGAGTTGATGAAATTGTTTTGGTGCTAAAATAAAATTTTCAACTCAATCAGAACAGTTGACATTGCACTATGCAATTAGTCTTCCTTTTTATGCCCCACCTAGGGGCATTATGTTTTTTTTCTCCGTGCGTCCGTTCGTGAGTCCGTCCGTTTGTTCGTTTGTCCCGCATCAGGTTAAAGTGTTTTGGTCAAGGTAGTTTTTGTAAAGTTGAAATCCAATCAACTTAAAACTTAGTACACATGTTCCCTGTGATATGGTATTTCTAATATTAATGCTTAACTAGAGTGTTGGTCCCAATTGTCACTAAACATATGAAATGATAGTGCGAATTGGGCATCCGTGTAAAATGGACACATTCTTGTTCTAATTGTTATACTTATGTTATTCGGGATCCTTTAAAGCTGACTATACGTTTAACTGATAAGACCTACTATTCGTCTCATCTTTATTCTTTTACCTCAAATAGATAGTTGTCTCATTGGTACCTTTATGGCACAATGTTTTACTGGTGCTTCTAAGGCACAATTGTTTTTGTTCTCTTCAATTTTTAGTTTTTTTAGTTTTAAAAAGTTATTGTATTGGTAGTACATTGTAAATGGTGTGATAGCTTACTCCAGAAACACGTAAAGTGAGCATAGTTATTATAACATATAATTTCTTTCTATTGATATGCTAATTTTCATGCAACATGTATTTCCGGAATAATACAATTTAAATATATTGGAAATATTTCCTTTTTTATTTTGTATATTGGCATGATGTCGTCATCTTATTGCAAGGTTATATTGAATATATGAAATCAGTACAATACTCTATGAGTACGAACACATTGATGGTTAGTTTGTTGAAAGGGAAAAGTAAGCAAGTTCAAGCCTAAACCGGGGTATTGTTTTATACGGGATGAAAGTTTTGGGTAAGTTAATTCTTCACTAAACTGAAACTAACATAACACCAATTGATCGACTTTTGATTGCTTAGAACGTTTTTGATCAATCATAACCATTTTGAAAATTGTATACAAAGATTGTATAATATTCTGAAAAGGTGAATTGGAATCCAACGATTAACATTACTTTTGACTATATTTACAGAAGGGCTATTCAAAGAAAGAAAATTGAAAAAAAAAAATGTTTTGCAAAAAGAAGGTAGGTGCAACAAGAATGCAGACTTTGGGATGGGAATTTTCTGACATCTCAAATGGCAATTTATTTTAATGTTGCCTAGCCTGCATATACTTTTAGTTTTTTTTTAAGCTTTACAGACTTAGGTTCCAGTATGGATGCTCCAGCCCTTTCAGCATTTGGTGGCATACTGTCTGCTAGTGAAACAGACAACCCAGGTTTCCATGAAATGGAAGTCAAGTTTCTCTATTGTGATGGATCGTCATATTTAGGTAAAGGATGTACTCAAATAGAAAATACAAGTTTGATTGAAGAGACTACATGTTTATACGATCTGGAATATTTATATAAAATTTTAAAATCAATTACATTTCATTTCCCTCTAATCATTAAAAGAGGCTAGGTGAGGATTACAGTCATCACCTATTTCAGTTGAAACAAACGCAACATTAAAACTTTACAGGTGGCGTTGCAATGTTCTCGCTTCAATTTTACGTATGCATTATTGATGATGGCATCTTAACAGAGAGAAGAAAAATCTTATTGCTATACGATTTTACTTAGTCTCCATGACAAGGTAGAGCAAAAAAATGACATCTTTAGATAGTTTTAAAACTTTTGGTTTGAAATGAGGATATCTGGACTCAGTTGATACAATATTTTACAATCTTGTTGCGTCTTTGAGTCTTTTTGTACAGATTTCCATGGGGGCAGGACTCATGGACTTGCCTTAGTTTGAACCATAGAAGTAGCATCACATTACATGTGTATATCAATATAGGGTAAAGCTTAGAATAAACATCAATCCAATGTTAACACAATTCTATCATGTATTCCAACACTGTAAAACCAAAAGGCATAATATAACAAAGTATTCTGAACATTATTGTTTAATATTGTGTTTGAATTGTATAAACTAGGGATGTCAACGAGAACTCGAGTACTCAAGTATCACTCAGTAGTACTGAGTTTTGATTACCAAAATGATACTTGGCTAATCAGTTTTCTGATAAAATCTTGTTGCTTTCTTAAGTTAATACAAAAAAATATTAGCACTGAAAGCGCCTCTCGGAAAATTATCTATTAATCAGAATTAATAAAAATTAGAATATTATTCGAATGTTTGCATTTAACTGTCATTTAAAATTCCTCCAAGCAGAGGTACATGTAGAAAGAACAAGAGTATTTTCCAAGGCTTACACTTTTAGCTAATCTTAGTCACTCCCCCCACCTCTGTACCGTCAGAGCATATATTTTCATCAGCAGTACTGTTATTATCAACAAATTTGAGAAATCGCTACGTCCCAGAAAAAGTTGACAAGAAAGTACTTTAAAATAAAAAACAAGACCAAATTTGTTGCACCCTGCATCGACCATGAGAAAAGGATTCATGGCATCAGTAAGTTTAATCAACTCCTTTGTTTATCATAAAATGTTTGTTTCAGGTTCCCAACTACTGGTGTTGAGTAATAATTTTTCTATAGATGTTAATTAATTACTTGATTAGATGATTACCAGTTTAAAAAATGTGTATATGTATAAATGGGCTATTAATTATGGTATAACAATTTCTTGGACTTTTATCTAGTCCTAGGTAATAATGTTGAGGGTTTTACGATCATAAGACAACGACCCACAATCGTAAAATGGGTATAATTTTGTGTTTCCATTTGTTAAATGTTTAACCGAGCGAGTACTCGAGTATCATTCGGTAATTTCAACGAGTAATCGATTAGTAAATTTTAACGAGTTGACATCCCTAGTATAAACAGAAGGAAGCTACCTGCTGATGTTAACCATAATTAAGATTTATTTTATTTTACAGGAAACAGAAGCAAAACAGTAGAGTAATAAATCTAAACAGATCTATCTAAGAGGATTTTCTGTGTTTGTTGCTTTGATAGACCATCTCATTAAACATACAGATCTCTCCTCGGCTGATAATGTTATCCTAGCCGGAACATCAGGTAACAATGGAAAATTGTTAAGATGGAACCAATATTTTCTAATGCAGTGAAAAGCTTATTGTTAAGCCCCTATTTCAAACATTTTTCAAAGGAATGTCTTCATTAAGTTTGAATAAGGTAGGAAAAATAATACTAAGAAAACAGGATGAAGGATAGAGGACAAATTTTAAAAGAGAAATAGTGAAGATGGAGAACATCAGATGCATTTGATGGAGATTCAGTAATGCTTTATATGGAAAAAACATGATGCGGAAACTAGAATGTTTTAGTACTTTTTCTGAATGAGTCAGTTATATTTGAAATGTCAGAATACCATTAAATCTTTATAAACTTAATGTCCAGTGGAAAATGTTTCATGCATCATCAGGACAAGAACAAATTATAATAAATCCAATCAGTAGGTTTTACATATACTAAGGTCAACTAGGATGAAAGGCTGGTCATTTGGAATGTCATTGGAAAAAGACTATATGATGTAAAACTTGCTACAGGCCATATTTTTCCCCTGAAAAGTGAAAGACGTTGTAGTTTGGGTTTTTAACTTGAGATAAATAATTTTATTGTAACTCAATAAAGAATATATAATAAAGTTTCTATGGATTTATTGATTTATTGTTATAATAGAAATGTTTCATTCAGTTGCGATTTTGATTTTTAGCTGGTGGAATTGGTGCTTTAATTAATGGTGACTTTTCACGAGACAAGCTGTCCTCTGTGGAATCTCTCCACGTTTTAACTTGATGGTGCTAAGTTTCCAAGACCAGCCTAATTATACTGGAGAACATATCATGGCTAATTTATTGAAGAAGACATTTTATTTTCACAATATTAAAGGTTTGAATCAAATAAAATATTCTATTTCTATATTAGATTTAAAGACTTGTGAAGAAATTATAAAAAATGAAAGTAACTATGTGATTTATATTTCTTATTTGAATAATACAATTGAAAAAAAAATAAAAAGTAAGATTTAAACAATTTAAAGTTTATACTGTTTCATGTATTTGTTTTGATTATTTTTTGTATTATTCCACAGAAAGATCAGCTGATTATTAATTTCTTCACTTCAGACTCAATGTTTTCTAGGTTAACTTTTCAAAAGTGAACACCAAAGCATTTTTAACAACAACCTAAACAACGAGTTTGCTAACAATGTTTTGTATTACATTGCTTGAAACAATAAATTAACACACAAACACAACCTTGTATGAATATAAAACTATGAATTATATATGAACAATTGCTAGATATTTGTTTTGTATTCTGATGAAGACCTAGGACTGAAATAACATTCCTTTCTTTGAACACTTTCAAGACATTAACATACATTATTGTATGTTTGATGTACGATTTATGGAAAAAAGATGTTGTTCTTAAATTTTTGCAAAGAGTTAAAATAATTAAAATGTGTGATGTCGGAAAATGTTTGCATAAAACACAGTGTTCTGAGAATGGCTGCATACTATAGGTACCTCATTATTGTGAATGGATCCAGATATTGATGTAAATGAGCTTAAATAAATTCTATTGAAATTGAGTATTAGATAATATATTTTTAAATGTTTTAAATATCTTAGATAATTATGTAAAAACCTCTCATTATATTACAGATTCTGTTAGTAAGAGTTAGATGGTATATTCTAAATGTTTAAAATCTCTGATAATATTTAGAACTTTATTTATTTTTCAGATTCAGTGAGTATTAAAGATTGCATCCTCAGAGTTGAAGATTCAGAACAGTGTGCGTGTCTACAGGCTGACTACTACTACAAATATATCTACACTCCTACCTTCTTTATACAATCTCTCCACGGCACATGGTTTTCATAACATGCATTAGGTGTACAGTGTTCATCAAAGGGTTGTAAAGCGTCAGAAATTCAAACTATCGATGAAAGTCGACAAAATTTCCAATCCATATTCCAAAATGTGATGTTATCAAAAGGAGACGGTTTATTTGTTTCGTCATGTTCATTTTCACTGGGTTTTGTTAAAATCTACATTTTATGAAAATTTAAATATTTAATGGTACTACTGTTGCTGATGCAGTTGGTCAGTGGTATTTCCGTAGGAAAATGACCCCTGCACATCATATTCAGAGTGAATCACTTACTGCAATGAAAAATAAATGTAACAATATACACTAGTCACTATTTTATGAAAAAAACATTCTATATGTCAGATGTAAAGCTACTTATTCAGTAATGTTAATCAATTGATGAAATTATAAAGCAAGGCTTACTTGCACATAAAAGTTAGACTGTGGAAAGTATGCCATATGAAAAGATGTATTGAGATAAGAGGATATAATTGCATCCTATTACAAATTACATCAAACAATTTGCCGTTTCAGAATCTAATGCATTCTGGGTCATATTTTCAAAAGCGTACACCAAAACGTTGTGATTGGTTTAAAACGTTCTAAACCATCGAAATTTGGCCAATGATGTAACGTTATTTTCATTTTGGTGTACGAACAATGAGATAACCCATAGTCCTTTAGATTCTGAATAGCGAATCGTTGTTATTTTCAACAGGCTTTTGTTATGGGATTTCTCTGAATTGATGGTTTTAAAATAGGTTTTTGCTTATTATATATATTTATTACTATCCATGCACTAAGTGATTAAGACTTTCAAATGCTTCCAACTTTTCATTAATTCCTGTTTGATTTCAAAAATGCTTTGTAACATTTGTTTAAAGAATTCTGCATCAAGATTAAAAAAAAAATGGAAATTTGTATTTTTATAAGTCATTTAAAAAATTATAACGTAAACCAAATAGTTACTGATTCAATAGTAAATGGTATTTGATTATTGGAACCTAAACAAAGAAAAAAGTATGACTATTGATATAGAACTTATATAATAGTTGGGAGTTATAACTAGATTTAAATCACATTAGAATATTAGAATTTGAATACAAAGCGAGTCAAGTATTGAATATTATGCTTTGTGAGTATAGGACATTTTTAGTGATACTCTTTAGTCCCATTTATTATATGTTGCATTGAAATATATCGTAGCTTTATGTATGACAATCTTTATATCAATTTTTATACCTCTATATATCTTCAGAACAATTTTATTTACATTTCAATACTTATTGACTACAATGTATTGTATCACTTTATCTTTAATGGCCAGGTGTTACAAGGCTTTTCTATATACCATTAATCAACTCAATTTCCAGAGCAAATACTTTTCAAGAAAATGATAGCAATATGTAAGAGAAAAGATGTCCTGCAATACATTTTTTGTAAATATTTGTGAAGAAAAAAAGATTTGAGATTTAATGAAACACAATCAAAGCTTGTTGGCACTGACGATTGTCAAGAATTTGTTTTCAAATCAAACTTAATTTTTTTATTTTGAAAGTGGATCAAAATGAGATGTAGCATTTTTATCATGATATAATTATTTGTCGCAAATAACTAAATATAGGCTTCCAAGACAAGGAAAGAGAGTGTAAACCATTAAACTTAATATAAAGGAGAAGTAGTTTACATGAATAATTTTTATCATATTGTCAAAGATGACGATAAATTGATATATTGTTCTCTTTCTGTATGATATAAAACACCTTGTTATAATGCAAATATTTTTAACAAATTTTTATTAAAATTTTATATTTTTTTGTGCCCGAAGACAGAATCCTGTTGATTTTGGATAATATAACAGTTTTGCGTGGAGTACTATTGTCAATTTATTATTCAAATAGGAATTGAAGGGAATTTCTAGTTTATTCACTAATTACATTCACAAAAAAGTAACATGCTTTTTATTATTTGATAACAAGAAGTAAGTATGTTCATAGCACAGCTCTTTTTGAATATGAGAATATTTTTTGATATCTTTTTTGAAAACAGAATAAGCTATGTAACACAAACATGTTGAGAATTACATTTTTATGTATGATGTTTCGCACATATCCTTTAATTTTGTATAATGTTAATGTAATTTAGATATAAATTTATATGAATTGTAAAATCAAACAAGTAAAAGATTGAAATCAGGTGTTTAATTTCAAATCTCCTATTTTTATAGGACTGCACATTGTTTTGCAGCTGTATAATATTATGAAGTTATGACTTAAACTTTAAACACTTCTTAGTTATATTAATCTCAATATCTGTATACTTTTTGTTGATGATTCAAAATTTCATTTTTGAGTTATTGAGTATTTTGTAATAAAGGGGGGAGGATTTTTTACATGTCGCGCATAACTCAAAAACTATTTATGATTATTGCTTAAAACTTTACACATGTCTTTGTTATATTAATCTCAATATCTGTATACTTTTTGGTGATGATTCAAAATTTCATTTTTGAGTTATTAGTATTTTGTAAAAAAGGGGGAGGGTCTTTTTTACATGTTGTGCCGATCTCAAAAACGATTTATGATTATTGCTTAAAACTTTACACACTTCTTTGTTCTATTAATCTAAAGATCTGTATACTTTTTGGTGTCCTTCAATATTTTATTTTAGTTATAGTATTTTGTTGTTTTTTACGTCTGTATTCAATTAAGATATTATTGCTTAAAACTTATCCATCTTTTATAGTGTAATTAAGACTGTTACTATTTATTTGTTCAAAACTTTATTTAAATGTTTAGTATTGTCAAATAATCAGTGTAGTTAAATCACCTGATTTAAATACATATTGTTATGCTTAAAATTTCCTCTACTTTTATGAATTTTGCACAGACTTATTTGAAGCCTCGGGTTATATATTCATGGGAGTTCATTAAATGAAAATTTGATCTCGTTTATCTTCCTTACTTTGCTTTTTTTTTTTAAATATTATTACATGTAGTTCAAAAAGCCATATTTCAAAGTATTTAAATGCTTTTTTAGTTCCTTTGTGCATATACTATTAATTTATAAGTCTTTTTAAAAGCTTGTTATTTTGAACTCGAGTGGTGAACATCCTAAATATTTTCTGTAACTAACACGTCTCTATAACAATAATGTTTAATACTTCTTTTGTTGTTATTTTTCAAAGAATCTTTTTTTCTGTGAAAGTCATTACACTTTAACACACTATTTATAAGACTTTAACTGCAGGCCAAAAACATATGATCCCTAAATATATGTTTCTTGCACTTTAAGAGAGCTTGGTTAAAATTATATCAAAAATGAAAAGTTGTCTCTCTTTGACTAGTTAAACAAGGAGTATGTTTAGTGTTGCTTGCCATTTTGTAGTACTTTTATCTGCAAGCTACAGAAAAAAAACCAAAAGTATATCCTATAAAGTTATTGAAGCAGATTTAATTTTGCTCTTTGACTCTTTTTTTTTGCTGGTTATGAAATTTTTATAACTAATTTGTTCTTCCCTTAAGAAAACAAACAATCTATCCAATGTATTATTTACACCTTGTTATCATTTATTCCTCCTTCTTTAGTCATGACCCCTGCCTTTTAATTAAATAATTATATCAATATTCTGCTTTTCATGTGACCTGTAATTGACATGAATGGATTTAAATACACATTAATTTTATCAACCTCTTCTGCTGGCTCTCCATCCACTCATTGCAGTAACAACGGAGACATTTGAAGAATGTTATTGGTAGAAGAAAGATAATTTTTGTTGTGAAATAATTTTTGGGTTCTCATATTCAATATTTCACGTATCCAAACTGACTCCAGTATTTTTAGATTTCTTAATGTACTTCCAATCTTCTACTCATGTAAGGATTGATGTATAAAGTAACTCATTTTCTAGAATTTCATATTTAATGCATTTTCTTTATATGGTATGTATATTAATAAGAAAATGTGGTATCAGTGCCAAATGTAAAAATCTCCATCCAAGTCACAATATTATAAAAAGTTAATCCAAGCCACAATGTATAAAAAGTTAATCCAAGTCACTATATATAAAAAGTTAATCCAAGTCACAATGTATAAAAAGTTTTTCAATTATGTGTCAAAATATTACCTCCAACACAGAGCCTTTGTTCACTCCATGCAGAAAGCTATAAAGGGCCCCAAAATGACTAGTGTAAAACTATTCAAACAGGAAAACTAGCTTGAATATTAAATGGTTCAATATGAAAAAGATATGTTATGATTATGATAAGACAACTATCTACTAGAGACCAAATGATGAAAGCAACTATAGGTAACTATACAACTTTTAAGAATTAGCAAAAAACATACTGTATAATGAGCCAAAAAAGTGACACAAGTCAAAAGAGAATACCAATGGCTATATTGTGAAATTACTACGGAATGTTATTTTAAATTTTATAAAACTTTGTAAAGGGGTTTGAATTGCTGACAAAACACTCCCTTTTATTTATAAAATACATATTTGTTGGAATGAAGCTCATACTATAGAAGTATACTTGTGTGATATGTTTGTTAGTTATTAATACATTGTTACGTTTCTGTGTCCAATTGTCCATCATAATTGTTTGGGCAAGTTCTGCACAATAGATTTGGCTAACCTGAATATAATTATGGATGCTATTTAACTACCACAGGTATCTAGACCCTTGAACATTTTCGCAGATTGTTCTCTTAAACATCTATTTATGTGGGACTTGTTACATCTTGTAGAAAAATATATACCAAGAGATACTAATTTTCATATTCATTATCGACATAATTAAAATGAATCATAATTGAATTTTGTTCATAACTGAATATCAAACAAAGAGAAGCGATGTTCATAGTAATACATGTTCAAGATGGAAACAGTAAAATAGTAGAGAGAAAATTGGTCCACTATATATCAGACTTTTGGTCGATTTAGCTCAGACTATTGATCAAGTATGAATCACAATTTTGGTCGAGTATGGTTCTAATATATTAAAAAAAAATTGATACAAGTAAAATATAGGTCAACTATTGGCCGACAATAATTGAAGACTGATTTAATCTGGTCTTATCCGACAGAAGTATTCGTAAAATCAAAATGGTCACCAGTCGATGTAAATCTGCAAATGGAAAAACTTTGAACTTTTGAACAACTAACAAAACAAAAAAATGCTACCCTTAATACTGTGTAATGTTTCTTTTATTCGTAAATAAAGGCAACAGTAGTATACCGCTGTTCAAAATTCATAAATCGATAGAGAAAAAAAACAATTCTGGGTTACAAACTAAAACTGAGGGAAACACATCAAATATAAGATAACTATGACAACAGAAACACAACATTAAAATGTAACACACACAGAAACGAAATATAATATAACAATGGCATTTTTCCTGGTACAGGATATTTTAAGAAAAAAAATGGTGGTTTGAACCTGGTTTTGTGGCATGCCAAACCTCCCACTTTCATGGCAATGTTAAATATAATATTAAAATGACAACATTACATGACAGGACTACAAATGTAAAAAAATATATGGGAGAACATATAGGACAAAGAAACACACGAATAATAGCTAACAAAAGATACCAGGCTTTAAATTCAATACGTCAGACGCGCATTTCGTCCATACAAGACTAATCAGTGACGCCCAGATGAAAAAAGTCCGAAAGCCAAAACAAGTATAAGGTTGAAGAGCATTGAGGACCAACAATTCAAAAAGGTTGTGCTTAAAACGGCTAGTGTTTTCTGTCTTTTATAAGAACATCCTTATTATTTAAAATAATTCATACTTTTGTAAACAGTAAATTTTTATAAAATGACTATATAATAGATATACATGATATAAAACCGAGGTGGTGACTAACTACAGTATAAAAACGGACACATAACACAAACAAAACCACCACATAAAAACTCACAGCCGAGTTAGTCAAAGCCTTCAACGCACAAAGTTTGAATTTCTAAAAATATTTCCCAAAAATAGGATAGAATTAGGATAGAATTCAAGATTAGATTTGTAATACTGATATAACATTTATTAATAACAATGAAAATTACAATACTAATTAATATCAAATTGTGGTAGTAATTAGATGATTATTTGTATTATCTAGCTAGGAATGCTGTTATACAACGATTTCAGGTAAGTTACCGTTAAATTGTCCCATTTGTCACGTATTTCACGTTCTCAATCTTTGGTATTATTTATTTTCTGAGTTCGTTTTGGCAGTTCCCTCTTTTGATACCCAGCAGCAATTCTCAATTATATTGAGGTCCGGACTCTGAGCTAACCAGTTCATGCTTTTTAACCCCGTTTCCCTAAGAAAATCTTGAACGGATCGGGCTCTATGAATAGGGGCATTGTCATCTTGGAAAAAAAGTCATTATTGGGAAAATGACGAACAATCAATGGCCACACATTGTTGTCAATTATGTCAACGAATTTGAAGGCATTCATCTTCCTTCAACACCAGTTATATTTCCCACGCCATTGTAAGTAATACAACCCATATCGTCAAACTATGCTTGCGCTGAGACGGAGGGCAAATTCAATCCGTCAACAACTCTTCTCTGATCTTTCTCCAGACACTAACCAGATGATCTTGCCCATGACTAACTTGCACTCATCGCTGAACATCACTTTTCTCTGTTTTTACTGTTTTACTGTTTTATGTAAATGTCCTCTGCAGTATACCACTCGTTTTTATACGCCCGTCAAATTTTTGACGGGACGTATTATGGTATACAAATGTCCGGTGTCCGTCCGCCTGTTTCTTCGGCGTAAACATGTCGCACCGTAACTTGAGAACGACTTATCCAAATTTCATGAAACTTAATATAGTTGTTTCTTATGATGGTCAAATGATCTGTATATTTTTTGGTGAAAATAAGATTGAAACTTTTTGTGTTACGGCACTTTGTAACTAAAACAGGGGTCTTTTTTTCACATGTCGCACCGTATCTCAAAAACGATTCTTGACTATTGCTTAAAACTTTATACACTTCTTAGTTATATGAATTTTAATGTCTGTATACTTTTTGGTGATGATTCAAAATTTCATTTTTGAGTTATTGAGTATTTTGTAAACAAGGGGGGAGTTTTTTTTTACATGTCTCGCTGTATCTAAAAAACGATTTATGATTTCTTTGTTATATTAATCTAACTCTTTGTTATATTAATCTAAAGATCTGTATACTTTTTGGTTTGATTCAAAATTTTATTTAAGTGATATTTAGTTTTTTGTAAAAAAATCAGGATGGGGGTGGGGGGTTCACATGTCCCGCCGTGTCTCAAAAACAATAAATGGTTATTGCTTAAAACTTTCTCAGACATTATTTATGATTATTGCATAAAACTTCCACACAAGACGTCGGACGTATCATGCGCTAATGGCGCAGCTGTTTATTTCTTGTTGATCTCACGGATACGAATTGTTTTCTATACTTACCGCTTGCGGTATCCATCGGAATGTAATTTACGTTTAACAGTTATTTTGGAGAAAGGTCTATCAATACTCTCATTAAATATATTTCAGCTAAAGATTTACGGCGATGTTTTTTACACAACGGGAAATTTTTCACATATCCTGGTCATGAAAGGATTTTGGTCTGCCGAATCTCCGAATGTTTTCTATATCACCGCGATTTTCATACCTCTTTTGAAAAACTACAAACGGTACTCTGTTGAATGCTGGTCAATCTGACTAATTCACTTTTTCTGTAACCTGCATCATTTAATGCAGCGATGCTACTTTTCTGATCGGATGTCAGTTCTTTTCCCTTGCGACCCATTTCGTTTACATTAGCGACACCGTAAGTGCAGACGAGCCTGACGTCATCACGCACGTGTCACATAACAACCACATGTTTTTTCTACAGAACCATCTACATATAGATTTATTGTCATCCCAATTGTGACATGGAGACGACCACAAAAAATTGTTTACCATTCCGTGACGTGACCGCCATTGTTGATTTTACGAATACTTATGACGGAGTACTGTAGTACAAGTTGAAGACTGGTTAAGATAAGTCCGAGTACAAGACAGTACAGTCGAGTATGTAAGGTAATTGTGTCTCAAATGTAGGGCTTATCATATCAACTTCCAATTTACCTATCACTGTCTATGCATAGAACAAAAGCAAAGAGGATGCAGTTGAATCACAAATATAAAGTAAATGAGCTCTACAGGATTATTCACCAAAACATACGTGGAAGTACATGTAACGCCATATTTGAAAAGTATGAGTTGCCTCTACCTCAGGGTTCAAAATCACCTGTTCTAGACCCTATTTTCAAAAGACGATGCCTTCAAAAGCGCGTCTACACCAAATGAGATTTCAACTTTAAACACTGAATCAAATTAAAATTTCGATTTTAGATGCTCTATACCAGTGGTTATAATCCTCAAGTCTGCAACGATGCAATAGATTTACTTTGCTGATTAACCAAAACAATGAAAATTAGATTCCAAATAATACAGATCAAAACAGAATGCAACATGAGTACTTCTTGTCGAATTATATTTTCTGTCCAAATTTTGTCGATTTCTCTTTTGACCTTTGCCTTCCTTCTGCTCTTCACCTTCTGCCTCTTTAATCCAATAAACAAAATGGCATGTTACAGAAACACACATTTCCGTCCTCTTGACTACGATTGTAACTTATCTTCGAACATTAATCATCGTTAGCAACGCGCATGATGCATCATTTCCATTCACTCAGTGCAAATCATGGTTCTATATCTTCTGTCTATAGCAAGCCCATATCTATGGTAGATGCAGGCTTCAACATTCGTCCAAATTCTGCTAACGAATTTCCTATTTGTTAAAATGGATTTAAAATGGATTTTATAATGTATCTTCAAGATTGTGTAGAATTTCAATTACCACGACTTCACAAGTCTGGAGGAAAACAAAACATATGAAAGTACTCTAACTTTTAAGAATGTGAATTCATTTTATTTACCAAGTATTAATAATATGATATGCCTCTTTAGTTTTAAAGAAACTTCGTGCTATGTAAAAAATATTAATATCATCATATTATGTTTCGGTTAAACAAATAAAATCTTAATCCCGAATAACATTGATTTTTTTTTAGTTATTGATTGCATTTAAATTATGAAAAGCTTGTTTTTGGATTTTACAGACAAAAACCAGAATAATTGATAGACAAAGGCATAGATCAAGTTTTTTTTTTAAACTATCAATTGTTCAAAGCATAGGAGACACTCGCATAAAAAAACCGACACAAATTTTCAAGTCTCTGCAAGCTTCGTTGGTTTAGTTTTATAGACTTTAATTATACAGATATTTCGATGTAATATGAAGTCGATATACCTTTTTTTCTATACACTATGAATTAATATTTAAATGTTTTATGTTACCGATTTGCTTTATAAACACATAATGAAATTCTATCTATTATTTCGCACTCTACTTCCTTAAACAGAAACGAAAGGACGAAAATCCAAATCGATATATAATTAAACATGATGCTAAGTATGTGATCTTTTTGGAGATTATTCCAAACAACATGAGGCTTTATAGTAACTTCGTTCTTATTTGTCATCTTTATTTTACAGTTTTTTATACTTATAAATTAGAAGGTAGGTACTATATGTTATTTTCTTTACATTCGTAACAGAATATTTGCATAGACATTCATCTTTCATAACTTTTAAACATAATACCCTGTTAATTTTCTGTTTTGCTGACCAGTTAGTCGGTAGATTATAGGAACATATTTCACGAATCATCTCAATATTAAAAACACTAGCTCTTACATTATACTGTTATTTGTATGATCTAAGAGGCATATAATTTGTGACACATAAAACTTATTTGTTCCGTAGCTTTCAGAAAGAGAAATTAACAAATGCTGTGTTGTATATAATTTGCTAAGTACAGATAAGCTTTAAATAACATAATCATAGATAAGATATTGATGTTATTGTCAACTATTTGATTGTTTTTTATTAGTTTTCAAACTTGAATTAAAGAATACACAGCTACTTTTTTTATAGGCACTATTTCTGTACTAAAAATATGTAGTACTGGAACTTTACTTTTAATCTTTAGTACTATTTCTTTAATTTAAAATTATTGTAATTTTTAGGTACTTGTATTTTACAGTACTTGATTTGTACTAAATATTTTGGTACAGAAATAATACCAACAGTGATCACAATATTCCGTTTGAAAATCATAATTTTAAGAGATTTGAAATAGAAAAGTTTTCAAAATGCTGAAAATGAAACGGTAGTAAACAAAAATCTGTAGTACCTAAATTTCAAGTACAAATAAAGTACTGTACAATAGAGATACCTAAATATTGCAATACTTTGAAAGTAACAAAATAGTACTGAAAATTAAAAGTACATTTCTAGTACTACAGATTTTAAGTACAGAAATAGTACCTATGAAAACGTAGCTGTGTATGCCACCCCTTTTCTTTTAGAGACAAGACCACATTTAATATTTGCTGATTATTCAAAAATAAACGCAATTGAACTGGAAACTTGGACAAATATAACCCTACTCAATGATTTAAATGGCGCTACATCTGTAGACTACCATTATGAAAAAGGTTTGATTTTCTGGACAGATGTCATCGCAAGACACATATCAGTGTAAGTCCAAACACAAATCTAATTAAATATTTTTGATTTAATCATATAAATGCTCTCAAAATGATAAATAATATAATATTTTAAATACAAAATAGTGTTATATTGATTTTGGAACTTGTTTTCATTTGCATGCCGATATTGATATCGTCAAAATAAAAGAATATGCAAACTCCTTTATCAAATGGCAAAACTAAAAACGAAAACATGTCAAACGAATGGATAACAACTGTGGTATTCCTGATTCCTGTACAGGTATTTTTCTGATGTAGAACATGGTAGATTAAACCTTATTTATAGCTAGCCGAACCTCCCAATTGTATAGAAGTCGCTTTGATTAAATTGACAACAACGTGTACAAATAGGGATATAATAGGTCGAAAGATAGGGTACAACAGTCAATATTGTGTTATAATCTTATTCCCTTTAAAACAAAGAAATAAGTCAACAATGATAAACAAAAGGCAGTTAAACACAGTACATTAGCCAAAACGGAAGTCAAGAATATAAACATTTATCATAGCACAATAACACCTGATTGAATGAATAAATACCGAACCACGTTAAATGAAAACTACTAAAAATAAACAGTAAAAGACCAAATTTACCAAATAGTACCCGAATGAGTACAGGAAAACAATAAATACACTTAAATAAACTACATCAGAATTGAAAAGAATGTACAGTACACGTAATAAGATCCCCCCAAAAAGTTAAGATAAGAATGTACTGCTAAAAAATCAACCAAAAATAAATAAAAGCCTATCAGAAATTTTGATTTGAAATGGTATAAGTAATTACAATAACAATGTTACAGTTAATGACAATAGGAAAAACCTGATACACATGTTTCAATTTATATAGTACAGGAATAACCAATGACTTATTACGAAATAATGAAGCTATTGTTAGAACTAAGATGGGTGTCAGTTTTGGAATGGCTGTGGACTGG
Organism: Mytilus edulis; assembly: GCA_019925275.1. Classification (NCBI taxonomy): domain Eukaryota; kingdom Metazoa; phylum Mollusca; class Bivalvia; order Mytilida; family Mytilidae; genus Mytilus; species Mytilus edulis. Next base: position 66,972,603 of record CM034357.1, on the reverse strand, counting down.
ATTAATGACCATATTTACTGGACGGATGAAACCTTTCAGAGTGTGCATGTCTCTAATCTGCATGGTGAAAATCGCAGAACACTGATTGAAAATGCGATAGAAAATCCGAGAGGTGTAGCACTTACTCCATCGGATAGGTACGTTTTAAAAATGAACATACTATTAATAAGTCAATTTGTTAATCGCATGTCTGTCGATGATCCTATGACATTTTGAGTTGTACCGAAGATACATAAATATAGCAATGCGTAGTTGAAATTTATTGGTATGTTGTTGTTGCCTATTGAAATGTCAACATCCCGTTTGAATGATTATAAATTTTGTACCCAGAAAAGAAAATCAAAATATTTTTGTTCTGTAAGGCTTTCAATATATATATATAAATGACAAGAATTTTCATAGTCTTATTATAGAGAGTAAATAATCTTTTTGAGAGCCGATTACCAGTACTAAACCAATCAAAAGCCCTTTTTTCATGTCAATATAATTGTACACAGCTTAAAGGGGGATATAGGAGACGCGTTATACTTCTAAGGTGATGCTGATGAAAAGAAACGTTAACAGTTAAGCCCTGTTTTTATAGCAACATCCATTCCATCGAGTGCGCCCCAAGCTTCTGGCACAATCCATCATCTCTGAAATTCGTTAGTAATAGCTCGCCATTCATTTGTTTCGGTTGGACCAGGATATAACTTCATCATTGTATCACTGTATAATTGCCCTGCAATCTTCAGAAATAAAAGGATCCATAGTATTGCGCGCGACTCTGAAATCGTACTTTTACCTATCATCAGAAGTTTTTAAAAAATACAAATTTTCAACCGGGATCTAGTGGCCATCTAAATCGGATGTCTATCTCTTGTATTAAGAACTTTTTCTTATCAAAGTTCATCAAACCTGTCTGGAGATTTCATAAATATATTAAAAATATTTGTAATATTGTGACAAGCACACTTTTTGATATTTTTAATGTAAAAACAAATATTTATGATTTATGTATAATATATTTATTTATATTATGTTTAATTTAAATGACTTCATTTTTGAGATGTCAAGATACCCCTTGATGTATTGGAAAGCTACATGTAATAGGAACCAATTCCTCCTCCTTTCCATATGATGATCTTTTGATCAAAGAACTTCCATGTTCTGATCAAGCAATATCTGCCACATTAGCTCCTGTCGACAAGCTATTTAGAAGTGATGTCAAAGTATTCAGACCAGAGAGATTCAGGCTAAATGACAAAACATTAAAATAGCTAATGATTATCAAATGCAACGCTTAAACTATGCTGACATGAATATTTTACACATGTATAATATTAATAAAAAAATACCATGATGAAATGTAATGTGTAATTTAATTAATTATTTTAGTAAAGTAATTGTAATTTAATTAATTACATTTCAAAAACAGTGTAATATGTGTAATTGATGTAATTGATCATTTTTGCAATGCAATGTGTAATCTAATTAATTACATTCCAATGTAATTGACCCCAAGTCTGGTTACAACATGTAATACCCCTAGCACACAAGAACAACGATTTTACGACGACCTGAGAAATTATGAAAAAAATCGGATGTCGAAGTTCGATCTTTGTGGTCGTGGTAATGGTTTCAAAAGGTCTTTATTATTGTGGACGTCAGTGACCAATTTTGAACATGCTCAATACATTGGTTGTTTAGTCATGATCAAAAACTGGTTATCCGAAAAAAGGTGGAAGTAAGATTGGGGTAGACATAGAAGCATTGCATTGTAAATTGTATGAAATATGAAATTATTGTACTGCACAAAACGGATATCAAAGAGTAGATTTGTACAATGTATATGACTTAATATTTATTTTAGAATTATTTTTGGCCTATTAGTAAAATTCTCTTTATTGTTGCTAGCACTGCTACTCTCTTTAAATAAACAATTTATTTACTTTCAAACTTACTGACGGTTGATAAGAATTAAAAATACATATAAGTATATCAAAAAACAATATATATGAGTGACACGAAGAGTAGAAAATGATTTTTTGACAGCTTCATATTATAAAATGCGGTAAATGGTTTCATACGGACACATACTCTTGTTTTTATTCTTTTTTTTCCGTTTCTATAGAATCCTTTTCTTTTCTGATTGTGGAAGTACCTATCCAAGGATAGAGCGGTGTGGGTTAGATGGCAAAGACAGAGAAACTATAGTTGCAAATGTTGGAGAACCTATTAGTTTAACAATAGGTATACTTTTTATGTTTTTATGTTAACAATAACAGTACATGGGTTTAATATTTTTGAAGTATGTTGTGTACGAATTAAAACCAGCAGCCCGTCTTAAACCGATTTGGTATGGTGTATTGAGACAAGAAATTATGTTAATTATAGAATCTACTTGAGTATGTTCGTATTGTTTGCTTGTTGTCTCATTGTCGTTATCATGCCTCATCTCTTTATAGTGCTTTATATATATTACATAACTGCAATGCTTATCGTTTCTCTTTAAAAACAAGATTGATCACATCCACATAGACAAAAACTGTGATTATGTTGTAAGGTAACAACTAAATATGTCTTTCCTAACTTTATAACGAATAAAATAATCATTTATAATAGGTATAATTGGTACATTATTTAGATATTCGCTAGAAATGACAGTAAAAAATACATTTTCTTCATTAAGTAGTAGCCCTCACATATTATTTTAAGATTAGTTTTACAGATGAACTGAAACTGACCAGTCTGTGAAATGCATCACAGGTCAAGAGAAACATCGTTAATAGAAATTACTTTATATTAGCTTTTTATTTTGCTTTTTTCAGACCATAAAGTGAAAAGAATTTACTGGACTGATAGACTAAAGAAAGGGATATATTCAGCCAAGTTTGATGGTAGTTGCATCAAAACTGTCATGAAAAAATCGAATTATTTGGCTGAACCTTATGGAATTGCTGTTCACAAAGACAAAGTATACTGGACAAATTGGAAAAAAGGAGAAATATTGCGGACTGATAAGTATGCTAGCTACGAAGTTGAAAAGGTATTTTCCAACGTTTTAAACTATCCCATCGGCCTGGTAGTATATGACAACACTAAACAACAAACATTGGGTAAGTTTTATTTGGCCATTAGTCATTAAACGAGTTCAATATATTGTACTGACCTTATAGTATGTTATGTGTCAATAATGATAGATTACAAAGTCCAAAGTCCAAAGTATTATAACGTCTAGCAAGGCTATTTTTTCTGGGACGACTTCCTACGTCCTACGTCGTAGGAAGGCGTCCAACAAAAACACAATAAAATAGCCTTCTCACACGCCATACTTATTTTGACTAGATAAAGTACCAATACATTCTTTGAGACCAAAACAACAATTCACAAGCTTTCTTAAAACATCTAATGTTACACAATCATTTACAAATGTAAAGAAATAAATACAAAATCAGCACACATGATGTCATAGGCGTATTCGAACAGATACAGCCTTTATTGTCCTCACAAAGTTAAATTTGAATAACATTTCAAGATCCTACTGTAAAAATGTGAGGAAAAATTAGCAACAGACAGAACGAATATAAAAACTAGTTTCACGGATGTAGAATGTAGAAGTTCTTGTCTAAACAAGATCATATGTTAGATAAAACTTTTAACATAGAGATAAATGAATTGTCAGCTGTTATACAGTAATGCTATAATCAGTCATTCTAACCGTCATATAAACTAATGCATATATATTTGAAACTAATACATTGTAGACGTATCCACCGCCGAGGCCTGAAATATCATACCTTTGTCCCGCTTTTTGACTCCTGAAGGGAGAGACAAAAATTTGTTACTATTTTTATATCGATACATTTAAACAGACTTATTAAGAAGGGATATAGTTACGATACTGTTGTCAGATCATTAAAAATTGCATATTTTGGCTTCAATATTGACTCACTTATAGGGTCTTTGCATCGGAACAGTTGTTGGCATGACACGGGTTATGTTCTTCTCATATATTTTATGATAGTATGATACTAAACTCTTAACGGGAGGGATTGTGCCTGATATTCATATGATGAAGACTTAATCTTCCAATCAGTTTAATTGAGGTCTGGAGCTGGCATGTCAGTTAACTGCTAGTAGCCTGTTGTTATTTATGTATTATTGTCATTTTATTTGTTTCATCTTTTGACATTGAACTCGGACTTCTCTTGAACTGAATTTTAATGTGCGTATTGTAATGCGTTTACTTTTCAACATTGGATAGAAGTATAGGGGGAGGGTTGAGATCTCCTGAACATGTTTAACCCCGCCGCAATTATGCGCCTGTCCCAAGTCAGGAGCTTCTGGCTTTTGTTAGTCTTGTATGATTTTTAATCTTAGTTTCTTGTCTATAATTTGGAGTTTATTATGACATCCATTATCACTGTACTAGTATACATATTTTTTAAGGGGCCAGCTGAAGGACGCCTACGGGTACGGGAGTTTCTCGCTACATTGAAGACCCATTGGTGGCGTTCGGCTGTTGTCTGCTCTATGGTCGGGTTGTTGTCGCTTTGACACATTCCCTATTTCCTTTCTCAATTTCATTGTCAATTTAATAGACAATAATGCGACTAACATGCAAGTGAGAGGGTAGCTAGCTATAAATCCAGGTTTAACCCACAATTTAAATATAAGAAAATGCCTGTACCAAGTCAGGAATATAACAAATGTCTTCCATTCGTTTGATATGATCTAGCTTTTGATTTTGCATTTGATTAGGAACTTCCATTTTGAATTGTCTCGGAGTTAAGTATTTTTGGAATTTTTATTTTTTCTAATGATTAAGTAATTATATTTGACACTTGACACTTTTCATTTATCTAACACCACTAATTTTGTGGCAAGATATAACTATTGTAAGACTCTGCATTTAAATTTCAACGAGTGAAATTCATTATAACACCCTTAAACCAATAAAGAGCAAAAGTAAATGACAGTTATATTACAATTCATTTCAAGCTTATAATAAATGTGGCTCAACTAATGGTGGCTGTTCACATTTATGTCTACCGTCGGCTCCATGGTCTGACAACATACTTGGGTATTCATGCACTTGTTCTGATGGTCATGTACTTGAAAATGATAAAAAGACATGTTCATATAATGGTTAGTATGTTTTTGTTAGGATTTGTATTAAGTGAATTTAAAAAAAAATTATATGTTGGATAAAAATAATTGTTAATTAAATTAGAAAGGCTTCATCGCGATAAAAATACTTTAAAATAAGTTGTATGGAACATATAGAGTAATTACCTGCTGCTAGGGTCGTAATGAAAATATACAGACCTTCTCAATTATTGAATATAATTTGCAGAAGGTGGCAAATAATATGTCAGCCAGGAATATAAGCAGTGTACAATAAATCATTGAGGAATTGTCGTTTAAACAAAAACGAAAGATAACGAAGGGAAATTCAAACTCGGGTAGAAAATAAACTGACAAGGCTATGAGAACAAAACCACAATGATATTTTTTCCAGGAAGGAATGTTAAGATATTACATACAGAGAAAGGGACAATTGCTGAAACAGACATTGATTCGGGTCATCGAAATACCCTGTCTGTAATGTCTACCTCAAACCTGGTCGGAATTGACTATGACTATGATCGAGATCTGATGTTTTGGACAGATAGTTACAATCAAAACATTTATGTGTAAGTCTTTTCTGGACATTGATAAAAACATCAATACAAAACTACCTATAAAAATTCTTTTACCAAAATCAATGATAGAAATTGAAAAAGGTTAAAAACAAAATTGAGAATTGAAATGGGGGACGTGTCAAGGAGACAACAACCCGACTATAGAACAGACAACATCCGAAGGTCACCAATAGGTCTTCAATGCAGCGAGACACTCCCGCACCCTGAGGCACGAACAAGAGAGCCCAATCAGATATTTCTCCCTAGCTTTACGATCATGATTTAGATCTTTTATTCTGAGAGTCTTCAAAAATAAAGGTTGTACGACAATATCACATAAACTTTAAATAATCAATGATCCTGTAATAAAATTAACGGTACCAATTTTCATGCACCAGATGCGCATTTCGACAACACATGTCTTTTCAGTGATGCTCGTGGCCAAAATATTTGAAATCCAAAGCTTATGTAAATGATGACAGGGTAAAGCAAATCATGTCACACTGTCAGAGATCACACTAACATAAACACATAACAATCATTGAATGCACTAAATTAGTTTACATATTGCACATAAAACATAAGAAAACATGACATTGGCCATCAATATCAAATGATAAAACCAGAAATTAATGCACAACTTACAATCATGTTGTTCATCAATTGTAGTTGAACTATTATTTGTAGTAAGGGAAAATTAAATTAAATTAAACAGGAAAACTTAACATTTGATCGATGAAAAATATACATGAAGTCAAAGTCAGATTATTCCTACCAGAGAAATGTGTACACTTTACAATAATTCCATTGACCAACTAAAGGTAACCAATTGCATATACATATATATAGTATTTGAGTTAATGACCAAAATTTAACATTTATAGATGGAACATATAAATGCGATCAAGGTCAAATGATACATGATAGACGGACATGTGAACCTTTAAATCATTTCGTTCACCAAGTATACTTGACAATCTGCTTATAGTTTTTAAATAATAAATTTCTAATCACGTGACTTTAACTTTGATCACAACCATAACAACAGACTTACCATTTAAGGTATTGAAAAACACTTATTCAGGTTTCGACTGAAAGGAAATCGTTAAGGCATTAACGAATACGTTTTTCAATGTATAGAAGATTGCAAATAAAAGTCAGTTACCTTTAAACAAAGGGTATATAAACGTTAAGTCCATAAGCGAGATTTGAGAAATCAATTAGCTTTTTTAAGTGTTAACTTCTACTGAAAAACAAATGGCAAAGCAATACATTTATAAAACGCATAACCCTATCAATACACGTTTCACACTGTGCACTTGATTCATAATATAAACAATATCTTAACCGAGTAAATTTTAAACTAAATATATTTGTGCTTTCTGATCATTCCTCTTGCATTTGCAACGAAACTTCAAAATCAATGTCACTGTTTTACAGCTATTTTCTCAATTTCGTTGGCAAGTCGACGGCGGGATTTGGATTGAAACGTTTGCTTCCAGACCGTGTCTACACACCAGATAGCATAGCTGTAGATTGGATATATAAACATATATACTGGACTGATCAATCTGATTGGCAGATACATGTCTGTGACTATTATGGTGTATATAGGAAAACATTTGTGACCAAAGAATTAAAATATCCTGATGCACTGGCCTTGTCTCCAAAGGATGGGTACTTATATTTCATATTATTCTTTGTCTTAGTATCTTTTTTAATCTCTTGATGTGTATCTTTATTTTAGTTTCAACTTGCATACGTTTACAAATCAATATATCTATACCTATATATATTTATAAAGATTTTGATATACAAAAGATAGAGAATATAAGCAAGGGTTCAGCTTAAAATGATTAACAACGAACTTGAACATTACAAACACAATGCGAGCGTTAGAAGAGTGACACAAGACTATAAAACAAGATCAGAGTATATGTGATGCAAAAAGAAAATACTTCTATTACAATTGAGAACAAATCAATCATCATTAAGACAGCAACCTGACATTAAGCATATTTGAAAGTAAATGATGTCTGAATTTTATTGTTTTTATAAATCAAGGTTGATGTTTTTTTCGGATTTTGATTCAATATTTGGTGGTAAAATCTTACGATCTGCTATGGATGGAAGTGATCGAAAGACTATCATAAATAAAGGAGTTAATGAAGTGTTTGGTATAGCTGTTGGTAAGAAAATATAAAAGATTAAGAATTGAAAACTATTTGACACACTTTCTAGTAAACTGTATGGAAAAAAGCTTAAATTGTATCATAAAAATGAAAACGTATTCTTAATGGGTGGAATGAAACACATATAAAAGAAATCAACACATATTTTTCATTTACTTTCACACCAAAAGGAATTAAATAACAAAAGAATAGAATATGTTTAGATTTTTATAAAATCACGACAAAACGTTTCAGTTGACGACCTTCAAATTTAACCTTATTTTGAATACTGTTGAGTATAATTTGTGATGTAGTATTCGTTCGTTTTCGTCGTCGAATTTCAGTAGATGCATTTATGGGGTTGAACTTAAAATTAGTTTGAATATGTCTTAATCTAAGAGAGCGAAGAAAAACGGTATGATAAACTTAGCGATTGCCGTCATATACGTACAATATCCGTTTAAAGTAAAAAGTGTATTCCTGAAATATTTGATGATAAACATACCAATGCCATTACAGACCAGAAATTGTAACCCCCTCCCCTAGAAATCGATTTAAGAGGTGGGTAATCAATTGTCTGAACAATAACCGTACCAAATATAACATAGAGCAGTGAATTGATTCATGAAAATGCAAAACATCGTATCTAGTCAGTCCAGTAAAGAATATCTTATTTATAGATGAAGGATGATCTAGTCTGGTCGCTTTACAGGCAGTTGTTTCTGAAAAACACTTACCTATATACACTAGCAGCTTGTTAGTAAAAAACACCAAATAGCTTGTAACCAATATTGCTTTTATTTCAATACGAAATCTGAGTATTACGAAAAGGGCTTTCTTCAGAATATTAAATCATACTTTTTGTAATGGGAAAAAGATTTATCGGTGTTTTTGACAACATGCCATTGACGAAACGAAAAGCAAAAGGAATATCGCTTTTGCTAGTGTCATTTATCTCTATGTGATAGTGGGCCTTCAACATGGAGCAAAAATAACACATACTGCACGTCCAATGCAGCTGCTAGCAAACGTTTGAATAAAATTATTTGAAAGATGAGGATCAAGCAACATCTATGAAAAATGAAGATTTCAGATTCAATGTAAAGCAGTTAATAAGAGAATCATTCAACTGTAAACTACATGTACATGTTGTAGTGTATATCCTTGTCTTTTGTTTTGTGTTGATATTTTAATCAATACTTCGTTTGATTTGTTTTATAGAAAATGACTTTAAGTTTACTTTTCAGATCAACAAGGTCGTCGGATATACTGGACAGATGCTTCTTTACAAACAATTAAATCTGCAACATTTGATGGGACAGATGTGCATACAATTATAACGTTCACCGAGGAATCGTCACCCAATCCTTGTGGCATAGACGTTTTTGGGGAAATGATATATTGGACAAATTATAACGACCAAAGTGTCTATACAGTACACAAATATACGGGTATAGATAACAAACCATTTCTGACAAACCTTCATAGTCCAAAACATATGAAGATAGTTTCAAAGGAATCACAAAAAGAAGGTAGTTAAAAAGGGAATACATTAAATCAAATCAAATGAATATCTTTATTCCTAATTAAAGGTCAGGTATAGAGCATATATTTCAACACCAATCACAAAGTTCATACAATATCCACACAGACAACATTTGCAATCTAGCATACTTATTGATACAAAGATACCAAATTAAAATCATATATATTCGAAAATGTTATCCCAAAAAGATTAACAGAAATAGACAACAGTACATCAAACCTTAATCTAGCAACAAACTACTCGTCATAGAAAACTCAGGTCGAGCACACTAACCCCGACAAAAAAAAAGGAGATTAACAAAGGCATTATAGAAATGTAAACAATTCCTGTAATATTACTCGATTACATATACAATAAGGCTCGTTTAGTTTCTGTTATGATTAGTTACTTTATGAAAATATATATTTTAGTATTACGGCATTTCGTGTCAACTTATCATTGGTAGGAGTCTTCGATTTTGTTTAGTATTAAAGTTATCAATATAATTTCGTTGAATGTGTTGAATTTTGATATATTTCTATCAATGTAAGTGATAAATTATAAATTTTTTGTCTTTTTTACAATAAAAACATGATTGCCTTTTCAGTTATTGCCTTTTTCATGAATAAGTCTCGGTTATTGTATAGAAAGGTATATACTATGAAAATTAGAGCGAGGGGCTTTGCCCCAAGCTCTTATTTTCATAGTATATACCTTTCTATACAATATCCAATTTAGCACATATATATTTACAACTTGAGTAATCCTGTAATTAGTCTATTGATATGTTTTGGCTGACTGGATGTAGCTCATTTACGTAGTTTTGTAAATCTACTCACTATAATATCATTGTAAAAATGGGATTTCAAAAGGCCCTTGACTTTAGAATGTAAAGAAGGTAGCTGCTGGTGTAAGTATGTTTATTGAAATGAACGAAGCGTTGTTTTACTATACATGTACTTATTTACATGGTAAGATGACTAAATGAATTGACCAAGATCAGACAATTCTTAAATTGCAGTGAAAGCTTTACATTCTTGAAAACATTTTTTTTATTTCACATAAAACCTAAAACTATAACAAACAGTTGGATCCCCCTCCCACATCTTTGGTTGAAACACCTTTTAAAAATGACTGGATCTGCCCCTGGTATGTACCCATAGGTAGTCTAGTGGATAGTTTATATGCATGAAATATTTGTCACTGGACATTAGGCAACCAATTATCGACCAATTTATGACTAAATATATCAAATTGCTTTATTAATAATTTCCCTTCAAAATATTCATGGTTGATTCTTTTTGTGTACAAAGTAATTGCATGGAAGATAAAGGATTACACATTTTAGATTGAGTTGTACTTTAATCAAGGTATAAAGCACCATTATTATTACTCTTTATTTAAATGAAAGAAACTTTTTTAATTGTCAAAACAACATTTAGATCAAAAGATTGATTAGTAGGATGTTAAAAATCTGTTTGAAAACTAATTACAAACTATTTAGTTAAATTTGGAACACATCATTTATTTCAAAATAGCCAGTAGCAATTTTTGTTCTAATATCTTGATTACAAAACAATGGAATCTTACCCTTGTGGTCATTCATGCGTAGTTACTTAGTACACGGAAAAAGTATGTACTATGAAAATTAGAAGGCAAATTCAAGCAATTTGATTGGACGAGAAGTTGTAAGTATGTGCTAATAATATCCAATGTTTAAAATTTCAACAGGATTTAATAGGTGTGGGGAAAATAATGGACACTGTGATCATCTTTGCTTACCGGTTCCTGTTACACAACTTACATATAAAGGATACTCATGTGCGTGCTCAGATGGCTTTCTGCTAGAAGACAATGTTCATTGCATTCTGAAAGGTATTTTGTATTGAAAATTTAAAAATAAAAAATATAATCAAACCAAGTACAATGTCTCTTTTCATAAATGAAGATACGTTAAAAAAGATAAATTTTAACATCGTGAAGATCAAGCGTTCATCACAGTTTGTGCTCAATACAACAACTAGTAAACCTGCTTCGTATTTAACAAATTACATTTTTGTATATCAAAGAATTACCATAAATGAAATGAAACAAAAGAAAAATATCATTCTTTTTAAATTTTTTGAATATGTTATAACTTTTTGTCAATAATCATAATCGTTGATAGAAAAGCACCAATAGCCATGCTAAAGACACATATAAAATAAATGTAGAAAAAATGTATGTTTAACGCAATAGTTTTATTATTAACTTCTGTATATATAAAAGAAATCAATACAGCAACAACTTGCCAAATAAAACTCATGAAACCTCGTACGTCACTATAAACTGTTTTTATTGAGAGATAAATTCAAACCAAATCGTCGAGTACATACTTTGTTTTGAAAAGAAACCAAACATTGTTACATGCTATTCTATAGTCTGTATTTGTTAAACTTATGTTAATTGTTTCCAATTTAAGAGTCTGCAACATTGGTAAAAGATGAGCTGTGACCAGAGGAATTATAAAAATGAAAGTCTTAAAGAAAGGAAGCGAAATTTGTGGTTATATGCAACATTTGTTTAACGTGTAAACTCTAGAAACTTCCAGAGAGAGAGAGAGAGAGAGAGAGAGAGAGAGAGAGAGAGAGAGAGAGAGAGAGAGAGAGAGAGAGAGAGAGGAGAGAGAGAGAGAGAGAGAGAGAGAGAGAGAGAGAGAGAGAGAGATAACACTATATTTTGGTAATCTTGTAAGTGCAGATTATACACAAAAGATGATAGAATATTTATGATATTGGATTGGTATAAAAAAAAAAGTGAAAAATGTAAGATTCATAATATATTAAACTAATAAGTGGTTATATCTTTATTATGTGATCAATTTTACAACTGTTACGTTATTTTTATACATTGTGCTTAATACTGTATTATGAAATATCGCACGTGTTTCATTTTGAAAAACTATATTAAAAATTAAAGTATTTCATTAGTATTTCGCATGGTTGTACTGTGAGTTTATTTTTTTTTAAAACCAGGTAAAACAAAACCTGATACGATAACATATGGTATAGAAGACTTTCAACAAAAGGCGTTTGTAAATATGTACTCTAGATGTTTTAACACACATTAAGGCTTTGAAATCATTAAACCAATTCTACTGTAATTGTTATATACATGTTAAAACAAAAATAGTAAAGCAACCAGAACCACCATTATACGAAAGAGTTCACAAAGATGAAAAGATAAAAATCGATCCATTATTTCTGTATTGGAGGTCTTGTATCTAGGAATGAATGTGAAAATAATTATAAGCACAAAATGGCAAACAACTTGTCATATAACAATAAAGGTAAATGTCTAAAGATAAGAACAAGGGTTTGAATTTGAAAAAATTAACAAGGGAATGATTGAAAAAAAATAAAGTAATGCTATTAAGTTAGTAATACTTAAGATTGAATAAACATATAAAAGCTTTATACTTTGAATATAATTAGAATCTCTCGTTTCCTTATTCTGTATCATCTTACAATAGGAACTTTTCTACCCTTGAACATTTTATCCTAATTCAAAACTTAACGACATGTATTTTGGCCTTCCTTGTTTCATTAAAAGAGAATTACCAGCGTAGATAGACATGTCGTTTTTAGCTCACCTGGCCCGAAGGGCCAAGTGAGCTTTACTTATCACTTGGCGTCAGTCGTCTGTCGTCGTCTTCGTCTGTCGTCGTCGTCGTCGTCGTCGTCTGTCGTCGTCGTCGTCTGTCGTCGTCGTCGTCTGTCGTCGTCGTCGTCTGTCGTCGTCGTCGTCGTCGTCCGTCGTCGTTAACTTTTACAAAAATATTCTCCTCTGAAACTACTGGGCCAAAAACTATACTTGACCACAATCATCATTGGGGTATCTTGTTAAAAAATGTGTCCGGTGATCCGGCCAACCAACCAAGATGGCCGCTATGGCTAAAAATAGAACATAGGGGTAAAATGTAGATTTTGACTTATATCTCTGAAACCAAAGCATTTAGAGCAAATCTGACAGAGTAAAATTGTTTGTCAGGTCAATATCTATCTGCCCTGAAATTTTCAGATGAATTGGACAACCCTTTGTTGGGTTGCTGCCCCTGCCTGCCATTTTTGGTTATTTTCTTGAATATTATTATAGATAGAGATAAACTGTAAATAGCAATAATGTTCAGCAAAGTTAGATCTACAAAAAAAGTACATAACCAAAATGGTCAGTTGACCCCTTAACAAGATATTGCCCTTTATAGTCATTTTTTGTCAAATTTTCGTAAATTTTTGTTATCCTCTTCTCTTAAACTACTGGGCCATATTTAACCAAACTTGTCTACAATCATTATTGGGTATCTAGTTTAAAAAATGAGTACGGTGACCCGGCCAACCAACCAAGATGGCCGCCATGGCTAAAAAGAGAATATAGGTGGTAAAATTGTTTGTCAGGTTAATATCTATCTGCCCTGAAATTTTCAGATGAATCGGACAACGCGGTGTTTGGTTGCTGCCCCTGAATTGGTTATTTTAAGGAAATTTTGCCGTTTTTCGTTATTATCTTGAATATTATTACAGAAAGAGATAAACTGTACACAGGAATAATGTTCAGCAAAGTAGGATCTACAAAAAAAGTTACCATGACCAAAATGGTCAGTTGACCCCTTAACGAGATAATGCCCTTTATAGTAATTTTTTGTCAAATTTTCGTAAATTTTTACTATCTTCTTCTCTGAAACTACTAGGCCATATTCAACCATACTTGGCTACAATCATCATTGGGTATCTAGTTTTAAAAATGTGTCCGGTGACCCGGCCAACCAACCAAGATGGCGGCCATAGCTAAAAAAAGAACATAGGGGTAAAATTGTTTGTCAGGTCAATATCTATCTGCCATGAAATTTTCAGATTAATCGGACAACACGGTGTTTGGTTGCTGCCCCTGAATTGGTTATTTTAAGGAAATTTTGCCGTTTTTGGTTATTATTTTGAATATTATTATAGATAGAGATAAACTGTAAACAGCAATAATGTTCAGCAAAGAAAGATCAACAAAAATTACTACAATAAATTTCAGACCAATCAGACAACCTGTTGTTGGGTTGCTACATCTGAATTGTTAATTTTAAGAAAAAATTTGCAGCTTTTGGTTATTATCTTGAATTTGATTATATATTATAATATCTGTGGTAACTTACTCCAGAAACACGTACCGTGATCATATAAATCTACCATATATTGTTTTCTATTGACCAAGGCCAATGCTAATTTATAAATATATATTTCCGGAATAATACAATTAAATTATATTGGAAATTTTTCCTTATTTATTTTGCATATTGGCATGTTGATCTCCATCTTATTGCATGACCATATTGAATATATAACATCAGTACAATACTATTATGAGTATGAAACACATTGATATATAGTTTGTTTCAAGGAAATAGAAGAAAGTTCAAGTCTATGTGTATGTATTGTCTTATATTGGTTTAAAGTTTATAGGTAAGTTGAATGTTTCTTCACTAAACTGAAACCTCTTTGTTGACTTGGTTATTGAATGATGGTTAAGAACGTTGGTAACCAATATTAATGATTTTTATAATTTTACATAGATTGCATTAGATTCTGAAAAAAAGTGAATTTTAATTTTAATATTACTTTTAACTGTAAATACAGGAGGGCTCGTCAAATTCAGAAAAATATAGGGTGATTTCATTTTGTTTACTTAATGAAAGAGTGTCATTATATGACATAGATGCATCTTCTTTTGCGTTCGTCTACTTTACGTTGATTGTAACTCGACTGTCTAACTTCATATTATTTATAATATTGGAAAACCACAGAAATTCTTTCCGTTATTGTTTTACATTTAAACTGGTAGACAGTATATATATATATGTATATATATACGTCTGAGTCAGTGACAACTCTACAACAGATGTATCCATCGGATCGCCATCAATGATGGTGATACATGGCTGTATACATGAATGTATATACAACTCGTCTAAACATCAACCCAACAATATTAGATCTGTAAATTTGCTTTCGCAAATTTTTGGTTCTTCCCTCGCCGGGATTCGAACCCATGCTACTGTGATATCGTGACACCAAATCGCCTGCACTGCAGCCGTCTCGCTAGACCACACGACCACCTGGGCTCTCAAATAAAAGAGCTTTCGCTGGCCGTGTGTAACCTTTCCTCGTCAGTTTTAATCTAGCGGCGTACTACAGTACATGATATATAAGGCATGAAGATGTTATTGTTACAGATCAGCTAAATTATTTATAGTAAAGGATCCTACAAATTAATGTAATATATATATAACTCGTCTCAACAATATCTGTACATTTGCTTTCGCAAATTTTTGGTTCTTCCCTCGCCGGGATTCGAACTCATGCTACTGTGATATCGTGACACCAAATCGCCTGCACTGCAGCCGTCCCGCTAGACCACACGACCACCTGGGCTCTCAAAAAAAGAGCTTTCGCTGGCCGTGTGTTACCTTTCAATGTCAGTTTTAATCTAACGGCGTACTACAGTACATGATATATAAGGCATGAAGATGTTATTGTTACAGATCAGCTAAATTATTTATAGTAAAGGATCCTACAAATTAATGTAATATTCAGTCACAGAAAATAATTATATTTATAAGTACGTCTGAGTCAGTGACAACTCTACAACAGATGTGTCCATCGGATCGCTATCAATGATGGCGATACATGGCTGTGTACATAATGTATATACAATTCGTCTAAACATCAACCCAACAATGTTAGATCTGTAAATTTGCTTTCGCAAATTTTTGGTTCTTCCCTCGCCGGGATTCGAACTCATGCTACTGTGATATCGTGACACCAAATCGCCTGCACTGCAGCCGTCCCGCTAGACCACACGACCACCTGGGCTCTCAAAAAAAGAGCTTTCGCTGGCCGTGTGTTACCTTTTCACGTCAGTTTTAATCTAACGGCGTACTACAGTACATGATATATAAGGCATGAAGATGTTATTGTTACAGATCAGCTAAATTATCTATAGTAAAGGATCCTACAAATTAATGTAATATACAGTCACAGAAAATAATTATATTTATAAGTACGTCTGAGTCAGTGACAACTCTACAACAGATGTGTCCATCGGGTCGCCATCAATGATGGCGATACATGGCTGTGTACATAATGTATATACAACTCGTCTAAACATCAACCCAACAATGTTAGATCATATATATATTTAACTTGTTCATGGTTGATAATCAACTTGCAAATATGATTAGGTAGATTAAAGGCTTTAAGCGGCAATATCTACTTTACGGTCCTTTTTATCAATAAAACGCCAACATAGTCGATTTTATGCAACATATATATTAAGTCTATATCAAAATTTAAAAAATTCAGCAGGTCCATATTCCTTACCAATCAAAATTGAAAATGACAGGAAATAGTATTATCATATCTTTTATCAGTAATGACAATTGACTGCATACAGTCATTTTTAATAAACATTCAAACACAAATACTTACCTGGACAGACAATCGTCGACTTAATAAATCTTAGCCCTTTTTCTAAACTACCAAATATCTGGTACGAGTTTGGACATACTTAATTGTATTCAATGATGTTTCAAATTTCAGAGTCTAACGATTATATTAAAACTTCATCACTTATAACATTAACGGTCAATTATTAATAATAATTATTAATGCGAAGACTTGACTTAAGGTGCATGAAAGTGCAAAAGTGTACTTTCCGAGGCGGAATTAGTTTTTCAAAAATACCAAACTCCAAACGAGGGAAAGTCCAGCAAAAACTGACAAACGTTAACGCTTAAAGTCATAAAACGAATGAAAAACAGCTGCCATATTCATGACTTAGAACAGGCTATTTTCCCGAAGAAAATGGTGGGTTAAACCTGGTTTTATAGCTATTTGTGCAGAATTTAGATGTAAAAAGTATAGTTATAAAAAGGCGTAATAGACAAATAGTAAGTTGATTTATTAATGGATTAATTGCTGTTTAATATAAAACAAGAAATGAGATGTGGTAATATTGCCAATGAGATAACTATCCACCAAATTTCTAATGCAAGCCACAATCGGCCTAATTTATGACAAAACAATATACAAATAAAAAACAAATACGACCGACATGAACAAAAGACAACGCAACATATAGCACTATATTTTTTTTCTCTCGAAATGTTGGAACGAACAACCAAACGATGGTACCACATCTGACAATCCTACACCATAAAAATTGGAATCGAACGAAACTGTCAAGTGCGGGATTGCAACTCATAACGTCTGTATTGATAAGATAGTGATACAGTAGTAGTTGATCTATTTTGAATTTTAATGCAATTTACGATAACAAACGTGAATTTGAATTAAGCAATTTATAATTTGTTTACGATTTTGTCATTTGTTACAAAAACAAAGAATAAATACAGGAGAAGAATAAAGAACGTATTCAAGATAATTTGCACAGTCATCCTTAACAATGTATATATGTAGGTACTGTCAGAAACCAAAAATTATTACATCACAATCAACATGACGAATCGATTTCTACCCAACATACCAGGATGACGTGCTGATTATTTCCGACCTAGTTTAGATCTTTATTTTCAGAAAATACATCCTTGTAACTAAATAACGAAAGAATGACTTCCCCACTTAAAGGTAAGTTTACTGTTAATAATAAACATTGTGCAAAAAATATGCCAAATTATGATACGTTGTAGGTAATATATATGCTAATTCCATTAAAGTTAATGAATAATAGTATACCTTGTAAAGATAATGAAAATAAAACAAAAAGTAGAATAGTGTCAGCCATTTTTATATAATCAAAAGCAAATGTTAAATTGTTTTTGTTTAAAGGATATCAATTGGAGCGAGTCTTTTCTATGGATATATAATATTGTAAAATGTACCGTTTACTTACCATGCTAATGGTGGAAACAAAAATAAATATTAACTATGTAAATGAATGGTAGTTAATTTTTATAATTGAATTGAATACTTTTCTCATATTTACTTTCTTATAAAACAAATTCGATGTATACGATCATATTCATCACTAAATTTAATAGAATTCTCCAACATAAACCTTATGAGTGATAATAGTAACATGTTAGATAAAATAGGTTAAATTGATAGATAGTTCAATTGTTAATGAATTTGATAAATTTTGATTTTGGAAGGTTTCCAAGTATTATATAATGTACTAATGATTTTATATAGCACATAGTAGAATGTGCATGATATTTACTATTGATTAGATTTAAAAGTCTCAATGGTTTTCATAAGTGTATAAAATAATTTTGAATAGTTTGGTGTAAGAAAGTAAATTGATTATTCTTGCAAAAATGTCAACATAACTTAATCATGTTAATGTCGGAATAAAGTAAACCTTTTGAATACAATAAAACAGAAATATACAAGAATAAGTTTTGATATGGTATTTTTTCTCTGTTGAGACAACTACCCAGAGATCAAAGGGCATAATTGAAGCTGATATAAGTCACCATACGGCGTTCAACATCGATTAAAACTATAAACCCCGAATCTCAAAACTCAAAACTACTAAACGAAAAAATAAAAGTCTGATTAATGACAAAACGGTAAATGAAAACAGATATGGCAGACATCACCCAATGCAAACCCTGAATTACAAGTTAAAAACTTTGAATAGTAACATTATAGATATGGCCATCAACATCGATTAAAACTTTAAACCCCGAATCTCAAAACTCAAAGCTACTTAACGAAAAAATAAAAGTCTGATTGATGACAAAACGATAAATGAAAACATATATGGCAGACATCACCCAATACAAACCCTGAATTACAAGTTTAGGACTTTGAATAGTTACATTATATATATGGCCATCAACATCGATTAAAACTTTAAACCCCCAATCTCAAAACTCAAAGCTACTTAACGAAAAAATAAAAGTCTGATTAATGACAAAACGATAAATGAAAACATATATGGCAGACATCACCCAATACAAACCCTGAATTACAAGTTTAGGACTTTGAATAGTTATATTATATATATGGCAGGGTTGAAAATGGTTCATGTCGATAAACCATTTTCATAACCCGGTAGTGCGATGTAACAGCACAATATTAAATTAAAAACATTCACTGAAATGGCTTATATAAGGTGAATCAACACGTTGGTACGACCACAAAAAAAACCACACAAAACATAACAAACCTCGATCTGATATAAAGACAAAAAATTAAGGTACTTAACTTAGAGTTGTTGAAGGCTATTCCAAATTCATTTTGTCAATATTTTTTTTTTGAAAATGTTTAGTTTAAACATATTTAATTTTATAAAATGGATTAGACACAAGTAAATCATACTTAAGAAGTCTTCTCCATAATACAATATAAAATTACAATAATAATGAAACGGTCTAAATACCATTGATTAAAAGAGATGACGAATATATTGGACAACTATAGTGAAGATGTTAAAGGTATCAAATATGACTTTTTCAATAAATGTGGTATGATGGCCAATGATATTGTTTTGTCCAAGGAAACTGACCTTTAAGATAAACCTGGTATTGAATTGTTTGGTTTACTTTTTTTCATTCTGTCTGTTTACGTTTCTTATGAATTAAACATCGAACGCTTTAAAACATATTACATACATTGATTTTTTAACAACGATTAGCCAAAATCGCTGTCATGTAACTATTCAAGTCATTTTGTATTATCAATCAAGGGATATAAAAGTATTATGGTGTATCAATTATTATGAGAAGTTACTGGGTTTACTCTGATCGCATTGGTTGGCAAATGTCTTATATTGCTACGTTCAACAGCATCTTTTAATGCGACCTTGTTATATCCTCTTTTGTAAGTTGACAATAATTAATTATGAGATGTTTTCATGAGAGAAATAATCCATTATTCTAATTGGTGTATATTTTAGAAATACTAAGTGGGACGTTCTTGTCTTTTACTGCAAAAAAACCTTGGCCACCAATGGAAAGAATTCTTTACAAGATTAAATTTCGAATCGCATCATTTTGTTCACTGGGAGACGGATAATCTTAAATTTTCCGATGAACCGATAATAATAGGATTAAAAGAATGGATAAAAAGACCACTGGTCAAAAATCTACTCAGCTATAGAAATATTGAGGAAATCAAAGATTGGCTTGTGCTTATTCTAAATTTGGAATGCGGAAGAAAGGACATTTCTGATGACATACAGAAAAATTATAAAGGTAAATTTTATAGAAATAGACAGTGACAAACGATTGAATTTATCAAAGTTATAATTCCTTAATTCTATGCTTATCAACATTATCAAGATTCTCTTTCCTTCATATTCTTCGATCATTCATTGTCATTTATTTGTTCCTGCAATCCTTTGTCGTCAGATAACATTAATAATGTCTACATGTAACGTTATTCCAAACACTACAGTTGTCTCTTTTGTTTGTTAAATTATAAAAAATTCACAAAATAATTGTTCCAGAAGAAATGACCCACAAGACAAGACAGTGCCCTCATCAGTTTTCATGGTATTTGTATCGATTTGAAACTAGATCTAGGGAGGGTTGAGATCTCACAAACATGTTTAACCCCACCGCATTTTTGCGCCTGTCCCAAGTCAGGAGCCTCTGGCCTTTGTTAGTCTTGTGTTATTTTAACTTTTAGTTTCTTGTGTACAATTTGGAGTTTAGTATGGTGTTCATTATCACTGAACTAGTATATATTTGTTTAGGGGGCAGCTGAAGGACGCCTCCGGGTGCGAGAATTTCTCGTTGCATTGAAGACCTGTTTGTGACCTTCTACTGTTGTCTGCTCTATGGTCGGGTTGTTGTCTCTTTGGCACATTCTCCGTTTTCATTCTCAATTTTAGAATGTCAGGAATACGATGCAGGCCCTTTGTAGCCTTTTCTTGACGATAGCAGCTGACTACATTTGCGTTCACACTCTTATTCTAAACTCATTTGTTAATTTCTTATTATATTGTAAAGGGAATAAATTGCTCTTTTATCCACACAAAAACCTGCAATAATGACAGCCCTTTACATGTTTTATCATGTCATGCATTTAGATATAGGAGGCTAATATCAATCTCAGAAAATGTTGAAATAATTAAAAGATGCGAGCTTGTATCCTATTCTGTGATTTTGTTCACATACAAAATTAACCAATTTAGTGTCCATTAATGGCAGTTTGATAACACAAACGGTACTAATTTTCCTCACCAGATAATTATTTTGAGAATAAATGTCGCTTCAGTGAGGCTCTAGGCGAATCCATAACGTATCAATACTATGAAGAGGTTATTCACAAAAAAGGACAACCAGTATATCTAAAACCGGTCAATATGGTTACTGACAATTTTTTGTTCAACACAATTCAAGTGCTTTACTTTTTCTACTTGTTTTGCAAACCTACTGTCAGGAATGCATGTATTTGATCAAAATCGGTAGTTTTTCTATAAACATAATTTGTGGATCTGCTTACACATTGTAACGTGATCAATCAATCACAGATCAACTGTAATGTTATCCAGTAATTAAACTTTTTGATGAACTGAAACTACCATGCATTATGACATATTTATCATGCAAATTCATCATACAAAATGAATATGAGCCTGATAAATAGAAAATTAAACACACAATGAACAATCCCGCTCTTAACCTTAAAATTAGTAGAGACATTCAAAGCAGCAAATTTCTCAAAAGGAGACGATCCCAATCAAATATAGTTTCCGGCTTTTCTTACCGCTCCTTGTCTTTTCATGTTATCTAGCATCAAATAATTATCAACGGTATCAAACAGTGGCTAATTCGTATCTTTTCCATTAAGAATCTTATTTCATTATTTGTTTTTATCTAAATGTATAACGTTTTGTTGTTTATGAATGCCTATGAGATGCAATTATATCTTAATTGTATAATAACGAAATCAGATATGGACGAAATCATTGAAATGCTAACTGAAAAGGTTACTACAGACCGCCCAAGTCTTTTTGGAGCACTTGAAATTGATTGGAAGAGCATTGAAGATAACCTTCCGACCGGTGAATCATTGAAAAAGAGAACAGGAGCATGTCTGAATACATGGTTCACTGAACAACAGGTGAAATACTGGAAATACCAGGAGCTTTTATTGACATTCCGTGATAGTAACCTGGATTCTGGAGCAAACAGTATTATAGAAAGATTTGGAATAAAAGGTCAGTCTGAGGATCAACAGGCATTGAAAGCTTTTGATTTAGTACAAAAAAGGATAAGAAAGGGGCAAAAGATACCATAGGGACATTCAAACTCATAGATCGTAAAGCTGACAACTACATGGCTAAAGAAAGAAAAAGACAAACCGACAAATAATAGTACACACAACACAACTTAGAAAACTAAAGACACGAACCATACCAAAAGTTAGAGTTGATCCCAGGTGCTCCGCAAGGGTTGGCAGATCCTGCTCTAAATGTGACACCCGTCGTGTGGCTCATTTTATTACAAACTCGGTAAATAGTCTTATTCGGTAGGTCACTTTCTAAAAAATAAACGGGGTAGTAGTTATAACAAAAGGAACATATCCGGTATCATCTGTGAAACGGATATTCATTAACAGTCAACCAACAATAAGTATTTGATATGATTTAAGTGAAACAAATGAAAACCAAAGAGAGAATAAACCCCGTGTCAAAATAAACGAAATCGGTTGCAATTAATAACTTCTGATATCGTCAGTTTTTATTAAGCTCAATGGTAATAGTATAAGGAACAAATTTTACTACACCAGATATGCATTTTGATAAGTGGTTCTTAAGAGATGGTCGGGGCAGAAATATTTGAAAGTTAAAATAAAAACAGATGTTGAATACCTGTTATTACATAGTTAGGATTGGACAATGAATAAGGGCTATGCATGACGATGATACATGCCGGAATATTTATTTATCAAAGTTTGGAATCAAAGGTATTGTCTACTTTCATCCATACTTGCACATTTTTTATCAGTGACGTTAAATTGAAACATTATTTCAAAAGATTATCGATAGAATTCAAATGCCTCTGGTAATTCGAAGATTGATGTCATGTGTATCATTGAAGTTTAACATGCTAAATTTGTTTAAAAAAAAAATCAAATTTTAAATCATCTTTGAGTACAAATAATTTGTTAGAGCACCCGTTACAGTAAAAATAATAATTAAAAATAACAACAAAAATGATTTCGAGGGAAATAAGATAGATAACCACCACTATATTTATTGCAGAACTGAAGGATGCTAGAAATTATTTTGAAGCAGCAAAACAAGGTAAGATTACGATATGAATGAGTTAAGAATACACATTTCTTAAAGACATTAGTTAAAAGAGAGGCGTAAGACACGAAATACCAAACAAATATCAACGTCATAAAAAAAGAGACAAAAAATAAACAAACAACAATATGTAAAGCCCAAATGGGAAATTAAGACTTAACAACACAAACACTTAAATAAAACACTGGCTGTGATTTATGTACTCTGGAAGTGAAAACGCTAAACGATTAGCAGAGGAAACATAGAAAACACCTTAATTAGTCCATGGTAAAAGATATTGATAAAGTAAAACTGTTAGATTTAAACTATGGAAAAGTTTCAATCGATCATGACTATATAGAGAGCCAAATAACTACCATGGGTATGAAAGTGATAAGGCTTATAGTTGATATATTAATCTTTCTCTTTATACTTACTTTATCGCACACTTTAAAACTGTTGACGATGTTGCTGTAGCCAACGACTTCAATGTCAGCAACTCTTCTTACTTCAAAACTGGAATTTAATGTGGAAAGCAGATTACCTGTTAATTACTATTTATGAATTCGAAATAGATTACAGAAATAAAAACATAATATATTAATGATAAAGAGTAAGTGTTTTCTAGGTGTTTGTTTGTTTGTTTGTAATTTTAAAGTTTTAACATTTTAAAATTTTTCAGAAGCACTGCCACTTGGGAAGGAAAAAGATTCACATTTATATGCAAATACATCTTTTGTTGGCAGCTCAGGTGATTCGTTTACACGAATTTTAAATGTAAAACTTGAAAGCATTCGACTTTTCATATATTACCGCCTTTTGACTCCGAAGTATATATTATTTTGACAGGTTGGCAACAAAGTAGAAGAACATTTTATATATTTGTCAATTAAGAGCAAGTGAAAGACATAAAATTAAACTGATGGTCAATTCAATTTGACGTCAAAAAATGTATAGTTTTCTAATGATTTGTTTGTATTACGAATTTGAAACAGTTTTAATTTTACCCCCAAATGCACCGTTTGATAGTTTGGTTTTTCTACTTTTATGTACTTTTACTTGACCGAGTACCGCCATAGCCTTCCGTTGATTTTGTACGGTTAATTTCAGTTAAAAATCTTATGTTTTCATTAATTTCAAAGCATATTATACCTTGAAGTATATTTTTACCTGGCTTACCCGTAGAAATCAGAAGCTTTCATACATCATATATAATAGTACAAATACATGCACATCTACATAAATAATCAACACGTAATGTGTTGTGGCATTTCTGATCCATTCGAGAACTTGTTTAAAACAATTATGATTCGCAGTAAATTCCTTAATTGTCCCCATTACGTTTCAAACCTACACTTACAAAAAGGTGGTCAGCATTCCCTGTTTTAATCAATCTTATCAATAAAATTGATCAGCAACATTACCTACAATCACTAGGGCACAGGACTTCAGTGTTAGCAAGAAATTTCTGTAAATGAGTGGTTCTTAAACCTTTGTAGTTAATCTTTCGACATTTTTTTTTATTACAGAGTTAAGGTGGTACCTAACACTACAGGGAGATAACTCTGTAAAATCAACAGAACGTTTTAATGACGGTGTGTTCTTAAGGGAATATTAAGCTTCTCAATGATCAAAATAAGTGTTTGTCAAACTGCTATATAACCAGTGTAATTTTTCTGATTAAACGGTTGGTTCAAATCTTTTGAAATTTTTATATTTTTGTCAAAGGGTCATAGTAAATACTTTGTAAAAATTTTTAAATAAAATTAAACGAGCCAAATTAATTTTAGTTAAAGTGTTAGGTACCACCTTAAAGATCGGTTATATGAAAGTTAGCTATTTATAAAACTAAATACAAACTTTATGAGGATGATTTTTGATTGGGCCAGACTATGAAACGATAGTTAAGAACACTGTCAAACTGTTTAGTTTATATAGTTCGATATGCCTATTTTTAAATTTCGCTGAATTGATATTCTAGGAAAATAATAGGTAACATCAAAATGTGTTATCAAAGTTTCATTTGAGACAGGAAGTCGTAGTGATATAAGGATGTAAAACTATTTATCTCTCCATAATTATATGAAGTATTTCGTTTCAGAATTATCACATGAAGTTAGTTTCAATGTCAACGCAACTGTAAAGTTATCAATAGTTAAGTCACAGGGAAAACAGCACGTAGTCTTAGAACATACCAAAGGTTATTATAATTTTTGTTCTTGTTATATATTATCCAAAATAATTGACACAAGTATTTCCATTTCAATTTGCAAATGGATTGGTAATATAAATGTTATAACATATATAGTAGCAACATATGATGTGGTTTTGAAGTATATTCAATTGGAAATTTTGTTTTAATTGTCACAGAAAAAAATTTAAAATAGATATACTTGACGCGTTTGTTTTCATATTCACAGTATGCATACAGTAAATTATCTGAAGTTCGATATTTAACACACATTTTTAAGTTAGGCGAGAATAAAAACTCCTACCGATACCAGGCTTAAACTTTAGTACATCAGACGCACTTTTCGCATACAAAAATCTCATTAATGACGCTCGAATAAAAACTTAAAAAAGCAAAGTAAAGTACTACGTTAAATGATGTACACTTACATGTATTTGCAGGAGGAAATATAGAAATTCCAGTTGGTATTCCCAAAGATGCCTCTGTGTACCAATTTACTGGAAAGAAAGATAGTGGTCAGTATTTGTTTAGTTTTTACAACGGCAGTCAAAAACTAACCTTATTACCAACTAACTCTTTTGATACTAAAATCTAGTAATTTTCCCCAAAACACTTGAGCCCTACATAAGTATAATTCATATTTAAAATATACTAGTTAAATTAGATACAATAAACTCATGAATACGAATCTTTATATTTTATAAGCTATACGCGCCTTTCGTCTACAAATTTTGTTATCAGTGACGCTAGAATAAAGGTACAGTATTAAAGTAGTACGTTAAGTAATGTACATTTGAATTCATTTGCAGAAGGAAATAAAAAAAATCCAGTTGGCGTTCCCAAAGATGCCTCTGCGGATCATTTTTCATCAGTATTTATTTATTTAGTTCTTACAGATAAAACACTTCATGAAAAAATAAAAAAATACTGAAATTCAAACGTCAGTTAAAAACCTACTTTATAACGAATATACATATTTGATACTAAAAATAGTAATTTTCCCTAGAATACGTTAATTCTACATAAATATCATTCATATTTAAAAAAAAAAAAAAAGAAAATGATCATTTAATGTACAATACACTTATCATGAATACCAATATTGATATTTTATGGCCCAAATTTTAATCCGTGACGATCGAAAAAAAAAGCCAAAGAAAGTTTGAAGTTGAAGAGCGGTGATGAAAACGAAAACATTCGCCAAATTAAAAAAAAAAAACAGAATGAAAATGCATGTCAACACAGAAGTGCTGACTACTGGGATGGTGAATTCTTATAGGGATTACCTCTACTAGCAGTGTTATCGACCTGAATACTTTTGTTAGTTCGAGATTTCTTTTTTACGGTGATTAAAAAGTTAAGTGCAAATAATTGCGTAAACAAGCAAACGATAACCGGAAACGTGTTTGTATATCAGCACTTATGGTCGGATCGGTGTCAGCATAATGTGTCATGGATGGATAACATGTCTTCCTAATCTTTCTGCGTTTCAATTCTGTAGTGGGATAAATTTTACATATTTGAATACAATTTCAGATACAAATCAACAGATTTTAATTCAACAAAGTCCATCTGACAAAGAATTATCTACAAAGTCAGATGATGTAACACATATGACAAACAAAAGACCTTTAGGTGAGTAATCCCCATTCTAGATAACGGTTACATGCTAGACTAAAAACAATTATTCATATCTGAAGGAATTATACTCATAACAGTTAGATGAGGTTTTAAAGATCTTCATTTATGAAAGCAATTAAAACCAAAGTGTATTAAATGATCAACGTAAAACCTCGATAAAATGCATAGTCGTAATAAGTGATTTTCTTCATGCAGAGGAAGCTATTGTTGAAAAAGGAGAACGTAAGAAAAAGGTAAAGGCCAGTAGGAAAGAGAAGATTACAGGTATGTTTTTTAAACGTTTATGTCAGATATGTCAGATGCTGGGGTAGTAGAATAAACAAATTTACGTAACTAAATTTTTTTGGTTTTTTTTATAAAGTTTCTGCACTTTCAAGGCGCAATTTCTCTGTTCATTTTTGAATTGCACGAAAGAGTGTTAAGAATAGTTAATATCAAAAACTGATAGTAATTAAACAGAATTTGATTATTTTTCTAAGTAAAAGAACAAGACGAACCATAGCAGGCTACGCAATTGAAGACGTATTCTGTCTTTTTTTTTTTATCTGTCTGCTGTTTGTATTTCATGATGTTTTATGCAGTGAAAACGAGATTAACATGAGAATGGCTTCAAATTAAAGGAATGATAACATACTTGGTCCGTAAATAATCATAGTAACAGTTTTTTTAATTATTTTTAATTATTCTTGCACATATTTGGATTTATTAGAAACAACAAACCAGACCCACGACCGTAAATTTAACAGATACTCTAAAGCATATATTTGATTGTTTATATTATGGTTATTACTACTATAAAAATAGAGATGTTCCATGTATCGTATTCATACCTGCAATAAAATGTTGATTGTAAGGTTGTCTTATGTTATTTTGATATCCAGTATTGATAAGTAAGATAGAAGAAACAGGCGACAAATTTATCAGTATTGATAATTTATCTTCTCGGGATTTTTTTGTTTACCGTCTGTAGCATGTGTAGTTTTCGGCTTATCCATTTGAAATGTAAGTTTGATGCGACTGTCTTACAAGTGAGAGATTTAGATAGTTATAAAACCAGGTTCGATCCCCCATTTTCTACATTAAAAAATGCCTGTAGCAAGACAGTGATGTGATAGTTGTTATTCATTCGTTTGATGTGTTTGAACTTTTGACATTGCCATTCGCTTAGGGACTTTTTTCCTTTTTGAATTTCCTTTGAGTTCAGTTTTTTTGTGATTATACTTTTCACCTATTGTCTTCAATGGGTATGTAGTCCTGTTGTCTTCGTTTTGTTGGTATTGAAT
This sequence comes from Mytilus edulis, assembly GCA_019925275.1. NCBI lineage: Eukaryota > Metazoa > Mollusca > Bivalvia > Mytilida > Mytilidae > Mytilus > Mytilus edulis. The sequence continues at coordinate 66,943,837 of CM034357.1, read as the reverse complement.
TTTCCTGTTTTTGGTAGAGTCCTGAAACAGTTTTAAATATTCTCATGATATCATCATTTTATTATCGTTTACATGGATGCATAAAAACATGAAAATGATTAAAAGATTTATTATTAAAGAACCGATAAACGAATAGCAAAATCTGTTTAAGTTCAGCTTTTCCTGAGAGAGTTTGCGCCTTGGTTTCCAAATTATTTTCCTAATTTTCTAACGAGAAATTTCTAAAAAGGTATGTTATTCAATCAATTCAGTTCCAATCAAAACTGTCATACAAATTAACAGCGACGCTAAAATGAACAGAGGACTAGAATATCTGAACCTTTGTACCAAATCTGGTTTATACCATTTATCGGAAAAAAAACCCCACATTTTGGAACACTTTTTGGTATTCAATCTCATATATCTAAACTAATTTCTAATTTGTCAGAGACAGAAGAAGACATGGAAATTGTACACTTTGACAATATAGAACGTGAAGGTAAACACCTGCTTTAATGTTCTTTTAGTTTGTTTTTATTGACATTGAAAAATGAAAATCTTTGTACAAGTCAGAAATATGTCAGTTGTTTTCCATTCGTTAAATGTGTTTTAGTTTTTGAGTTTGTTATTTGATAAAATACTTTACGTTTTTAAATTGTCCTTTAAGATTGGTGTTTCTGTTTTTTACGTTTTACAAACTGTCAAACGTTGAACGCATCTATCCAATTGGAGTTAAGATCAAATATATACGACAGATACAAATAAGTGTGTCTTATATTTTGAGTTACTTCTAGAAATTGACCGTTGAAAACAGGGCTTTACGTCAAAAGAGATGATTTCATTTTTCCAATTGTGAGCTTACGAATTCTATATAGCATCAATCTAGCAGCTTCTGCATACGAAGTTTATATCTCACAGTTGATACGATATTTCAGGTCTTGTATTTTCTATCACAATATCCTTGATAAAGAGTTGTTGCTTACAAGGAAACTATTAAACTAAGAGTTACAAAAAGTAAAGTAAAAATATACCGAGCACCAAGGAAAATTGAAAACAACAGTCATTTATAATTATCAAATACCAAAATAAAACTCAAATTTTGACAATACTGAGCTACCTCTTATTTGTTATATTTACAAGAAATCTACCCGGAAATTTGTGTTTAATTATAGTCTACTGTGTAAAGATGTTATTATCAGTGAAAATACACCTACTTCATGTAATTGTAGTACCTCCGAATATATTTATGGACCCATTTCCCATGTTATAACAGGAGATCTTAACATCGTTCAAGACCGAGAGTTAAAATCATTCCTCAGTAAAGGACCTAAATATCGTCCCCCGTCAATTATTAATTGGAATGAGTGTCGTAATATCATCCACGACTCACTCCATACTTACTGTATGAAATGGATAAAACGGGAAAAAGCTGACAAAAAATCTTTGAACTTTTTTTAATTCAGTAATGAAGATAGTTGATATACGTATTCAATATTTTAAAGAACATTTTACTATTAACAATAAACACAAAAACCCTATTTCTCGATCAAAAATAAACTACGAGAACTAGCCAAGAAATTTGTTTTTGTCCCGGCCGATAAAGCTGCTAATAATATTATTATTGTTTGACGTAAATTTTACATTGAGGTTCCGAAAAAAGAAATCACCAATTCACCAACATTCCAACTGACTCCATTTTCAGAAAACGACATTTGTAAGAAACATAAACTTTTAGCTACCGCTTTACAAGCAGAGCCAAATACAATGAAAATCCCAACTATGTACTGGATTCCGAAGCTACACAAAACACCTTACAAATATAGATTTATTTCGTCTTCAAGCCATTGTTCCACTACTAAATTGTCTATTCTTCTTACCAGCACACTTGGTACCATTAAAAACCTGATAATAAATTGTTCAAATAAGGCCTTCGAAAATAGTGGAATTAATTACTTTTGGGGTGTCAAGAACTCGTTGGAAGTAATTGATAAATTGCATGCTTATATTGGTGATTTTGAATCTCTTCAAAGTTTTGATTTTTCTACCCTGTATACTACATTGCCTCACATTCTCATTAAGAAAAAATTCACACACCTAATTAAATGGGCATTTAAAAAGTCAGAATGTGAATATATATGTTCAAACTATTTTAGGTCATTTTTTAGTAGCAATAAACAAAAAAACTATGTCAATTGGATATGCTTTGATACTATATATGCCCTTGAATTTTGACTAGATAACATTTTTGTTCGCTTTGGGGATTCCGTATATCGTCAGATTATCGGAATTCCAATGGGGACTAGCTGTGCACCACTTATTGCGGGCCTGTTTTTGTATTGCTATGAGTTACAATTTATGGCAAAAATAAGCAAAGACCCATCGAAACAACATCTGATAAACAAATTTAATAATACTTTTAGATATTTTGATGATATTTTGGCTCTCAATAATGACGACTTCAATATGTATATTAAAAAAAATTATCCTGTTGAACTTACTGTAAATAAAGCTAATACTAACAATGACCACTGCCCCTTCCTCGATCTTGATATCACTAACGGAAAGCTGAATACTAAAATTTATGAAAAAAGAGATGATTTTTCATTTCCTATCGTTAATTATCCATTTTTATATGGTGACGTTCCCTTGTCACCATCTTACGGTGTTTATATATCTCAACTTGTATGATTCGCTCGTGTATGTAACAATGTTTTAGATTTTAACGTAAGAAATTTATGTATTACTGAAAAATTATTACACCAGGGTTTTCGATATCAGAAACTAGTCAAATAAAATTGAGAATGGAAATGGGGAATGTGCCAAAGAGACAACAACCCGACCATAGAAAAAAAACAACAGCAGAAGGTCACCAACAGTATCGTAACTATATCCCTTCTTAATAAGTAAAACATTTACTAAATTTTATCATCGGTATAAGGACATCATTCGTAAATATAGCTCAACATGCAGACTTCTTATACGTTCAGGTATTGCACATCCAATTTTTTATGGAAATATTCTTTATAAAGCACAAAGGTGTCAGTATTCACCTAAAAAACTAACAAAACCTTTGAATAAGAAGGGATATAGTTACGATACTGTTGTCAGGTCATTAAAAATTGCATATGTTGGCGTAAATATTGATTCCCTTATAGGGTCTTTGTATCGGAACTAAACACATTTATTCAAAAACCAGTTGTTGGCATGACACGGGTTATGTTCTTCTCATATATGTAATGATGGTATGATACTAAACCCCTCACGGGAAGAATTGTGCCTGATGTTCATATGATGAAATCATAATATTTCAGTCAGTTTAATTGAAGTCTGGAGCTGGCATGTCAGTTAACTGCTAGTAGTCTGTTGTTATTTATGTATTATTGTCATTTTGTTTATTTTCTTTGGTTACATCTTCTGACATCAGACTCGGACTTCTCTTGAACTGAATTTTAATGTGCGTATTGTTATGCGTTTACTTTTCTACATTGGCTAGAGGTATAGGGGGAGGGTTGAGATCTCACAAACATGTTTAACCCCGCCGCATTTTTGCGCCTGTCCCAAGTCAGGAGCCTCTGGCCTTTGTTAGTCTTGTATTATTTAAATTTTAGTTTCTTGTGTACAATTTGGAAATTAGTATGGCGTTCATTATCACTGAACTAGTATATATTTGTTTAGGGGCCAGCTGAAGGACGCCTCCGGGTTCGGAAATTTCTCTCTACATTGAAGACCTGTTGGTGACCTTCTGCTGTTGTTTTTTTCTATGGTCGGGTTGTTGTCTCTTTGGCACATTCCCCATTTCCATTCTCAATTTTATATCTCACAGTTGATACGATATTTCAAGTCTTGTATTTTCTATCACGATATCCTTGATAAAGAGTTGTTGCTTACAAGGAAACTATTAAACTAAGAGTTCCAAAAAGTAAAGTAAAAAATATACCGAGCTCAAAGGAAAATTGAAAACAAAAGTCATTTATCAAATACCAAAATAAAACTCAAATTCAGTGATGTTGAATTTGAAACTATCCCTTCGTCAATATTACAAACGCCATAGCGAGTGGGTTTTAAGGTTATGGAATATTTGTTCCAAATATGACTTCATACATGCTCCAATTGCTGTACCTACTGCTTTTCCGTCTGGAACGCCTGGGAATATCCCCAGTTTTGGTTGGGGTCTATATTACTTAGTCTCTTTTTTTCTATGTTTTGTTTTGTCTACTGTTTTTCGTCTGTTTTTTATTGTTATTTAAACCATGAAGTTGTCGACCTTTGTGTGGAATATTTCTTGGGTATCTTTCGCATCTCTTATAGTAAATGAAAATGATAAACTCTCTTTAGTTGATCTACGTTAAAAACAAAACTTAAAACGATTAATGTATGTAAACCATGTCCCTTTCGACATGAATATAATGCAAGGAGATATAAAGAATAAGAATAATTTAACCCTACAACGAACATTACAAAGTCATCCTCAAGTAAAAAATAAGAATATTATGGAAAGGGGAGTAGTTTTTCATTATAGGAGATATGCCATATTTTAAGGAGATTAAATAAGATTTCAAACGACACAGCAATCCATCAGACTCAAACTATCGTGGATGTAAGCAACAGTATGTGAATAGACGATCCTCGACAATAAGAAAAACCCTCAATAGATAAAATCGGTTATATTAAGGTGGCTCGGGCCTATTCGAAGTTTCTATCAGAAGTGCCGTATTTTTGGTTATTTTATTCTGTAAAGAAAATGAATCAAATTGGTCCAAAATACATAGGGGGTCACGGACCATTTAAGCTCAAAATTTTACTTTTAAACAGGTATGTAAAAGGGACCATTTCTCAATGAAATGATAGGGAAAATAGAGGTGTTGTCATATTTTTATCAGAATACCAAAAAAACGTTCTATGACAATTGGTCCAAGACTGTAATATGAAAAGCTGGAATATAGCTTCAAAGAATGAGCAAATAAAAAACATAGGTCACCGATAAGGAAAAAAAATTATTTTGCCTTATAACCCAAATTTTGGCGGGGAAATGGTGAAAATGAGGTGAAATGTCATTTTGACCCTTTAACAAATACGGATAATAACGAAAATAGTCTATAAGTCACAAAACTACAATGATTTAACATTTCTAATCAATCAAAATATTTAATAAAATTATATCGAATTTACGACAAATACTTTTGTAATTCATGCGTGAAATTATGCGCAGTCGAATAGTCCCGAGCCACCTTAAGCGTTAATAAAACGAAATGTGAAACAGTTCAAATGATAAATAATTATGATTTATTGTAGGATATCTGAATCACAAAATTCACATGCACAGTATAAGCAATATTATTAAAAGGTTTGATGTAATTAAAAACTGCTATTTATTGAAGACATGCATGATACACATTCTGATGAAGATGCAACTATAACTGATGGGTTCCAGAAATCATTAATAAATCTTCGGGACTACCAGCAAGAGCTTGCTGAAATAGCACTTAAAGGAGTCAACACAATTGTATGTGCTGGTACAAACGCTGGTAAAACATACGTTGCGCTTAAGGTTATTGAAAGCCATCTTCAGAAAAATACTGCAGGTAAATATATGTAACGTCATGAACAGGGTTTCCCCTGGGTCAATTATTTTTTTCGCCACCTCTTTCGCCAAAACAATATATTTTTCGCCACTTCATTATTTTTTTCGCCAAGTAGCATAAATATATTTTTGTTTAAAATTTACTTTTTTTTCTACCCCGCCCCCCCCTTTCCTTAAATAAGATGATTTTGCCCCATAGTGTCTATGATTATTCTCTCAAACGTATTTTAGAGTCTACATTTTAATGAATAAACACTAAACATTTACTTTACAACAACAGATTTTTTTTTAACTTCAAAGGGAAAAATATTCATTGTAATTTAAACAACTTTTCTAAATGAGGAGGCCACTGTATACTTTTAATTATAAGGAAGATATAAGTCGTGGAATATAACAAAATTAATGGACATGTTTTGATGAAATAATATCACTATAGTTGGTAGAGAAAGTTTCTTTAAAAGAAAAATACTGATGTGCCCTTTTGTACTAAGAAGCGGTTTTTACAACAAAACAAAAGTTTTTATCACATGAACTTGATCCCTCATTTCATGTGTAGTCATTACATTGAAGGGTTAATTTCATTCGAGAGGTAACATAAATATATTTTTCCTGTTGTGCCCTTTTGTACTAAGAAGTAATTTTTACAACAAAACAAAAGCTTTTATCACATGAAATTGATCCCTCATTTCATGTGCAGCCATTACATTGAAGGGTTACTCTCATTCGAGGGGTTGTTCCCAGACTTTTGGATAGATTTTTTTCATAACGACAGTTTTCTTTTCTTGACCATCGTAAATGAAAAAGTTGAGACGTACAACTATGCTTGAAACACGTGCATGTGTCACTCAAACGACTTTATTAAAGTCAAAGGATAAAAGAATTAAAGTTTTAAATCGGAGATTTTTCTTGCTTTTGAACAATTTTCGTCACAACAACAGCTTTCTTTTCAAAACTATCTTTAAAGGGAGAAATGTCAAAAGTTTGCTTCAAACACGTGCGTCGCAAAGATGTAAATAAATTCTGTATGTGACATTTATAGCGGAAGCCATTTGACCATATCATTTTGTGAAACAATTCAATCAACACCTTTATTAATTAGTCCTTTGTTGTCGATAGCTATAAAATGCAATCAGCTGATTATTGATTTTCTGTCTAAATCTTAATGAGGTCAAGGTGAATTCCAAGTATTGTCTGATCGGGTAAAGTCCGAGAAACTCGAAAAAAGTAAATAAACAAGATGGAGGAAAATAAATCGGTTTATATATTTCTTTCGCCAAATTCTTTCGCAAATGACGAATTTTTATCGCCACAATTATTATTTTTTCGCAAATTGCGAAAATGGCGACCGCCAGCGGAAACCCTGGTCATGAAACCATTTTATAGTAACTCGCAAAATAGGATTCAATCTACCAACGTACTTTGTTAAAAAAAAATGTACATAAAGAGAAATTGCAACAAATTTTCTAAAAGATCATTGGTCAGCAGAACTAAGTAACTGATTAGTGTTGAGACTGTATTAGCCAGAAACACATTCATTATAGAAGTTCAAAACTCTATGGATGCAATTTAATAATTCGAAGTAGAAAATATTCATATTCTTATTACTAGTTTCATTTTTTAAATAAGTAAATGGTATTAGTCACAGTTCTTAGGTTTGCTGTAAGTGACGATGACAACATCAATTCGTTATATAATTAGAAATGGGATGCAGTACACAATTGATGTAAATATTGTATTTAGCTGCGCACAATTATCATTTGAATAAAATTATAAGTATAATATACATGAATAGTGTTGGAAATTACTTGGTTCAAATTAACTGGCGATGGACGTTTCGTCATTCCAGTTACCAGGTGGGAACATGAACGATCATAAATGTAGCTAATTTTATTACATTTGACATTCACACAATGTGAAAATGATTTAAAACATTAAGCTTTTTTTATCCTAGGTTATAACTTCTATAGTTTCTGAAAGGTTTTAAGAAGATTATTTCAGCCACTCAAACACTGTTCATTTAAAGAAGTATCAGACTTTTATATAAATTCCCTAAAAAACATTGAGTGATTTTATTTTTATACAAACCGTTTTGACCATTTACTATTATAACATTTTCGCTAGCCAAGGGTTACGATCCACTCCCCTCCTCTCCACCCTTGGTAGATTAAGCCAACATCTCTGATAAAAATGTTGTGCCATCTATCGGTAGATTAATGTTACGCCCATTCCGAATTCTTTTTTCTTGACCAATGGTAGCACTTGAACTCTTCAATTTGGAGGTAAAAATACGGTAGCGTCTAGATTCTACCAACTTGATAGAGCAGGAACCGAAAACATACGTTGACATTCATGCCTATGTACACGAAACATACACAGGAACTTCTATTAGTTGATTAAAACATTGAAATTGTCAATAAATATAGTGGTATGTTTAAGTATGTAAAGACTTGTTGTACAATAAGCACGTGGCAATTGTTTACATACCCTTTCTACATTTACACGTGCTCATGTTATAGGCGCTTTTTGCTTGGATGTAGCGAGTTTCGACTGCAACCAATAAAAATCATTACCTTGTGTCTTCAAAAATTTAACTCAATCCGCCAAGGGTGGAGAGGAGAGGAGGGGAGTGGATAGGAACCCTTGGCTAGCGAAAATGCTGTTATAAGGGAACGCAGCAAAGATATATATTCACTTAGATTTCTCGACACTGAACATCGCCGGTTTTTCCTGGATAAGAGTGTGAACGTAAAACAGTGACCATCAGTATATTCTCCTGGTGCACCAGGGTAATATAGCAGGATAATGAAAATAAAAATATAATGATTTATCAACAGTATTCTGAACCTATGTATTTTTTTTATATATATTTTCTGTAGGGAAAGTGGTCTTCATGACGAAAACAAACGTATTACTTGGGCAACAGTTTGATACAGCATGCAAATTACTACCGGGTCTATCATCTAAGGTAATATTATTTTGAGCAAAATAGATAAAGCATTACAAGTATCTTTTGAAAAATTCTGAATTCACCCGGCGCATTAAGGGTATTTACTGATATTCAATTGCAATGTTATATGTGAAGTTTTATTTTATTTTCTCATATATGATATTGTGAAAATGTACTATTAGTGTAATTTTCATTAGAGGATGTATGATAAAAATAGCGGAGTCCATTTTACTGCTCCAAATGCACTTTATGGCAATTAATGATTCTTCAGTAAGGCTCCAGACATACCTATTTGAAATTTCAACATAATTCAAACATTGAATGGCTGATAAAACTATAGAGTACAAAACCAAGACCAAATCTAGATATAGAGCATCTCAACAACACATCACAATGAACTCTGTCATTTATAGAATGTGTACCATGATCGCCTTGACATGAACGGGTTATTATTCTACTTTCTATGACACAAATTACTGTATACCAGTTTCAAATCGTCTGTCGGAATTCAAAAAAATGATTATTATGCCAAAGCATCTTCTTTCCTTGCAGTAGTGGTCGTACTATTCTTATGGTTGATATTATAGAACACTTATACTTTTATTTCATTTCAGGGGAAAATACAAAAATGGGAAGCTGGTCAAGACTTTACAAGCGGAACCTTTAAAAGTTTGGTCAATCGATGTAGCATTTTGTTTCTTACTCCAAAGTCTCTATGTAATTTTCTGGAAGATGAGTTTTCAAGAGTAAATATTGATCAGTTTACACTGTTAGTACTGGATGAATGTCATCATACCTATGGCAAATCTCCATATAATGAAATAATGGGTCATTACAGAAAGAAGAAATTCGAAAATGAACAAAACAATCTTCCACAGGTATTAAACTGTATAGCATTTGTATCTGTCAGGTTAATATGTTATTGATTAGATACTGAGATATATGATGGATGTAGGTTCTCAATGCTCTTCAAATTCGTACTTTATTTGGCCTTTTTAACATTTTGGGATTCAAACATTACTTGCGAGTCTTTTGTAGACGAAACGCGCGTCTGACGTAATAGATACAACATTAATCCTAGTATCTATGATGAATTTATTTAGATACTGAGATGATATAATAAAAACTTTGTTTTTTTTCCTCTTTTTCACCTTTTGTATCTATGAATAATAAGAAAGACCATATAGTTTCGATATACGCTTCTTTGAAATTGAGTATACAATGCTCTTTCTTTGTTCCATCTAAACAACATATGTGTGTGTTATCTTTGCTTGTTTAATGAAAATGTTTTTTTTTTATGTATTAAAAAATGCTTATGAGCCAAATATTTCTAGAGACATAGATTTGAGCACTTACCAGGGTTGGCAAAGTATTACCCACCCGGGAATTCCCGCCGGGTTTTCCCGGGCTGGGCAATACTCCAAGAAATGGGGAATAATGGGCATTACTGGGCAATATCATTTTTGAAGCTTATTTTAACACAAAATAGTAAAGTCTTGATGTAGTTTCATAGTATTACAGCTAAATATATACTTTTTATACAGATAACCATTGACAGTAATTTCTAAAAGAATGAAATATTCAATTTCATTTCCTTCTATGTAGACAGAATACAACATTTGCACATTTAAGGAAACCTTGTTATTACCAAGCATTGTTCCAATAATCCATACTTTAAAAAAAAATATTTATTGCAATGTTAAACGAATTGTTAATTCCAAATGTTATGCATTCATATTGCTAAATAAACACCCTAAGGGGTCATGCCATCATCACTTATAGAATTGAAAGGGCTGATTATTGTTACATAAACAAATCTGCATTCTAATCTAAATAATTACTTACTAATTAGGGACAGTACATGTACATTATTTAAATGTAACTTTTCTTACATGGAATTGTTAATTTTTAATAGGAGTAATATTTATTTAAAAAAAGTTTTTATCTTTATAATTACAGTTTTACCAATCCAGACAAACAAAAAAGGTTATATTTATCTTAAATGTATAGCATTTGTGTTTGATCACTGAAACCTCTATAAAATTCAGACCAGTATCTTATATTACCCAGTATTGCCCAGTATTACCCACCAAAACCCAGTAAAAGCCGGGTTTTCCCAGTATTTCCCACTGGGCTGGGCAATACTCATAAAACCCGGTTTTTTTCCCAACCCTGGCACTAACAGGTAAATATTCGGTGTTTAGCAATGAATACAAATAAACTCATCATAGATACCAGGATAAAAAAAATATATTTACGCCATACGCGCGTTTCGTCTACAAAAGACTCATCAGTGACGCTCGAATCAAAAATTGTTTAAAGGCCAAATGAAGTACGAAGTTGAAGAGCATTGAGGACCAAAAATTCCTAAACGTTTTGCCAAATACAGCTAAGGTAGTCTATTACTGAGGTAGAAAAGCCTTAGTTTTTCAAAAATTCAAAGTTTTGTAAACAGCTAATTTATAATTATGAACATATCAATGATAACTGAAGTCAACACAGAAGTGCTGACTACTGGGCTTGTGATACCCTCGGGGAAATAAATCTCCACCAGCAGTGGCATCGACCTAGTGGTTGCAAATAAACTCATCATAGATAGCAGGATTAAAATTTTATATTTACGCCAGACGCGCGTTTCGTCTACAAAAGGCTCACCAGTGACGCTCGAATCAACAAATGTTTTAAAGACCAAATAAGGTACGAAGTTGAAGAGCATTGAGGACCAAAAATTCCTAAATTTTGCCAAATACAGCTGTTATGGAAAAAAAGTCCTTTTATGCCAAACTTAAAATCAAGTCAAATGGAAATAAAAACAACGGCTTGATTTTTACTTCATCTCTGAACACAAACCTTATTTCAGAGATCAACAATCTTTATTCACTTGATAAAATAATTCTGGTTTGGAACAGACACTAAACGAATGTGGCGGTGTTCATCATAGTTGTGATAATTCCTTCTGACCTGGCACAGTGGTGAAAGAACAAACTCTTTGTGTTTTTTTTAAATGGGTGTTGATTTAACAGAACATTATATTTTGTAGACGAAACACGCGTCGGCGTAAATATAAAATTTAAATCTTGGTATCTATGGTGGGTTTATTTACAATGAACAAATTCAAGTACGAAAATAATATTTACTGTAAGCTAGCAGAAAGACGAATATCATAAATATACTATGTTTAAAAAAAGTATTTAAAATCTGCAACAATGTACAATGTATATGCAGATAAACTTATCATAGATACCAGGATTACATTTTGTATATTATTTACGCAAGACGCGCGTTTCGTCTACAAAAGACTTAACAGTGACGCTCGAATCCCAAAAAGTTCAAAAGGCCAAATTTAGTACAAAGTTGAAGAGCATTGAGGACCAAAATTCCTAAAAGTTTTGCCAAATACAACCAAGGTAATCTATTCCTGAGGTAAATAAGCCTTAGTATTTCAAAAATTCTAACGTTTTGTAAATAGTTAATTTATAAATAGGACCATATCAATGATAATTCGTGTCAGCACAGAGGTGCAGGTGCATGAGTCCATTAAAAGTTGTTTATTTCTTTTTTCTTTTTACCCAAATATTATTTACAAGGCTATGGCTAGGTCAATCAATAACATACATGAAGATATTGAACTTGTTTTATGATTTTTGTATTCACAATTTTCTTCGTATTGTCAGATTATGGGGTTGACCGCTTCACCTGGCACAAACAGAGCCAAAGATAAATTTGGTGCAAAGGAACATTTGATACATATCATGACGAATCTCGATGTAAAAAAGTTATCAGTTGTTAAACAGTGTGAATCTAGTTTACTCAAGTATTCATCTAAACCTGCCAGAGGTTAGTGCTGGTATTTTATCAAAAGACAAACACATCCGTCTTTTTAATCAGGAATCGTATTTATTACGTCAACTATTTAGCAAATGGATACTTATGTAAACCACACCAATATAAACAACAAGGAGTAATTTACACACGAACACATTGTACAATCTATTAAATTTATCAACTAATAATACATCAGCCGGAATGAGGAATTTCAGAATTACAATAATTCATTTGAGAAACAAGAATAAACTCTATTATAAGAAGATTTAAATAAACATATTAAAGCTTTTTGCGAAAATTAACTATGTATAATTATGATAACTATGAATAAGATGATGATGCATATGTGTTATTAGAACAATAAAATCAACTTGAAATAATAGGATTATTAATTTGATCGATACTGTTGGAGGTCATGAACTTATAGCAAACTGCAAACACAATCTTAAAACATTTTAACACAACTCGCTTAATAAAGACAACAGTAGTATACCGCTTACCAATAGTCGTCAATCGAAAGAGCGAACACATATCAGGGTTACAAACTATTACCGAAACACATTAGGTATAAGAGGAAATCATAGCACAACAGCAACACTGAACTGCAACAAAATCAAACGCAACAGACGTAAAACAAATCTCACTTAAGACGATTTTCAACAAGGATTATATATAATATAGTATAGATATTATATTGTCTTTTTGACAATTTCAGTATATTTATATCAAATTAATCAAAATATACTAATTATGATTCTATAGTAACTTTTTGTATCCCAATCTTGTTTTATAGCTAAAATGCTTTGTCTGTATGCCTGTTTGTATTTCTTCGATACATATGACGTGGCTCTGCACTTATACATCATGTCATAGTGTTATTGTGCTATTGTAAAATTTTGGTTCTTGGCTTTAAGTTTTGCTAATGTGCTATGTCTGTATGCTTTTTGTGCTTCTTTTTATAAATTTGTTTGTTTTTATAGTGATTACGATTATAACATAATATTGACTTCTTTATTCCTTTTTTTGACATTTTTACCTTTTATGTCTGTTTGTTTTGTCCACTCATCGTGTCAATATAATGGAATTTAATGCGACTGTCATACAACTGCTAGGTTTAGCTAGCTATAAAATTAGGTCCAATATTTTCTACATAAGAAAATGCCTGTACAAAGTTAGGAAAATTAGAGTAGTTATCTATTCGTTTGATGTGTTTGAGCTTTTGGTTCTGCTTTTTAATTATGGACTTACCTTTTTTTTTTATTTTCTAGGAGTTCAGTATTTTTGTGATTTTACGTTTTAGTTGTCATTTTAATTTGTTTATGTTTTTTTTATACTTCTTATGTATTTGAAGATTATTTGTATTGATAATCGATCATAGATGTAAACTTTTTATACACTTTAACAATATCATACATTCGGATGATGACGTCACAAAGTAGATCGGTTTTGGGACATTCTAAAATAACCGTGCTATATAACTTTTCTGTCCGCTCTTATCAACATTTAAAAATAAAGTTTAACATGCGACACTTACCAAATGATCAATTTTGTTAAAATATACAAATTAATAATATTATAACATATTCGTAATCTAAATTTAACAGTTCCTATACTATCAAAGAAAAGATCCAGTAAAGGAAAAACTCATGGAAGCAATGGATTTTGTGGAAGACATTCTAGATAGCAGGCAAAGTGAGTAGTGTAAAATATGAGATTCTTGTAGTCATTAAGAAGAAAGAACTGGTTTACCAGAAGAATTATAAAAATTGATATTAAGTTATATAATATATGATTGAAAAAAAGATGCAGACAAAATTTGTATAAGACAACAACCCTACAACACAAACAAACAAATAAAGAATTCTCGATCATATCCGTATCTGTAATCGACCCCAAATTTTAACATTTCAATATTGACTTCAATTAAGCTGAATAAACAAAAACATCAATATATTTCTTTCTTTCAATCTTAGTTACAACGTATTTGAACAATCCTGTCAATGAGGCTGAAGGTCTTTTTGAAGCTCTGAGAAATCCACCAAAAGATCGCACAATTGAACGTTACATATTATGGCTTTCGACAACAAAGAAGAAAATAGAAGAATTGTCGACAAAAGATACACAAGCTCTACGTTTGATGCATGCATGTTTTAGACATCTTGAGGTACTGTTATATTTATATATTTTTTGTTCTTTCCTGGCCGGTCGTCGAACTTATGCTAATGTGATATCATGACAGCAAATCACCTTGCACTATGTCCGACACGCTAGACCCCTCGACCACCTTGGCTCTTCAACAATAAAGCTTTAGTGCTATGATATCTCAGCAGCATGAGTTCAAATCCCGGCCAGGGAAAGCAAGAAAATTTTCTTCTTCAAATTTACAGATCTAACATTATTGGACTGTTATTTAGACGAATTATAAATACAGAATGTGTTTTTAGCCTTGCATCACAATCATTGGTGATCCGATGGATACAATCTGTCGTAGAGTTGTCACTGGTTCTGATGTACTTATAAATGAAATTGCGGTTTTTATCCAACGCAATCATAGGTTTGAATGTTGTTTTCAATTGATACAAGTTTATATTTTTTTTGTTTGGGCTTTTGACTTCGGGTTTATAAAACCCGTTCATCCTATTTATTTTTTTAATATTCGAGAGTCCATCTTTAATTTAGGAACATAATATGGCCTTCCTAATACAGTTTCGATTCCTAACATCACTAAAGAGACATTAATTGTCGAAATCTGGAAATGGTGTACAAATTTTTGCACCTCATGTTTGCAGTATACCATCTTTTCCGCAAGTTTATTTTTTTGTATTTGCCATTTTGCAACATCTGGTGATCCGATTACTCGGAAGTCAGCAGTGTTTAAGAACATCCGTTGTTTGGCCGGCTTTTCAAATGCGTTAAAATTTTGTTGATATATACTTTTTTACTTTTTTTTGTGTCTTTGAAAATGTTGTTTGTGCTGTATAAAGATCCCTCTACCAAGAATATTTTGCAAAGAAAATGCGTATATATATATAAATATACAACTCGTCTAAACACCAACCCAACAATGTTAGATTTGTAAATTTGCTTTCGCAAATTTTTTGTTCTGCCCTAGCCGGGATTCGAACCCATGCCACTGAGATATCGTGACACCAAATCGCCTGCACTGTTACCGGCGCGCTAGCCCACACGACCACCTGGGCTTCATAAAATGAATCTTTCGGTGGCCGGGTGTTACCTTTCCACGCCAGTGTTAATCTAGCGTCGTACTAAAGTACATGACATATAAGGCACGAAGATGTTATTTTTTACAGATCAGCTGATTGATCTATAGTAAAGGATCCTACAAATAAATGTAAGATTACAGTTTCTTGTGTATAATTTGGAGTTTAGTACGACGTCCATTATCACTGTACTAGTATACATTTTTTTAAGGGGCCAGCTGAAGGAAACCTATATATATAAAGATTGTCTAACAATGTAATTTTAACACACTATTTTGTATGTAAATATAATATTTATCAAGCGTGCATCTATTCAGATGAAATCGGAATAATACATAGAGCTCAAGATTTTTACAAAATTGGTAGTAGAAGTTAGCAACGTCTATTGGCCAATCCTATAAATGTAATAAACTCCACCACATCTCCAAGTACCTTTCCTACAATGCGTTCATTGTATGAAAGCAATCGGTGCCTTACAAAGTATAAGACAGGTATCTTTGATGAGATTTTATTTCATATCTTTGGGGATTCAGTTGAGTAGCAGTTTTATATATGGTAAGAAGATTAACTGTTATTATATCAGATTTGTAATAGTGAAAATGAAAACAGAGTTAGGATGTCTCTCGTGGATTGGAAATTGTACGTAGAATGTGAAAAGTATATAATAACGATTTGACAAGTCATGACAATAATTTCTCTTCGAAAAAAAAGAACAAACAAACATATGCAATTTTAAAATAATAAAGTACTACTTTCCATTAGAATTATAAAAATAATCATTGTAATGCCAACTGAACAGGTTTATCCAAGTAATTCGATTGTAAACACATTTATTTCGTAAAACTCTTAGATGATTAATAATGAGGGATAAAAAAAACATGCATCTAATAAATGAGGTACGAATAAGAAAAACCAAATGCCACAAGATAGATGTAAAGACCGTCGTTTAGCCATGGCGTTGTAAAAACATTTGTATGCAGCTAACAATTGAGTTGATTGCATGTCTAGTCATAATGGTATTATTGGTTTTCGAGTACGTTAAAACTGTAAAGAATTGTTAAACGTTGCTGCATTTTTACAATCAGATGATTCCCTATTAGACGTAATAGTATTATAGTTGATTATTGAATTTCCTACATTTTTGCTTCACACTCCTCCATTGAAATATGTTATTATATCAAAACTCAAGGCGAATTAAGAAAAATCAGTTTTTAAAATGAACTAAATATATGACAGCTATACATATCATAATTATCACAACAACAAAAAAAACACTGACTCCAGTTAAATTTGTTTTGAGGTCAATCTTACGTGGAAATTGTGGCAATGGATGATATTTATGTTAATTATGTCCAGTTAGTATTTACTTTACTAAATTTAACACTTTGTTTGTATTTTGTATTTTAGTTTTATGCAGAATGTTTGGAAGTAAACTCTTTACTTGATGTTACTCCTATAAGAGCAATATTGAAAGACGGAGTGAAGAGATTGAAAGAAGAAAGCATAAAGGCAACAGATGACAAGGAGAAAGAATTGATCGAAGTACTTGATGGTAATGTATCAAACTAAACGAATTTCAAAAGACCATAAAATAATGTGCTCAGTCTTTTTATTGGTAATTTTGTCTCCACCTAATTGCTAGATTAGTTTTCCCTTGATTAAATAACTATATTAAAACCCAAGTTGATAATAACAGTAATTTCGTGAAAAATGTATTTTCATTCCATTAATGCTTGAGGCAGACATATTTGAAAATCTTAAACTTTACACAAAGTTTGAAGATCTATTGTCAGCTGCAAAACATAATATCATGACAAATACATTCCTTAATCGGATTCATAAAACTGGTATATTTATATTTTAACAGAAGTATTGACTAAAATATTTGCATTAGGGAGGAGAATTGAAGGAAATCCTGATGTTGAAAAAATAATTGAAGTACTCGAGGACGAATATCAGAAGCATGGAGAGGAGTCTAGGTTTCTTATATTTGTTAAAACAAGAACGACAGCCAAAGCGCTTGCAGAAAAACTACCAGAAGAGTTCAATAGTCGACATTTAACTGGGTCTCAAGTTTCGAAAGAAGAAGGAGGTATATTCGAATGATATCAATATATATTTTTATAGACTTTAAGCACCAACCTAATTAAAGACCATTCAAGAAAAGCTGTTTGTTGATTATATTTTGAAATGGTCGAGGCTTTATGACATTACGAGAGTTAAAATTACCTGTAAAAAATACAATATTTTAACATAAAATGCAACCATTAGATCTTATCCCTGACAAAAATTCAAATACAATATGTTCAAATATGGTTTAAACTACAATTTATTTTTTCTTTTTATCTTATATCACCTGAAGTACAACCAATAAATAAAGGCAACAGTAGTATACCGCTGTTGGAACTTCATAAATCGATTGAGAAAAACACAAATACGGGTTACAAACTAAAACTGAGGGAAACACATCAACCATAAGAGGAGAACTACGACACAACAGAAACACGACACTTAAATGTAACACACAAACTAGGATATAACAATGGTAATTTTCCTGACTTGGTACAAGACATTTTAAGAAAATAAAATAGTGGGTTGAAACTGGTTTTACGGCTAGCCAAACCTCGGGCTTTTATGGCAATGTTGAATATAACATTAATATGACAACATAACATGACAGGACTACAGTACAAATAAATGCAACAACATTCAGGACAAAAAAATACACAAATAAACATTACAATAGGACATTTTGACATGCTAATAGTTTCGTCTACATAAGACCCACTAGTTACGCTCAGATTTTAATAGTGAAGAAACTCAAGCAAGTACAAAGTTGAATATCATCAACATATATATAAAAAAAAGAAGATGTGGTATGATTGCCAATGAGACAACTGTCCACAAGAGACCAAAATGACACAGACATTAACAACTATAGGTCATCGTATGGCCTTCAACAATGAGCAAAACCCTATTCTTAAGAAACGTAATACCGAAAATATATCTATATGGCTAATTGGTTGTGAGAATCTAGAAGTTTTAAAAGGAGTATGTAATGTATATACAGTCCATGGACTGAAAGGGAAGTTATATTGAAATAAATTGTAAAATTATGCCAGTTTACTGACTCAGTGATTTGTTCCTAGAATGTTCACTGATATAGCAGTTAAGTATAAGAGTTTGTATTATATTATAAGAATGTAGTATTAATATTTTTTATTCACTGAATAAATAACTTATTGTTATGTAGGTCTTTCGAAGGAAGAACAGATTGATATTGTTAAGCGATTCAAGGAAGGAAAACATTTGTGTCTAGTAGCAACATCTGTTGCATCTGAAGGTCTGGACATTCAGCAATGTACCTTAACGATAAGATATAGGCTGCAAGCAAATGAGATTAGCAGCTTACAGATGAGAGGTAAAACTATCTCTCAGTATGCTCATAGAACTGACAACCCATTACAACACTTCCCGATCTAAAGCAAAATAGCCTGCCTTTATTTTGATACAATCACACAAATTTGCAAAACTATGTATAAAAGAGGATCCAAACATACCAGAGGGAGTCACAGTCAAACTCATAGATCAAAAATAAACTGACAACGCCATCGCTAACAGAAAGACGAACAGACAAATAATAATACATAACAAAATTAACGGTACCAATTTTCTTGCACCAGATGCGCATTTCGACAATACATGTTTCTTCAGTGATGCTCGTGGCCAAAATATTTGAAATCCAAAGCTTGTATAAAGATGAAGAGCTATAATTCAAAAGGTCCAAAAAGTATAGCCAAATCCGTGAAAGGAATCAGAGCTTTGCATGAGGGAGATACATTCCTTAATTTACAATAATTTCTTTCATTTTGTAACAGCAAATTTTTATAACAAAAAATCCGTATTTTCATGCAAATACCGAAGTACTGGCTACTGGGCTGGTGATACCCTCGGGGACTCGTAGTCCACCAGTAGAGGCATCGACCCCGGGGTAGTAAAAAAATTAACAGTACCATAAGACACAACATAAAAAAAAACCTAAAGACTAAGCAACACATATTCCACAAAAAACTGGGGTAGATCTCAGGTGCTTCCAAGGGTAAGCAGATCTTTCTGCACATGTGGCACTCATCGTATAAAATATATAATTTTTTTAATGAGAATGATTGATTTCATTTTAAATATGAATTAAAAGCGACTTGATGATGTACTTTTTAAAGAGACCGGTAACCCAATAACAATCTAAAAAATCATAGAAAAACAAACAAAACTATTGTAAAAAATTATGAACATGACAGTACTCGGAAAAGATTGAGCAATGAGAGTAAGAGTATAATGGGTCAGTCGTACATGTCGTTTACCAGAATCCGGATATGACTCGGATGCAACTTATGGTATAACCAGATCTTCTTCCACTGTTTGTTTTGTTTCTCCTATCAACATCCGGTGATCAAGAATTATATAATTGCGGATTGCTCAAATCTCTCTTGTTTAACATAACGAGACATTATATTGATTATATATCGGTACATGTATATTTTCTAATTCTTTCAAAATCAAACAGGATTATATCAACCAACAGAACGAATGAACAACAACTGTCATATTGCTAGAACACAGAAATGATGTTGTTATATTAATTATAGGGAGAATTCGTCATCAAGGTGGACAAGAGGTGCTAATTGCAAGTCAGGAGGAGCTCGAAAGGGAAGAAATAAACATCGAGAGGTTGTTTCTTATGGGTTTGGCAATAGATGAGGTATTGAAGGAAGATATTAGTCAGAAAATAGCAACTTCAGAAAGGAATATCTATGAGATGGAGGAACTAGCACGTCAACGCCTGAAAACAAATCCTAATTCAGAGAAAAAGGGCAAGTTTTACATAACTTGTGCGTTATGTGGCAAATTTATAATAGACGGTCAATACATTAGGAGGATTAGAAAGTCACATTGTATTATTTGTGATAAAGAAATTTTTAAAAAGATTGACAGAAGAAAGACAAAAAATTCTCAGCCATTCGATGAAATAAAGAAAACAGACAAAGTTTATGGTTCTGCATGCGGTCATAATTGGGGATCTATATTGATTTACCAAGAATGCGAATTTGTGTCGTTGTCGCAAGATTATATGACAATAGTGAATAAAGAAACAGGCGATTCACGTAGTTGCAAAAAGTGGTCGGAGGTTCACATGGAATTCCCTTTGGACGATATTACAAACAATGATCTTATAGAATACCGATCAAAACTATAAAGAGGAATTCCGATATCCTTTGAGGTGCCACATGCATTATATATAACAATTGAATGTATCGATAACTTAACAATATGACACCGCTTTGACTTAAACAATCTGCTTAACTTTTTTTTTGCAAATGAAAACTGGTTTCTTAACTTATATTATTTTGAGGTCACATTCAAAGGAAAAAGAAAACCAAAATTGTGTTGGATAGTTAAACATAGTAATGTCCAATCGGGGATAGTCATCATTCGGTTCTTCTGTAGCACAATTTGTTTTCCTTTTCTTCAATTTGATGAACTTTTGTATAAAGTTTTATATAGTAAATAAATGCACAATTTTCTTCTATTTTATAAGGTACTAAAATTTAATATAGTGGTTCAATATATACGTTTAACACATCGTGAACGATATGAATGCCGATTTTATCTACGTCTGTGTTTCCTTTTATGCTTCAGTCTATTATTAACCCTTGTCATGCGGGGGCCGTAATATTACGGCATTGAAATTTCTCCGGTCTCGTGCGGGGGCCGTAATATTACGGTCTCAATGAAAAATTGCGCTTCACATGCATATTTTTGGTGTCAGAATTAACAAGTATGAAAACAAATTACTCCAATTTCAAATCTGTCTTTTGTAGAAAAGAGTTAAATCTTTCATCACGATACAAATTTTGAATTTGTGTTGACAAATAAATAAAAGAAACGATAGAATGTGGGTGGGAATTACCTTGCAGGGTTTCATACGAATGAATCGGGAATCCCCATTTCCAAATAGACGATTTTTTAGGCCAAAAGCAATAAAATTATAAGGATAACAGTGGGCAAACCATAACATTGTCTTCCACGAGCATTGCTTTAATTTTTAAAAATTGTATACTTTGTCAAGGTCATTTTTCGACAAAACAAAACAAGCACTTATTTTTAGCATCTAATCAGTTTCGATTCACGTAAGTTTGACACAGAAATGATTGACTAAGAAACAATCGGATTTCAATAAAAACAGTATTTTTGAAAACTTATATTTTTTAAAATATCACCAAAATTTTGTTGTTAAAAAAATCTGCGATTTTCAAAAAAATAGAATGGTATTTTATGGACAGTCTATTTCTGGATCATAAAAAGTTGAAAACGAGGTATTTCACAGCGAGCACCTTGTTTCATGGGATTTTCCAATGCAGTTGCATGTAGATTCACCGTGTTTTTGTGCATTAAAGGTTGTATGTTTTATGGAATAAATTTTGTTATGAGTGTATCTGTATTAAAATGTGCTGAAAAGATTATTCAATAAATTTCATCTATCTAAATAAAGACGGTGCAAAGGCAAACATAAAAATTTGCGTGTCGTGTGCAAATCGTCAGTAGTCGTGTGCTAGTCGTACGAAGTGCACACCGGATTTTAAACAATAGAAGTTCAAATTGATTATTAAATTTCACTAAGAATTATATATTTAAGTTAATTTTCTGCTTTCAAAAATTATTTGTTAAGAAAAAACATGTCAAAAACCGTAAAACACTTTAACAAACTTTGTAAACATCCGGTGAAAAAAAAATCATGTGACACCATAGTTTACATTGGCAACGATGCATTCTTTTACTACATGAATGGCAGATATATTTGCTGATGAAGATAGTGATTATGAATTTGAAGGATTTGACCTAGATGATGTTAATGAAAACCCTGAAGTAGTTATAAACGAGTGCATAACAAACGAGAACTGGGTTGCAGGGGAACATGTCCCACTACCATTGAATTTCAGTGGATCACAAGGTTTCTTCAGAGAAATAAATGATAAAACATCTCCCATAGAATATTTTGAAAATTTTATAAATGATCAGGACATTCAAGAAATAGTCCAAGAGACAAACTTATATGCAACTCAATCTATTGCATCAAAAAATGTGAGTGCATATTCAAGATTTAATAAGTGGATTGACACAACCTTAAATGAAATGAGGCGGTTTATTGCCCTATTATTTACCATGACTCTTGTTTGTCAGTTGGACATAAGTGAATACTGGACTACGGACCCAGTTAAATCAACACCATTTTTAGAGACATTATGGCACGCGATCGTTTTTATCTCTTGTTAACATTCTTTCATTTAAACAATAATGAGAACATAAAATTGAGAATGGAAATGGGGAATGTGTCAAAGAGACAACAACCCGACCAAATAAAAAACAACAACAGCAGAGGGTCACCAACAGGTCTTCAATGTAGCGAGAAATTCCCGCACCCGGAGGCGTCCTCCAGCTGGCCCCTAAACAAATATATACTAGTCCAGTGATAATGAACGCCATACTAATTTCCAAATTGTACACAAGAAACTAAAATTAAAATAATACAAGACTAACAAAGGCCAGAGGCTCCTGACTTGGGACAGGCGCAAAAATGCGGCGGGGTTAAACATGTTTGTGAGATCTCAACCCTCCCCCTATACCTCTAACCAATGTAGTAAAGTAAACGCATAACAATACGCACATTAAAATTCAGTTCAAGAGAAATCCGAGTCTGATGTCAGAAGATGTAACCAAAGAAAATAAACAAAATGACAATAATACATAAATAACAACAGACTACTAGCAGTTAACTGACATGCCAGCTCCAGACTTCAATTAAACTGACTGAAAGATTATGATTTCATCATATGAACATCAGGCACAATCCTTCCCGTTAGGGGTTTAGTATCATACCATCATAACATATATGAGAGGAACATAACCCGTGTCATGCCAACAACTGTATTTTAGAATAAATGTGTTTAGTTCCGATGCAAAGACCTTATCAGTGACTCAATATTAACGCCAAAATATGCAATCTTTAATGACTTGACAACAGTATCGTAATTATATCCCTTCTTAATAAGTCTATTCAAAGGTTTTGTAAGTTTCTGAGGTGAATACTGACACCTTTGTGCTTTATAAAGAATATTACCATAAAAAATTGGATGTGAAATACCTGAACGTATTAGAAGTCTGCATGTTGAGCTATATTTACGAATGATGTCTTTATACCGATGATAAAATTTAGTAAATGTTTTGACTAGTTTGTGATATCGAAAACCCTGGTGTAATAATTTTTCAGTAATACATAAATTTCTCTCGTTAAAATCAAAAACATTGTTACATACACGAGCGAATCGTACAAGTTGAGATATATAAACACCGTAAGATGGTGACAAGGGAACGTCACCATCTAAAAACGGATAATTAACGATAGGAAATGAAAAATCATCCCTTTTATCATAAATTTTAGTATTCAGCTTTCCATTAGTGATATAGATATCAAGATCAAGAAAAGGGCAGTGGTCATTGTTAGTATTAGCTTTATTTAAAGTAAGTTCAACAGGATAAAATACTGAAGTCGTCATTATTGAGAGCCAAAATATCATCCAAATATCTAAAAGTATTATTAAATTTGTTTATCAGATGTTGTTTCGATGGGTCTTTGCTTATTTTTGTCATAAATTGTAACTCATAACAATACAAAAACAGGTCCGCAATAAGTGGTGCACAGTTAGTCCCCATTGGAATTCCGATAATCTGACGATATACGGAATTTCCAAAGCGAACAAAAATGTTATCTAGTAAAAATTCAAGGGCATATATAGTATCAAAGCATGTCCAATTAACATAGTTTTTTTGTTTATTGCTACTAAAAAAATGACCTAAAAGAGTTTGAACATATATATTCACATTCTGATTTTTTGAATGCCCATTTAATTAGGTGTGTGAATTTTTTCTTAATGAGAATGTGAGGCAATATACCTAGAGGACAAGATGGCCATGACCCATTGTTTAAACTTGGAACACTATAGCATAACATATTACACAGATTTCAATCATATTATTACCAAGGCCAAAACTTAACCATAGATGAATGCATGGTTCCATGGCGAGGAAATTTGTCATTTAAAACTTACAATCCTGACAAACCGAGTAAATATGGCCTCAAGGCATACATGTTGTGTGACTCGAAAAACGGATTTTGTTATAAATTCAAACTATACACTGGAAAACCACTAATACCACATAGTTCAAATGGGGCAACGTACGACCTTACAATGGACTTGCTAAGGGGACATTTTGGAAAAGGTCGTATACTCTATTGCGACAATTATTATAGCTCTCCACAACTATTTTCCGATCTTTGGGAACTTAGTGTTGGTGCTACAGGTACTGTAAGACCAAACAGAAAAGGTGTACCTGATGAATTAAAAAGCTTAAAATTGAGACCAAAAGGGGAAACAGCAGTGGTAAATATAGGACCTATTTAGATCATGAACCTGTTTATATGCTATCTACAGTCAGCACATCCAAAAACATAGACACAAATAGGAAAGACCCTCGCACTGGGGAAAATATAATTCGTCCAAAAGTTGTATTTGAATACACTTCTAAAATGGGTGGCGTCGATCGATCAGATCAAATGATTTCCTATTGTAAAATTCCTATTAAAACATTGAAATGGTGGGAAAAGGTAATATTCCACATGTTCTCAATGGCAGCCTTAAACTCATATATAATTTACAAAAGTACAACTACTGAAAGATCACCCTTTTTGTTTAGGAATTATCGTAGGAAATTGATTAAACAGTTAATTGAAAAATCCAATGATGTTGGACTATAAGAAGCTAAAAAATCAGCTGGTCGTCCCTCTGGTAAACAGTTAGAAAGACTAACTGGTAGACATTTCGCGGAAACAATTATTCCAACTGGAACAAAACTAAATTTAACTCGTAGGTGCATAGTGTGTACACCTGCAGAAAGAGAACTATTACCCTCTTCAGGAGAAAAACGAAGAAGGCCAGGATGTGACACTTCCTTTAATTGTGCAGAGTGCAATGTTGCACTTTGTAATGATCCTTGTTTCAAGCTCTATCACAAATACAAAGAGTACAATCTTGCTTACAAAAGGCAAACACTTGCAGCTGAGGCAGCCCGAAATGTTAATGAAAAATAATACAGAGGAATGAAGCCAATTTGTTGTCTAACACTTATTTTAATGATTAAATAATTTGAATACATGTATTGAAATGTTCAAGTTGTGAAGTTGATCGTTAAATATTTAATTTTTAAATATATTTTCTCTGCATAATTAACTTATTATTTAATCATTGTCATACTTAAGTATCTGAACGGACTACAATTTGAGGTTCAGGACAAATATCAATCAACAAAAACATGATATTAATATCTTTATTCTGGTCATATGGGTTTCTCTACATCTTGTGTGCAGACAAGGCATCCAACATGTCTCATCTGTTTCTTCAGTCTTTTGTGAAGACGAGGCATCCAACTAATACACAATGTGTTCATAAAATGTAACGCATTTAAAAAAAATAGGTTCTCTAGATTTGTTTTACAGTATTGAATTTGTTATTGTTGTTGGGTTTGTAAATGATGCTCCTCCACTCCTGTTTTGTGACTTAATTCAGATACAGCATGTACTAGTACATGAATTACTTGGTTGTTTTTATAAAGATACCTGCGCTGATTTGTATTCTACTGGGGAAACAAGGAGTTGTGTTTTGCAGTGAAGTTGCTTATTAGATATTATTTTAGGTATGTATACTTGTATGTGGTTAAATGAAAGAAAAAATCACCTGGATATTAAAAACATGCAAGAAATATAATTGTGGGAGATATTATTGACATAATTGTGCAAATCGTGATACAAGCATGAAATTTGGTATAAAGGTTGATACTAAAAAAAATCCGCTGCTGGCCAGAAAAAAAAATCATTTTTTCAAGATGGCCACCACACATTTCGGAAATGGCGTCATTACAAATTGACAATAATTCGTTTATCCTTTAAAATGTGTGTTATATGTAAAATCCAATGTTAGATTTGATAAAAAGTAAATGACAGTTCCTAAATTACGACTAGACAATACATTAATGAATCTAAAGGTGACTTCCGGTTTCAAAATGCCGGCAAAAAAGTTAAAAATTTCAATTTTTATACTTTCAAGCAACTTCACAAGGGATGTATAATCCAATGTAAGTTATGATAAAACGTTAAAGAAAGTTCCTAAGTACGACGAAACAACACATAAATGAAGAAAAATAGTGACTTCCGGTTCCAAAATGGCGGTAAATACATATAATTACCATCAACTTAACAAGTGTTAACACTCTTTGTTAAGTTTAAATGCCTATTTTGGTTAGAAAGACAGGTTGCTTATTTTATAATTATCTGATAGTTGCCTATACAACAACCCGTACAAGGAAGGCCAGAACGGTAGCATCTACAGTTACCAACACAGCTCGGTTTTCGGATCCGCATTTCAAAATTTTCTGACACGAGGATGCAACGGTAGTCAAAGAAGTCCATTTTGGTTTCCAACTGTCATTGATTCTTTCTTTCATTCAACCACAGTGTTCATGACTTGGAACACGTACCTGTCGAATACATTAATCAGGTTGAGCCCAAGCAACTCCTCCTTGATATACTTCTCTTTTGATGTGCTCTGGAAAAGAACCTCTTGTAGGCGGAATTGCATCACAATGCCGCTGCTTCCTGGCAAACAATTCAAATCACATTCACATTTTCAAATCCCATTGCCACCTGTGGGTGATGTTCGGGAAGGGAAGTCATATCTCGGAGATGAGTCGTTAACGATCGAGGATAATTTACACGATCAAGACCTAAAACAATACGCTATCATGCTTTATATGGACTGTCTAACTCATGAAATGAGCATAATACCAAAATCAGAAGAAGTTCTTAATTTATAATTGAACGCCAGGAATTAAGCTGTGGTCGAGATGACTCTATTTCCTTACACCAGTCTTTAAATCATTGAACGTCACAGAGTCATGACATAATTATATATTCTGAGTTTAGCTTTCATAATCTGAAATTAACATTTTTAAAGCAAAATACATGCAGTTGTCTGATGCGCCTGTCTAGTCCTAGGTACATTTGAACATACATAAAAAGAATCTGCCGTTCTTGGTGTTGCAATATTGGCTTCAGTAAGACAACATGTCTATCCCCTATCACACAATATATCACCCAGAGTTTTATAACAAGTCATTGCAATGTGCAATCCACCAAACATGACGATACACTTATATTTTCCTTACAAATCAGACCATTTCCATTGAATTTGCTTAGGCATTTCCAAAAGGGGCTGATCTGCAGTTACATTTGATGTTTCTCCAGATTAACTACATTTTCGCCTTAACCATCGAATACCTGATAATTGCCTGGTAGTGCATACAAATCGCCCTTGATGTCTATAAATAATTTACACATGCGCAAAAGTGTGAAACACATGTGTATCATAACCTTGAAAAATGTTATTAAACCAATTCATAATATCATTAGAAATCCAAAAACACTAAATATATAGTAAATAGTTCAAATGTTTTTGAAAGAATTTTGTTACATTTTCGCGCATGCGCAAATACTAGATATGTCAAATATTCATTTTTAATAAATATGTGATGTAGGGAAGGTAGCCACCAAACCTGGTAATTGGTTTTTACTAAAAGAAGTTCAAAGAAAAGTTTTCCAGAAAAATCAGTATTTTCAAACTAAAGAAAACAGCCATTTTAGAAAATGGCCGTGGCCATCTTGAAAAAAATATTTTTTTAAATGGCCAGCAGTTATTTCTTACAAAGTATATAATAATGATGCTTTGTGGTAATTTTCATGCTTGTATCATCATTTGCACAATTCCCTCGATTTTGCTTGCTAATATCTTCCACTATAACTGCAACAAAACTAAGAACATTTTTTTCCACTGAAGAAGACTCAGATACATGTATCTGCAATCACTTTAGTTTGGTTTCATCGGCTTTCTTGAAATTACATTATGGTCACTATGGTTACCCTTTCCTCTTCTAAAAAATAAGTTGTATTCATAAGTTTAACCCCCTTGGTTGATATCTTTGGCGGAAGTACATGTGATACATCCTCATTCTTTCAATATCCAAGCTGTGGGAAGGTCGTGCTCCACGTGTTGTCGGCAAAGTAACTATATTCTTTAACTTTTACTTACATTTGCCTTGGTGGCAATATAGCCTTGGTGGCTTTAAGACCTTGGTGGTCATTTATATATGCCTTGGTGGCAAAAGACCTAGGTGGTCATTTATATATGCCTTGGTGGCAATAGACCTAGGTGGTCATTTTTATATGCCTTGGTGGCAATAGACCTAGGTGGTCATTTTTATGGTTTTTTACATTTGCCTTGATGGCAACAATGAATTAAAAATACTAGCCTTGGGAGCGTCAAGACCTTGGTGGTCATTTATATTCGCCTTGGCGGCTTCTTGATAGAACTAGATGGTAATGTTTGACCTTGGTGGCAAAATGTTTTGGGATTTAGGTAGTTATTATCAACCCAGGTGGTCAGATATTTGTTATGCCGTGCGCCGGTTAAACGCAGGGCAAAGTGCTATCGCTATATAAAATATATGTGGAAGTAGGGGCTCTGGCCATTTTGGAAAATTGTAGTTGAAAGGAGAATAATAGTTTCTTTTGTTACTTTTGACTGTGTTGTGGACTTTTCATTTATTTTTACATCGTACATACTGATAGAAATGATATTTAAAGACTTTGTTAGAAAAGAATAGAAATATTGAGAAAGTGGAATAATTTAGTGTGACATGTCACTTGATATTCATGTTTTTTTATCGGAGTGATGTGTATTGAATTATAAGGTGTCTTCGTCGAGGTCCGCGTTCAGCGGTCTGTTTGATTGTACATAGAATTTAATAGAATGTTTTTGTTTTCAGATGGTGTTACCTACAGCTTTGACAGGGTGACGAATGAAGGAGAAGTAATATGACATTGCACGATGATTCATGTCAATGAGTTTGAACAACCTTTTTAAAAGGAAAGGATTTTTTCTAATCAGAATATGGTGAGAACAAATTGCAATTGAAGTAATGTTTTGATTTCTGAAAATATGAAAATAATGAATGGGGAAAATATTGATACTACACTAAATTATGTATGTCTGTGTTGAGAAAGGCAGAAGAAAAAGGCCAATATGGCACGGTACTAAAAAAAAAGAAAAAAAAATCTGTGATGGAAGCAGCTTTATTTTCAAATGAACCTATTTAAAAGTAATGCTAATAATTTTTCCGTAATTTCATGATGTTTTCTATTGGATGTGTATTTAATTTCATTGATGTGTTGAAATATGTCACAAAAATCTTTTTGTCATGGGAGATTAAATAATGGTTGCAATATTTTTGTTTTGTTTTGTTTTATCTAAATTAATAAATAAATATAATGTTGAATGATTTTGTATACTAGTACAAATGTATACTTAAATTTAATGTATGGTTGAATTTTGTAATTTAAATTTCTTTGTCTACAGTTCGAGGGACACTGATTCCCTAGTGGTTTTCCACGTGGATTGTAGGCAAAGGGATTTTTCCTTTTCAAAGTGTGACTAATGCTGTCTTTAGTACACATAAACAATTTGTTATTGGTTAATATATTTTCAGCAGACATGTGAAGAATCGAGTGGAAATACAATTGTCAATGTTCCTGATTATGAAGTAAAGAGTGTGTTTGATTCAACAACAGAAAAGAAAGAGACAAGCCAGCATAGTTTACACTTGAAGGTTAAGTCCCTTTGCTTACAAGCTTTCCACATGCTGAAGATGTTATTAGAATAATGACAATGTTCATTTTGATATGAGTTCATTGCCTTAACTCAACTTTTAAAAGTCCGTATGTGGTCGAATTCATGAGAATTTATTGAATTATGAACGATTTATAAAGAAATGTTTACATGCATCTTTAAATGTTTAGAAGTGTTTTAAAGTAATTTTAAAAGGAATAATATTTAATAAAAGTGTTGAATTTGTTTTGAGTATTGGGAATACTATTCCTTAAGGGAAAGCCTTGCTAGTGGTGTATTTTGAGATTGGCCTGCAAATATGCTGTATGGACTATAGAGTTTTCTAAGCCCATAACTTAACATGAACTGGATGCAAGATTATATCAATCACTGAGGATATGTGTATAACCTCATTGGTTGATATCGTTGGCGGAAGTACATGTGATACATCCTCATTCTTTCAATATCCAAGTGGTGGTTGGTTTAAGGGCTATGTTTGGTCAGGCAATACATATTGCCTGTTTGGGTTGATGAGGTTCTTGATAAGACCCCCCCCTCTCCCACCCATAAGTACCAAAATGTGGATATGTTTTTATATTTATATTTCAATATTGGTATTACATGTATGCTTTTTAGGTTGATGAGCACGAGACAACATTAGGAAAACATGAGCATTACCATGGGATCATGCTGACAAAACAAATCTTCGCTTTATCGATTTTCAAGGGAAAGGTCAATTAGGGCAAGTGTATTGGCATGTTTGTGTTTGCTTTTTCATTACAATGGTAAAAATAAGATTATATATCTCGGATGACAATAATGTTGATTATAATGCTTTATTGTATGAGCTCAAGAGTAGTTTTATAACTGAAAAACAACCGGCACTATATCCAGTGAGCTCTTCTGCATTGCATTGTGCATGGTAGTCCACATTTTGGTTTCTGAAACGTTAAGATATTATCTTGTATTCGGTTCTTTCCTCTAGAGTTTTCTATGCCCATAACTTAACATGAACTGGATGCAAGATTATATCAATCACTGAGGATATGTGTATAACAACAGAAACCATTTGCACTATTTTACTGAATGAAAAAATAATTATTTGTTCATATGTAATTTTTTTTTTATATACTTTAGTTGCTTTTTACCAAATTAATTAATTATCATGGATATAATTAAGCACATCTACTAAACTCTATTTTAAAATCAGAATATATTTATTATTTCTTTCATTTTACATTAAACAGTGATGTTTGAGCAACTTATATAACACATGAAACTATGCATATGTTGAAAAAAAATCATAATTTTAATCATTGAACTGTTAACATGGCAACCATTTTTTTTTCAAAATGTACAAATAAGTAAAAAAATAAAGGTTTTCAATTTTTCTAGTACTTAACCAAACATAAAGTCATTTGCCATCAAGCCTTATTAATCATGACATATTAAAAAAAGTGATGATATTACAAACATTTTCTGAAAACAATTCAGCATACAGTAAATGATACCTGAAAAAACAATTCAGCATGGTAAGGGTAAATAAAGCCTCTAATATTCACAATTAAGACTCCATTGTAAAAGAAATTAAAACAATTGGCAAATTTTGTATTCACACAAAATGTAAAAATTGTCTGGACTTCTGGTTATCTTTAGGGTATGTTATCATCAAAGGGTCTGTGATTGGTTTGATTTGATTGACACAAACATTCATTTATCATTGATAAGAATTTGATAATTACCAACATGGCACACAAAAACCACAGGTATGATTTGGTGATTTTTTTTTTCAATTGAATGTAATTTCTTTTTAAGGTAGCACTACAGTCAGAATTTTTTGACTCCAACAAACAGTCTTTAAAGATTTATTTCTCTAAAACTACTCAATGGATTTGTAAAATTGTTATCTCATTTTAAAGCTGAAATATAACTCTTTCTTAATATATATATATTTGATGGTTTGATTAAGCTCAATGGATTTCTCAATTATTGCCAAAAGAGTGGTCTTCCAACTTGGATGAAAATGGCACATTCATGTCAAATGGTAGAAAAATTTGTTTTTATCCCTTTAATCAACGGTTACCATATAAAATCTCCAAAATAGTTTCTTAGATTTTTGATATATGCCTCTAGTAAGAAGATTATTGATTTAACTTCTAGGTTCCAAACCTCATTTCACCTTTCATCTTTAAAGACCTATAAATTCATTTAGAAACAAATTATCCAAATAGTTATCAAAGCACCAGGATTATATTTTAGTACGCCAGACGCGCGTTTGGTCTACATAAGACTCATCAGTGACGCTCATATCAAAATAGTTATAAAGCCGAACAATACAAAGTATAAGAGCATAGAGGATCCGAAATTCCAAAAAGTTGTGCCAAATACGGCTAAGGTAATCTATTCCTGGGACAAGAAAATCCTTAGTTTTTCGAAAAATTTAAAGTTTTGTATCAGGAAATTTATAAAAATGATAAAAACTGGGACACGCTATTGTTGAATATACACCCTTTAATCATATAAATCAAGGTCAAGTCAAAGGTATTACCCATAAAGTTTTTATTTTTTTTTTTCCTTTCAATTCTCATGATTTTCACGGTGTTCTGATACCATAACTATATCAATAGAACCACACATTTGTGTCTTTGATTCTCTAATGCTGTAAATTTTGCATTATATGTAAACTGTCCGACACTAACTTGGCATTTGGCGGGAGTTTGACGTCACAGATTTGACCAACATTTGTGATTTAGTAATTAGATATAGACAAAGCTCCGCCTCTTTAGACAGTCTAAGATAAGAGAATAACATGATTGGCCAGCTGCATTCAATCAATGTTTAACATCATTATTCTCTATATATAAAAAATCATTTTCATTTGAATTTTAAGACAGAAAGAAACTATGTCTGAAATTCGATAGAACATTAAAAGTGTGCATCAAAAAACATGTTCATAAAAATATCAAGACCACCCTTTTCTTGAAAATACACTTTCCCACATGATTTGTTAATTTAATGGAACTGAAAATGTACACATAAACTGAAAATTACTTAAAATGCATAAAACTGTATTTAAATGCAGAAAACCAAGGAGAAGAAATTTATACAGGCAGTCAGAGGCTTTCAAAAATACTTTCCCACTCTTTTTCATTTTTGGTAATTTTTTTCCCTTTAGGTTTTTTCTTTTTCTTTGTTCACTTGCATGTTATATGAATATTTTTTGTTGCAAAACAATGAGATAAGACTTAATATTTATCTTGTGGTCAGGGATTAACAGCTTTTTTTTTGCTGGACACTGGTATCAACAGATGATTGATATATTAGCCCTCCCAAATGCCTATACATTAAGATTTATTTCCATGTGCTTTTATTAACATGAGTTCATTATCAATTTACTCCCTGTTGTGATATAATGATGACTCTGGGACTTTTACAAACTGTGCAGAATAATACTTACTTCAAAATTATGTGATAAAAACATATCTTTAAAAAATCATTGTTAGACTGCAGTGCTACCTTAACAACACCGTATGAACAACCATGACATGTTTGTTTGTTGATTATGCAATTATTCATTTGATAAGCCATCTGGAGATGATTGATGCAAATACTTTGAAACCAATTGATAAACATTTAGCTGATGAATTCATTCTTAGTTTATGGTTGTATTCATTTCGCTTAATCGTTTGTTTTTGTTCATACTTCGTGAGTAGTCATTTGTCTATAAGTCTATGTCTATTAGTGTCCTCTTCCTTTGTTTTTTTTTTTACATTTCTCCTCATTGCAAACATCAAAATTTCGAAAAGGGTTATATCGTATTCTAAGTAAAATTTACTATCGAATAGGTGCTCTTTTGACCTCACAGTATTTAAAATTCTTGTATGTAAAAAGTAAAATCACAAAAATACTGAACTCCTAGCAAAATTGTAAACGGAAAGTCAATAATCAAATGGCAAAATCAAAAACATAAACACAACAAACAAACAAATGGATAACAACTGTCATATTCCTGACTTGGTACAGGCAGTTTCTTATAATGAAAATGGTGGATTAAACCTGGTTTTAAGGATAGCTAAACCTCTCACTAAAAGTCGCATCGAATTCCATTATATTGACAAGGATATGTGAACAAAACAAACAGACACAATAGGTAAAAGGTCACAAATAGTGGTACAACACCTACACGAACTCCACTAAAAACGCTATCAAAAACTGGGGGTGAGTATGTGGCATGTGTCACTCGTCGTATTGCTCGTGTTATTACATAGTCGTAAAACAATCTAATTTGGTAGGTCACATTCAAAACCCGGGAACAGGATCGTAGAAACGATGTAAGGAACATATTCGATATCATCTGTGAAACGTACATTCCATAACGACAAACCAACTCGTTAATACTTATTAATGATTACATTCAAAAATTGATCTATTAAATTTATTTTTCCTGTTTTTATCTAAATTCAAAAATTTTAAAGCCTTTATGAAAAATAAGGGGAAACTGTCAATTCATTGGATACTGATATAGGTGGCACGGTAGTATTTGCATTCCAGAATTTAGGTTGCTCTTTTGTGTACCCTTCTTAGGTTAATGTATCTAAACAGTGTGATTGGACAAAAAATACAGTATCAACTGAACATACTTTCCCAAACTGAGGGATGAATCCGGTGTAGAAAAATACGAAATAATTTTACATACAAATGAAAATGAATTTTTGAGAATTTTTTTTTTTTGTATTTACTGCACCATAAAAGACTTAAAAGTACTAGTGGCCTTAGGTTTTTAAAAATAGCAAAAAAAGTAAACGGTCATGATACATATTCAAATTCATTTCTGAATAGTAAAATGAAAGTACTTCAGTTAACTGTGAATGTAAACTTTTTTGCAGTGTTAGAAAGTAGTTAAAATTCTAAAAAGGCTATCATTATCCTTTATGGGCCAGGAAATACTACCGTGCCACCTATATGTCGGACTTATAATATGCTCAACATAAATCGATTGAGTGAAAACAAATCCGGGTTAAAACTAAAACCGAGGAAAAGACATCAACTATAAGACGAAACAATAGAACACTTAAAATGCAACAAACAACAAACGCCGTATCATGCTTTCTCGTTTGTATTTTATATTTATTTTAAGTACTGCATAATGATATATATTGTCAAAATATATCATGCTTAATCAAACCGTAAAGTTCATTGAAAATTAAAAACAGTATAAACATGCTTACAAATGTCACCAAAGAATTATTTGATCTATTTTTTATAACTGTAGATTCTCAAAACTATTGTTGGTCTATGAGTCACATATTGATATATTTATATAGATAAGAATATTAGTCAGAATACTAATTAAATTGGTATTTTTTTCACTTCCTCCGTAAAACTCTGAATGGAATATCAGTCTAGTGAAATGATTTCAGTTTATTTGATGATCCAATAGTCGATGAATTAACGTATGGTAGTACAAACTAATGAAGTAACGACACCGACAATAGATCTCATTAAAAAGTTACATAGACTATCAAAATGTAACAAATTTTGAGTATCCGTCTTTACAGCTCGTCTTTTACCAATTCTGCTGGATCTAAAATAAATACATAATCAAAATTTTAGACTAACATACCAATCCGATCATCGTACTTCTAAAAATAATTTTGGTAAAAATTAGTAACCATAAATATATACGTTTGGTTTCATATATACACCTGGAAAAAAGTATTGCAACACCAAATTAAAATTCAAATTAAAAAAATACTTTTTATTTTTTTATCAAATGATTTTTTGAAATAGAACTAGTTAAACATTATTTAAATATCACCTGAGTTTAATCAATAAATATCGACTCTTTCAGTTCTTATCTGCACATGCAGCTACTGTACTCGTAAACACTAAAACAGATGTTTTAATCCTCATTGTTTTCAACACTTAAAATAACCAAGTTTATAAATTTATGTTATTTACACCTTGTAATTGGTCATCCACAACTCATAACTGCAGCAAGATGGCAGATATCCAGCATGAGGGAAGCAGGTATGCCGCTGTGATAATTGCACGTATTGTTGGTCATCTCCATTCCACTATAAGTCGTTTTGAGAATAAAATCCAGGCAAGAAACGATGTTAAAGACCTTCCGAGGTCAAGAAGATCCCCTATAACATCTGCTAGGGAAAATTAAGCATAATGAAGGTTGGTCAGAAGGAAACCCATTGCAAAAAATACAATCCTAAAAAGTGAATAATGACCATACAGGAGCCTTTAAGCAAGAACTGATCAAGATCGGCTCATCGCTACTGGTTATCGTGCGATAATACCATTTCGGGGACCTTTGCCTACGAACAGACACACAGATGCCCGTATCCAATATTGTGCAGAGCTCGCCAAATTTGGAAATTAACGTTGTGGAGGAAGATCCATTGTTCCAATGGAATTCGGTTTATCTTCCTTGGCCCTTTCGTAGCCCGAATTTGAACCATATCGAGCATATATGGGACACTGATGGCGTAAAGTACACGAAAGGACACCCCAGTTCAAACAGGTCATGAAATAAACAATACCTTGTGTCAAGAATGGTTGCTGCTAGCTTAGCAACAAATGAATCGACTTATGGCAGGAATCAGAAGACATTAAGATGCGGTTATCCGTTTGAATGGAAGCTGCGCACAAAGTACTAATTATTTGGCGTATATCGACCAACCATGATGTGAACAATCATCTAAAGATTAATTTTGAAATGTCTGACATTGTAAAGTTCGACTACAGTAAAACTTGTAAAATGCATTTTTTTTTGTACAAAAAACACTTCATTTTGTTATAAAAATTTTGGTTCGATAAAACCTTTTTTTTCATACATTTTTTGTTCGTTTTAAAGCCAATGTTATCATTAACTACGTTTCGATATTATTTTACAAATATTTTATCATATTCCATCCAAAATAAGAGACTGATTTTTCAATTTTTAAAAAATCAAGGTGTTGCAATACTTTTTTCCATGTGTATATATACATAAGAACAAGTAGCTGATGAAAAAATTAGATACGTACACATGTATTTATTGCTTTTTAAGCTACATAGAAATATTTGGTCGTTGTTGTCGGTTATATTTCTAATATGCCTGGTTTTTTTTTTATATCTCTTTGTTCCTGATTATAGTTCATATAGGTGAACGGTTAACACAAACTTAAAATCTATTTCAACATTTTTCTTGTTTTAGATACCAATAATATAAATGTCGTAATGAAAATACAAAAAAAAATGTACCTTTCTTAATACATTCCAATGCGTTGTCTGTATGAAACATATCAGCACAAATACAGCTATATCCTGCACTGTTTAAAGTGATGGGAACAGGGAGACACAGATGCTTGCAGCCGCCATTGGTATTCCCACATAGGTTTTTACCTAGTTTAAAATAATAAGAATTTGCATTTAGTAAAAGTAAATATTTTAAGACGAACATGTAGTCATATCAACACACATTTGTGAAACGTAAAACGACAACAACAAAAACAAATAGCATTAACAAAAAACCAGACACAAGTTGGTTCCTTTTTCCTTTTTCCTTTTTCGATATTCAAATTTTGAAAAATATTACAAGTCCAAACTGAATTTTTTTTTCCTTCAAAATTTTTTTTCCTCAAAATTTTTTTTTCCTCTAAATTTTTTTTCCTCAAAATTTTTTTTTCCTCAAAATTTTTTTTTCCTCAAAATTTTTTTTCATCAATTTTTTTTTTCATCAATTTTTTTTTCCTCAAAATTTTTTTTCCTCAAATTTTTTTTTTCCTCAAAATATTTTTCCTCAAAAAGTTTTTCTTCAAATTTTTTTTTGTCATTTCCTTATTCGTTTTCTTTTTCCTTTTTCGATTATCATCCTTATTTGATTTCCATTTCCTTATTCGATTTTCATTTCCTTATTCGATTTTCGTTTCCTTATTCGGTTTCTTCTTCCTTTTTCAATATTCATTTCCTTTTTCGGTTTCTATTTCCTTATTCGGTTTCTATTTCCTTATTGGATTTTCATTTCCTTATTGGATGTCCATTTCCTTATTCAATTTTCATTTCCTTATTCGATTTCCATTTCCTTATTCGATTTTCATTTCCTTATTCGGTTTCTTTTTCCTTTTCCAATATTCATTTCCTTTTTCGGTTTCTATTTCCTTATTCGGTTTCTATTTCCTAATTGGATTTTCGTTTCCTTATTTGATTTCCATTTCCTTATTCGATTATCATTTCCTAATTCGGTTTCTTTTTCCTTTTTCAATATTCATTTCCTTTTTCGGTTTCTAGTTCCTTATTCGGTTTCTATTGCCTTATTGGATTTTCATTTCCTTATTCAATTTCCATTTCCTTATTCGGTTTCTTTTTCCTTATTCGGTTTCTTTTTCCTTATTCAGTTTCTTTTTCCTTATTCGGTTTCTTTTTCTTTTTTCAATATTCATTTCCTTTTTCGGTTTCTATTTCCTTATTCGGTTTCTGTTTCCTTTTTCGATTTTCATTTCCTTATTCGGTTTCCATTTCCTTTTTCGATATTCAAATTTTGAAAAATATTACAAGTCCAAACTGAATTTTTTTTTTCCTTCAAAATTTTTTTTCCTCAAAATTTTTTTTTCCTCAAATTTTTTTTTCCTCAAATTTTTTATTTCCTCAAAAAAAATTTTCCTCAAAATTTTTTTTCATCAATTTATTTTTTCATCAATTTTTTTTTCCTCAAAATTTTTTTTCCTCACATTTTTTTTTCCTCAAAATATTTTTCCTCAAAAAGTTTTTCTTCAATTTTTTTTCTCATTTCCTTATTCGTTTTCTTTTTCCTTTTTCGATTATCATCCTTATTTGATTTCCATTTCCTTATTCGATTTTCATTTCCTTATTCGATTTTCTTTTCCTTATTCGGTTTCTTCTTCCTTTTTCAATATTCATTTCCTTTTTCAGTTTCTATTTCCTTATTCGTTTTCTATTTCCTTATTGGATTTTCATTTCCTTATTCGATTTCCATTTCCTTATTCAATTTTCATTTCCTTATTCGGTTTCTTTTTCCTTTATCAATATTCATTTCCTTATTTGGTTGTTATTTCCTTATTCAGTTTCTATTTCCTTATTGGATTTTCATTTCCTTATTCGATTTCCATTTCCTTATTCGATTTTCATTTCCTTATTCGGTTTCTTTTTCCTTTTTCAATATTCATTTCCTTTTTCGCTTTCTATTTCTTTATTCGGTTTCTATTTCCTAATTGGATTTTCGTTTCCTTATTTGATTTCCATTTCCTTATTCGATTATCTTACCTAATTCGGTTTCTTTTTCCTTTTTCAATATTCATTTCCTTTTTCGGTTTCTAGTTCCTTATACGGTTTTTATTTCCTTATTGGATTTTCATTTCCTTATTCAATTTCCATTTCCTTATTCGGTTTCTTTTTCCTTATTCGGTTTCTTTTTCCTTATTCGGTTTCTTTTTCCTTTTTCAATATTCATTTCCTTTTTCGGTTTCTAGTTCCTTATTCGGTTTCTATTTCCTTATTGAATTTTCATTTCCTTATTCAATTTCCATTTCCTTATTCGGTTTCTTTTTCCTTATTCGGTTTCTTTTTCCTTATTCGGTTTCCATTTCCTTTTTCGATATTCAAATTTTGAAAAATATTACAAGTAAGTCCAAACTGAATTTTTTTTCCTTCAAAATTTTTTTTCCTCAAAATTTTTTTTTCCTCTAAATTTTTTTTCCTCAAAATTTTTTTTCCTCAAAATTTTTTTTCCTTAACTTTTTTTTTTCATCAATTTTTTTTTCCTCAATTTTTTTTCCTCAAATTTTCTTTTCCCTCAAAATATTTTTCCTCAAAAAGTTTTTCTTCAAATTTTTTTTGTCATTTCCTTATTCGTTTTCTTCTTCCTTTTTCGATTATCATCCTTATTTGATTTCCATTTCCTTATTCGATTTTCATTTCCTTATTCGATTTTCTTTTCCTTCTTCGGTTTCTTCTTCCTTTTTCAATATTCATTTCCTTTTTCGGTTTCTATTTCCTTATTCGGTTTCTATTTCCTTATTGGATTTTCATTTCCTTATTGGATTTCCATTTCCTTATTCAATTTCCATTTCCTTATTCGGTTTCTTTTTCCTTATTCGGTTTCTTTTTCCTTATTCGGTTTCCATGTCCTTTTTCGATATTCAAATTTTGAAAAATATTACAAGTCCAAACTGAATTTTTGTTTCCTTCAAATTTTTTTTTCCTCAAAATTTTTTTTCCTCAAATTTTTTGTTTCCTTAAAAAAAAAATTTCCTCAAAATTTTTTTTCATCAATTTTTTTATAGTCTAACTAATCGCCGTATTTGTATATCAAAATAAGACAACGCGTGACCGAACGACGCATTAATTAAACGAGTGCGCAGCACGAGTTTAATCCATAGCGTCGTTCGGTCACAAGTTGTCTTATTTTTGATATTCAAATACGTTGATTAGTTATACTTTTTATTACATTGGCTAATGGCTTTTTTTTTAGAAATTAATGTTAGAAATGTAAGGAACTATATGTTTTTCTTACGCATTCACAATTTGTTTTGATCCGACGTTATCGACGTCTTGACAACGCCTATTATCGGTCGTCCCACTGTCTATATCACTCTATTCAGCTCTTAATATTATACAAATATAGCCTTTGTATGAGGTCGATACAAGGATATATTGACCTGAAAGAAGTATATTGACTGAGAACGAAGTCCGAGGTCGATATACTTCTTTGGGTCGATATATCCTGTATATGTTATATTATTAATTTCCGACCATATTTGTATCAAAATCGTCATTTGATTTTGTTGGAATTTTATAGATATCATATTGTCTCCTTAACAATACAAAATATTAGTTGTTATTTTAATTGCTTTTTTTTGTTTGTTTGTCATCTTAAGTATTTGAAGATTTTTTCCGTCAAATAATCGATCACAGATATCATCTGTTTCAAAACGTTAAGATCGTTTAACAATATCCTGAAATTCAATACATGACGTCACAAAGTTTATCGGTTTTTATATTTTCTAAAAATAACCGTGCAATATGCTTTTTGCCGTACAATATGCTTTTTGCTATCCGCCGTTTTCTCTCTACCTTCGAAAATATAGTTTAACATGTGACTATCCCTAAACGAATCAAATTTGTTAAAATATACAAATTAATAATATTATTCCGTATCATGTCTTTGTGACGTCAAATACGTTGACCCGGCCTTATGCTAACTTTGACCCTGACATATCAGCGACGTCATAATGTTTGAACCGACGTTAATAACTTTGACCCGAACTTATCAAGTCATCTTTTGTGTGCTGGTGAAACAAAGAAAACACTTCCGAAACACGCAAATATAGCCCGTCCGATAAATCGATTATCAGATTATCTGCATATTGATATTGTAAAATATCAGCTGCTTGACATTATATGAAGGCTTGTTGATCTCGTTCGCTACGCTCACTCGACAAAGAGCTTCATATTATGTCTCGCAAATGATATTTTACGATATCAACATGCAGATAACCTGATAATCGGTACTTATTGTATGACGTCAGAGAGTGAAATAACCACGTTTATTTCACATGTGAAAT
Source organism: Mytilus edulis (assembly GCA_019925275.1). Lineage (NCBI taxonomy): Eukaryota > Metazoa > Mollusca > Bivalvia > Mytilida > Mytilidae > Mytilus > Mytilus edulis. The sequence continues at coordinate 66,901,880 of CM034357.1, read as the reverse complement.
TATCGGTTTTTATTTAACTGGGAAATCAATGTAATTCATTGCAACCAATGTAATAACATTCCTTATTCGGTTTCTTTTTCCTTATTCGATTTTCATTTCCTTATTCGGTAACTTTTTACTTATTCGGTTTCTATATACTTATTTGGTGTCTATTTCCTTATTCAATTTTCATTTCCTTATTCGGTTTCTATTTCCTAATTCAATTTTCATTTCCTTATTCGGTAACTTTTCCTTATTCGATTTTCATTCCTTGTTCGATTTCTTTTTCCTTATTGGGTTATTATTTCATTGTTATAATATTAGATTTCCATTTCCTTATTGGGTTTCTATTTCTTTATTCAGTTTCTATTTTCTTTAACATATACTATTACCCCTCCCCCACTTTTCATTGGACCCCTATCTTTCCTGAATGGTTTCTGATAATTTAAAAGTTCAACTGAGTCTGACGAGTTATTACCGTTCAACCAAGTTTCAGAAAATGACAGTATATCCAAATTTTCGTACTCAGCAAGAATCAGATCAAGTTTTGGAAGTAAGCTTTGCACATTTAAATGTAAAAAGGAAATCGAAGTTGAAAACATTTCACGTATACTGTTACTCTCTGATACACTTTCGAAGCTAACATTATGATCGTCATTATCATCAGATAGCGGATGAGGGCCAGGATTAGTTTCTATTCCACCCATAATTAGAAGTAATTGAAGAACAAATAACACAAATATAATTTGAACAACGTTATCCGAAGACTTAAATCTATCCCCTAAACAATGCGATTGATTAACACTTTCGACATAACCGATTTGTGAACAATTTTTTATACATTTGTTTCAAACCAAATCATAGTGATAATTCTAAATATGTTAACCTTTTCTTTTGAAAAATACAACAAGTAGAAAAGATATACCTCATACATATTACATAATAGATAACTTGTTTTACCACATGTGTTATGTACAAAAAGACCAACTCTCATTCTATATTGATCGATTCCAATACCCATTATGTAACACCAGACTGATCAACTAAGTAGTGAGAGTGGTCATACAAAAATACAAGAAGATAACAAATTGAATATAAATCTACACTGTTTATAAATAAACATTCAACAGAATACAAGACATACATTACAGTTTGCATTTCATCGGTACGGAGCCCCGCTCGGGATATGCAAAGAAAAAAAAATATATTGTGCGCACAAAATAATATATTGTGCGCACACCGGTGTACAAAAAGAAAAAAAAAATAGGAATTTAACTTATATACAAAAAATATGTTCCTGAACAGATAAGGGACATACAACTGAAGCATGGAGGATTTTAAACAAACTGTTATTTTTACTATCATGACTGACAATTATTTTAAGATATAGGTCATTTGTTTGTGCACTATTGTGAACAGTTCTTTTTTTTACACAACCGTTAGGTCGTGATAATACGCGTACGCATGAGTAAATATTTATACGATGTTAACTGTAAAGTTATAATTATTGCTCACTTAGATGTTTTGTTAGATGAAACAGCATTCTTATACATTTTGCTGAGAATATAGATGGTAGTGAATTCATATTTGATATTATAAAATGAGTAGCAGAATTAACATAAAAGCTCGAACTTCGATTTACCGATAACTTTATATTTTTGTTTTTTTTTATTATAATAATATAATTATTTATACATTTCTATTTGTAAATTTGAAGTTTTGATATAAATACACAAGGCAAATTTATAAAAGGAAGCAAAACAAAATTACTTTACTCTTTTTGATAGTAGGGTTTCACTTTAGTTTAACGATATACATTTTACGCAAATAACATTACGATACAATCTGTAAGGCATTAGTGCATACTTTAACTTTGCCATTAACATACAAAAGCTACTACCGTCTTAATTATCTGGCAATTTTTTGGGGTAGGCTTTCAAAACCATGATAGAATAAGAGCTATTTTAACATATAAAATCGGCCTTATTGAAAATGTATATTATGATAAACATAAATACAAAACCTTTTTTAATACAAATGTGTAACAAGGACTGTGAAGGTCTTTTAAATTCACAATTCTAATACAACAATTGGATGTTTTAATAGCCAGTCAAGGTCGTTAAAAACTTCTAGTTGTTGTATAACAACTGTGAAACAAGGACTGTGAAGGTCTATTAAATTAACCAATTGTGAGTTTCATCTTAAACATAGTACAACATATGCGTACTGCATACGCGAAAGCTGAAACTATGCATTTTATTAGAAACAAATACATATTTAAGATAGATTAAGTCCGATGCCTCGTGTTAAGAGAAAGTCATGCTCTTTGTACGTTAAGAACCCTTACAACAACTCTTTGAGGGGTTCGTAGGTTACCTGATGCAAGGCAAAATTCATGTCCCTATCCAATATACCCTCATCTTCCTGTGGCAGTCAAAATTTCCCTGATCATCATCCCGGATGGCCTCAATTATTACGAGACCTACCTATTGTATTTATTGTTAAATTGTTCTCGTCCTGAATATTCATGAAATATTTGCCACTGAACGTTGAGAAACCAACAATCAATCAATCAATATATTTTCAGCATTTTCAAAATAAATCGTAATACACACGTATGCGATATTTTACCAATAAAAGTGGAAGGAAAGCTTCAATTAAAAGATCGTTTATAAGATATTTAAAGAATACAATGTCAGTACAATTTAATTAATAATTATTCTAGTCTTTTTAATTCTATGATGATTAATTATTTAGTCTAGGATGCATGATTTCGTTTATTATTTGTTTTTGGCTTTGAACTAGCTGTTAATAACTGGAAAAACTCTCAGATATGTACCAGGCCACGTACACTCTGTGTTTTAGCAAGGTGTATTTCTATTTGTATCTCATGATCTGAGTTAAGTCAGGCTTAAGTCTTTTTCAACTGATTTTTATAGTTCGCTCTTATGTTGTACTGTTACACCACTGTCAAAGTTACATGTTTAACGCCGCCACATTATGTATGTATATGTGCCTATCCCAAGTCAGGAAACTGTAAATTAATTCAGTGGTTCTCGTTTGTTGCTGTGTTACATATTTGTTTTTCGTTCATATTTTGTACATAAATTAGGCCGTCAGTTTTCTTGTTTGAAATTTGTTAGCACTTGACATTCGGAGACTTTTAAAGCGGACTATGCGGGATGGGCTTTGTTCAATGTTGAAGGCCGTACGGTGATCTATTATAGTTGCTTATTTCTGTGTCATTTGGTCTCATGTGGAGAACACATGCACTTGCCTCAGACAAGTGCCTGTGGTGGAGAGTTGTCTCATTGGCAATTATGTCATATCTTCCTTTTTATATTGGTGTTTTTCATCGACGACAGAATAGGCAAATATGTCTTATTTATCAATAAATTGTCAGTTACTTTTATTTGGAATGCATTTCAAGAAAAAAGTCTCAAGTTGTTGATAAAATAAAAACATGAGAAGAGTGTCCTTTTCTCACTGAGTCAATGCAAAATCTCAGGTTTCCAATCATCAAAACAAAATCTTTTGATGAAACGACTGAAATTTATTGTTTAATATTTAATGTCTAATTTCAAAATCATGCAAGAAATAATTATACAATGAAATTAACACAAATTTGACACGTTAACGAATATAGATAAGATAACTACCAAGACAAAATTTAGCATGAATATATTAAAATAATGATGTCCGAAGCGAGAAGTTGTCTTTTTGTTTTGTTTTTAGAGTTTTTAACGTTCAAAGTAGATCCCAACACACCCGAATATAAAGGTGCACTCGACTATTTAAAAATAAATTCTATAATTTAATAGAAAATAATTTGAAGTGGACAGACATTCATATCATTGATATATTTATCAAATAGTACTTTTTCGTCTTTACCTATACTAATGTATGGGACGAGGTTTTTGTCGATGCATACCTAAATGTGCATTTGAGGATGCAGGGGTAGAGGGCGTACTCCCCCCTTTTCGTTGCTAAATAGTTTTGAAAACCTCATGTTTTCCACATTATCTATACAAATTTTTAGGTTATAATCGTCCAAATTATTTTTCGCATCGCTCTGCTCGTCAGTATAAATTCAATTATCGGGAGTTACATACTCTTTCAAATATCTTGGATCCGGCAATAACCACAAATTGTATTGCACGAAACAAAAATGAATGATTGTCGTTTGACTTTGATAAATACTTATTAAAACAACAATGTCTGAAGATTAGACATCTCGCATTAGATTTTAAAGTTTAAGACTACATACTGAATTGGATTTCCTCCTTGATTTAGTAGCTCACTTAATACAGAAATGTGATACCGACGTGTAATCTAATGGACACATATTCTTGTTTCTAATGTTTCTTTAAATACAAATATATATATATATTTATTAATATTCAAAAAATAAATCATAATGTATCTTTTGCCGATAAAGTATCATTACATATTATAGAAACAGCATATAATCTGCTATACAGTTGTGACCACTTATGATCCTACAGACACTCTGTAATTTTGACTTGACAAAAGGTCTTGCTTTTCTAGACTGTCTATGGATTGTATATACTTAATTTGTGATATGTACCAAAAAAGGTGTAGTATGATAGCCAATGAGACAACTCTTCACATGATACCAAATGATACAGAAATGTTAACAACTATATGCCACTGTACGGCTTTCAACAATGAGCAAAGCCGATACCGCATAGTCAGCTATAAGTAGCCACAAAATGACAAACCTGTTGGTGACCGTCTGCTGTTGTCTTCTCTTTGGTCGGGTTGTTGTCTCTTTGACACATTGCCCATTTCCATTCTCAATTCTAAATGTAAAACAACTAAAACGAGAAAACTAAAGGCCAAATTAATGTTAAAAAAAATAACGAAAACACAACAAAAAATGATAAGCACTGAATTACAGGCTCCTGACTTGGGACAGGCACATCCATACTAGGACAGTGGTGTAACAGTACTACATAACATAATATTATAAACTAGATAATTATTCCCTACTTATTAGCTGTAGCTGTTTTTAAGATAATTTTCAGCAGCTGTGGATACTATATCAGATCGGTACATGGAGTTTATTTTGAAATACTAGAAATCGTCGTTTCATTCTCACGAGTCCTTTCTTACTGTTTTAATAGTGACATGATCATTCGATACAACATACTTTTATGATCTCTATTGGCTTTAACTCGGACATTTATAAAAATTATGTAGCATAGAGATGCATGTGTAAAATAAGTTCCAGACATTAATCGGCTAAAATATCTGATAAGAATTAAGCCTCAAGTTATAATACTTACGACGAAGAAGCCTCAAGCTATATTTAATACATGTACTTACGACGGAGATTAAGCCATACGGTATAGTACTATTAAATGATGATGATGATATTGGTGTATGTCCAGCGACAAATATTACATATGTATTAAGAACTCATGAAATAATAATGATATATGCATACACCTTTCTGTACATGCCCAACACAAAAAATCGCATTTTCATATGCTAGGTAACAAGAGAGCGTAACCGCTATATAAATACACACTTGTCTTTCTACGAGTAAACCAATACAGTTACTGATATTACTCCAGGGGTCCAACAAAATAATTGAACCCGTATTCGAGGCTAGCCTGATACCAGTCAATCCAATATACTAGTTTATCATATACTTAGACTAAATAACATATGATTTTTACCGTATGATAATAGCATTAAATTAAAGTATTTTCCATATTTTTCGAATTGGTGCTTAGCGGGCTGATATGAAAAGTTTATCACATGCTTCGATTGTTATCACATGCCTTTCCGTAACGTTATCACATGGCATTCCGGTGATACTCGGCAAATTCCGGAAATTACACCTCAATGCTACGTTTTCAGTGAAAAACATTACAAAGTAGTGTACAAAACAATTATTTGAATACTGGAAAGTGTATTGTATAAAATAATTAAATTAAATTAAGAAAAAAAAATTATTAAATAAATGCATGTTTTAAGTTTGTCTGAAACATAATTTAGAAAGTTACTTTTAAAAAGTAAAAATGTTCATTATGCATATTGTTGAATTTTTTTTTTTTTTTTGTCGATTCGTCCATATTAAAATGTGTTTTTTTTCTCTGTTGAGGCATATGATAGAAAGATTTCATATTGAATGCATCAAATTTGGGGTCCGACGTCCGTGAACTTTTTATTCTTTTCAACTTCTTTTCGGGAACCACGTAAAAGGATCAATATATGAATCTATTATTTTTCTCTACTGTTGAAGCATATGATAAAAAGATCATAACATGTCATTTTTCATATCGCATGTATTATCAGCCCTCGGTCAATATCAGCCCTCGAGCCATGCGGCTCTTGGGCTGATATTGAACCTAGGGCTGATAATACATGCGATATGAAAAATGCCATGTAATAATCTGATAATATAATTATGAATATAAAATGATTTTTTCAGTCGTGTAACACCTTCACTGGTGATCCTGTCCATGGATCTGTCGCCGAGTTTATATATATATATACCTCCAGAGCGAGACAGAAACTCAAAATTTTCGCTAACTTTATCAATACATGTGATCTTTGTACAATCCACTTCTAATTGGATATAAGTAACATAAAATTTCTGTAAAGACTGAAGTGACATTATAGTTGTCTCAAAAATGTAACAAGTATATAAATTGGCATTCTCATCCACTTTTAATTAGAGATACTAGGGGACAGGATATTTTAAACTATGTACTATAGATTGATAGTTAACTATCCACAGCGGTCCATGTTTATACACAGATTATTAGTCAGCAGTTGCTAATTAAGTACACCTTCCAAATTACAAAGAATTGGTGTACACATTTATTTACAGCCATTATTATCAACTACAATATTCTAATGTTTGTTGACTTTCATTTGAAAGAAAAGTGTATGTCAACTATTAAAATGTAAAGAAGTACAAGACCTGTATTATATATTTTTTTTTAAATACACATCCCGTTGTCGTACGTTTTCCCTGTTGAAAAAAAAAATCGGAGATTGTAAATAAAGGAGATTAACTGCAGAAGAAGAGAACGTTTGAAATGATGCTTAATAAAGTATGATGCAATCCCAGTTATCAACTTTAACAGACACATTCTGATTAACACTTTGAGTTAATTTTTTCTGAATTCGCTTAAAAAAATTATCTAATAGTAAATATCCACGGAAATTAAATATTATAAAACATTATCACGATTATTAAAAGAAGGCACACCATTCTGATAACGACAAACAAAAACAATAAAAATATCAAATAATAAGAGGTTCATTTCATTTTGCAAAGTATTATATATCGGAAAACAAATTCATTGTCAAAACCATGAAAGACAATTTAAATGAATCGTATGATAGTTAAAGATACGTATATATACGTGGGCTTATGGCAGTTAGGTTTAGGCGGGAGTCACAATAATCACGTGATATATAGAAATCATGATTTCTTTCGTTTTTCATCATCTTGGAAATACTGGATATTAATAAAATTTATTATGAATGGGTTTAATAGTTTAGGGATTCTTATTTAAAACTTGAGTGAAGCATTTGACAAAATGTATAGGTTAGCAATAACCGGTCCCGTTACGTGCGTACGTCGAGTTAGGTACGTATGTCATTTTATTGGAAATCTCTAGTAGAAGAGTACCGACGGACTTAAATATCGAAATACGCATGAACTTTGAGAAATGGCTTATTTTGAATAATTGAACGGACTGCCTTAACCCATCTGCTCATATTATACACCAAATTAAAGCCTATTAGCAGCCGATCAAAATAGCAACCACTTCAAAATCGAAATCGAAACCGAATAAGGAAATGAAAATCGAAAAAGGAAAAAGAAAACGAATAAGGAAACGAAAAAAAGTCTTGTGAAAAAAATTTTGAGGAAAAAAAAATTTTAAAGAAAAAAATATTCAGTTTGGAATTGTAATATTTTTTTTATAAAATTTGAATATCGAAAAAGGAAATGGAAACTGAATAAGGAAATAGAAACCGAATAAGGAAATGAATATCGAATAAGGAAAAAAAACGAATAAGGAATGATAATCGAAAATGGAAAAAGAAAACGAATAAGGAAACGAAAAAAAATTTTGAAGAAAAACTTTTCGAGGAAAAATATTTTGAGGGAAAAAAAAATTTGAGGAAAAAAAATTGATGAAAAAAAATTTTGAGGAAAAAAAAATTTGAGGAAAAAAAAATTTTGAGGAAAAAAAAAATTTGAGGAAAAAAAATTTTGAGGAAAAAAAAAAAATTTGAGGAAAAAAAATTTTGAAGGAAAAAAAAATTCAGTTTGGACTTGTAATATTTTTCAAAATTTGAATATCGAAAAAGGAAATGGAAACCGAATAAGGAAATGAAAATCGAAAAAGGAAATAGAAACCGAATAAGGAAATAGAAACCGAAAAAGGAAATGAATATTGAAAAAGGAAAAAGAAATCGAATAAGGAAAAAGAAACCAAATAAGGAAATGGAAATTGAATAAGGAAATGAAAATCCAATAAGGAAATAGAAACCGAATAAGGATCTAGAAACCGAAAAAGGAAATGAATATTGAAAAAGGAAAAAGAAACCGAATTAGGAAATGAAAATCGAATAAGGAAATGGAAATCGAATAAGGAAACGAAAATCCAATTAGGAAATAGAAACTGAATAAGGAAATAGAAATCGAAAAAGGAAATGAATATTGAAAAAGGAAAAAGAAACCGAATAAGGAAATGAAAATCGAATAAGGAAATGGAAATCGAATAAGGAAATGAAAATCCAATAAGGAAATAGAAACTGAATAAGGAAATAGAAACCGAATAAGGAAATGAATATTGAAAAAATAAAAAAGAAACCGAATAAGGAAATGAAAATTGAATAAGGAAATGAAAATCGAATAAGGAAATGAAAATCCAATAAGGAAATAGAAACCGAATAAGGAAATAGACACCGAAAAAGGAAATGAATGTTGAAAAAGGAAGAAGAAACCGAATAAGGAAAAGAAAATCGAATAAGGAAATGAAAATCGAATAAGGAAATGGAAATCGAATAAGGATGATAATCGAAAAAGGAAAAAGAAAACGAATAAGGAAATGAAAAAAAAATTTGAAGAAAAACTTTTTGAGGAAAAATATTTTGAGGAAAAAAAAATTTGAGGAAAAAAAATTTAGAGCAAAAAAAAATTGAGGAAAAAAAAATTTTGAGGAAAAAAAATTTTGAGGAAAAAAAAATTGAGAAAAAAAAATTTTGAGGAAAAAAAAATTTGAGGAAAAAAAAATTTTGAGGAAAAAAAAAAATTTGAGGAAAAAAAATTTTGAGGAAAAAAAAATTTGAAGGAAAAAAAAAATTCAGTTTGGACTTGAAATATTTTTCAAAATTTGAATATCGAAAAAGGAAATGGAAACCGAATAAGGAAATGAAAATCGAAAAAGGAAATAGAAACCGAATAAGGAAATAGAAACCGAAAAAGGAAATGAATATTGAAAAAGGAAAAAGAAACCGAATAAGGAAAAAGAAACCGAATAAGGAAATGGAAATTGAATAAGGAAATGAAAATCCAATAAGGAAATAGAAACCGAATAAGGAACTAGAAACCGAAAAAGGAAATGAATATTGAAAAAGGAAAAAGAAACCGAATTAGGAAATGAAAATCGAATAAGGAAATGGAAATTGAATAAGGAAGCGAAAATCCAATTAGGAAATAGAAACCGAATAAGGAAATAGAAACCGAAAAAGGAAATGAATATTGAAAAAGGAAAAAGAAACCGAATAATGAAATGAAAATTGAATAAGGAAATGGAAATCGTAAAAGGAAATGAAAATCCAATAAGGAAATAGAAACTGAATAAGGAAATAGAAACCAAATAAGGAAATGAATATTGAAAAAGGAAAAAGAAACCGAATAAGGAAATGAAAATCGAATAAGGAAATGGAAATCGAATAAGGATGATAATCGAAAAAGGAAAAAAACGAATAAGGAAACGAAAAAAAAATTTGAAGAAAAACTTTTTGAGGAAACAAAATTTTGAGGAAAAAAAAATTTGAGGAAAACAAAAATTTGAGGAAAAAAAATTTTGAGGGAAAAAAAAAATTTTTAGGAAAAAAAATTTTGAAGGAAAAAAAATTTTGAAAGAAAAAAAAAATTCAGTTTGGACTTGTAATATTTTTCAAAATTTGAATATCGAAAAAGGAAAAAGGAAAAAGGAACCAACTTGTGTCTGGTTAACAAAAATACCGAGCTGCAAGGTAAATTAAAAATTGTAGAAAGACGACAAAATCTGCAAAACTTTCAAAACACAGTTGTATATGCATTATTCTTTATTCATTGCTTTTTATTGAACGAACTACAAGATTCTCAGTATAAAATTGTATCAATGTCAAAAACGGCCGAACAGGCCTTTTTTTAAATATGTTTACAATGCACTTACTGTTGAAAACTATCAAAATCAGATAGAGAGAGAATGATGTTTTTGTATTGTTATTATTAACAACGCATTTGAGTACCTTTCTTCTGTGCTTCTTTTGATATAATCTTCAGATTTCTCGGTGCTTTTAGCCCAGTTATAAGTGGCTTCATATCATTGCCTTTGTATTTATGAACAGTGTAAACACTCTTATCATTCCAGTTGCTCCAGTATAATTGATCATCATATAATTCTATACCGAATGGCTGTGGAAATGTCTTTTGAGCGAACTGGACTATCGTAAAAACATCAGTACCATCAAATGTCGAAGATTTTAAGAGTTGAAGATAACCGTCAGTCCAATATATACGTCTTCCAATGTCATCTAGTAAAAGTCAAATTAAATCGCGCATGAACAGTTGACACGTAGAAAAACGACTTCAAAACAACATTCTCAATACAGTAATTTGCCTAACACATAATATAAATAAATCATATCTGATAGGGTGATAGAGTATATTATTACCCAAAGAAAGCATTGTAAAGTCCAGCGTATCCAAGGTTAACAATGTCTTTTCGAGAGGTAACAATCTGCTCTTTCACTATTTCAGATGTGTGCTATTGGATTTAATATACTAACATTCTGTTATCACTGTCTTTTCAAATCGAAAATTGAAAGCAACTAACTTTGAAGACATGTTACTTACTAGACAACGTTAAAGTTACAAATGTTTCAGAAAAACAACAAAAAGGAACCAATATGCATTCATATCATTTTTGACAGTCTACGAATGAAATCTTTGCTAGCCCATGGTTACGATTCAGGTCCCTTTTCTTCCCCCTTGGCAGATCAAGCCAACATTTGTTATTGCAAAGTTGCACCATCTACCAGTTTACAAAAGTCACGCCCATTCTGACCACATCATTATTGACCAATGCAATCTTCAGTAGGGAGATGTAAAAATAGTTGTGTCTAGTGTTTACAAATTTCCTGAAGCAAGAAAAAAATTCAAATATGGCCATTCCTACATTTGCGAGAAAAAATACCAAGAAACTACAAATATAGTTGATTAAACACTTTAAGATAGTCACTAAATATCTTACCAATAACGATACCATTCGGCCACCTTATTTCCTTGGTTATTAATGTGTATCGTTTGGTGCCATCCATAGCGCACCGTTCAATTTTTGGGTTAATACCCCAGTCAGTAAAGAACATCAGGCTGTAATGACATATCATTGTAAATAACAGATAACAGTAAGCAATAAGGGTTAACTGTAAGAAAACAATACTAGTATTCTATTCATGATAAAAGATATTCCTCTTTCAATTAAAGCATAAGCTAAGATAAATTTAGTCTTGTAATTTAATTCGTCCGGTAATAGCAAAACTAAAGAAGATGTGAGAAAAACTTCATAGCAACCCTAAATATGAAACTAACACATCTTAACACATCAATGATTTTCATAGGACACATACTCTATATCATATTATATGAGTGACTAATGAAGCCTTGTTTTAAAAAGCAAAGCATTTCATTACGAAAAGTTTAAGAAGGGACAATCAAGGCACATTACTACTGTTGTTCGTTTGTAAATGCTGTTATTTAATTGTCCGCTAATACATGTGATTACTATTTCTTATGCAGAGATTAGTTTACAACATACCCTTCTTGCGGGAGTAAAGCTATAGCCCTTGGTTCATCTAATCTTGTATTAATCAAGGTTTTCCGAAACGTTCCATCTAAATTTGACACTTGTATATGATTCAGGCCAGCGTCTGTCCAGTAAATGTGGTCATAGATCCAATCTACCGCCATACCATCAGGTGTATTTATATCCTCTGATATTATAGCTTTTCGTATTCCTAGCCCTGATAGCAATCCTCCAGACAAATAAGAACTGAAATAAATATAGGTGACAACACAAAAATTCAATAAATATCGATCAGTGATATTGAGAACATTTGCAAACGAACAGATTTTATAAGAATTTGCAGCGTACTTTAGAAAACCGTGACAAGAGAGTTTCCTGATGTTGAAGTAAAATCGAATATTTATTGTTGAAGTCCGTGTTCTTCACATATATATAAGACGGTGTGTGTTTTGCCCATTATTGAATAAAATTGAGAAAGGAAATGGGGAAAAAAGGAAGTCCGTATGCACACCTAATTGGTATTTCAAATCACATCTCCTTATTTTTTTTTTTATATTATACCTGTATTAGGGTCGTTTAGGTAAGATTGGCCCACTTTCAATTATACAATAGTTGTGTATGAAGAGAATTCTTACAATATAAAGAAAAAACAAAACAAAAAGAATTTATAAAAAAAATAAGATCTATGAAATTAATACGCTTCTGTGCATGGATACAGGATATAAAGTATGCCTTACACGTAAATGCCTTTCAATGTAACATCTGTCCAGAATATCAGATCTTTCTCCAAGTGAAAGTCTATTGCTACAGTGTTCAGTAAGCCTGTCACATCAAGAGCGTCTGATTGAAGAGATTCTAAATCTATCCTAGAAATGCTCTGATGTTCAGCTATAATTAACTGTGCATTTCCTCCTAAAATAAATTTATTATAATACATATTTATATTTATCATTATAACCTGTTAATTTACTGACGCAAATAAGAAAATTTAATAAAAAAAATATAGCTGAAATTGATAGTTTACACAAAGAGATATTTCAGTCCTTATAGAAAACAAAATCCAGAAGAACAAGTCCATAGTACATGTCCCAAGCAATTGTTTGTTGTATCTGAAAATCACTCCTGAATCAGATAAACTTGGTTTCATCTACTAGTACTTTTTTTATTTCCATGTAACACTAAATAAACTCATCATAGATACCAGGACTAAATTTTATATATACGCCAGACGCGCGTTTCGTCTACAAAAGACTCATCAGTGACGCTCGAATCCAAAAAATTTAAAAAAAAAAAAGAAAAGCCAAATAAAGTACGAAGTTGAAGAACATTGAGACCCAAAATTCCTAAAAGTGTTGCCAAATACAGCTAAGGTTATCTATGCCAAGTACACTATTTAACAAGTCTGTCTTTTTCCACCTCATCACCACTAATTGGTTAATAAGACAAAAAAATCAAATTTAATATATATTAAAAAATGATTATTGTTGTAAGAAAATCAGGATGGGTTCAAACAGATAATGTTCGAAAGCAGAGACAAAACGTTGCACCTTACAATCACTATGACTCTATCAGATGACATTAAGAAAACTGAAAGCAAGACTAAAACTAGTGTATAGGTACTTTAATTCAGTCATGGACCCGCGATGTAACGGTTGTGTTCTAGTAGACCTATGACGATTAGAATATGAAAGGTGATCATAATTTTGATAAAAACATCATACAGTTTTCTTACAACTGTAATCAAACACCTACCATGTTTTGTACAAGTTTGATTATCAGACTCGATATCATAACCATCCGGACAAGAACACGTGTACTTAGCGTTTCTTTCTGACCATGGTGATGTTGGAAAACACAGATGTGAACATCCTCCGTTAAAATATCCACAAACATTTCCTCCTGTAGTATAAAAAAGGCATACCAATGGCATTATATGTTCATAAAACAGAATGGCCAATGCAAAAACAAATATTGTTAGGTAGGTACACGTAATTATATGTAAATGAAACACTCTGAAGCCATAGATATTTAGTCCTGAATGTTCTTTGAATTTTTTTGTAGATTTTTATCTGTTTTTGAGTCGACTATTGATTTGTAGGCGTTGAAACTGTTGGTATCTTCTTACCTTTCCCATGTGTTTTTTTGTACTTCTAGTATCTTTAAATTTATGGACTCGGCTTGTGCTTGTAACATTAAAAACAACACGTGGTGGATTTACCTTCATCAGGAGCGCACAAAGACGACTATTTGAACGCCAAGGATGAATAAACCCGTAAACTGTTGAAGAGCTATATAATAAGAAATGACCTAAACCAATATCCAAAATCCTTCTAAAACCATTTTGCCTGAGGATGTTGCAACCTTAGTTTCTTTATACTTCAAAATTTATAAATGGGCAAACTTAGAAAGGTTTGTTATTAACAATGTCAGTACCAAAGTTGTTTTCAAAACGAAATAATTAATAGTTTAATGAACAGACCTAGCAATTACTTTTAATAAAATACTCCATGACCGCCAATCGTAGAGAAGTTATACTAAAACACATACCCAAATCTGGCTGAACATTGCTGTCATACAATTTAATATCCATTGGTGACGTCAAGTCTCTTTGTACTGTTTCGACGTAAGATCCGTCGTATTTATTAGTTCTCAACAGCGATTTATACTCCCAATTAGTCCAGTAAACATATTGGTCATGAACAGCGATACCAAATGGATGAGGTAGGTATTTGACATCTTTAATTATTGTCTTCACATCTTTTCCGTCCAATGTTGACGATTTAATTTGAAATAAAGCTCCATCTGTCCAGTAAAGTCTTTCATCTTTGTGATCTACAGTTTAAGAATTTGATGATTCTAACATTAAAAAAATATATTCAAATAATAATTATGGTCTTTGAAAAATACCATTTAGCTTTAATAAGAACATCCAGAATATTTGTTTCTAACCAAGCGCTTTGTTAACATTACTCAGTTATGATTATTGATTGATTGATTGATTGATTGATTGATTGATTGATGTTAGAAACCCACTTTCAACACTATTGTGCTATTTCAGGGTGGTCAGTTTATATTGGTGGAGGAAGAGTGTGTGCCCAGAGAGAACAATCGACTTTCGGTAAGAAAACTGATAATCCTAGTCTATTAAGATCGGAATCGAGAGCACCTGCACCTAAATTCAAACTTACAACCTCCGTGTCGATTCACTGACTAGTGAAACATTAGTTCGACTACTTAGTTCACTAGGTTTCCGAGGCCCCTATGACGATTGAAGCTGTACATGAAAGAGTTTCGTATTACTATGTAAAATATATATGCTTATTTTGATATTCATTTTCCTTGAAGACTTTCAAAAGTACAGTGGAAATAAACGTTTGCAAGTAATGGTGCTGTGTTACTTCTAATCAACAGAGGTAGCATGCATATTTCTAAACCAATTGCAATATTTAATCATAATGTTGCAGCTAATGGGCTTGTAAAAAAAACTAATGTGTATTGAATACCTATAACAAGTCCATTAGGCCAAGCAATATCAGTCACTACTATAATCTGCCTATCCCGTCCATCTAGTCCACATCTTTCTATCCGAGGAACACTTCCCCAGTCAGAGAAGAACATTATTCTGCAACGAAAATTCAAAGGTTTAGTGTTTAACCATAGTGCGTGACGCTTATGTTAGTTTGTGTTAGTTTTCTTCTTATTGAAAATTGTTTACATGTCAAGTTGCGACATTTCTGTTTCTTTAGTATAAATTCCTTTCCTACAAGTGAGAGGTTTAGCGCTTTAAAACCAGTTTCAATCCATCATTTTCTACATTTGAAAATGACTGTACCAAGTCAGGAGTATGACAGTTGTTGTCCATTCGTTTGATGTGTTTTATCATTTGATTTTGCCATTTAATTACGGACTTTCCGTTATGAATTTTCCTCGGAGTTCAGTATTTTGGGGATTTTACTTTTTATCAATTAAACTGATTGAAATTCGCATCAAAACAGCACTTAATGATATTCTTCCCTCGAAGGGCTTTTCAGGTCACTTAACAGGAACGCTCAACGTTGAAACCTTGGATATGAAATAGAAACGAAGCTTCTGTAAAGATAAACATGGCGAAATAGAACATATAAAATTCGGTAAACCGTTGTGTTTAAACGAACAGTTGAAGCAGTCAAAGCATATATATGCCTTGAAGTCAAAGGAATCTGGAAGTCAAATCGCGAAATAATAAGATAGTTAATACATTACCCATTGTATTATATTGACGTACCCTCTGTTAGGATCTAAAGCGAGAGCTCTGGGTCTTTCTATTCCATAATCAATAAGTGTCCTTCTCATACTGCCGTCTAGATTAGAGACTTGTATATGATGGTAAACATCATCAGTCCAATACAGATGGTTGTAGATCCAATCCACAGCTATACCATCAGGTCTACCAATCTTTGTTCTTACTATGTCTTCGTTTATGTTCAGTATGTTATCTATATGCATCCTGTTTTAATGGGAAAAAATGGAAAATTAAATGTGGTTTTTTTTCATGTTTGACTACATTGCAATATAGGTATTGGTTTAAAAATGTTTAACCTGGTATATAAAAAATATCTTTAAATGATTGATAGTTTGTTTTGAACGATTTATAATATGCTGATCAGAGAAACTCATATAAAACGATATTACTTACGTTGCTATTTTCATTTCTAGAACATCTGTCCAGAAGATGAGCCCCATGGAATAGTGATAATCTAATGATATAGCCCTGGACAAGCCTGGAACAACACTGTTGTTTCTCCATGTGTTTATTTCAATTGAGTCGATTTGAAGTATATTAGCGTACAATAAATTTGGATGTGTTCCTGTGAAAAATAAAATTGAAGCAACGTTTTTATTAAGATAAACAAATCCCTTTTTTTCTACTTATTTACCCTTGACGTTCAGTATTCATCATAATATCATTTTGTCATCTAAAATTGAAAATGGAAATGGAAATGGGGATTGTGTCAAAGAGACAAAATTCCGACCAAAGAGCATGCATTTTTTTTACTTTGAAACAACATGTTCATATTCACTTTTGTTCTTGATATCCCTTTTTATATTGGGAGAAAGTAATCTTTTTATTATCTTGAATCAACTATATATAAGTTTTTGATAATAAAAAAACCCCGCTTGTTCATAAAAAAAATGAAAGCTTTAGAAGATGTGGTTTGGGTGCCAATGAAACAACACTCATTCCAAGTCACAATGTGTTAAAAGTAAACAGTTATAGGTCAAAATACGGCATTCAGCACGGACCATTGACTCAGACCGATCGCGAACAGCAAGCTTCAAATGGAACAAAAATGACTAGTGTAAAACAATTCAAACAAAAAAACAAAAAGTCTAATCTATATAAAAAAGAGAAACGAGAACAATTATGAACCACATCAACAAACGACGACTACTGAACAGGTACTTTAATTTACACTCCTTTGCAGTTCTTTATAGATATTAGAATAAGGAGATGAAGTATGATTTCAAATGGGACAACTATCGACCAGAGCAAAATAAAGAGATGTCAGCAACTATAGATAAACGCACGGACTTTACAATTCAATAACAAACCAATAACATTCATGTACGTACAGTAGTCTAGATGTAAAAGGTCAATGCATAACAAAGTGTGAAACAACCAAACCTATAGACAACAAATATTACAGACAGTCACCATACACATGATCACTTAAGTCATGATTGTAACCTATAGACAACAAATGTTACAGACAGTCACCATACACATGACTTAAGTCATGATTGTAACCTATAGACAACAAATGTTACAAACAGTCACCATACACATGACTTTAGTCATGATTGTAACCTATAGACAACAAATGTTACAGACAGTCACCATACACATGACTTAAGTCATGATTGTAACCTATAGACAACAAATGTTACAGACAGTCACTATACACATGACTTAAGTCATGATTGTAACCTATAGACAACAAATGTTACAGACAGTCACCATACACATGACTTTAGTCATGATTGTAACCTATAGACAACAAATGTTACAGACAGTCACCATACACATGACTTAAGTCATGATTGTAACCTATAGACAACAAATGTTACAGACAGTCACCATACACATGACTTTAGTCATGATTGTAACCTATAGACAACAAATGTTACAGACAGTCACCATACACATGACTTAAGTCATGATTGTAACCTATAGACAACAAATGTTACAGACAGTCACCATACACATGACTTAAGTCATGATTGTAACCTATAGACAACAAATGTTACAGACAGTCACCATACACATGACTTAAGTCATGATTGTAACCTATAGACAACAAATGTTACAGACAGTCACCATACACATGACTTAAGTCATGATTGTAACCTATAGACAACAAATGTTACAGACAGTCACCATACACATGACTTTAGTCATGATTGTAAGCGCTCAATACTGAATATCCTGACACAGTGGTGTAACAAAAGCGCATTAGAAAAGATGTGTAAATCTCATAGAATGTCTCCCAATCTGGCTAATAAGATTGGCACTAAACACAACTAACATAAATGCAAAAGACTGTGACAGTTAGTTACGGTCAAGCATTACTCATAGTTAATAAAAGCTAGTTCAAAGCCAATAACAACTTCTAAATAAATCCTAGTCTGCCAGGCTTATGTCCCAATCAGTAGATATCTAATGCATTAAGGTAAAGGCGTTACAAATGCTCCGAGAAAAGCATGACCTTTTCCAATTGATGCAAAACTATAACTACATCCTAATGGGTTTTTTTTTAAATCTAAGTTAATTTATATGTTTTAAAACTTTCTAAGTAAAAGTGAAGCCCGCTTCTGGTTGCAGAATTTGAATTATTGCTGTGCTGTAGACCCATTTTTGTCGTCGTCTGTTTTCTGCTCTTTGGTCGGGTTGTTGTCTTTTTGACGCATTCCAAATATTCATTCCGAATATTATCCTATCGGAAATGTGTAGGACCATACATTTGCGTACTCTACAGCCAAACAAATGGCATTTTTTTAATGTTAATTCATCAAAACCAAAATCAAATTACAATGTTAATATCGATAAAAATGATATTCAAAAATTTATCTACGACGTTAAATAGATATCCTGTAAAAATAAGTTTATTCCAAGGATCGATGAGTTTATCTGTATTATATTGTCATTTTGTTAAAAAAAATATATTTAAACAACTATATAATTTCTAAAATTGAAAGTCTTTACTTAAAACTTGCACAAAAACGCTATACTAGTAGTCAAATAAATGAACGATGTATTACAACAGTTTAACATACCATCAAAGAATGCTGATACTTGTAAAAATAAACTACCAAAACACAGAAAAATTATAATATTTCTATCTGCTGTTTTCATGTTCACTATTACATGTAAGTATGTAATGTCAAATAAACTTCCTCCAAGTTTAGAGTTATATTGAATTCATGAAATATTTGTACTTATGGGTAACAAATAGATTCATGAAAATTTATGTATTCAATAAATAACTACACCTAAGTTAAATCAGCTATTTATAGTCATAATTTGCAAGCATTTGAAATACATGTTTATTAAAATTAAATAGAGCAGAGAATTTAAAAGACAGAGGGGAATTCTGGATTTAAAATAGAAACTATGCAAGAATGTAGAAATATAAGCTATATTTTTAAATACTGGCAATACTTATTTCATCCCGGTATTATCCAACTGATTCCTAAGAGATATATTTTTAAAAACTGGCAATAATGAATTATCATTCCAGTCTTCTCTAACTGATTTCTGGTCCCTTTTATTCGTATTTAACTTTACTGTGGTAGCTAACCATGGAGCATTGATATTAAAGTTAATTCTATCCTTAGGTCTTCTTCAGACTCATACAGATTCGTTTTATACTACTTGCAAACTCATTACAAAAAAACTTGAAACTGTTTCTGTTTACCAAAGGACACAATGTGACCACTCGCTATTGAAATCGAAAATAAGATATTTGTTTAAATATAATTTTGATATGTTCGCCAGTGATTTTGTATATTTTCCAAAAATATACAATTTTTAGAAAAGGAAAGTAGATTACGAAGAATTTAGGACACCATTTTAAATAAAATAAAGAATTTTTTAAAGTTGTCCTAAGGGGCTACTCCACAGTGAAAATCTAGTCCATTAAATAACATTACAATCCAGTCAAATATTAAAATGATGAAAACTTTCTTATTTTTCATTTTGAATTATAATGTTTAGAGATCATAACTGTAAACCATTTCAGTGTCTGCAACTTTAAAATCTTATGTACGTCTAGTGCTATATTTGTATGTCATTTTTCCTTATTGTGTTTGTCAATTCCATGCCTTTTATCTCGAATAAATATCTTCATTATTAACTGGTTGCACCAATTTCTCCTATCCTTGTCGCATTCACATGGTCAAAGTCAATAAGTTGACAAAACGTACTAGAATTAAATTTGAATGATTGTTTACATACTGTGGATTTCTATTTATCTTCATTGGTACCATATCAATTTGTAATTCGTTGATCATTTTGATTTATGGTTTATCCTCTAGATATAGGTTAAGAAAAAAAATCTTTCAGGCCACAATTAAAAATATTTTGGTTTGCCCAAACCTTACCCAAAAGTTGAGACAGTTGGTAGGTAGGTAGGTATTTTTTTTTTTTTTTTTCAAAAAGAGAAATTGAAGTATCGGGTGTTTATTAGTCTTCATGCCTATCTGATTAAAAAAAAACTTCTTCAAATCAGGATAATAAAAGAATTTGAGTAGGCAGCTGTTTTCTGGATAGGTAGCGTTTGGGCAAACACACCTATTCTTTTTTATGGACTCAAAGTACTTCAATTTAACTTCTAGATATGCTGAAGATATCCTATCACCTGGCAGAAAGATAAAATTGTTTATGGTCGCTGAATATGGTTGTATCTTTATAGTTTTAAAGTTTTAGTGCGTTGAATTTAATCATATATCGACGTCCCCTTTCCCTTTTTTCCTTTTGCAATCCAGTGTGATCGACCTTCTAAGTATATTCACCATTACATAAAACGGTAGACATACATGCATATACAATGGGGATTATTCGAGAAAGAAGATGAAGGGTAGGTGTTTTAGAAATCGATGGTTATTTTTAATCTAGTTAGTCAGTTTCGGTTAAGTGGCTATAACTGGTATTTGTCATTACACAATGTGAATTTACTTGAGGCTCTTCGCCCAATTTCTTATATGATGCGTACTTTTAATTTCAAGTTATAAAAACAATGCATATGTAGTATGTTCAATAAAAACAAACGGAAAACCACATTTTACACACGCCAAGAAAAATTATCTAAACAAAATATAAAAATAAGAATATGTTGATCCTCAACTAAAGCATTGATTATATATTTTAAAAAATGTAAACCAAATCATGGAAAGATTAGAAAGCACTTACATATATTATATCCACCTACATACCTACATGTAAACTAGAAAACAACTAAATGTAGAGGATCACGTATTCTCACCAATGTCTCCTACATAATTTTACTTCTTTGACGAGGAAGATTACAAATCTTTCATACTAAAGACGCATTGTAAATATTTTAAAGGATTTTGACTTTTTGGCGCAATTTTTATCATTAAAATATGAAACAACGAATGTGAAACACATAACCACAGCGTATTGTAGGTGCTGGTTTACTCATAAATGGATAGCTAAGACAAAAATAAGACTCAACCAATTATTGTGCAGTCGAGTTGTTATAGTAAAATTATGAATTGCCAAAGACAAAATTTTAATATAACATACATTTCCTGGCTGAAAAAAATAAAACTCTATTTTCAATTAAAGATCAAAATTATTGCAATGGATCCCCTTCTTTATAAGGTTGCAACACTCTGGGTCAAAGTTCATCCTAAACCAGTTTTGACACTACTGTATAGATGCAGTTGGTATTGCTGCTCTTAATTGTTTTATGTTTTCAGAACACAACACTTTTTTACTTGAACGATTATGAAGACGGTTTTTCAGAACTCATGCGCACTAAACTTTTATTAAGATATCCTATCGAACTCTTGGGCCTCATATCATAGTGACAACTATCATGTATATACACTTATATTATAATAGTTTTACTTAAAACATGAGTTTCTGTCGAGAATGTCATTAGAACAACAGTTATTAATGTTTAAGTAAATAAAAGTATCTATTCTACAGGCTTAAACCGTTTGAAAATATCACTCTGATCTGAAAGATGCATGGATATACAGTCATTATAACTCTTCATATTTAACTAAATGTTGACTGTATGATTTTTAATAAGATTACATATGTAGTAGCAAACAAAATGACAAATTTCAAGCCTTATTTATTATAATAAATACTTAATGAAATAAAACGTGGCAGTAAGGTCAAACGAAAATTCGCGCAAAATCTGCCTAGAAATCAATCTTTAGTCAAATTATATATTACTTTTTCTACCAACACAATTGTTCATTTTATAACTGTTTAAATGAAGATTTATAAATGATGCAATTTGTATACTCCAAATCCAATGTTGGAAATAACAAAAAAAATCAATGTCGGCATCATATTTAATATTATTTACACAATATATTCCAAGATGATCATTTGAGCAGGAGGACCCTGGCCTATCCAAAGTCGTCCTTCCGGGTCAATATTTATACATTTTGGATTTTCAATTTGATATTTTGCTGTTGTTATCAATTTGACAAGAACACCATCTGTGTTAACGATATGCACGCATTTGAGAGAATTGTCTAGCATAAGAATGTTTCCTTTGCTGTCGGTGCAAATATCCTCACACATGAAACGAGGGGACAGGGTCTTATCACCGTCATAAACAAAGCGTCGTTCTAGATGCTTATCGTAAACTTCAACGGAGCATGAATGATCTACGCTACTAAATGAAGCAATACATATATCCCCGTTCACATTATCACACATCACTATTGGATAACCTTTCAAGGTCAGAGTTTGTTTACCATCGACTTTAGGTTTCAATTCCTTTCTGCGCTTACCATTCAGTTCGTGTATTTGAACAACAATCTCGCTTTTGCCGGGAATGCATAGAAACGAATGTCTTTTTTTCAACGCAAACCATTATATTTTTTCCAGATTTTGTCATCGACAAACATGCAATTCTACACTTACTAAGTTTGACGATAGGTGCAGAACCAAATGCACCTTCTCCAACCGTGTGCATTTTCTCTACGTTAGAATTTTTTATATTGGTTGTGAACAAAAAGGTTTCATCGGGTGTTGCAATGGTTTCAAGACCTGGAATGTCAATTTTATTAACCACTGCTTCCTTAACGGTGTCGATCAGTTTTATTCCACCGCCATAATAAGAAACCCATGCTTTGGTAGGGCTTACTGGTACAACTTTAGTAATTGCATTCGTCCCCAATTCCATTCGTGCTATAAACGAAATGCCATCGCCTGGCTGCGGATTGTCAGCTTTGTAAATAACAAAATAATCGACATCTGCTAATTCGAGTGTGGAACCGTTGAATAATGTCAATGTATCGTTTGCAGCGCTTATCATTTCTTTACCCAAGTTTGAGGTGACTTCTATCATTTGCTTTGCTAAAGCCATTGTAAGTTTCTGTGCAATAACAGCAACTTCTTCCGGTGAATAAACCAATTCTGATTGTAATAAAGCATCTGAAGCCGCCGATGCTGATTCATGTGACGGTTCTAATGACGTTTCACCTTCCGTTGTTGTAGGCTCGCCATTTTGTAATGTTTCATCCTTAAAATTCGGTTGTGTATCATCTTTTGATACAGACACGTTTTGCTCAGTGTTGTCTGTAGTAATTTCTTTGTCTGAATCGTTTTTTGACCTTGTCGCTTTCGATTCTTTATTGGCGCTTTTACTTGTGCTTTTTTTGTCTTTCGTCTTTTTGTCTTTCTTCAAAGTTTCAACTTTCATGATTGCATCTTCAAGCTTAGTATTTGGTTCTGATAGCACATTGTTAGCGATATTTTCTGCTTGTGGCATCTCTTCTTTTTGTGGTATCAATTTAACAGTAACTTTGGTATTATCTTTCTCTGTATCATCTGTTGAAGGCTTTTTAATGTCGTCAACCTTTCCCTTATTTTCACTTACACTTAGTTTAACCGTACTACCAGGTTCTAGTACAACAAAAGTTTCTGTTGAAACACTTGTTACAACGGCTTCAGAGATACTAGTTTCAGCAATGATACAATCAACTTCTGAGGTGCCTGAACTGTAGGAACTATGCTTTGATTTTCTTTTTTCTTCATTTATTACCTCATACAGACTTCTACATCGTGAGTTTCTTTTCTGACCATCGAGTTTCTCTTCCATTCTGTGCTGATAAAATATTGTTTAGAACAAATACTGTTAACGATAGTCAAACAATTATCGAGTTGACTGTGAGGGGACTCTATACATCATGACTGTAATGAAAATAAACAATTTGATAGTTACATGTACACGAAGTGAAATTACAATTAATGCACATTTATGGACACAAACAACTTATAATAAACAGACTGCTCAAATTTGTTTTTAATATTTGTGTCTACAACAAATATAAAAGAGATGATGTGGTATGATTGCCAAATGAGATAACTCTCCACAAGAGACAACATGACACGTACGGTCTTCAACAAATACCAAGCTCGTAGTCCTCTTTAAAGGCCCCACAACCACAAATGTAAAACAATTGTAACTAGAAAACTAGCGGTATAATTAATGTACAAAACAATGAACGAAAAACAAATATGTAACACAGCAACAAACGACGACTACTAAATATCAGGCTCCTGACTTTGGACAGACACATACATACAGAATGTGGTGGGGTTTCACATGTTAGTGGGATCCCCCCTAACCTAAGACAGTGGTGTAACAGTACAACAGAAGAACGAACTATAAAATTAATGTATTTTGTTCCATTTGAAATCGCAAGTGTGGCCTACCGAGTCAGCTGAGAAGAAATTATGAATTAGAGAAATTGCTAAATGGAAAACATTATATAATATGCATATGTATAGTAATTTTAATAATTTGATTGTAAATAAAGAAATATCTAGTAACAAGTGAAAAAAATAACATCGTATTCGTTGTTACGTGTTTTCTGAACATTGTTTTTTTTACCTAGAAATCCAGTTATTTAGATTATGATTTTAAAAGTAGACAGCCTAAAATATGTTATAATTGTTGCGTCTGACTATATATGATAAGACATGTTTTTTTTTCAAACATTTTTAGCAAGAACTTGATACATAAAGAAAATATCATAAAGCCGAACGCATGACAAAATGTAAAAAAAAATTTTTTTTAAATTTTAATTGTTCTTACCTGATAACATAATAAAGACATAACGTCGAAAAGTATAAGAATTTCATAAATAAACAGTTCACTTATCTTGTAATATGTAACACTATAACATTAGATTGAAGTGTGAGGACATCCTGTCATTCCCCATATACCGGATAATGTATACTTGACTCTCCATGTCCGTTCCTCTACTGTGTAGTACATCTAAGCTTAGTCATTGCTCTGTAAAACAAGATAAATCACTACTTCTTGTTAATTACAAATGAATACTTTAATAAAGAATATGTCCACAATATAGACAATAGACAATATTTTATTCGCACAAACACATTTACATTAAATGGTTATGGCATACAAAATTAAGACAATAAACTGACAATAGTTAAATATGTTGAACTGGAAATATTATTTTTGTCCTTTACCATTTGTTTTGTTAAATTGTATTGCTGGGTTGCTGCGTCGTTGACATTTGCTCCATACCTTTTTTTCAAATCTCAATACATCGTGCATTACATTTCAGCAGCAAATTGGTTTTAGCGATGCTTTCTTTGGTGCAACTACAGTCATGTTCAATAATTTGAGACTGAATTAGTATTTACAACAAAAACACAAAAAAAGATTAAAAGGTACAAAATTTTCGGAAAAAAACAATCAAGCTTATCTGAGAATGATAATTCACTTTTGGAAAAAAGTCAACCTTAAGCTTGTAAGTACGATCTTAAACAAAATGTCTAACGCTTCTAAAGACGTGTCTATTCCATAATTTATAAGCGAGACAATATTTTTCGTATTTAATTTCAATTTCTTGATTTGGATGTCTTTTTTCGACCCCTGACCATCATATAGACAATGGTCGAATGTATGTGTCTAGGATGGTGCGATATGAGTCTATTTGCGGAATCAATTTGTGTTTTTATATATAATATACGTCTTTTTTGTTTGTTGTTATGGATTTGAAATACGAATCATAGATATTGTAGTGTACAGAAACCCAAGCATACACAAATAAAAAGCCATATAGGTCAACGTATGGACTACAACTACAAATAAAGCGTATAGTGATCACATTCATATCTGCATTAAGATTTTATTGTGAATTTAATTAAGGTACTATTTTCGTTCTTTTTTTCAATATATTTCTTGCAAATAAAGTATTTTCAGCCTCCTTGTAAAATGACTTTTAAAGTCGGAGATAAATATTAGAACCAACACCCATATATATCACTGGATTGGTAAGGTACCTTTTTAGCCATATATTTACCTGCCACGGTTCCTAGGTTCGACATCACCAAGAAATTTTTTTTTTGAAGGAAAGTAATGATCCATTGTAACATAAGGTTTTTTCTTATAAACAATATATAGAGACGTCATATAAATGTACGGATTTAACTTTGTCACGATAAAACTATAAGAGTTTATTTGACAACACAACCATTTAACTTCAAGGGGGTAAAGGGGGTGTTGGATATTTAAAAAAAAAATCAGAGTTAGAAAATTTCATTCATTTTTTCAATCAAATTATTTTGTTCAAAATTTAACACTATAAGGTATTGTAAAATACTGATACAGATATATTTTTTGTTGTCTGCTTGAACAGAATATTTTTTCCCCAACAAAAAGGAAATCAAAATATCTTTTTTAGGGGAAAAACATAATATAATCAGAGACATATAATACAATTATATTATATGTCTCTGGTACTCTAACTATATATATATATATAGGAAACAAATTCTGAGAACAGTGCCTGTGCCTAGGCATCCATGGAAAATATTAGTTCAAAACGACAACAACCAAAATATAATACAAAGGGCAAGGCATAAATAGATATCACAGGACTAATTTTTTTTAGACATTAACGACTTGTAGTACAATAACAATCGGATTTATCTCCCTTTGACTTGAAGTTCAATGCTCCATCGAAATATCCACTTGTCAGTTAATCCACCTGGACCACATTATGTAACTGTTAAAGAGGATTATCTTTATTATCATTATGGTTGTGATGACGTTCAAGATCAGGTTTGTACAGAGACAATTTAATTGTGTATACAATGACTAGTTAAATTATAGCTACCATACCAGTATGTGGTTTGTTTAAAAAAAAAAAAAGTATGGGAAGCCATTAAGGTAACCGATCAAGTGTTCTTCAAGTCTTCAAATTTAGAGAGTTACGATGAATGTCTGTTTCTTTTTTAATATCTTAAATTTGTCAAGTCAAATACTCCAAACTTACCAGCCGGAATGACAAAATATACAAGTTACTTTCATTGAACGATCATCATGATCATGTCTGAATTATAATTGTTTATTTGTATAAATGGTATAATATGCTTTAGAAACAGGAAGATACGCGCTCGATAATCGGGGTCCGCCGAGCTTATTCTCTTATTTCTAAGGCAGTAGAAATAAATTTATATTTCCCTACAATGTACGCATATTATGTATGTTCTGCAATCTGATCTTATTTATATACATTAAGTTTTCAATTCCCAATAACTAATACGGATAAGCAAGGAGGTTATAACCCAGGTTTATAACCTCCTTGTATAACCTCCTTGGGATAAGTAACAAAATGCATGTTTTGTTTTTGTTGTTTATGGCTAAGTACTTTTAAGACTTTTAAGAACCGTGAATTATATTACCCTCCCTTTTTTGATTGTCTGAAAATAAAGCTAAGATTCTTTTACTTCAGATCACCAAAATCTTTCCAAAAAGGGATTGCGAAAGAAAGAAAACATAACTTTTTTCCTGATAACTATATAGTTATAAGCAATTTAAAAGTAGACTTGTACCTGGGACTTGTATTTATTGTTCTCTGTAAAGAGTTATATTGTCAGTTTAATCCAGTACAAGAAAGGGATTTTGAATTGTTAAAAAAATTACATAATTATTTTACCCTCCCTTTTAACGATTTTATTTTAATCGGTCCTTTTTGGTCAAATGGCTCTTCGACTCTTTCGGTTCTGATACATTCTTGACTTAAAAATAATCGGCTATTGACGTTTCTGATGAATGTAAGTCCAGAAAAGCGCCATGGACGCATGCAATTTATAACGTGATGCTTTCATTTTCTATCCTTTGAAGTAACAGATTCCCCGCTTATATTCATTTTATTAATAAAATAAAGTATGGAAATTGGGAGTGTGTCAAACAAACAACAAACCAACCCACTCACACAGCAGAAAACAGCCAAAGTCCAAAATGGGTCTTAATCTAACACAGCGAAAAATCCGCTAAACCAATTGATAAAATTGAGAATGAAAAGTTAGTTTTCGGCTTAAAGAAATAATTAAATCTATCACAATTTAAAAAATTCTTCGGAAACATTATTTACTGTACAGCACAGTTATTTATAGATAATTGGTATACGATATGCAAGGCTTTCCATAGAAGAAGGATCTATATCACTATGAACATTGCTAATTTTAGGGATGGGGATGCGGATATAGAACATTGCAGACATTGTGCTCTTGGGTAAAGTTTCAACAAAAAGCCACGCGGGATGTGCCGACAATCAGCGAGATCCAGAAAGCTCTAGTTGAAATGGGAGATAAACCAAAGAATTTTGATGGCTCTCGTGAATGGATCGGAGGCTTTGAAGTTTCAATATGCATTGACTTCTTTTTCAATGTACGTATTTATTTAGGCATTTTTACTATATAAAAAAAATCGTATCTAACTTGTTAACGATTTCCGTATGTTTGGTTCTACGTTTTACAGTTTTTCTATGTTGCTTTAAGAATTTGTGAGAAATCTTGCCTTTGGCACTAATGTTTGCCACCTTTACTAGGTTTTTTTTCTGTTACTATTCCAAAACTTACTGACACCCCTGTAAACATATTTTAGGTATCCTCATAGAAACTATTTTATGTTTACATATATCCTTGATTATTTGGTTTTAACATTTTGAGTTTTTCTTCGTTGCTTGAAAAAAAGATATTCTTGTTAAATTTTGTATCATGATTCACGTACAGTTTCTATATAGATTAGACTGTTGATTTTCCTGTTTGAAACATTTTACTCTAGCCATTTAGGGACCCTCTTATAGCTTGCCGTTCGGTAACTTTTTATACATTTTTACGTGGATGGAGATTTGTCTCATTGACACCCATACCACATTTTCTTATCTATACAGATTTTCACTAACAGTTTTAGCTCGTTAGATATTTTCCATCAATTTTATCTGTAAAAGGATGTTCGTTTGAAGATATGGCTTAATTTCGACCTATTTTTGTCCACTTTTTCATTAATAGCATTCAATTTAGGTGTTGTGTTTTTGTCACTGGTAATGATAGAGAAATATGGATGCCATCATGAAATATTAAACCACGAAAAAGGATGTAAATACTGCGATTTGATTAGTGATTCGGCAATATTACTACAAACTGTTAAATATTTAAACATTATTTTGATAGCTTGCTGTTCGATGGGAGCCAAGCCTTCGTAACTTTTTATACGCTGTTACTTTCGAAAATTTAGTTGGAATGCTCGTATATTTGTGCGTCTGTATCAAAGACATTGTAAGTGAACTTTCTGCCAATTGATATTTTATCGTATGTTTTTCTTTGTTGTGATGTTATGCTATTGTTTCAGAAAAAGGGAGAAGGTTTGGATCCATTAAAACGTTTAATCCCGCTGCAAATGTTTGCACCTGTCCTAAGTCAGGAATCTGATGTACAGTAGTTGTCGTTTGTTTATGTAATATATACGTGTTTCTCGTTTCTCGTTTTGTTTATATAGATTAGACCGTTGGTTTTCCCGTTTGAATGGTTTTACACTAGTAATTTTGGGGCCCTTTATAGCTTGTTGTTCGGTGTGAGCCAAGGCTCCGTGTTGAAGGCCGTACTTTAACCTATAATGGTTTACTTTTTAAATTGTTATTTGTATGGAGAGTTGTCTCATTGGCACTCACACCACATCTTCCTATATCTATTTCGATGCAGAAGGCTGTGCTTGAGAGCTGTTCTTGCAGAAATTACACATACTTTTTAGATACATTATTTTTTGTTTGATACAAATTTTCGTGCCTTTTGGGTGTACAGATGAACCACGAAATTAAAGTTTTCATTAAAACACGAAAATTAGTACAAAAGAAAATAAATGAGTCCACACTTTTTTTTTTTTATCTTGATATGAAAATTTAAATTAGCCCTGAAGTTATTGTGAAACATAACATATTGTACATTTTATAGGTACCATGCAAAATTGTTCATATAAGATCTGGAATAGAATTGGGAGACCATTTGGTAGCACTTGAAAGCCACTTCAATACATTTGGTTCTCCTATAATGATGGGTAAAGTATTTTGAGAAACTATTTTCATAGAAGATATTTGTATGAGTTCTTTAAATCATATCACTTTAAAAAAAAAACGTATACCAACAACTTCGAGTACTCTAAGGTTTGTAGTACATCTGTAATTTTGGTTGTCGAGTGTTGCCATATATCACATTACTTTTATGTATTTTTCATTGTTTTGTACATGAATCAGGCTGTTAGATTTCCCGTTTGAATTTGTAATTTAAGGGCCTTTTATAGATTGCAAGCGCAAAATGTGTTGCTCATTATTCAATATTGCATGCCGCACGATGACCTGTAGTTGTCAACTTCTATGTCAACTTCGATGTCAACTTCTATGTCATTTTGGTCTCTGGAGGAGAGTACATGTAGTCTTATTTATAGCAATCATACCACACCTTCTTATTTTCATAACGATATATTTTTTGTGTTTAATACTGATCATTATGAAAAGTAATGGGTCTAACGATAACGACTATAAAGCTAAAATGGTCTTATTTTTACATCGACAGTGCGCCAGGTCAGATAGATCCGTAATCCAAACTTACATTCAAAATGTATCTTTTTTTATATCATCCCTGTACCAAAATACTAGCTGATATTATTAATATGTTTTATAACGAGACCATCTTTACATTCTACGATTATATATGTTTTTTTGAATGTCGTTGGAACATTTGGGCTCTGTCGTATAAGTGGAATGTTAAGTGTTAACAAAGTGATTTATAGTAAGGTACAAATGGACCTGTCTCTATTCGAATGTTTTAGCGATTGATATCTTTAATGGTTAAGTATTTTGTAGTTAATTTCGACTTTCCTGGTTTCTAATGATCTTAACAGGTAACAATGCCTATTTCTGTACTTTTAGGTGGAGATACAGATAACTCATCAAAATGTATACTTGGGGTCTGTTTCAAACCTAAAAGTCTTCTGATTTTAGTAAGTATTTACTTTTATTTAACCATAATTCCAAGTAACGCGTGCTTTTTAAAAAATTTTAACCCCTAATTCCTAGGGGCATTATTTAGCTCCAATGTTCACAAAAAAAGATTTTCAAAAGGAAATTTATTTTGTTGTACAGTTGAAATAACGGAATCTGCATAATGTACTTCTGTAAAAAAAAAAAAAAGAGTCGGAATACTATACCAATGGACATTAAAAACTAATAAGTCGTAAAATTAACTGGGATCGTTATTGCAAAATATCACGAAAACAAAACGATAACGACTTATAATTAAACGTATTTACAAAACACTTTTCATCACAACTTCACAGTGTAGATACTATTCTGTACGCTATCCGGAAGTCGCGATTTTCGAAGCGAGAACTTTTTGGATAGTATGACTTTGTGAAATTTGATGGATATACTGAATTTAACGGTAAGTGGATCATCTGTACATTGCTGAATGATTAATTCAGCTGACATCGATATTCTCAAATGGTTTAGAATTAAATTTAGCACATTCATTATTCGTATCTCTGTCTTAATCAATAGATTTTCAAGTGCATCACTAAGGACAATCAGTCTGTGAACCTAAAAACAATCTTTTTACCCTCTTAGTGTACAAATTAACGTAAATACCAGACTTAATTAACTTAATGAAATATATTTCAAGTGGTGGTAAAAGTTTCAACCAGATCTTTGAAGCCAGAAATAAGAAAATAACACTTGTTTGAATTTCTCACTGTACGATCAGTCTCGCTTGTATATTTTGAAACTGTATGATCAGTCGTTATTTCACTGTATTCTAGTAGTGATTTCAAAGTTATTTACGATACATTTAGAACATGTCATTTTTCTAAATAACACAAATATATTTCAATAAATTCACATCCTGAAAACTTATATGAAACATGTTTAGCTTAATAGGGTGTACTCGACTTACTACATTCAGTATAAGGATGTTAAATGTTGTTAAAATCTTTATATTTCACTGTATTCTAGTAGTGATTTCAAAGTTATTTACGATACATTTAGAAGGTGTCATTTTTCGAAATAACACAAATATATTTCAATAAATTAACATCCTGAAAAAAACTTATATGAAACATTGAAGGCCGTACTTTACCTATAATGGTTTAATTTTTAAATTGTTATTTGGATGGAGAGTTGTCTCATTGGCACTCACACCACATGTTGCTATATCTATTAGTTTAATAGGGTGTACTCGACTTACTACATTCAGTATAAGGATGTTTAAATGTTGTTAAAACAAGAGGAAGGTTT
Organism: Mytilus edulis; assembly: GCA_019925275.1. NCBI lineage: Eukaryota > Metazoa > Mollusca > Bivalvia > Mytilida > Mytilidae > Mytilus > Mytilus edulis. Next base: position 66,868,974 of record CM034357.1, on the reverse strand, counting down.
GTTGTATGTATAAGTTTCAGAATTGTCCTCCATTATACTTAAAATTGTACAAATGCACAGATTTAATTGTAATACAAAAATGCATGTATTTACACACATTCGAGGCCGTACTGTAGCCTATAATTGATCACAGTTACTTCACTTTGTTTTGGGAGTAGAGCTATTTCGGTGACACCCAATTGTACAACACTGCGGGGGTTTATAATGATAATGAAGTCCGTCTTTCCGTTCGTTCGTTGGACAGTTATACTATGTTTGGCCGGTTTTGTAAGTACATCTCCTCATTTACCACTTAATATACAATGGGGTTTCCAGCCATTTTTAAATGGAGAGATGGTCCAATCCAGGAGAAAAGGGGATTCCAAATATATGTTCCCATACAAATGCATTGATAGTTAAAAAGGGTTTCAATCCGCCGGATCGCCTTTTTTTTATCCGTCACTGATATGACTTAATTAATCTTTCCCGGATTCCTTATCATAAATTATAATGACTGTATTGTGCACCGTCTATTTCGAATTAAAGTAAACATCTTTTATGGGGGTTCTTTGTATAAGATACGGACTATGCATTATATGGGGCACCTATCAGGTTTTTCCAACACCACCTCCTAAACCAATTATAAAAGTTCTGAACTGAATTGCTCCATTTTTTATCAATTAATGCAAATATGCACCTTCTATTTCTATTTTTTGGTGAAAATATTTTTCATGTTTTTATATCTCAAATACGGACTTTGCCATAGTTTTATATTGGGCATATCTATTTTATATCCACAAATTCCTTCAGACACTTAACTTTGTGAATCTTTTTTAGATTCTTTATCATTTAATTCAATTGTGCACCTCTTATTTTCATTTTTTTTTTTTTAGAAAACTCACTGTTTTCTCCTTCCGTGATAAGGGCTTTTCCACTATCTTATTGGGTGGTACCCATTCACTATACGCAACTTTCCTAAACTTACCGTATATTAATAAAACTTTCTCAGATTCTTTATCAAATGATGCCACTCTGCAACTATATTTTAGTTGGTTTTTTATTTGGGGGGGGGGGTATTTTTTCCAAAACATGGACTTCAGAAGCGGCGGGAGAATACTTTCGTTAATTCTTTTCTCAATACCTCAAGTTTTTAAACAAATCACTGCATGTTGTATTGAGTTGTAAATACTTAAATTTACATATATTACTTCAAAAAGAAGATGAAATATTATTGCCAATTGATTGCCAATTTAATTATACAACTTTCCCTCCGCGTCTCAAATGTTCCCTGAATAAAATAATTCACATGAGACAAACCAACGACCATAAATTATATACAGCGAGGTAATACGTTTTTGTTAGATCTAACCCACACACACACACACCAACACAAACACCGATACACACCAACAACCCTTTTAACCCTGCACAATTGAAATATGAAAAAAAACAAAAACGTTTAAATCCCTTTTAAATAAGCTGTACTCGCCAGACCGAAGCAGTGATATAACTTAGGAAGCTACCATTTGATTTTTAGGGGGGGGGGGGGGCTAGGATGAAATATTGTTTCCTGCTTTTTTTTTTATTTGTAATCTCTATCCTGCCTTTTTATTTTTCAGTCTATTCGGTCCTGCCTTTTTTTCTTAGCTTATCCTGACTTTTTTTACAACAAATTTCATCCTGCCTTTTTTTTTCCAAGTTACTCATCCTGCCTTTTTTTTTTACGACCATTGGTTGACGACCTAAATTATCCCATTGACTGGGACAGATTAGGTGAACGTTTGTTGGTAACAATCACTGCTCACTATGTACTTGTTAAAGACACTGAATCTGTGGGGTCACATAAGGTTCTCAACACCTAAATAAAGTAATTCGAAAAACTAATCCGGAATAATACGATGTGTTGATTTATATCAATAATATAAATCAAAACATAAAGGTTATTCCTGAATAATTTTTCGAATTATTTTATTATTAAAGGCGTTAAGAACCTATGGTGACCCCACAGTTTAAATTATATAATAAGTAAGAAGTGAGCAATGGTCGTTACCGACAAACGTTCACTTGATCTGTCCCAGTCAATGGGATAATTTAGGTCGTCAATCAATGGCCAGGACCACACTGTTTTGAATATGATTCTATATTGATTTGAATTTAACATGTTCATTTCATTAACAATTTTCAAATAACAAAGTCAGTAGATATTAACAATGTGCCTCCTTTTCACCCCATCCCAAAGTTTTTCTCAGGGTCGACTTATATCAACTTTTAACCTGAATGTTTCGGCGGACGGTGTAAATAGTCTTTTAAAATGTTATAGCTAAAAAGATAACTGCAACTATACACTATTACAAAGTCCACAAGCAAATCAAGTATTGCTTTTTAGGCGTTTGATTTTAAACAAGACTGACGGAACAAAAATACAATTATTTTGCAGTCTACAAAAATCATCATATCTATATTTATATTGTCTGATGAACGATATTACACTTTAAAGTTCCCTGGACAGTTCATAATATCATATAAATACGTAGATACCTTCAAATTGCCTTTGTTTTTTCTTCAAAATCACGACTGGTCATACAGTAAAAAAATTTGAAATCGCTACTAGAATACAGTCAGTTATGGACTGATCGTACAGTAATTTATTTTGGTATCCTCAAGGAAAACATATTTTTTATGGGAAATACGAATGTTCTACTTAAATACGAAACGAATATTGAAACAGTATATATTGAACTTTAAACTGATGCAAATATTTGCAATAAAAGGTTATTTGTTTTGTACTACGAGAGCAAAATTGTCCATCGATTTCACTTTTTTCTATGAAGTTGGTATGATGCACACGTATATTTTATATTCTACTGCATGTTTTTGTTAAAGTTACACATATTTATGATGCTTTACATACCTTGAAGATGTTCAAAGCACTTTATAGATATAGGTGTAAACAAATGATGAGAAAAGTCACCGTAGGCAAAACCGTCCTGTTAGCCAGTTGGTAGTCATCGCTTCGAAAATCGCGACTTCCGGATAGCGTACAGAATAGTATCTACACTGTGAACTTTATGTTTCAATCGTATTTGTTGATTAATATGCATTGATTCTGCATATTGCGCAGAATCTGACAAAGACTTCTAGTAATATATCTGTATAATTTTTATGATGTGCAAGTTGTGTAGACCTTTTTCATATACATGTAGATTAAATAAAATATTATGCTACAAACATACGATATTATACAAATATATCATGCTTACAAGGAGTATTTGCATGATTTAATTGTTTAATTCCACCGAATGTTCTTAGTGTCTTTTTTGACCTCAGAAAGTTTATTGTAATCAGGTATCATATTGAGTTTCTTCTTGAATGTATATTATTTGAATATACAGAAGCTGTGCTATTTCCACAATAAAATTGCATTGACCGTATAATCATTTCTGATAATTGTTTATGAACAGTCACTGACCGTATATATATATATATATATATATATCTCCTTGTTTATGATAAGCTGGTTCTTGCTTAAACTACACTTTGTTCGTCAGTTTGAGTGAAGCGTACGTAATACAAGCGGACTCCAGTTTATGTTTATGACCGGTTGAAAATGCATTTTCGTTGTGTTTTATTTATGACGTCATTAAAAGTACAGGTTCGCAGAATTTTTTTCAATAAATTCTCGCCTGACTTTTCTATGTAAAGATGCTAAATTCCCACTGTACATTAACATTTTTTATATAATAAAACTGATTTTAATTCCTTAATAAAATATATCTATTTTAGGACCCACACTGTTATGATAAAAATCCCACAGTAGATCACGTGATTGGTGGAGGTCTTATCAAGTGGAGGATGATGGACACGTTTTTAGAAAGATCATTTTACAATTTATGTTTACCACAGCTTAAGTGTAATAATAAACAATGACATAGACAAACTTTTCTTGTGTATTTTTTTGTGTGTCGAGCCTGCGACTTTTGTCGCAGAGAGCTCGACATATGGATAGTTGTCCGGCGGTAGGGGCGTTAGTTTATTTCCAAAAACTTTCTATTTTAGAAGCTGGGAGAACTGAATGCTTCATACTATGTATATAGATGCCTCATGTTACGAAGCTATTTTTCATATGTCCATTGCCTTGACCTGATTTTCATTGTTCAGTGACATTTTTTTTTTAAATAGGATTTTTGGTAATGTGTTGATTTTTTTTTTATTTTAAGTAATAGGATAACTTTATTTAATATGTGCGTACCTTGCAGGTCCTAATGCCCACAAGACAATTTCATTTATCCCTGACCTTCATGGATTAGTGAACAGAGTTAAGTTTTAGTGGTCAATTCGATATATCAGATACTGTAAGCAATAGGTACCGTGCGATAGGTGTATAAACGTATTTCCGGCATAATTCACGGCGATTTATTTGCGTAATCTACTTATTCTTTTGATATATTTTTAGAAGGGGAGATTGAAGTGTCACATATTCGCAATGATATGGATTCGTGTTATTTTTCTAATCACGAACTCGCAAAAGTAAATCTCTCACAAAATTTAGTTGGTTTACAGTAACTGATGGAACATCTCGCAATTCATCGTGAAGCAATTACTGTGTTACTTTGTAATGCTAACAATAATTAGTAAATGATGATGATACCAGTATAGTCCTCACTTCTGGGGTAAGAATAAATTCACCATATTATATAGATTCAATCTGGATTAAAATTGTGAACACCAGACGCTCGTGTCTTATAAGAAGAGTTATCATGCAGTGACAATCGCATAACAAAAGTTTAAAGAAGCACTATTTACGAGATATATAAAAAAAATCTAATATGTTATTTTTTTTTGCTGAATCATTATTTATATGCAAAAAGTGAAATAATAAATCACCTTTAGCAGCCAGTATGGTTCAACTTTGTCAAAATAAACTAAAAAACATTGATTATGAATTATTCACTTGCAAGTGAATAATTCGACCTCATTGAATCTATTCATGTGAACTTTATTAATTTAACTCCTTAGCCTGAGATGGATAACACGTGAATTGTATGTATTAAAACAGGGACGAAAGATACCAAAGGGACAGTCAAACTCATAAATCTAAAACAAACTGACAACGCCATGGCTAAAAATGAAAAAGACAAACAAACAATAGCACACATGACACAACATAGAAAACTAAAGAATAAACAACACGAACCCCACCAAAAAACTAGGGGTGATCTCAGGTGCTCCGGAAGGGTAAGCAGATCCTGCTCCACATGTGGCACCCGTCGTGTTGCTTATGTGATAACAAATCCGGTAAATAGTCTAGTTCGGTAGGTCACATTCATGATAAAGGGAAGGGAATTGTAGTTACAACGTAAGGAACATATCCGATATCATTTGTGAAACGGTTATTTCATAACGGTCAACCAACTCGTGATGGCGTCCGTAAAATTTACGGAGGGATGATTTCAACTTCACCATTTGGAACTCTTGGTTTAATAGCTTCCTTGTGAGCAGAACCCTCTATCAAGAAAATCATGATAGGAAATGCAAGCACGGGAATATCGTATCAATTGCTGGAATGTTGCTACTTAGAAACGAAAAGTTCACAATTGGAAAGCTGAACTCATCTCTTTTGTCGTAAAGTTTTGTTTTCAACCGACCCTCATTGTCAATTTCTAGATGTAAGTCAAGATAAGTTATCTAAAGGAAAAGAATGTCAACATTGCAAGTGATACAAAGGTAAGTCATTTGATTGACAGATTCGATCCACACAAAAAAAAATCATTTTTATACAGGTGAAAACGATTATAAACATTTATTTTTCATCTATAATATGAAATTAAATAGACCTAGAATGATCCAACAGCACGAGTTGGCTTAATATATTTATATCTATATTTGATTCATAATTATGTTTACATCGCTAACTAGAATGATCCCACAGCACGAGTTGGCTTAATCTATTTATATTTATATTTGATTCATAATTATGTTTACATCGCTAATATGGTCATCGTATGACTTTAGAGGTCAATTCGATAATTAATTAGATGGCGTTTAGACTAAACAACACGAAACGAAGCTACGCATTTTCATGCGCGTGCCCTGTTAGTTGTTTTTTTTTTACTTTAAATAGTTTTACATTGTTATTAATAAAATCGGTGAACATAAATTTGACATTTAGTGCCCCTTTAAAGGACCAAATCAAGAACATTGTTTCGAAAAAAGGTTTCATAAAAAGATTACTTCTGTCTATGTAAATATATGATCTTCAACAACTCCTCTATTTAAGCAAATTATTGAAATAACGTCAACGATATATGCATAATAGTTGCACAAATAAACCAGTACTTACATATAACCACTTGGCGATTGAAATTTGAAAAACAAGAAATTTTTAAAGTATATCAAGTCAGCGCTTATATGTTTCCTCCTTTATTTGTATTGGTAACGTTTTATTTTTTATTTTTGGGTCCACAATATCTGAATATTGACCAACTTTATTGTACATATGAATATTCAATTGCATGTATCCCCCTAGAATATACTTTACTACAAACTAATACAAATTGTTTTCATTTTATGTTATTGTTGTTTCACATAGCGGATGGAGTAGCGTGGTACAGTTATGAGGAATCATTGTAACGATATCAGAATTATGCCCTGCGCCACAGGAACCGTCTATTTTGTTCAAATAGAAAGAAGTTTCCATAACAATTCTCTGATTGGTTTCTGTCCATATCCAATTACTATGCGAGTCTTTCACGGCATCAACCCAGAGATCCAGATCTGTAAATGAATTAATTCTTGAACAGTTATTGAAATTATGTCAAATGTTCATTGTAAAAGCTAATATAAAATCATTATCCAAATGAATACACATAAACTATTGTTTTACTTCATCTGACTTCTTATTGACTGTTATATATTTACTCTATACTTTCATGGAACGTTTACCTTTCTGAAACATATAAGGTCACTGCAGGTTTTTCATTGTGCTTGTGTATCTGAAGAATTTTATTTCTGTGTATTGTTTGGTTTTTGTAGCTTGTCTTTTCGTCATTTAAAAAGACAGCCATGTATTGAAGTATAAAGAAGATTTGGTGATTTGCCAATGAGACAGCTATATACCAGAGACAAAATCACATAATAGGTATATGTTTTCAAATAAATCTGTGCATTAATAACATTTCCAAATGGCAGATTAGTATTTTTCAATTCTGCTTTGCTTTCAATGATAAACAAGTTTGTGAATGATATTTTCATATACTGTGGTTTAATCTTATATTATGAACTAACGGTTATAACTTGATTTGATTCGGTTGATGACATCTATTATTTCAGCGCCTGAATCAAAATTAGCTAGAGTTCCACATTTGCTTCTGCAATAATTCTACAAATAGGATTTAACAACGAACAATGACAAAATGCATTTATTTAAAAACAATCTTTGTCTATTATAATGTATGTTTAATAAGCATACACACTGTTTAAGTTGTACATTGTGTGTCAAGAATATGAAGTCCTAAACGTTAATTTTACACGTGAAACATGTATTATGTTTCTTTATTGTTGGGTCTGACGAAGTCCAAAATCCGGTTTATCGTATGGTGTTGTTGGAGTTTTGCACCTGCTATTACGAAATTGATTGAAGAATTTGCACGTGTTGTCCTCTTTCTTAACTATGATATACACAGCCGAGCCGCTGGTGTAAGTTAAATATATCAATGGTTCATAAAAGTGCCTTTTCTGTTCAGATGTCTGTAAAAACAGTGTACTGATCTTTTATCTATAAATGACCAATAATATGAATAATGATCTGATGTGGTTTACATTTAGATAAGATTTTGTATAACATATTGTATATTTTTATAGTTTCTAAAACGGCACATGATTCGGTTATGTTTCTATGTGTGTTGGCGTTTGTTTTTGTCGCACTTTAATGTTCCTGTTGTTCCTTTGTTTTCCTCTTATAGTCGGATTTAGTTTGTATCCCGGATGTGTTTTCTCTCAATCGATTTATGACTTTTTAACACCGGTATATTACTGTTGCCTTTATTCCTAGAGTCCTCATGAAATATTACATGTGTAGGGATTTTCGCGTAAAATATACGATATATGAATGGGGATGTTTTACATATTTTGTTATGTCGTCTCTCTGGGATTTACTTGTACATACCTGTTATACATTATTGGTAGTCTTTTGAATTGTGTGATCAATATCTCGTATATTCATGCCAAGTTTAATTTGTTCTGTGTCATTAGAGCAATGAAGGATGAGATGCAAACAATTTTAGTTTGATCAAATATATGACTTGCCTTTGATTCTATCCATGTTAACTCGTCATTTCCGATATGGTAACAAGAGTGTCCTTTAATAACATATGCAGAGTTAGGACCACAACCTTGAACACTTCCAGAGTGATGCAGTGAACATCCTGAAATATGTTACTATTAAAAATAATCTATTTCTATTTTTTTAAGTATGATATTTTTCTGAAATTCCCTGTAATATTTGTTTTACTTGTAACCAGATCAATAGATATGAACGAAGATTACATTTCTGATTATTACGAATATAAAGTTTCCAAATTCAAAATAAATCATTCCACCAACATAATCATGATAACCTTCAACATTGTATGTCTTTGGCCTCAACCAACTGCTCGTTGTATTTTAGATGGAATGAAAGTTTGATCCTGCAAATCTACAAACAAGTGATGAATTGATTTTCCCGGTCATCAAATTACCTTCTTGAATTATTTTGTGACTTCAACTCCTATAAGTGTATCAAAAGTATTTAAGATTATAGGAGGACCGAGTTAACCTGTAATTGTATATAAAAGATATAAGAAGATGTGGTATGAGTGCCAATGAGACAACTCTCCATCCAAGTCACAATTTATAAAAGTAAACCATTATAGGTCAAATTACGGTGTTCAACACGGAGCCTTGGCCCACACGAACAGCAAGCTGTAGAGGGCCCAAACGTGACTAGTGAAAAACTATTCAAACGGGAAAAACAACGGTCGAATCTATAAAAAATATTGACTTTAAATGCAATGAACAAAGCAAAAACATAAGGCACGACAAGCAAGAGTCCAGAAAACTACACAAAAATCTGGTAATTTTGCAAAATAAAATTAGGAAATCCTGAAATGAATCAAGATCATCGGAAGAGAAACAGTTCCTGTTCTAGTAGCGACACTCGGGAATTGGTAATGACAAAAAAGCATCTATGATCAGATACAATCGTTCATTTTATAAACGACAAAAGAGGGGTCCAGGATGTTTGTTTCATACATATGTGACAGATATGCAATAACGATCCAGTAATTCATATAATATAGCGCAGACAATTTGTTTCTTTTGAGGTTTTATGTCTTACACAATTGAGTGTTTCTATAGTAAGACCAATTGACTTCGTATTTTTTCAATACGAAATCCTGTGTAGCAATTTCTTACTACTTAATAAAATCAAAGAATGATTGTACCTACCTTGAGCAGTGACAGCAGTGCTAGTCGACACTGTAGTTGTTGTAGCAGGTATAACATTAATCAGTTTGGTATTACACAGATCTGTTTTACAACATCCACCTTTCAAGCCTTGTTGTCTTCGTCCAAATCCTGATTGTACAGGATTAACACCAAGCCTTTGACAAAGCTGTAAATATATTCGATATTGTTGTTTTTGCCAAAATCTTTTCAACATTAATGGACGACCTCTATATTCAACGATGCATTTTAACTTCAATATTTGAAAATACATTTTTTCTTAAATACACACGTTATATAAATCAACTCCATATAATTTTCAAAAAATAGTTTAACTGACATACTTAGCAGGCTCAAAGTTGTCATTTTTGGGCTTTAAAATTAGACATTGATAATTAAAGTAGTTTTGGTGTGATAAATTGAAAGTTTTTAAAGAGAAAACAATAAACATGTAAACTAATGAGTATTGCAACGATTACTGATCATGCAGTTTTCAACATATGCCAGATATATCTCACAACACATGTTTAAATAACATTTAGGTTTTATGCATTGAATAAATTGATAAATTATACACTATATCGAGTCATATAAAAATAATACATTATGCATTTCCTAAACTATTGTTATCCATTACAGATGTAATGTTTTCATGGTTAGTTCTAAACTTACGTTAACATCGAGACATCCTAGTCTGAAGACTGGACGTAGATCATAGCTTAGTGTTTCAAGCTGAAAACACTCCTGCACAGACAAAAACAGTGTTAAAGTCGACTTCATGTTTTTGTTTATAAAATCGTAATTGTTTCAAATTATATACATCTATTAACTTTTATATGGCAAGACGGGCAATAGCATCATCAGTCATCAGTTACTAAAATATATGCTACATAGTTTAAGATTATCTTTATTCGTAGGAACTATTTTGTTTTGTACTACTTTCCAATGTATATTTTATAATGTGATGTTGCGTCTAACAAAGTCTATCCACATTATTTTCGCAAAAGAATTCATGTACTAGGGGCAGTCATAAATTGAAGTGGGCGAGAGCTTTTTCCTCCGTGTTGAAGGCCTCATTGTGACTTGGAGCTGAAGAACAGCAATAAAAGCGCTGTTTTTTTGTTCTTTTTTGTTGTTGTGTGTGTACTGATTTTATGTCATGGATTGATACCCCATATCCTTTGTTTTCTTCTAAGATTTGCACAAATAAAACTGAGGAAAAGAAACTGAAACTTATGCTGCGTTCACGCTGCCAATTTGGAACATGTTATATGAACACAAGTTGTATTGTTAACATGTTTAAAATCAAACCTAATCTGTTGGACGTGAATTCAAATCAGTATCCAAAAGTTAATATACATATGCAAATGTTTCCAAAATAAACGCAGTATTTATCTATAATGAATCTTTTAAAATGTCATTACACTTGTTTAGACCTTGTGTGAATACGTCCTAAGTCGCATCCATCCAACAGTTCCTTTTTTGTTCTATTTTCTGCTATTCTCTTCGACGTTATATAGCCTACTATTTTTCATTTTGGCATCTCTTGCATTCAGATTGATATAAGTTAATACTTTCATTATATATATGCATCACATGTTTCCGAAATACTTAAATAATTATATTAAGAAAGAAATGAATTTGAATAATTTTGAAAAATAATCATTTTGAGTATATGAGGAAACTGAACATTGTTCTCGAAAATATTGTACCTTCCCTGATTCACATGTTGTGGTATTACTGCAATCTTGTAGACGATCTATATCACTGCAGCTATAACACTGATCTGTAAAATTAAGGTGAAATGCACCATAACTACATCACAACAAAGATCAATTTCTGACTAGGAAGATGCACATGGGGATGTTGTGGATTAAACTTGATTTTCGAGTTCTCCACTCTGAGTTTTTTCTTTTTATAATGAATTAGTTTCATTTTAAAAATGCAATCTTAGAAGACACTGTTCCCCGAGGGTATCACCAGCCCAGTAGCCAGTACTTCGGCACTGGCATGAACATACGGATTTTTTTTGTGTTATTAAAATTTGCTGTTACAAAATATTAGAAATTATTATAAATTAAGGAATTTATCTCCCTCATGCAAAGCTCTGATTCCTTTCACGAATTTGACTATATTTTTTGGACCTTTTGGATTATAGCTCTTCATCTTTTATATAAGCTTTGGATTTCAAATATTTTGGCCACGAGCATCACTGAAGAGACATGTTTTGTCGAAATGCGCATCTGGTGCAACAAAATTAGTACCGTTGATTTTATCATATATTCGAAATAAGACGCCTTACATACGGTTATAAATCATTACTTTTAGAATTGTATATGTTTGCTTATCATTTCATTTTACTGCATGTTGCTCTTAGAATACTGTATTCCGCAAGCTGGACAACCCAACAATATTTTGCAGTTGTTTATATATACAAATACCCGCAGACATACAGTTTAAACCAAATCAGAATATGTAATTAAATATACTATACGTTGGTTTAACCTTTTCTGCAACATTTATATTTATTCTATATACTTTTTGGTGTATTTTTGCTAGACTAAAAGCCCCACATAAAGAAAGCTTATTCAAATATATATATGAAAAAACAGCAGAAATATTAGAAACGGAATTCAAATAACATCAAGGCAAATAATAATGAAATCTAGACTTACAACATTTTTTGCAAAACCTAGGACAAATTTTATTAGCGATACAGTCGTTGGAACAAAGTTTGGCATCATCCAACGCTAGCTTATGACACACGTTGTCATTCATGTTCTTGCAGTCAGGTGTGATTGTAGGTACAGCTTTTTCAAAATAAATGGTAAAATATTCGCATAATACTTTTTTTAATATCATTATTACTAATTTTTCAAATATATTTCAATAAAAATCAATTTGATATCAGAATTATTTATTTTTGTATACATTTAAGTTTAAGAGAGAGTTAATAAAAAAAAAATTCCAGGCTGTGTACGAAAATTGAAAGATTCTAGCTTAATCAATAAAGTTATAACTATGAGAGACCAATTGAAAAAAGCAATATGATACTCTACAGTTATTACTTTCAAAATTATGGAATAGTAGTTGCAGATACACGCCAAAACGATCTAGCTACATGTAGATATGTTGCTAAAATCTGAATAAGTTTAAATACCATATAAATATTATTCTATGAACAAAGAAATCATTTCCTTTGCAATCTGATGAACATAGTTATTGTAATGTCAAAACCATGTTTATAGTAAAATATGGAACAAGTACATTTGTTGTAATGTGATCTTGTGTCCCATATAGATATGCAGAAATTTAGTTGATAAAGTTGTTCTTTAGAGGCAAGGGGTTTTACTATGCAAATGGTGTGTTGTCCTTGAAAATTATTATAACTTACAGGTCACTTTTGTATGTAGATTAACTCCTGTTTTGGTACTAGGTCCTAACAAGAAAAAATAACCAATTCTAGTCATGTAACATAGTAAACGATAAAAAAATATATATAATATGCATTTACCTAATTCAATGTGAAATATTCTAAAGTTATAATAACACCTATCAAATGTGTCGGCAAATATTAGACACGCATTTGATAACATTTCAAGGAGGAACATAGTCTTCTAAATGAATTCAACGTGTATGTTATGCTGTGAGCTCGAGTTTTCAAATGCGGCAAAATATACAGAATCATTTAGGTTTTTTACACTACAAAATTAGTTTACCTTAATGTGAATTAAACAAGTATAAACATTAGGATAGAACACAGGATACTCCCATGCAACCTGATTAATATTCATGCTTATATTAACTCGCGTACTCGTACGTAGGACGCAATCAGATAACTATTTTTAACCACATTGATTCCTATGGATATCTAAATCAATAGCACAACGTAAAACAGTTTGTTGTTATATATATATTAAAGATGTATGTAATTTTGATGTATCGAACATTTTCATAAAGATCGTTAAATTAAGAGTGGTACTATATATCATCCTTATCTTATTCTTTAAAACAATATTCATATTACGTTGGAGCTCCATGTCCAGTCATCATATGAAAACATACTAAAACATTTGCCGTTATATTTAAAAAGATAATGTTTTTACATCTGATGCGTCCGAAGCTTATTTTGAATTTGACTTGGCCAAAAGCATACAAACACCACAAATTAGAAGCCAAGAATATATCGATGCCTGAAAACGTGGAGAAGTCTATAATACAAGAGGATCCATGATGATGCCCTTTTTAAAGTTAAAAGAGTCAGTTAATCAATATTATACTTAGACATATACTTATGTCTTTGTAAGTAACAAATAACCGTTTACTGGAAATACATGTATAACGGGACTGTTGACATGAAAACTACAAACTTAACTTAAACCTGGAAAATAGTAATATTCACAATGACAATTTGTTACCGTATAAATGTTGTTGTCATTCGGATATTTTCGTTTATTTACAAACTAATGTCTGAATATACTCACCACATAAATTACAGAAGCGAGCACAATGCTCCTGTGACCAGGTGGCAAATTGTCCACATACATTTGGTGTGTACTCTTTGCAGTTAGGAATCGTATCAAAGCAATTAGAAATGTGTGATCTATCTGCACCGATAAATAAAATCTTGCTTGTAAAATGCTATGCTTTTTGTAGTTGTAAATTGACTTACTTATTGTAAATTGACTTACTTATTCATAAATATAACAAGAATCGGTTTCGCTATTCGCCTGCAAATTGAGTATACACTATAATCTTATTTGATGCGATCTTTTATAGGTTTTGTGAATTACTATACCAACACTATTGATAATTGCATTCGGACGGTACTAGTATTTAGACAGAGGATATTAATTTTACTTGCTTTTTCTACCGGACGTAGTTGCGTATCTATGACTCCTTCAAAACTAACAAAGACAACTCTGTTCCGTACATGTTTTACTACCGGACGGTAGAGGTAAAAATAAATGTAAATCAAAATAACCTAGTCAACCCTTAAGTTTTTGTCATTTTAAACCAATAAGTTTCAAATTATAACTAATACATTTATTTTAAAACTGCTCTGTTTGTTTATTTGGATTAGACCGTTGGTTTTCCTGTCTGAATCGTTTTACACTAGTCTTTTTTGGTGCCCTTGATCGCTTGCTATTAGGCTCCGTGTTGAAGGCCGTACATTCACCTATCAGGTATTTTTATTGTTACTTGGATGGGTCGTTGTCTCAATGGCACCCTAGCAACATCTTATGTTGCAAAACAAATGATAAGTTAGTTTTACTTTGTGACAGCTCTGATATCTTTTGTTGCTGTAAATCTACTAGTCGATCAATTTCATCTGGTAAATTATTGTTGCATTTGTCAGTGCCGCAACATGCACCTTTTACAACAACATCTGACCTTCTTCCACCATTAACATTTAGTAAACAAGTCTGAAATAAAATATTATTATTGTTGGACATCTCTACGGAAGCGTTTTAGCGTCACACCTTTTTTTAAATTTTTCTTCCTATCTTTGCGTTATAACGCAAACCTTAACTTTATAACGCAAATCTTTTGCATTATAACGCAAACAAAAGGGAGAAATATTAAAAAAAAGTTGTGTGGCGCTAATACACTTCCGTTCATCTCTGCAAATGATTTGATATATTTATCTTACATATAAAAATCGTTTTCCGACTAACATTTGATTGGTGACGGATGCGTGTTAAATTTTTATTTGTCTTCTTACAATAGCGATATTAATAAGATTATTCACACACCTCTTCGTCACAATTATCTTGAAATGTACAATAGCAATATATTACATTAAATTTCAAATTGAGTGAGTTTTACTCGAATCTAATCACTTGTTAATATACTTTAAAAGATATTGCATTAGTGGTCTTGTTTTTTAAAGAGTCAAAAGTCTGAGAAATGGCTGAACACTGAATACAAAATGATTTGTTCAAAAGAATGCAGTCCAAGACATCATGTTTATGTACTCCACTGTGAAGGATAAATGTGTGTATTGTACTTGTACTCGAATATGGGAGTTAAGATAAGAACATGCAAAATAATATAATTTAAAAACTTACTTTTTTTAGTGCACATCCCATTTTATATACTTTCGTAAAATCATCGGCAAATGTTTCTGATGTGAAACAATACTGAAATTTATAAGAGAACAATATCAACAAAAAAGAAATTCATTTAGTTTTAATGCAATGTTTCCTACAAAACACAATATAACGTTCGTTATACATTACATTTCTTGTCTGAAAATATTAAAAGGTACGGAACCACGTCTGAATCCTTTTGAATAAAATCGATCATTTATAAGTGTTCATTTTCGATACTGGCCAGAAGAGTTGTTGTTAAATCTTTAACAGAACGAAATAGGTGTATTTGGCAAACCTTCTTTGATCTTTTCAAAGCGAAAGGCTCAGCTTAAAAACTAGGTTTAATCCACCATTTTCTACATAACAAAATGCCTGTACCGATTCAGGAATATGACAATTGTTATTTATTCATTTGTTGTGTTTGAGCTTTCGATTAGGGACTTTCCGTTTTGAATTTTCCTCTTTTGTGATTTTACTTATCATTTAAACCCATACATACATGGTCTATTGATGGACAATCGACTATAGTGGAACAGTTTGCTGGATTGACTATTTCTCTGCTATAATAGCACCTTACAGCTACAAAATAAAATGTTACATTCCATTGAATGACAAACAAATATTGATAATCGACTGCTAGTTCTAAGTCTGTCGGTGATAAGATTTTCATTCGATGTGGATTTTGATATATCAAATCAAACTATGTTTTCTTGAATGATACAATGTAGATCTTTAAAGATTGTTTTCTGCGGAGAAATAGTATAGGTAAAAGCAATGAAAACAAGATTTTTTTCAATCAA
The DNA here is from genome assembly GCA_019925275.1 of Mytilus edulis. Taxonomy (NCBI): domain Eukaryota; kingdom Metazoa; phylum Mollusca; class Bivalvia; order Mytilida; family Mytilidae; genus Mytilus; species Mytilus edulis. The sequence continues at coordinate 66,852,620 of CM034357.1, read as the reverse complement.
AATAAAAAAAAACACTTACTAGTCTACTTCTTAACCTAGTTTTTCCATCATTTTCTACATTAGGAAATGAATATACCAGGTCAGGAATATGACAGATATTTTCCTATGGATAGACGTGTTTGAGCTTTTGATATTGCCATTTTGATGGTAGGTTGAATACCAAAATTTATGACAAACGCGATGATTTTAATTTTCCTATAGTCAACTTTCCATTTCTGTGTAGCAACGTCCAAGCGGCACCAGCATATGGAGTATATGTGTCTCAATTTATTCGTTACTCTCAAGCTAGCTCAAAGTACGTTGATTTTGTTGAACGAGGAACACTGCTTTCTCCAAAGTTGCTAAGACAGGGCTATGAATCAATCAAATTAAGGTCAGCACTCGATCAAGAACGGTCGCCATCATGAGTTGATTGGCCATTATGACTAAAGTGTGTCAGAAATCATATCTGATATTCTTCCTCAGTAATAATAACCTTCCATCATTGCCGAACTGAACAAAGAAATAACACGACGGGTGCAGTATACGGTGCAGGAAATGCTTACCCTTCCGGAGCACCTGATTTCACTCCCGGTTTTTAGTGGAGTTCGTGTTGTTTCTTATTTATTATTTATAACTGTTGATGTAAATGTCCCTTGGCTTTTTGAGTCTTTTTTTACTCCTTGGTTTTGATTGTTATTGTCTTATAAAAGACTTTCCGTTTTATGCTTACCTTGAAGTTTTGAATTTTTTTTATTTTACTTTCTACTAATAACTAATAGAACTTACGACAGTTTCCACAAAATCTGTTACAGATACTAGATAAACATCTGTCATCACACATGTTTGGATATAAGGATGACAGTACCCTGCAAACTTCTGAATCTAGATCATCACATACCTGCCCGTTTGTCAGCACACATACGAGTGTTACACCTGATAATGTAAAACTGATGTTTAGTAAATAAAGAAGAAAAGATTATAAGTGATTCGAATAGTTATCAAAGGTACCAGGATTATAATTTAATACGCCAGATGCGCGTTTCGTCGAACAATTGTTATTATGAAAAAGTCATAATAAGTATATATGTCGCCACCTTTCTCGCTGTAATGAAGGCCCAATGGTGCTAATGGGTGTTGGGTAGTTTTCTGCTCTTTGGTCGGTTTGTTGTCGCTTTGACACATTCCCGATTTCCATAGCACCTCAATATTAAACAATCGTTACTATCTTGTCTGTCTCGTCATTCAATAGAGCTAGTGTTTTAATATTTTCTTGATGTTTTCTTCATTTTCAATAATTTGCCTTTTGTAAACACCATAGTCCAAAAACAACAAGTTTCTTTGATTCATTTACCAGTACAACATACACAAGTTAACCAAATGACCTTTGATTGTTTACACAAGCACCTGTGGTAAATCAAATATTGTTCCCTCTTTTTATGATATACACTTGTGTGGTTGTATAAAGACTACATGTGTAAACCATCATGGCATGAACAGGTTTCACTTTACTACCTGCCGATTCATTTGTAATTTACTTGTACTTACAGAATAGAATGAAAAGCACTTTCATTTCCGGTTGTTATGTCGTTCAGACAATTTAACCATCCTTATCACATTTGGCATTTGACATACCTGTGCTTATTATCTGTAAGAAAAAAAATTCCTGTGTTTGTGTGAGACCAAGATAAAAGAAAATAATGTACTAACTCGTAGCTTCTTTTTGGACATCAAGAGATATGGAGTCCTAGTATTTATTTCCCCTGAACTATTTTTAATTGAAATTTTCACATTGTGCAATGGGACGACCATTTGATTTCCGGGGACGGATAAGCATACGTAACAAAATAAATGGTCAATTCGGAAAAAAAACCTTTCAGGATCCTGTTCCCTCCTCAAGAATATCCAATGGTTGTACCCTAAAGAAACGTGTTTACTAAGGAAATAGTGCTGATTTACTTTGTATCGTTAATTTCATATACTTGTGATAAACTGACGTCCTCTGTGTAACAGGAAAAATAATCCAGATCTTAAAATTGATGACTTTATGATAGAGGTATACCGCTATTTCTATTGAGAATAAGTGATATAAAGAACATATTTATTTCATTTTTTTACATGTTTGATTTGTTTCAAAATATCTGAACTTATATAAAAAACATATATCGGTATTTGATATGTAGGGTCGATTTCATTTCAATTGTTCTTGTTGCTTGGTAATTCTTGTATTTATGAACAATAGAGTCTTGCCAGAAGAATTATGCGAACTTGTATTACGAACTATGAAAAGTACTATCAGCTTTGTAAGATATTCATTTACTTTAAAAAAAAAAAAAAAAAAAAAAAAAAAAAAAAATATCAAAAGCGATAAAAATTAGTTCATATAAAAACATTTGCAACCTATATTACACTCTTCTTCACTATGTAAGAAGTCTGTACCTTTGATTGTAGCTTTCAGTGTAAGATAGAAATACACAGTTAGGAAAACAATATCCTCTCAAATTTACCAACCTGTTTTTCTTACTTTCTTGCATGAGGTTTCCAATGGAAACTGGAAGATGGCAAAACGTTGTAAGAAAAAACAGAAAGTGCATTGTGAAATTTAGATGCTATTTGTGATAAATACCATTATGTTTTTAACTTCATAACTGCAGAAAACAATGCATTACGCACTCGGAGGTGGCGACATATATACTTATGAGGATTTTTTTCATGTGTGGAAACATATATACTTATTATGACTTTTTGATATGTTTAAGCTTTTGATTTAGCCATTTGATTAGGGACTTTCCTTTTTAGTTTTCCTCGGAGTTCGGTATTTTTGTGATTTTACTTTTTACATTTTTTTATGGGAATTGACCCAACACATTTATGAGTTCCAAAACTTTACATGTTTAGACCTTTATGAACTATGTAAACTGATTGAAGAGATTAATTACAAATTGAACTTTTCAGGGTGAACAATTGTAAATGCCACAGTCTGTACATAATATGAATACTTATCTCTTTACCTTTGTAATTTGGTTTGTGGGAATAAAGATAAATACAAATTAAGCTTACTGTTTGTAGTATATGTGTGCATATACATGTGATCAGTTTCATCATAGATTTAATTTCCTGTAGTTCAAATGGTTGAATATAAAACAAATTTGGTGTATCGAGGTTAACAATCTACTTTTATATGACAATTGTGATCCATTCGTTTGATGTGTTTGAGCTTTTGATTTTGCCATATGATAAGCCATTTTTTTAATTTTCTTTGGAGTTCAGTATTTTTGTGATTATACTTTTTGCAATAAAAGATTCAAAAGTGGTTCAAAGATGTCCCATATTTCTTAAAACTTTTTTCAATAGTACAGTTTCATTTCTTTTAAGTGATACCTTTTCTGAAACTGTTAACATATATCTATGAAGATAGCAAAATGTTTAATAACTGATCTATTAGGATATCAAATAACTATTATATGTTTTTTGTCCCATTATTTTTAGTGAAATTGCGGCAAAAAGCTTGTGTGAAAAAAAGTTGTTTAAAACGAAACATTGCAATAATTTTTGGACCTTTCGGCCTGTCTGAATATGAAAATACGGACAGGCAAACAGTAAATGTATACTACTAGAATAACGAAGTTCAATTTTGTTAGATGGCATGAAGTTAAAACTACAAATCAAAGGACTCAACTTTGAGCGTTCCTGATGAAAATAAATCCAGAAAAGAGCTTCCGACGGAAGAAATTATTAAACGTGTTGTTTTCATTTTTTTTTCCAATACTACTTTTACTTTTGGTTATGATTTAAAACATTAAATTCAGTTAATTATTATGAGAAAACGGCATCTTACAATCAGCATTACTTTATTAAAAGACAATACGAATAATAAAAATCCTACTTGTGTTTTTGTACTGTTGTTTGTCTTTCGGTCTTCTTTGGTTTTTGCCATTGTATTGTCAGTTTGTTTTTAATTTATGAATTAGATTATGAATTTTGGTATTGTTATCCTCTTTTTCTATATCAGTTTTTGTTATATGGTGTTCAAAGATACCAGAAATAAGAAAAACAACTGATTGAATAAGAACCATGTTTTTCTTTTTATTGACGATGAGCTTCACATAAGGGATGGAGTTGTGTGATACAGCTGTGTGCAATCAAAGAAAATGCGTGAGAACTGTGAGCAGCGCCACATGATCCATGTAGATGAGTAAGATAGGAGTTGTGGGCCAGACTTATTTTCTGATTTTTTTCCGTCCATATCCAGTTACCATGGCCATCTTTAGCTGCACCAATCCAAAAATCAACGTCTATAGAAAAAAAAATAAAAATGCAATTTCGTCAAACCAAAGGCTATTTGCCATTTTTTGGGGACATTTTTTGAAGCGTATACCAAAACGATGTAGTCGGCTCGTAACTCATAAATAATGAATATTTAATCAATGATTTTAATTTATACCGAAAATGAAGAATACACATTTCAATTATGAAGTGAAATATTAATGATATGTGATATATGACATATATAACTAATCATCAGTCAAATCATTAGTTTATACACAAATTCGTTTTAATGGGAAAATGGACCATATAATATATCATATGATATTAAGAACACTTGTATGTTTATTCTTTTTTCTCTTTAGATTGTATTTTCATTACGCTGTGAATCAAGTGTTCCTGCGAATGGCATTGGTGACATCAGCAATAGGTTAACCGCCTCCCCTTTTGCATGTTTATTATTGATTAACAAGACTAAGTGTTAAAATCCTTCATTTAATCCAATGTATTATCATTAGGTTTAAACTTGCTAGTGTTTCTACACATTTAATTTTAAAAAATATGTTCATACTCACTATGAAATGTTGTTTGACATGGCTCATGACATCAAGTATTTCATTACTAGAACTAAAATCGGCTAGCTTTCCACATTTATTTATGCAGTAACTCTATAAATGGACAAAAAGTGATGAAGAGATGTATCACATTTGTATTCCATTCGTTTGATGTGTTTGAACTTTGAGTTTGCCGTTTGATCTAGATCTTTTTGTTTTGACTTTTCCTCGAAGTTCAGAATTTTTGTGATTTACTTTTTCCACGAACAATACATGTTAATGTATGTGTATCCCCTGACTATACTCCATTCGAGTTTAATAATAGAGGAACAATCATAAATAGTTTATCTGAGATTTAAAGAGGCATTAGCTACGAGATGTATAGAAAAAAATAAATTCTGATTTTGTTGTTGTTCAATCATTAATGAAGGCGATGTAATGAAATACTAATTCACAATAAGCATCCAATTTGGTTAAATTTTGTCAAAATAAGCTAAACAAAATTTCTGATGAATTATTAACTTTCAAGCGAATAATTCGACCCCATTAAAACCGTGTTCATGTGAACTCAAAATTAACCCTTTAACTGGAGATCGGTTATGTATTCGGCAATTAACAGAACAATAATGATTCGATCCACTACAAAATCATTACACAGCTGGTTATTAAAACGACAATAAACATACTTTTTTACCTACAATATGAAATCAAACACACCTTAATAAAATCGATTGCACGTGGACTCTATCTATTCAAATTTATATCATACTAACATATTGGCGACATGCAATTTTCTCATGTACTTTGATTGTATTATGTAATAGGATTGATGAATCATTAACTTAAACCCATTTTTACCATTTATGATATTAATAAAAAAAAAAACTATTCAGGTTTATGACATACATCGGCTTGCTGCCAGGTTAATAGATTATTTCCTATATGAAAACACGCACGTTCATGAGTGACGTATGTGTAGTCAGGAGGACAACCGTGGTGGTGGGTGTCAGCATGTAGTGTTGCACAATCTGAAAGATATATCAAACAACATCAGACAACATGTAGAAAGTTGTCTTTAATATTAGAGTGGTAAAATATCAGGATAAAAATCTACCATACATATTCGGGATGAGACTGATTGTTATTAACGCATTTGCTATTAATTTCCAATCTATTTAGTAGATATTTGTACAATATTTTTTACTAACAACATCAAAATATCTAGTTTTTGTCAAAAAGGGTTACTTTATGTTGCGATATTTCGCGGCTGATATTTTACGTTATCAATGTGTAGTGAACCAGATAATCTATACTTCTAATCTTACTCCAGGTCAAACTTGTAGATATTAATAGTTCTCCAAAGTACCAGGATTATAATTTAGTACGCTAGACGCGCTTTTCGTCCACATACAACTCATCAGTGACGCTTAGGTCAAAATATTCAAGACAGAGTCAAGTATATTTGACGTCATCAAACCATGTGATTCTATGAAGAGCAGAGCAATAAAGGCATATAAAGGAAGGACCGATAATATAAGAATACAATTCCCGATTATGTAACACCATCGTTTTATGCCATGTTCAGTGAATAAAACTTTTTCAGTAACAGACTGCAATCCTAGAATCAATACTATTCAATATGTTTATCAGTTACCTTTGCAATTTGTCTTTTATTGTCTTTTGGACCTTTTCCTGAGTGTAAAATATTTTTCCTGGTACGATTTTGCTGCCACGTTTTTTATGTGTGTACTTTGTGTTTATGTTTAGAAAGAGATTTACAAAAAGAGGGTTCAAACTTTAGAAGCCTTGAAGACAATATGTTTATCTCCAGATGCTTTTGTGTTCCCTTGTCGTTTGGTTGTTATACTTATGAAATGATAATGAAAATCTAAAAAAACGCACTATTTAAAAAAGATAAAAACTACTCTATGGCGCTGTACATGCAAAAGTGTAATTAAAGCAAATTAAACAGAAAAAACATAAAACTTCCTCCTTGCAAATACTAAAATACAAATACAGTAAAAATACCTACCATCAAAAAGGTCTATACTCAAATACTTATTTTAACAAACTAATAAAAATAACAATCTTGTCTAAAATCATGTCAACCAGGCAAACACATTATCTGATTGGTGCATACGTCTCAATTTGTTTATTGTCAGTGAACAGGGTAATATATAAGCGTTGTAAATTTTTAACACATACTTGTTGTTGGACTTATTTTAACAGGTTGTGGTGCGGTGGATGCAGTGATAGTTGATGGAGGAGCATTAATAATCTTAGGAATCCTAGGAATTCTGATATTACAAAGATCAGTCCTACAGCACCCTCCTTTCAGTGACAGGCTTGTTTGTCGACGTCCAAACCCTGATTGTGCCGGGTTAACACCGAACCGTTTACAAAGCTGTTGATGAAAAAGTGCGTTTAAATCATAAGAAGCCTATCAAAATAAACAACATGTATACGTAACTTCCAACTTAAGTTATTCATTATGCAAATAACAACAACAACAAATACACCACAGGAGGAATGCAATATATATACGTATGTAGTACCGCTTCTTTATTTTCTTATCTAAAAACACTGAATTTATTTATCTTTGTTAAAGTAAGATAATTTAAAAAATACTTCTTTTCTTATTTATTCCTTTTTGTTATTTGAAACAGAAAATCAAACTTACACTCTCATCAAGACATCCTAATCTATAGACAGGACGAAGATCAAAACTAAGTGTTTCTAGCTGGAAGCATTCCTGTATAATATAAATTTTAACATCATTTAGACTGCTAAACAAATAATTATGCAAAAAGGGTCTGTGAGATAAAGATATCTGCAACGAAGACTCATATAACTCGCCAATCTTTTGGATTTTATCAATACAGGAAAAAAATGTATAAAAAAACTAACCAAATATATAAGGCTAATGATTTACGAAATGGTTTTCATCAGGGGTTAGAAATGGTAAATGGTGGGTACGAAATGGTAATTTGGGGTATAAAATAGCAGAGGTGCTAAATTGTCAAAGTACGAAATTACCTGCTACCCTTTACATGTATATACATCTTAAAACATTACTGTCTCATTTAGGTTTGAACCACAAAAAAACAACAAAGGTCAATCATAAACTCTCAAGTGTTAAATTAGGTAAAAACTAATTATGTCTTCTAGAAAGTTACGGATTTTTACTACCTACATTCTACATTTTAAATATAAGGGTAAAACGCAAGACGTAACTCCAATAATTTCAGATTAAAATGTAGGCCAAATGTACTAAAACCTTGTTTAAATATCACTGATTGTAACAGAGCTGACTCCTACAGACGTACAACTGTGTAAAATAGAAAACTATAAGTATCACATGACGTTGGTATTCAGTAAAGTTTATTCTTGATTATTTAAAGTCTTCTTTTTTAGTTCAGTAATAAGTATCATAAATACAACTGATCTGGTGTTCAAAGCTTTCAATTGTTTTTATTTTAATATTTCATTCTTTAAAGGGGCACTAGCTACGATATATATAAAAAAATAAAGTATGATTTTTTTTAGATCAATCATTAATCAAATTGGAATAATGAAATAATAATTTGCTTTTAGCATCAATTTCCTTTAATTTTGTTGAAATAAGCGATTAAACATAATTTTTGACTGATTCACTTGCAAGTGAAAACGTCATCATCATTCTAACCGGTATTCACATGAACTTCAAGTAAACCCCTAGCTAGAGATTGACAACGCATGCATTGTACGGGTACTGGTTATTTAAAGAAAAAGAATGTCAACAATGAAAGTGAAACTACGGTAAATCATTTGATTACTAATTCGATGCACATAAAATCATTCTTATATGGTTAAAAACAATGAGAAACATCATTTTTAATCTATAAAATAAAAGCAAACAGACCTATAAAAATGCAATTGCACGTGTTGGTTTAATCTATTCGTATCTTTATTTTTGTTTAAATCGCTTACATGGTAATCTGAGGTCAAATCGATAGTTAATTAGATGGCGTCTGGACTAAAATACACACGAAACGAACCTATATATTATCTACCCCATGCTCTGTAAACTGTTTATTTTAGACTTTTGATAGTTTGGATAAATGTTTTACATTGTTATAAACCAAATATGAGAATGTGAGTCAAATCGGTTACAATGAATTTGACAGCTAGTGCCCCTTTAAAAGAATTTCAGGCATTTTGTAAAATGCCTTTTAATTTTTCCAGGCATTTTGTAAAATGCCTAGAAAAATTAGTCATTATGTATAATGACTGAATCTTAGAGGCAATTTTGAGAATGCTTTAAATTTTCAGGCATTTCTCAAAATGCCTGTAACATATATAAACGAGTCTAAATTGAAAACCACGTTCAAACCTAGATTGCGTTGGTTAAAAACCGCAGTTTTTATACGTGTGCATGTAAAACAAATCGTTGTAGAGGGGTCTAAAAACAGCACAAACAACATTTTCAGAAAGACCAAAAAAGTGAAAAAAAAGTATATTTAAACAAAACGCATTTGACTTACAGGTCGAACAACTGATGTTCTTTAACCCTGCTGACTGCCATTGGCGATTGCCAAATAAAATTGATCAAAAGATGTAACAAAATGGATCTTAATATAAATTTAATACTAAACAGATAAAAATTAACTTGTGGCCACGATGTTATGCCACAAACATACGGTGTCAATATTTATTTAGTACACCAGATCCGGATTTCGACAATAAATGTCTCTTCAGTGATGTTAGGGATCGAAACGGTATTTGGAAGGCCATATAAGAAGTACCCTCATTTTTAGAAAAAAGTATATATATATTGATAATTAACGAAATAAATGTCAGCACATTTTGAAAATTGTAAGTGTTGTATAGAGTTGTCTGTTGATTTTTTACGGTTGTATAGTTGTTGTTTCAATGCAGCTTTAGTGATATATCTTAATGTTTACCTTTCCTGACTCGCATGTCGAAGTACTATTACAGTCCTCAGGCCGATTTATATCATTGCAGCTGTAACACTGAACTGAAAAATTATGTATAAATGAAAAAGAAAGGTTAACGATTTTAAAGTTAACTCATAAGTCGTACAAAAAATTAAGTCATGTACAAAAAAAAAATAACAACAGCTAACATACAAACAAATTTTATAAAATAAGCACAAAACCCAACAGAGAAAACGAAAAACACAAATCACACCAAAAAAACCGGGCGATCGCAGGTTTTGAGCGGTCGTGTTCCATGTGTGGCCCGTCGTGTTGTTCATATAATCACACACCCGCTAATAAGACTAGTTCGTTTAGTTAAAACGTTAGAACGTTTACTGTGCAACCTTCGTATGTATACTAGTAACAAAAAAAATATAAACTGAGAGCATGTAAATACATTAGCAAAACCCAGTAAGCAAAACATATACATGTCACAAGATTTTCTGTCCAAAGAACACAGTACATAATGTCTAACTCTCAATGTCACATGTCAAGCTCTCGATCAGTATCACATTAGAATATAAAAGGCCCAAACATGATAAATATGGAAAAAAAAGTAAAATCACAAAAATACTGAACTCAGAGGAAAATCAATTCGGAAAGTCCATAATCACATGGCAAAATCAAATGACAAAACGCATCAAAAACGAATGGACAAGAACTGTCATATTCCTGACTTGGTACAGGCATTTTCAAATGTAGAAAATGGTGGATTGAACCTGGTTTTATAGCTAGCTAAACATCTCACTTGTATGACAGTCGTATCACATTCCATTATATTGTCACCGATGCGTGAACAAAACAAACAGACACAATAGTTAAAAATGTCAAAAATAGGGGTACAGCAGTCAACATTGTGTTATCATCTTAATCACTATAAAAACAACAAATGTAACGAAGAAGCACAAAAAGGCATATATCAAATTAACATCCTCATTTTGATTATATTATACGATTTTATTTGTCTATGTTAAATGCACCCATTAAGGAAGGAGGGTTTTGAGTACTGGTGTGAAACATTTCGATTAAGAGAGCAAACAGAATAATTTATAACATACCAATTTACGAGAAAAACATATATGACAGACATGAACAAACGACAACCACTTAACTAAATGCTCTTGATTAGGGACAGGCACATCATCAAATCGATACAAAGCAGAAAAATATCCGCCAGACATGGCATGGTATTTATACTTCGCTCACAATGATAAAAAGACACAGAGTACAGATATGAGTGTAAGCAAAGCTTGTTGTAAGCCAATAACGACTAGTAAAACATTGATCTAAGAGTAAAATATCAATCTGTAACCATCCAACATACAATGGATTAAGTGGACAGATGTATAAGTAATTCAAAGTAAGAGAACAATATATAACCCGTGCAATGCCAAAATATAGTTATACCGTGAAAATAAATATGATTATAACAATAATATGTAGTATGGTTTATAATTTAATAACAAAGTCATTATTTCTACCAATAAACAAAATATTCAAAGATGTGCAGTGTTGATTTGATAACCTTTTAGATTAAGTTTATTTAAAAAGTAAAAGCACAAAAAAAACTGAACTATGTGGAAAATTTAAACGGAAAGTTCATAATCAAATAGCCAAATCAAAAGCTCAAATATATGAAACACATGGAAGACAACTGTCATGTTTCTGACTTGGTACAGGCATTTTCTTATTTAAAAAATTGTTGATTAACCCAATCTGGTTTTAAAGCTAGGTAAACTTTTCACTTGTATGACGTTTACTCGCATCATATCTTAAAATCAACAATAAGTAAAACTGTAAGATTTATGTTATTTTTGTTCTTTCTTTATCTGTGTTTGTTGGAGTGTTCCTGACGGTTTTGTTAAAATAACAACAACGTATAGATACATAATAACATTATATTACTTACAGCATTTTCTACACATGCGTGGACAGATAACAGAAGCTATACAGTCATTACTACAGAATGCTGGATCAGTCAATGATATTATAAGACATACATCATCATCCATATTTTTACAGACGCTATAGGACGGAGGAACTGTTAAAGAAAGGTGAACAACTAATTGACAGTTGCTAAATAATGCGTGAAATGATTCATCGTATGTTTTCAGATATATCATAATAGTTTAAACTACAACAAGAACATCAAAGAAAAAGAAAACGAAAAGCAGGCAAGTTGTTGTATAAAACAGTTGTTAATGTTATTCTACATCTCGGATATGATAATCAAATGAAAATAGTTATCAAAAGTACCAGGCATAAAATTTGATACGTCAGACGCGTTTCAATTTTAAACCATAACTTATCAACGCTTCCACTGCAATTTTTGATATAATTATATTTGTATACAAATTTTGTATGGTTGAAGAAATGCGTAAATCGACTTCAAATTGTAGTACGCAGATAAAATTATCTAGAATATGTCTTCCTCTAAAGTTAAGACATTATTAATAATATACATACTTTTCTACATTGGCTAGAGGTATAGGGGGAGGGTTGAGATCTCATAAACATGTTTAACCCCGCCGCAATTTTGCGCCTGTCCCAAGTCAGGAGCCTCTGGCCTTTGTTAGTCTTGTATGATTTTAAATTTTAGTTTCTTGTGTATAATTCGGAGTTTAGTATGACGTCCATTATCACTGTACTATTATGCATATTTTAGGGGCCAGCTGAAGGACACCTACGGGTGCGGGAATTCTCGCTACATTGAAGACCCATTGGTTGCCTTCGGCTGTTGTTTGCTCTATGGTCGGGTGGTTGTCGCTTTGACATATTCACCATTTCCTTTCTCAATTTTATAGGTAACAGTTATCTTTTCATTGTTACATATTCCAAATACCTGTAGTATTTTGAACCATAACAGTGGTCCTCTGTTGTAGTAGATCTATCTGTGACGGCAGTATATTGTTACATTTGTCGATATTGCAACATCCACCTTTAACACTAAGATCTGACCGCCTTCCGTTATTAACATTTTGTTCACAAAGCTATAAAAAATGAAAGAAGCACTTTAATTATATATTTCATTTCTCCCAATCGCTTTTTTTAGAAATGAGAAAGCCAAAAGCAAAAAATATGATTGTGTAATTTATGTTTAGCGCTGAAACAAAATATCTTTAAAGATTTGTTTTGCAAATGAAGCTTAGCATTAATCATCGAAAGGTTTTTTTTTTCATAATCATTGATTTTAGTCTTCTATTTTTACCCTTAACCTTTGTACTTAAATAAATAGAGTTAAATAAGAGGTTAAAGTATTCAAAAATTTCATTATATCTAGATTTGTTATGTTCCATCCTTACAGTTAGTTAGAAATTATCCGACATTTAATAAATCTTATCTCATGTAAGACATTTTTAAAACAATAATAGTTTCAGATTAATGTAATGTAAGGTTCATGTATCCTCGATATAAAATGCTATCACTCTATATAGCTCTTTAGAAAAGTTGAATAATTGAGTTCGTTATTACACTAACTTACATTTTTCATAGCACATCCCATTGTGTATACCTCATGGAAATCGTCTGTAAACGTTTGAGATGTAAAACAGTACTACAAAATAATAATAAAAATGACATGTGGAGGCATGTATCAATGTGACACAAACAAATATACAATTCACTCTGAAAGACATCTCTGTTTAAAACTTAGTCCATCAATAGTAGACAACATTAATAATATTGAGAGTGAAAAGGAGGAATATGTCAAAGAGGCAACATCCCGACCAAGAAGCAGATAACGGCCGAAGGCCAACAATGGGTCTCCAATGCAGCGAGAAAATCCGGCATACAGAGGATGTCCTCAGCTGGCCGTGGTATAAAATTGTGTACTAGTTCAGTGAAAATGGATGTGAGTAAACTCCAAAACATATAAATGAATAAAATTAAATAAACATACAAGACTAGCAAAAGGTCAGAGGTTCCTAACTTGGAACAAGCCGCATTTCTGTGGTTGTTCCAAGTCAGGAGGTTTTGACCTCTGACAACCTGTTTTGTGAGATATCAACCCTCCCCTATACCTCTACCCAATGAAAAATGAAGAAACAAATAGCAATACGCACAGTAAAACTCAGTGTAAAATGGTTCGAGCGATATTAGAATTGGAAACAAAAGAAAATAAGCAAAATGATACATAAACTAGCAAAGGACTACTAGCAGTTACTGACATGTCAGTTGTTTTTCATGTTGGAATATACATCCTTAAAAAAGTAAGATGAGTGGTAAATACTATAAAAAAAAGTAGTTGAAAAACCAAATGTGCTAAAAGATAATTCAAATTTTGGATGCCTTTACCAGACATATGCAGCGATGAATTACAGTGAACAAAAACTCTTCTATGAATGAACTTACATGGTCAGTAGTTGGACATTCAAGTGCAGTAGTGCAATTGGCTGGATTACCTATTTGGTGGCAGAAATAGCATGATAATGCTGAAAATAAAAACAGAAATAAAAGTTTTTTTCGTTGTTTAGGTAAAAAAATGGGTCTATATTCGAAAAGAAAAATATGAAATCGAAATGAGCTTTAATCAATCAAAAGTTTTTACATTTTATTTACATTAAAACTTTTTACTCGAAATTGTCTGTCGACACTACATCTTATTATTTATCTTCCAAAATTTGAAACAAATTATTCATTTTCTTTAAAAAGAACATAACTTACGACATCGTCCACAAAATCTGGAACAAATGCTAGACAGACAGCCATCAGCGCACATATTTGGATTCAAGGCTGATAACTTCTTACATACTTCAGTATCTAGATCGTTACATGACTGAGCTTGTGTGCCCAAAATGTAAACACTAAGTGCTAAAAATACAGAAAAGCAAAGCAAATGCTGAAATTATAATTGAGTTTAAGCATTAATTGTTTTATTGGGTTTATTATTTTCAGTTATATTGTAACGGCGGAAATGTATAGATTTACTTATAATGTTACAATTATTAACGGCAATCAATCATAATAGTTATCAAAAGTACCGGGATTATAAATTAGTACGCCAGACGCGCGTACCAATATATACTTCATATGGGAAACAACTTGGTATTAATCTATATTATGTATAATATTAACAAAAAAATAATGGAAATGTATTTATACGTTTCATAATACCTTTTTTCAGTTTTGTTAAGGTCAACTGAAATTAACGTCTCACCTTTTTTCAAATAAGATTCATTTACATATGATCCTCTTTTCTTTGCCTTTTAAAAAAGATTCGATTGACTTATAACAATATCAGAATTCATCCTGTTTCTAATTTAGAAATGCAAAATATATTGTTTAAAGGATAGCATTGTTGTTACAAAGTTGTTTTGTGTAGTTTGTTGTTTTTGTTTATTTTTCATTTTGGGTATTAGTTTTGTTTACATATTTTGTTATAACTTCGTGTTTATTTGTGTCATGTTTATTGAGTACTACTTTGTATCCTATAGGAACTGATACATGTATTTCAATGAACTACGGTTCTGATACAAGAATATAGCTGTAAATATGTATCTATAATACTAAAATAACGAGGTCAAATTTGTCAGTCGTCATCACGTAAAAACGACAAATCAAAGAATTCAACTTTATATATAACTAATATAGTACAAAGGTGTAGATTAAAAATTACACCACTCCAGGCCCTTTTGTTTTCCACGTAATTAATATTGCCTAAAATTAAGAAGTTCCGGGTCGAGTCCGATACCGATACCTATGGTATATTCACCTGTTACCCATTACCTTATCTGTACGTTCCGCGTCTGACAGGCGCACCACCAAACGTTGTATTCATGATTTATATGCTATATACACGGGTCATAATCACAGGGTTGACACTACTAAATTGTCAAATTGTTACCTATTGTAGTATTTTAATCAGTAAGACTTTCTAAGATAACAATACGAATACTAAAAATCTGGACTAAAAATAAGGCGTGTAGGTACAGTTTTCAATTTGTTAGCGGGCATGACTTAAAACAGCGAATCAAAGAATTCAACTTTATAGGACAATGCTGTTGATTAAAAAATACTCCATTCCAGGACCTTTTGTTTTCCAAATAATTAATATTACCAATAATTGATAAGTTCCAGTTCGACGGGTTCAAACAGAAAGATTTAAAAGCAGAGAAAACTGTGTATATTATAATCGGCATGACTTTATCAGATCACAATACTAATACTAAAATAAGGCTTGCGCATAGTTATATACTTTAATTCAGTCACGGACCCGCGATATCACGGGTGTGTTCTAGTATTTTTATATATTTTTGGGACGTTCACTTGTCGTTTTAGATAATTTGGCTCAATGGGTCTCAATGGCCAAGTAAGCTTTTCGCATCACTTGTCGTCCGTCGTCGTCGTCCGTTAACGTCCGTTCAAAGAAAAATGCAAGTTTTGTCTATTATTTTGAAAACCGTTATGAACAGGATAACCTGACAAAAACAATACTGTACGCCTCTACACACTGACTACATATCAATCAAAATTGGCAGACGACTTCTTGTAGCAGTTATTTCAATTTGATGACAAATTTTAACTATTTTTTTAATTTTAATTTCTATCTTGAAAACTACATACTGCATATAAACATTAAAACACAAAATTATCAGGAAGACAAGTTCTACAAATACGTTTGTAATGTCGAAATCGACAATCGACTCCTTATTCTAAAATTATAAAAAAAGAGTTCTGATTCAAACAAAAAATTCTCTGAAACTAACATTATCAAGATTCTTGATTTCTTGATTGACAACATATTTGATACGTTTGGAGGACGTGTTTTTCACCAGAATTTTGGCGTTCCAATGGGAACCAATTGTGCCCCTTTTCATGCTGATTTGTTTCTTTATTATTATGGCTTCATACAGGAACTTCTTCGGAAAAACTATAAAAAGTTAGCAATATCCTTCAACTTTGATTTCTGTTGTATGTGTTCTCTCACTAAATAAATACAAAAGTTGGTGACTATGTTGAACGTATCTACCCCATCGAAATGGAGATAAAGGATACAACAGATACAAATAAGTCTGTCTCCTTTCTTGACTTGCATCCAGAAACTGACAATGCTGGTCGGTTCAAAGCAAAACATTACGACAAAAGAGATGATTTCAGCTTCCCAATTGTGAACTTTCCATTTCTATGTAGCAACATTCAAGCAGCACCTACATACGGAGTATATATCTCCTAACTGATACGATATTCCCGGGCTTGTATGCCCTATCATGATTTCCTTAATATAGTGTTGCTGCTCACTAGGAAGCTATTAAACAAATATTTCGAAATGGTGAAATTGAAATGATCCATTCGTAAATTTTACGAGTTGAATGACCGTTACCGTTTCACAGTTGATATTCAATATGCTTTGTATGTCGTAACTACAACCCCTTCCATTTTCACGAATGTGACCTTCCGAACTAGTCTATTTATCGGGTTTGTAATAACATGAGCAACACGACAGGTGCAACACGTGGTGCAGGATCTGCTTACCCTTCAAGAGCACGTGAGATCACCCCCAGTTGGTGATGGGTTCGTGTTTTTTTTAATATGCAGATAGACCAAGTTGAACTATACAGGCTCTGTAGAGCCTCTAGTTTGTTTTTAACTTTTTGTCAAATTTTCAGGTTCCTCTAAATTCTTTTTTGCTTTTTATAATTTTATTACATATGGTTTAAGCAATGCTTACATCCTTAAATGCAGGCAAAAAATAATATTTTCTTTACGGACATATTCAAAATTATGATCAACAGTTAAGGTCCTTCATGTTCCTGCTGAGTGAATTTCAGGATTATGCCACAAATGGATAATACGCGAGCCAGATGAACCAAAACTGGGCACTTTATCTGAAATGAACCATAGATGTTTGGGCATGCATCTACAATATAGAAGTACAATGATTTGTTTTTTAAAACATTTTATATATGCCCAAGGTTGTATATATTCACTCTTCAAAAACAAATAGGATGATTTTTCACTAGGCAAAGCCTCAAACAATATTTTCCTGATATGCAAACATTGATACTCGTATACCTAGTAGCACGAATGGAGTTTCAGGACAATAACGACATACACATGGTCACCTGTGACGCACATATTACCTAAAGGTCAATCAAGTAATGATGTCGCCTGTATTTTTTTTTAAACAATCGTTTGGATGACCTTGCGCTAATTACTTAATTACACAGCATTGATTAGTGCGAGGTAGGCGGAACAGGTTTGTGAAACCTATATTAGTACCCGAAGGAATCTAAATATATTATCATATAAAACTTACATAGAATTATCAATATGAACTTCATGTTGATGTAAATCCAGGGCACATTAATCGTGACTATCTGCCTTATCTTTCTGACGTTATAAAATAGGTAACTTATTTCTATAAAATTCTCATTTCAATAAAGAGGTGGATAATTCATCAGCGATGTTTCGTAAATTATTGTGACAAAATTTACCAAACTGGCTGCTTAAAGAGAACAAATCTTCATTGTTTTACTTTCATTAATGATTGATCGAAACAAATCTTTTTTTTAATATCTCGTAGCTTATTTCATTTAGGTTGTCGTACTCATTATTAAACACTAATCAGATTAACTAATCACAAGTGACAAGAATCAATGAAAAGCAGACAGGGATAAAATAATGAGTGACGGAATATATGACAGGTAGTTTCTATTAAAGAACTGGTTTTGTCTAATGCTTAGTTCCGTTTCTGTGTGTGTTTGTTGTGTCGTTGTTCTCCTCTTTTATGCGTTTCCCTCAGTTTTAGTTTGTAACCCGGATTTGGTTTTTTTTCTATCGATTTATGAGTTTCGAACAGCGGTATACTACTGTTGCCTTTATTTGTTTGTGACGATAAAATGGAAACAGAGGCGCATGTATTGACTGAATGTCCGTTGTATGTCAATCTTTTGATCTTCGTCGGTTAAGAGCTCTACTGAGCTCATGTTTATCTTGTTGAATTGTACATATCATGCCCGACTCTTAATAAAATTTACTTACTTACTATAAGATTATAAACTCTGAGATCAGTATTTTTGTGATTTTACTTTTTAGAAGGTTAGTTATCGGTTAAATTAAGTCATCAGATCCTCACACAAAAATTGTTAGTATACTGAAACCACCTTTCAATTCTGTAAGACTCATCAATTGGCTCATCATTTGGACAACAAACACCAAGTAGAGTCTTTTAAGAGCCTATTTTTGTCACTATGATAAAGGTGCATCTTCAACAAAGTGGACTAGAATAGAATTCATGAAGACGATCTTTTTTTAGGTCATATTGCTGATCTTTATTTCTGTGTTCTGTTGTGTCTATTCCAAGCAATTAAAAAAAAAATCATTTAAGGGCTATTGTTCCTAAATAATAATCTACTTTTAAGTAAAATCTATGTTATGTTAAAAGATTTCGGCAAAATTTCATTTATTTGTAGATTTAGCAATTGCTGATCATTATAGACAGTTTCAAATGTCTATCTTACTTTTCTACTTATCATTATAAAAGACAAAACCATAAAATATTGGTACATTTTTTTTTATTAAAAGATAGAACTCAATTCAGTAAAATTAAAATTGAGAATGGAAATGGGGAATGTGTCAAAGAGACAACAACCCGACCAAATAAAAAACAACAGCAGAGGGTCACCAACAGGTCTTCAATGTAGCGAGAAATTCCCGCACCCGGAGGCGTCCTTCAGCTGGCCCCTAAACAAATATATACTAGTCCAGTGATAATGAACGCCATACTAATTTCCAAATTGTACACAAGAAACTAAAATTAAAATAATACAAGACTAACAAATGCCAGAGGCTCCTGACTTGGGACAGGCGCAAAAATGCGGTAGTCTACTAACGGTTTCGGCTACGGTTACTTATGTTCAGATGTGGTCTATTTGTTTATTTTTGCTATTTAAATTGGCTATCTGTTTATAATAGTTTTAAAAAAATGCCTGTACCAAGTCAGGAAAACAGTTGTTATCTATTCGTTTGATGTGTTTGAACTTTGATTTTGCCATTTGATTGGGGACTTTCCTTTTTGAATGTTCCTCGGAGTTCAGTATTTTTGTGATTTTACTTTTTTTTAAATAAGAGGCAGAACACTTAATTGGATAAAAATCGTCATTGAAGAGAAATAACTCCAATCAGATTTTAAATGATCAAAGATGTTAGCAAGTAGACATATTTGTAGATATTGTCTATTTAAAAATTCTGGCTTAATTAAGTTTCTATATATCTATTCTAGCTTTCAAATATAAGACAAAAAAGCAAAACAAATTGTCGTTAAAAGTTATAACTCCAGTAAAGGGTTAGATGATTTCAACTGTGTTAATTTATTCGTTGATTTTGGCAGGCTGATAATATTTGCTTTCTTCATTTTCTATCGTTATATCATAGTTTTTCAGATATACGCAAAATACGCCAAAAAATCGGTAAGCGTACAAAATGTAATCATTAATACCCTCATCATAGATACCAGGACTAAATTACGTATATCCGCCAGACGCGCGTTTCGTCTACAAAAGACTCATCAGTGACGCTCGAATCCAAAAAAGAAAGTGCTGACCACTGGGCTTGTGATCATTCAACTGAGGTTGTAAGACAATCGTTGCAACGTTAGGTACAATGTAACTTGTAGATATTTTCTGTATTATAGAGTTGTAATTAACATTAAATGCAGGTAAATGAATACATTCATTACAGACTTATTGGAAATTATTATCAACTGTTATAGAATCTCAGGTTACTAATGGAAGATTTCTTGGACTTTAACAAAATAGGTAACAGCTCAATCCGGAGGAACTAAACCTGTACCCTTTTTCTGATGAAATCACAGATGTTCAGCCATGTAGTGAAAATCTGCGGCATATAATGTCCACACCGCTTTCCGACTCTTCCTATATAAATGCAACAGTAGTATACCGCTTTTTGATAGTAATAATTTGAATACTCAAAAACAATTCCGGGTAAAAAAAAAACGCAAAGTAAACACATAAACTATATGGGAAACCCAACGAACAACGGAAACACTGAACTAAAACAAAAGGAAACTGGGTTTATGGTTCATATATGCCCGAAGTTGTGTATGTTTTATCCTCTCTTCGCGACAAATATAATGTTTTTCTACACAATGTCTAAAAATATTGTGCTTATATACAACACAACTTTTTGGGGGGAAATCACAGTAACGAAGCTGGAATCCAAAGCAAAACCTGGAATCCTGCATTTACCCCATTACCAGTAAGATTTTAAAACAAAAAATAGAACAACTCCATCCTTCTTTCCTTTAATTCATCATAAATAACGACGACGAAAACTATTTTTTCTCTCTTCGTGACAAATATAATGTTTTTCTACACAATGTCTAAAAATATTGTGCTTATATACAAAACAACTTTTTTGGGGGAAATCACAGTAACGAAGCTGGAATCCAAAGCAAAACCTGGAATCCTGCATGTACCCCATTAACAGTAAGATTTAAAAACAAAACATAGAACAAATCCATCCTTCTTTCCTTTAATTCATCATAAATAACGACGACGAAAACTATTTTTTATACTGTATACCTACACTTTTAAGAAAATAAAACTCCAAATACAGAACGCTATATTGTCTGGTTACAAGATCGTAGACTACCATTTTTTTCTGCAGTAGAAGATATTTGTAACCAGCGTTGTCAATCAGATGTGGATTTAAAACAATTATGTTAATTTATTGTAACCATCTTTTATTATCATTTTAATTTGAAAAAAGGATGTACACATTTAAAATATTTGCAATATTATTGTTCATTTTCGAACAATATCAATTACCTAAAAACATGACTCGTCAAGTAGTTTACTTTTACAAATATAAATATTTTGATAAGGTCTTATTTGTAAATCTCACAATCACAAAACTGGAAATTGAATAAAAGTTTTTGGGTTGGATAAAGAAAGAATAGAAAGCATGGACCCTATTCTTATATCTAGCCAATTCTGCAGTGATCTAGTGCTGTACTGGTCCGAGAACACAATTATTTCGTAGTGCATTTTTTTTAGAACATAAATGAAAATAAAAAAAATCCCACCTGCGCTTTCTCAAAGAAACTTTTACAGTGTGTTGTACTACTTTTGGGACAAATTATATCAAAATTATAGAAAACTTCATCGGCTCTAACTCAAAATATGGACAATTTTATGTTTAGGGCGTCTTGAAATCTTTTGACAGCTTCCGAAGTGCTAATTTTCAACCTTTTTCAGCTGGACCAAATCACTACTTTCCTTTAAAATTCTGGACCCAAATTTTTTTACAGTGTAATTTCACCCCCATACTTGCAATTTGAGGCAATAAACATGGAGAAATAAATTTGGAAGGGGTATAAAATTAATGGCAAGTAACCCACTGTCAACACTAGGGACTATATTTGTGAACAACCAAAAACAAGGGACGACAATTGTGGTCTCGGACCTACTGGCTATGAAAGTAATATTCAAATTCAGAAAACAATTCAATAATCGAACAGTATTTTTATAATTCTAAATTGATAATCGGCAGCTTTTTTGTAACAACATTATAATCCATGCCTTTTCAATGTTCTGAAGATGTTGATCAGAGCAAGAGAAAAATCTGAATGAAGCATTCCAACGATATAATATCATTTTATATATAACAAGTCTAAACAGTGTTTATCGTACATGTAAAGTTTTCACGGACTTTTTCCTAAAGGGTATTCACATAATGGCAAAAGTCTATGTAGACAACTCCCATGGTCCCAAAAATATCCATTGGTAGTCTCAATATTAGAAGACTCTCCTCTCCCTATATCGGCACAATGTTCTCCGTCAGCATTATAATTAATGTGAGATCCAGGTCTCCAATGAGAATAAGTATGGTCATTGATTATGGTGCCTGTACTATTCCATACCCAAGTACCATCAAAGTTTGAATCGCTTCTGTAAGCATCGATCCAGTATCTAGACTCTACAATTGATCAGGTATTTGATGCATTTTATTTCCAGGCTTTGATAAATGTTTAAACATATTATAATGTATTCGCCAATCATCTACAGAGAACAACTTGCTTTGTTAGTTTGTTTTTTATCTAAGCATTATGTTTAGAATCTATTATAAGATAAAGTACGTATTGATTCAATTTCGTTTGTTGTGTAATACACCACAGGAATAATTGCTTCTTAAATATGAGGGTGTCTGTTCTTGGTTTTTTTTAATTGTCCATATGGAAACTTTGTACTTTACTTTACCTTGTTTCTTATCAGTTAGTGTGTACTTATATTTCCTCTTGACTACGAGATTTATCAATAGATAGCAAATTATTATAGTTCAAAATAAGCTTGTCGAGCATTATAAAATTTCAAATTTAGCTATCAAAGGGAATTGATATTATGATTAAAATGGTATTTGGAAAACTTAAATCATAGTATATTTTTTAAACAGTTATGCATACCAATTAGAGAAACTAATACGTATAGTTCAATTTCATTTAACAATTTTAAAATGAATGATCAGGAGAAGATCCTACAATGGTTGATTCATATGTATTCCTCTTCTTCTGAACAAAACAGATGTTTTTGTATACGCTCTATACGCGATCGTTCCATACAAATACATAAAATAAAGATTAATTAAAAAACCTTAAAAATTGTATATGTTTGATAAGGGACATCGTGTTATTTACCTTCATTTATTCCAACTATCTGTTTACTTTGGTGTAAGAAGTCAGTATTTCCTTATTTTCTACTTCACTACTTATAATCACCAGTCGAGTACAATAAGAAGCACATTCTTCCTGCAAAACAATCTTCGTAAAAGTAATAGAGTTTTTCTGTTAGCAAAGTAAATGTAAACGCACAGAGTTATGTTCACACTGTTTCAGACAGTGTTTTGATCAGTTGCTTGACAGTTATATTCCTGAATGTCCAATGTGTTTGCCAAAAACATTTGCCCTTTCTTAAGTGTTTATTTTAATAGATCAAAAGATTTTTTGAACAAGGCTATCAGTTTATCGTGCGTTGAACCCTGTCTTCTTATATACGGATTTCTATGTGTACGAAAAAATAGTATAAAAATCTGAAAATTTCTACGGTTGTTAAATCAGATCATCGTAATCTAACAAGTCATTGATTAAGGTCCTGCAAATTTAAATGCTTTAAAAACAGAAATCACAGTTTCCTGTACTAGATAGACATTCTAATACCATTTTTAGATAAATGAATGTCAAAGACGTCAATGTATACTTTGAGAACAATTGTTACATTACATTTAATGTATATTGTTCCATGTTTTTCTTTAAGAAACATCTCACCAATTGTTGTGTTTATGCCAAACTTACATGTGCCGCTGATTGTATTCTATGGCTTCGACTGATGTAGTAGCAACTATCAGCTCTTCTAACAAATCCAATCGGACAATCTCCTATCAACATAGGCCTACAGGCTACAATTGAAAGAAAAAATATTCTTAAATCATGTTTGATGATCATTCTGCACGTTATTTTCATAAATAATGTATCTGATAGTTCAGTATTCAACACTTCTGTGTTGACATGAATTATTATTGACATGGTCATAATTATATAATAATTGTTTACAAAACTTAAATTTTTCAAAATATACCAAGCATTATTTAACCCAAGAATACTAATGTTAGCTGTGATTGACAAAACCTTTTGAATATCAGGTCTTTTTATTCTTAAAGCTATTACTTTATTTTTTTAAACTTTGGATTTTAAGCGTCACTGGTGAATTTTTTGTAGAGTAAACGCACATTCGGCGTTATTGTTTTTACAGTGGTAAAGATGATGAGCCTATTTATGCATAACGTATTTAAAGTAGTATTAAATTTTAATATAATGTTATGGGCAGATAAAAATCAAGAACTTGAAAAAAGGATTAGTCCAGTGGCAAATATTATATTTATATTCATGAATAGAGAACATAAGCAATGAATTCCACAAAAGGGAATGTGCCTGTACCAAGTCAGAAAAACGATAGTTGTTTTCCATTTGTTTGGTGTGGTTGAGCTATATTCCATTGTATAAAGGAACTTTCCAGTTATAATTTTATATAGGTAAGTCTGGAAACGAGACAAGAACGGTATGATAGGGAATTTTGAATGCCACACGAAAATAATGGTAAGTGTATTGGATTTGGCCTGAATTTAGTCAAATATGGACCCCTCAAATTTTTAGTACATGCAGACAAAAATGACTATATTTCTATATATATTCCAGTACTGTTACACTTGGGTCCCAAATTAAAACTTATGATTATTAGTACACCTACTAGGTGTGCCTGTGGTTACCGGAGAAGCTCTCTGTGTAGTTGTTTGAGTGGTTGGTAGAGTACGCTGTATATTACAGAGATCAGTTTTACAACATCCACCTATTAGAGAGACATCTCTACGACCAAAAGCAGATTGTAGTGGATCCATGTTGAATCTGCTACATAACTATAGCAATTAAAGAATTTAATAGATGATAAAGTCATGATACGCTATTGTTAATTACTTTTGACCTTTATGATGGTGAAAGAATCATTGCGTTGTTTTCTATGTGTATTTGAAAATTGTAGCTCTGTTCTTTACACAATTTAAACAGTATTTTTGTTCTTTTCTAAATTATCTAAACACTACTATAAGCACCTACTATATATCTTACTTTGATCAGTTCAATATAGGAAAACTATGTTTCTAGTTTTCGTGATTTTAATTTACAGCACTATATTCTTCATAAAAACTGCACATCGTGAAAATGTAACTAAAACATGCGTCTCACTCACCATATTCATAAAAACTGTAATTTGACAAATTGTACATTTTCATATCTAGAATTGAATTTGAGAAACAAACCAATAGTATTGCGGAGCATGTATGGAACAAATATGATCTCTGCGCTATTGATTGAATAGCAATATTATTTCCGTACATTTTCTTCAAGACATCCGAGTCTGAAAACAGGTCTTAAATCAAAGCTCAAGGTCTGAAGGCGAAAACATTCCTGAAAGAAAGCAATTGTATACAGTTTATTCGAGTTGCTGCGCTTAAACACTTTTTTAACATATAATTTACCGGTATATATTGTATATTTGTTGATTCTTTAATGTTGTATTATTCGAGGCACTGAAGCTATACTGTCCCTGGGTTTACCTTAGCCGTATGTGGAACATATTTTCGGAATTTATAGATTTCAACTTCCTACTTGATAAAGCCTTATTAATATTACACAGCGTCACTGGTGAGCTTTATGTGGGGAAAAAAACGCGCGTGCACATTTGTTTTGATGCGTGATTGCAGTGGTCTCTACGTAGAATTATTACTATAACTGGAATGTAAGTTTTGCGCACCACCTTTTGCAGAAAATCCTGATCAAATTGCAAAAGGTTTCATAAAACCAAATTGTTAAACTGGTTAGAAATGTCAGCAATTTGCTGTAAAAAAACACAATCAAGTCGTGAAAATGAAAGGTGATAAAATAAAGAATGCTGACATTTTGATTTACGAAAAATCATTTTTATAATTTCTATCCATATTTTTACCGTAATTGTCTTGCAAAAGTTAATACAATTATAGTTCGTTACGTAACTTGAATTTAACAATACTATATACCTTTCCTGACTCACACGTTGTGGTAGTGTTGCAATCACCAGGACTATTGATATCATTACATTGATAACATTGAACTAAAATTATAAAAACGAAAAATCACAGATACATGTACTAATAACGCAGGCTTGTTTTGCTGATTTGACTTATCCTTTCAACAACAATTTCACACATTTCCATTAGATCAAAATGTCAAATAATCGATTTATACTTGTATACTTGTATACTTGCGTTATCATGTATTACTGTAAATTCTATATGTTCCCCTTTTGTTATGATTTTTTTCTCGGAGAGTGGGTACATTTAGAACCAAGATGAATTACAACGTATCAAAAAAATGATAAGTTGTTTTATATCGGGGCCAATATAATTGGTGTTGTGGTTTATATCACTAATTATCTTGTTAAATAATTTAAAACAATTGCCTAAATCTATCAAAATAGCAGTTTTGAATTTTCTGTAATAAAAATATAAATTACTTATATGTCTAGCTAAACACAAATAAAGTTATTAGTACATGCAGCTAAGAGAATAACCTTATTTTGGAAAAAAATCAGGAAAATTTACTTAACCCTTTAAAATACTCTACATCAAAATGTTGGTTTAAAGGGTGAGAATAAATACTGTGCAAACACAAAACGATGATTAAAATGGCATCTTGTCCCCTTTTCATACACTTACTTTTAATACATTTTACTTGTTATTTAACTATCTATGTTGAAAAGCAAAATAAAATTGACATGAACTATACAATCCATAACGTTAACTTAAACACGATTACATAATATGATAATTCATTTAATTGTAACCAGTTCGTATACCATAGGACTGGTAACGAAGCGGATGTCGTAAAATGCACAACAAGAAAATTTTCTCAAACGGATAAGGGTTCATTTCATGTTAACCCTGAAAAGCTTTTTTCATTTTTTTTTAATTTTTTTTTATCTCTGTAGCTTCTAAACCTATGATATCGTGCGTACTCAATGATATTTATTTCAAAAACACTCGTTATGCACACTTAACAAATATACTCCTTTTTATATACACAATATTATGTCCAACAGCAAATTAAGAATTTATACAGAATCGGTTGACCAAGTTCTAAAAAGTAGTTAAAATGTTGTAATTTAATATTTAGCAATAACTTACAGCATTTTTTACACGTGCGTGGACATATTTGTGATGATATACAGTCATTAGTACAAAAGGAAGGGTCAATCATTGATATTCTAAGACAAATGTCGTCATCAAAATTCTTACATTCTTTAAGTATAGGCGGTGACGCTGAAAAATATAAATATCTGTCATTGAAATCAAAATATTATTATCTTTTAAATTTGATATACACACATGTAGTTAGACTTTATTTTAAATCATACCATACCCTCTTATTTTATAAAGAAGATACCAGGCGCAATTTGTAAATGTAGTTATACGTATGATATTTTTGTTATAGTTTATTTTAGTAGTTATAAGAAGACAACTCTCAATCCAAGTCACAGTTCATAAAAGTAAACCATTATAGATATAAGTACGGTCTTCAACACGAAACCTTGGCCAACACAGAACAGCAAGTTATAAAGAGCCCCAAAAATGACAAGTGTAAAACCATTGAAGACTTTAAGAAATGTAACAGTAAATTATTTGTTTTAATCTCATATTATCATTTACGTTGTATCTCTTTTAAAACATATACAGTCACTTCTTTTATCAAATTGAATCCCCTACCTGTTGTATTCTGGACCATTTCTGTAGTACTAGTTACTGTTAGCTCATCAATTAATGCTGGAAGTTTGTTATTACATTTATCAAAACTACAACAGCCTCCATTTACATCGAGGTGGGACCTCTTCCCAGAGTTGATATTCTGTTCACATAGCTGTATTGTAAAACAAGATCCAAAAATAATAAACATATGCGTATATACACTTATAGATAGTCAATACTTAATGGTATAACCTTTTGCCCTAAATCATGCAGGTGTTACAAGGTTTGTTCGACTTCTGAGTTTGATTTTTTCTAGAGCTATTCAAACTTTTGTAGCTATTAATGTAAAATTGATTCCCGAACCTGAATAGTTTTCATTTTAAAAGCATCCTAGAAATTAACTGCACAATTGTATGATTTTTTGTTTTTTTATTATCAATACAGAGCATTTATAAAGATCAATTCAGGTGATTTAGATATTATTTAAACAATCAAGTATAGAATACACAGGGTTAACCAAACAGTTACCAATGAACATTTTGAAAGGCAACCATTATTTAAATGACATTAACACATACTTACAATTTCTCGTCCAATCAAATTGCTTCAATTTGCCTTCTTTTTTCATAGTACACTTTTCAGTGTACTAAGTAACTACGCAGGAATGACCAGACAGGTAACATTTAAATGCATCGTCATTAAGATAATAAAACAAAATGCTATGTCCCAAATTAAACGAATCAGATTGGTATAAGTGTTCATACTTTTTTTTAAATAACCTGCTGTTGAAATGTTTGGATCTAAAATATGGTTTTAACAATTAAACATGTTCCTTTTTGGCGAGTTTTCAACCGATAATGAAGATACATAAGTCTCTTTTGTTACCCCTGTGTATTTTTCTAAATCTAGTAAATAAATAAACATCACTACTTACTGATTTCTTTGCACATCCTAACTTGTAAACCTCTTGGAAGTCATCTGTATAGGTTTGAGTTGTGAAGCAATACTAAAATATTTGAATTAAATTATGTTTTTTACATCACTTTACCACCGTATCTGCAATGTTCTGTATAAATGGAGTAATTTCGTGTTTTAAAAAACACGAATGTAACTAACATGAAACACTGAACAACAGCACACATTGTACACGGCCTGTAGAATATTTATTATTATTTTTTATCTTTTCGATTTTATATGTTAGTAAATGAAAAGGGTTATGAGGGCTGTGTTTGCTTTACACAACCAATTTTAAAATTGAATGTGTCATATTCATACATAATATCACAAACCTTCTGAAAATGATTATAGTAGAAATCTATGATACATTTAATTTGCTTATTAACATGTTTTATGGCGGTGATAAAATGCTTGGTATTTGTTTTAGCTTTTGGATCTTTATTTTGTGGAAAACATACACAAAATCCTTTAAAGCGTGTATCACATGTAACATAATTCTTATACAAGTTTTCGGCTAAATGCTCAGTAAAATTGCGTGCTATTATTCAGCGGATGTTTTGTAAACGTTATATATATACTCCCCTCCTTTTATTTTACTTTTTGTTAGGAACTTAATCGTTTTAAATGCCAATTTAATAACCTAAAACGTGTAGGTTGTTTTTGGCGAAAAAGATAGTTCTGAAAGATGCATCAACCCTCGTGCATAGGCTAATTACTTATTCAAATAAAAGTTGTGTACGTACATGATCTTTAGATGGACAGACTGCAGTGGTGGTACAATTAGAAGGATCGTCTACTTCATGACAGGAATAACAAGTCAGAGCTGATAATATAATAGTTAATTAGCACAATTTAATGCATACACAAAGTCATGTATACATATGCCAATATTGTGTTGAAAATTGCATTTCATAATTGTATAAAATTGACATTTATGCGAGCTTTTCAACAATAGTTGTGTGTCCTTTATTTATTTGTTTACTTCGTCTTTCAATGTATTGTTTGTTTTCCTTATGACTACCAAATCCCTTTATTATTAAATTGACAAAAATATTTAAAACATATTAAGATCAGAAGAAAATCAAACTGAAAAATGAAATGTCAAACATAGTTTTAATATTTTTTTTTGGCTTATTGTATTTGTGCATGTGTAGCTTGATGAAACAAGGTTATTATTAGTAATGCTGTTTTCATAACAACGCAAAATACAATGTATCTTACGCAAAACTGTAATATTAGCGGAACACGAAGATAACCTAAATAACTTACGACATTGACCACAGAATCTAGTGCAGATACTGGACAAACAACTATCTGCACACAGACTCGGATTCTGGCCATGCAACCGCTTACATACCCCAGAATCGAGATCGTCACATTTTTGTCCAAAGATACAAATGAAACAAAAGCAGAGACCTGTTAAAAAAATTAAAAGAGTACTTGAGTTATCAGGTACCTTATTGGCTACATTAAATGATTATTACTATAATGTGCATGCATGTTGTAACACAAAAGAAGAGAAACTATTTATATAAAGAAGTGTGTCATTCAACTACATACAGTTACTTTAATTTTGTTTCCAATAAGACAAGAAAAATCGTTGATACATTTTTTTTATCGAATCTGACAAATTTAAGAAAGTACAAAGAATTATTTATTTTAAATTCTAAATAATTCATGGCGAAGAATCATTAATTCTCTTTTTTGTATCAATAAAAAAAAAAGAATTTATAGTTAGTTTAATATAGAAAACGCATGATTAACTCGGGGAAAAATAACAAAACATATTATTTTTTTTAAAATAAATAGATAAAAATATAAGTTTTATATCACTGTATGTATTAGTCCCAGATAAAAAGCTGACAAAACAAAACGCCTTATAATATCAATCAATAGCACATGGCAAATCCATATTTCTTATTACTTAGGCATATTTTACATGACATTTTAGTCTTATTTCACATGTCCTAGTTATATTTCAAATGCTATAATCATATTTCACATAACACATAACTTTTTAAAATTCTAATAACTTTCTTAAACTATTCTTGGTACACTTTATATCAATCAACATAATTACTGGAACACTACGGTCACAATTCTGGAACACTACGGTCACAATTCTGATTTGCTATATTCCATCGAAAAAATTGAATTATTCAAAGTTGCGTTTACACTTTATAAAAGTAATAACATATTGATTTACTTACATATAACGTTGTGTAATAGTTTCATTGTGGTATAACCCCAATCTCAATGTCTTATCTTGATCATTAACCTATACAAGACGTCAGTTAAAGCACGAATTGTTTCCATGTAAAATTTTGGCAAATTTTACATGTGAAGAAATATGCACATGTATATGTAAACCATGATAACGGATTGATTTTTGTCGAGCCTTCGACTTTAGTCGAAAAAGCGAGACTAAGCGATCCTACATTCCGTCGTCGTCGGCGTCGTCGGCGTCGTCCACAAATATTCACTCTGTGGTTAAAGTTTTTGAAATTTTAATAACTTTCTTAAAATATCCTCGGTTGGTACCAAACTTGGACAGAAGCTTGTTTATGAGCATAAGATAGTATCCAGAAGTAAATTTTGTAAAAATAAAATTCCATTTTTTCCGTAATTTACTTATAAATGGACTTATTTTTTCTACCGGGAAATATTACATTCACTCTGTGGATACAGTTTTTAAAATTTTAATAACTTTCTTAAACTATCCTCGGTTGGTACCAAACTTGGACAGAAGCTTGTTTTTGATCATAAGATAGTATCCAGAAGTAAATTTTGTAAAAAAAAATAAATCCATTTTTCCGTATTTAACTTTTAAATAGACTTAAATTTTCTGCCAGGAAACAACACATTCACTCTGTGGTTAAACTTTTTAAAATTCTAATAACTTTCTTAAACTATTCTTGGTTGGTACCAAACTTGGACAGAAGCTTGTTTATGATCATAAGATAGTATCCAGAAGTAAATTTTGTAAAAAAAATAAATCCATTTTTCCGATTTTAACTTTTAAGGTGAGGTTTTGGAATTTATGTCAAATGTTCGGACTCCTTGGTGTTTTTCAATACAGTACAATGTAAAATATTTTGCCCCATAAAACCCATTTTTTTTTTCCATATAAGACTTAATAGCTCATGAATAGTCATTTACCAAAATTTTAGAAGATTCTTGATTCTCTTTCTTTTGTTTGGAGACCCAAATAATACCAATGCAAATATACG
The DNA here is from genome assembly GCA_019925275.1 of Mytilus edulis. NCBI lineage: Eukaryota > Metazoa > Mollusca > Bivalvia > Mytilida > Mytilidae > Mytilus > Mytilus edulis. The sequence continues at coordinate 66,820,373 of CM034357.1, read as the reverse complement.
GTAAAAGTCCGAGTCAGCCTTTTACCGCCATATTTTAAATTTCAAATATCTCGAAAAGGAGGTCCATGACCTATCAATATTTTTAGCCTATCTTTATCCTTAATTGATGCTCTACCAGCTTATAGAATCAATTTTGATTTCTAAATTTTTTAATTTTTACCTAACCTCACCCAAGTACATCCTTAATACAAACTTTGAACCATGTTTTACTCCAAACTATGTCTTGTTTGGGGTTCCAAATGGACGTCGTCAATCAAAACTTAGCGGGAACTACGATCATAACAGTCAATATATGCTGCGATGGGATTTTACATGTCATCAAGGACATATTTGTTGGTCATACATGTTGATGTCAGTTATAATTTGCAAGATTGTGCATTAGCATCTAGTTAATCCTACATTTATCAAAATTACTATCATTAGCATATTTATACTGTGAACTATGTGAGAAATAAATGCGTATTATATAGTTATTATATGCTTCCTTTGTTATTATCCTCCAATAAAGAGTGGTAAGTGGAGCAATGATTAACCAAGATGAATATTAATTAGCAGTTAACCATTAACTTCTATGAAGTCTTGGAGATCTCGGTAGCCAAGTGGTATAAATAGTCTAACTACTGTTTCACTAGTCTGTCAACAATGATGTTATGTTTTATGTTATATAGTATGTGGCAAGTGTGCTCGATTCCAATCTTATTGACTAGTTTTTTAGTTTCCTACCGACGATCGATGGTTCTCTCCAGGCAGTCCGGCTTCCTCAACCCATTCAAATATGACCGCCATGATGAAGTAGAATGTGACGTTAAAACCAATAAATCAATCAATCAACCAACGAAATTTTAAAGCAATATTAAGATGGGACTCGATAGTTGCTATTCTATTTTCATTTTCAAGGATTTGTAAAGCAAGATGTTCTTTACAAGTCCTTACCATAATTGATTACACTCAACAGTATATTGAAATTCTTTTTCTTGCAACTAGAAAAAAATATCGCTTGATATTGCTCAGCGAACGATCAATACGATAAATAAAAGCGATCCAGCGATGTCGTTCATTGTCCTATACAGGACATTATACCAACAATTTTATAAAAGTGAAAAGGTTACTTTTTATGTGAGAATTTTTCGAAAAAATCAAACCTTTACGTTGTGAATAGTTGAAACTTTTGTAGTTGAGTCTAACTTGAACCGGTAATATATATTTGCTTAATCATAGACCTATTTCTGTTTTTTATAATTGCTACGAACAGTGACTTGTCAAACATTTGGATTTAAGGTCAATGGAAGCAGAAATTGGACAATTGCGGTCATAAAGAACATATATACTTACAATTAACTTATTATTACCATATAAAACAATGTAGAAGACATTGGCTAAATGTATTACAAAATGTCAATGAAGATCAATAATGAGTCAATCGACAATGTTCGTTAATATAGCTATTTGTAGATCTTGTTTGGTTGTTCATTTTTTGCCTAGACTAATTTTTTTTCAGTTTTCTAAGCGTGAGCTAAAATCTTTTTTTTTGTGAATAAATTTTTAAACTAGATATCCGTACTATGTTTGAGGGTAAATTTGATACTGCTCAGTTGTTTCAGAATATTGTTGAGATGATCCAAAAAGACTGTATGGATGGACGGACATGTATACAACTAACGCCTATTTATTACACTAGTTTTTATTTGCCATTCGGTACAGGTGAGCTACATATAGATGGTTAACAGATAACTAGAGCTAAACCATTTATCTATTTCTGTTTCTACGAAAGTGAGACAGAAACAAGAGGGACAGTCAAACTCACAGGGTCGAAAATAAACTGATAACACCATGGTTAACAAAGAAAAAGACACAAACAATAGTACAGAAGACAAGACAGAGAAAACTTAAGACTAAGTAACACGAATTTGTAAATCGGATATTTATTAAATATCAGAGGTCTCGGAATGTTCCGTTATTCAATTTATGCAGATTAAATCATTGGTAATTTGTCAACTACCGGGTTGTGATTTTATGGTGTAAGGAATAATGAAAATGCTTCTCCAAACTTTTATTTCAGTATTTTTTTTCGGAGTTGGTGTAATTACCATAGTAGTTAACGGTTTAGATAGTACATGTAAGTAAATAAATGCATTCACATCTTATGGTATGTACAAGAATACAAAGAATATTTATTTAATCCAATTTAAGTATCCGTTTCCGAGCGTATACTTATATAAAGTATTGATTGTACAGAAATTGTTAAGATATTAAAATATCACAAGTATACCGATTTGAAAACGGAAAAAGACTCGAATAAAATGGCGAAATCAAAAGCTCAAACACATCAAACGAAAGAGTAACGAAATGAATCATTCCTATGTTTGTATTTAATTTCTGGAATTCAAATAGTTTCATTTTTTTTCAAAACAAGCACTAATGAATCTTGAAATGACTCATTTACATTGTCAGACTTACAAGACATCAACCAAATAAAGTTTTCGTACTTTAGAAAGTAAGGGAAGATTTTACAAATATCTTTCCTTTTCGTATGCAGTGCATTCCATTTAAAAACGAAACTAGTCTTCAACCTGCATAACAAGTTTATGAACATGATTTAACCTGATACCTTGTTCTTCAGTATCTCGAACTACAATTAAATTAGGTGCATTTTTAAATGTCAAACAGTAATAACACAACAACATGGAATCTAGAATACTCAAAACATTTGATCTACAATGTAAAATGAGTTGACGACCACTATGAAATAACAGTTCCACTGGTAATATTGGATATGTTTCTTACGTCGTAACTACAAACAACTTCCCTTTTCATGAATGTGACCTACCGAATTAAACTATTTACTTGGTCTGTAATAACATAAGCAGCACGACGGATGCCAAATGTTGTGCAGAATCTGCTCACCCTTCCAAAGCACCTACGATCACCCCTAGATTTGGTGGGGTTCGTGTTGCTCAGTCTTTAGTTTTCTATTTTGTGTCTTGTGTACTATTATTTGTTTGTTTATCTTTTTTATTTTTAGCCATAGCGTTGTCAGTTTATTTTCGATTTATGAGTTTGACTATTCCTCTGGAATCTTTCGCCTCTCTTTTTTAATCGATATAGCATATATAGTCGCATTATGTCTAGAGTTTTCGTCAACACTTTACGGAAAACAGGAATATAATTCATGTTATTTTTGGTGATTTCTTTTTGTATGAATTTCAGCTACAAATTGACATGTTTAATTCGCGCAATTGATTGTTACGCTTTTAATCTTCATTGCGCAACTCAGTCATCTTACACTGCTAGCAAATTCAATTGATGTTACATTATTTTTGCAGTAAAGATTTTTATCTTACCTCCTATACATTTCTAGGAATGTGATTGGTTAAAAGCGCCCTCGTGGAGACCGTGTATATTTGATATTAGGTTAGTAGGGAGGCGGGGCTTATCTCATACACGGTTAGTAGTGGAGTTACGTCCCTTTATATTCCTTATAAGGTAGTAGGGAGGCGGGGCTTATTTCATACACGGTTAGTAGTGGTGTTACGTCCCTTTATAAAAACAAAACGGTACTGAGAAAAAATCGTAAAGGTTTCAACAGACGAAGAAAGTGATGATTAAGATTGAAATAAATTCATAAAACACATTTAAACCTAACAAGTTGTTATTGTTGGTATCTGTTTTTGTAGGATCAATGGAAGTAGTTCCTTAATGCTAACAGTATTGAAGACTTGCTCATTTTGATAGGTCACTAGTCTTAATTGCACACTAAAGATTGTCGGTAAGATAAATTCGTTACATAGTGTGCTAGTGACCTAATACGGTATATATGGGGTCAGTAAATTCCATATGGGGTGAGAGCGAATAGCACACTATGTAACTAATAATAGCTGTAAAATATACAGGTACAAAATTTATCTCTGTCAGTTAATACTGGTATCTATGATGAATTTATTTACAACCACTGGGTCAATGTCAATATTGGTGGAATTTGTATTCCCCGATGGTATAAGCAGCCCAGTAGTCAGCACTTCTGTGTTTTCATGAAATATCATTGATATGGTCATAATTAAAATTTCACTGTTAACAAACCTTTGAATTCTTTAAATACTAAGGATTTTCTACCTCAGGAAAGGATTACCTTAGCTGTTTTTGGCAAATTTTTCAAGAATTTGTTGTCCTAAATGCTCTTCAACTTCGTACTTTATTTGATTTTTTTTACTTTTTTTGGACTTGAGCGTCACTTTGTCACTGATGGATCTTTTGTAGACAAAACGCGCGTCTGGCACAAATACAGAAATTCAAGTCTGGTATATATAATAAGTTTATTGACACTAGTAACGTAATACTTGGCTACCAGGAATTAAGCACACAGTTAATGGATCATGCAAAGTGTTTGTGCAATCAGTAAATACTAAGTACAATCTTTATACAAAGTTACCAAGAAGTAAAACAATAGTAGTTAATGTGCATTGCTTATACATTGTATCCCTAGTTAAATAGTATCATTTTGTTGGTTGACCTCGACCATTAAACACTTATCTTTTTCAAGCAGGTGCGTAGCTACTTCACATTCAATTTGTCTTATTTTTATTGAATATTTAAAAAGGGCATATGTCAATATTAAAACAATAAATGATTTATCCAGACATCAGCATAATTTATTGTATAATTTTCATACACGATCATTGTATTCAACGAGTGGAAACAGAACGATTTAGGATACTAATAAGTTTGAAATTGTGGTTCCACAGGGAAATGTTTTGAAAACGTAGGGCACCCGATACAACTACATGCATCTTATTACATATAAGTTAACAGGGATCTGCTGTTCAACTGGTTGTTAGGGCTTTTATTTTTGTAATTTAACGTAAGAACTATGTCTTTCATGCCATGCTTTGTGTTCATTTTAAATGGATATGCAGTATAGTTATTAATATAGACAAAAATAATTTCTACCAATATTGATATTAGCATAAAGCATGGCATGATAATATATTTCGATTCGGATATGAATATGAAGCGGGCATATGGACAACATTCAAAGGGCAGACATTTTGATATGACGCACCAAAAACGTTATAGAAAAAAATCCAGTTAATAATAAAAAGAGTTGCGTGATAAAAAAAAAAACAACAACATATAAGCGTGAAACTTTCTTCGAGAAGGATTTTATTTCATTTCCTAGCGAGCAACTCTAACAAAACTTCCATTTTGACATCAAGCGTTATTCCAAATACAACTAACGTTGCAATACCAATGGAAAAGTCCTGTAAGATTTTCTTTTCTCTCAAAGGTCTCAAAATCTCAAAGGATTTTTTTTTAAATATTACAGGATTTATAAAAAAAAAAGGTTATTTTTAATATCCTGTACGACATTGAAACTCATGGAATTATAATCCCATAGGACGATAGAAAAATTGTACAGGGTATATTGTCACTCGTAAATAGAGCATTACCAAGTGTCTTGTTCTTTTTTCAGCTATGGCGTTGTCAGTTTATTTTCGATCTATGAATTTGAATGTCCCTCTTATATATTTCGCTCCTCTTTTAATGATTTCAAAGAAAAATATCCTGTTGGAGAACAAAACTTCTTCCCTTTATCTCTGTCGACATAAGTTACAAGACCTACCTATAATATGTATTGTTAAAATTAAAAATTGTAATGGAGAATGTGTCAAAGAAACAACAACACCACCAAAGAGCAGACAACAGCCGAAGACCACCAATGAGTTTTCAACACAGCGAATAAATCCCACACATGATCTTCAGCTGGACTTTAAACAAAACAATTTACTAGTCCAGTTCAATGGACGTCATACTAAACTCTAAAACTTATATATGAACTAAAATTTAAAATCATACAGGAATAACAAAGGCCAGAAGCTCCTGACTTGGAACAGCTCAAAATTGTAGCGGGGTTAAACATGGTCAGTGAGATCTCAAACAATCTCCACACCTCTAGCCAATGTTGAAAAACTAACACACAGTAATATGCACATTTAAAAATACCGTTTTCAGAAGTGCGAATCCAAAGTGAGAATAGGTAACACAAGAGGCTAAGCAAATGCCAATGATACACAAATCAACAAAAAGTTACTAGAAATTACTGACATGCCAGCTGCAGATCTCAATTAAACTGATTGAAAAATCATGTCTTCATCATATGAATATCCAGCACAATCCCTCCCAACAGGGGTAAGTATCATACTATCATAAAATGATGAGACCAACACAACCCGTATCATAACAACTACTAGTTTGAGAATAAATGCAAAGACCTTAGCTATGAATGAATAAATATCAATTCCAAAACTATTTTGTAATCGTCCTGAACCTGCATGAAATATTTGCCACTTGACAGTCAGTAAACAGAAATAACCAATAGAATGTCCTGCATGATCTATTTTGTTAATATCACTCGGGAAACGCATGCATGAATTCTTTTTATGGAAATAACCCCACTTTGACAAAGATCTGCTTCAGCAACATCAACATAAAGATTAAAAAATGTACGACACATACTAACGGGGATCATTACACGTGATAGACACGTGAAGATCTAACAGGTTACTCTTGCTTTAGATTTATAAGGCCTCCGTTCAAACTCGAACGATGGAATAACACTTACTACAGAATCCGATTAAAATACCGATTATTTGTTAATGTTTTAATTATAAAACTGTAGCGAGGAATGAGAATACTATCTGCATTTAAATTAGACTGAGTAAGTAATTAATAGAAGAAGAAGTTACAAAACATATTTGGCATTTCTAAAAAAAAAAAAAGCATGCATTTTACTATATATTTTTAGCAAATTTTGTTACTGCGTTTCATTGCTGTATTAACTTAGTACTAGGATAATATCTTACATATGGTATTCATAAATGGTTACTGTTTAATAAATGCTATTCTACTTTATTCAGATTGCCAAGAACCAGCTGACATTGGTTTTCTTGTGGATGCTTCAGGGAGTGTAAATAGTAGTAATTTTGAAAAATTTCACAAAAGAATTTGGTATTTCAAATCGTGCTGTCCAAATTAGCGCCTTCGCTTTTGATGATGAAGTTGATGGTGGTTTTCATTTTAACCGTTACTCTACCGAGCAAGAAATCTCAGTTGCCATCCAAAGTATTGTGTAAACAGCTGGTGGTACTGACTTCGATGTACCATTAAACTTTGCTATGACACAAATGTTTGTACCTCAAAATGGTGCCCATGGCTTTTCAAAGAAAATATTGATATTCATAACAGATGGCGATGCTTAAATTACTGATGAGCCTGGACAATTATTACGTGACATTGGTGTAACCGTCTACACTATTGGCGTCGGCGAAAATGTGAACACTAACAACTTGGCCAAAGTTGCAACAAGTGTCAAACATCAATACATAGCTTTGAGTTTTTCCTTGATAGACGATCTAGAGCAAAATCTCACGTCTCAGGCGTGTATAGGTAACTTAGTTATTTAGTATGTTTTATTTCATTTTGATTTTTATATTTAAGGTTATATGATACATCTAACTAACCAAAAAATTGAATATGTGCTATATACTTGTATGGCTTAGTTTAATATAATAAAACTTTAAGTATATGGACTCCACTGTTAAAGAAAATGCTTAAATATCTTATCAATTTATTCAGACATGAAAGGTGTAATGCTATTGATTTGTAGTCTGTCCGTACTCTTATTCGCCGATAGATTTTTGCGTTTTCAGTAACTTTATTTTACGAAATCTCTCGTACTATAAGTTAAGCAATTGCATGCGCAAGAACGAAGGGATAACCGTAATCATTTTACAACTGTAATGACAATGTTTAATTAACAAACGAAAACGTATGGAAAATATATAAACACATTAACATCGCCATATCAACCCAATTATATTTCAAGTGGTGTGTGATTGTGAATTGATTGTTTATTCAAAAGGCGTAAGAAGAGCAAATGGTTATTCAAAAAGCTTAAGAAGAGCAAATGTTTAGTCAAAAAGCGTAAGAAGAGCAAACGAATTCCCTCAACAACATTAATGAAATATATTTTGTCATTTATACGTTTTGAATCGCAAAGTAAATGTGCAAAGAAACGTAAAGAGAGGAATTTGTTTACTATATATATGCATGCATATTTTTCAATATTTACATAAACATAAAAAATACAAGAAACACGTTTCACATGAATTTAAATAAGTATTCTCAATGTGAAGTCATCAAGAATTTGCAACTTTTACCTTAATAAGAAAATGAATATCAATGAAAGACCAGCAATGCCTTACTGTCGTGCAAAAATGTACAAATTTGAGTTGATAGAACAAACTTTGAATTTGATATAATTGAGCCGCGTCGGATAGAAATCGACCTTATGCAAAGAAAATCTCAATTTGTGTTTTGTTCATATTAATATTGCTGATAGTCATACAATTTGAATACAAAAAACCGTTTTACTCTAACTTTCTTTTTTAAAAAGTTTCGCCATTTCAAATTTTTGACGGTTACATGTATTTAACATCAGATCTCACGACAACGTCGTGAAATTAACGTTATCGTGCATTAATTTTATTCTGTATCGGTCCTTTTCTCGTAATAAAGAGAGACATGAAAACATACATTTGTATACAATATTTAATTTAATTTATAAGATTGTTACAATGAAGCAATACATGATTCTCAAGTTTTCAATCCAACTTTAACCAGAATATGTAAAATTTTACTCCTCTGAAGCACGAGGACAAAATTCGTCACGGAAATTGAACTGGACAAAAGGACGGACTTCATTGTACAGATAACGCCTTCTCTCCTCTGTCAGCCCTGCTGGCTGAATAACTTCTGGAAGTGTCGTGAGCAACTCCGGTAGGTTTGCGTTTTCCTTTAGGAGGACCAGTCTTTTCTCCGGTTGATCAAGAGTTTCTCTCGCAAATACGACTCCTACTTCGTCACTGGTAAATCTGAAGTGATGGAATTTTCCTATACCTCTGAGTGGTTCAAAATATTTAGTGAAGAAATTATCCCATCTGTACCACTTTAAGCTGTTTTCGTCATCGTCATTTTCATTGTAAACTTCTGACCTATTGCATTTGGCAGAATTGTCAACAATTTTAACCAGTTGCGATACAGTGTTTACGTCCGACTTTCTAAATTTTTTTTTCAACATGCCAAAACATGCGTCACATAAACATTTTGTGTGTCCAGCAATCATAAAAATGCAAATTAATAGTTTTGTGCAAACCCTTTGCGCACCTCCACAACAGATAATGTAAAGTAGTTTTATTTTTGTTTTGTCCCACGGAATTATCAGCATGAAAATGACACGCCTTTTCACCGTAAGTATTACCATGCAGATAATGGTGGAGCATACTTAAAACAGCATTGGGTCCATGTGTCCGACTTCCATTTTCTCCGATTGTTTGTTGCTCATCAATCAAATAATTAGTTTGCATTGGAAAGTTTTCATCGCAAACTCCAAATATTTGAACCTTTCGAGGTGTTAAAAAGTAAAGAGCTCCAACTTGTTGAGACGAATGTGGCAAGTTTACATATTGTGAAAAGTCAAAAGTGTAATGAACATTTTCAAAATTTTTTGAACATGGAGTGTTATACTTTCCTATTGGAGACTCAGCTAACTTTAATTCATCACGTGATCTTTGTGTACATAATTTATAATACTCACGCTCCGTCCGCGCAGATTGTATATGGTCAATTAATTTTTGAGTTGTCACTAATTTCGCGTCTTCTGAAATAGATCCGGAAATATCCTCCCTCAACTGAAAGCACGTTTTACACAGATCCGTCTTTGGTTTCATAAATTGATTATGAGGGACACATGCATTCCAAACTTCTTTAAATACGGTTAGTTGAACATATTGTTGTTCTGAGTTAACACATGAACTAACATATTTGGAGTGTACATATTTCTTGCTCTCGCTACAAGGTAGAAGAATAGGAGGGGTATTGTCGGTTGCCCGAGGCGCAGCCGGGAGAGGGAGACCAAATTCATCAGCATACCGCTTGATAAATTTTATAGTATTTTCAATCACTTCAAATGAATGTCCGTGATTCGATTTTCTTACACTAAGACCATGGGATCGAGGGGTTACGCCATTTGCATTTAAGTGCTGTTTTAAACTTTTAAATTCGCTCCTCTCAATGTTATAAATATTTCTCCATGTGAACTCGCATATCTCAACTCCTTGAAAAGAATATCGGTATCGTTTTCGTTCTCTCTTTCCTCCTCTGAAAACCGAGTCTGTTATTTCTAAGTTTTCTAATTTTGAAAGCAAGTATATGTCACGCTCTGCTTTTGTAAATTCACAAACAGATAACGATACATCATAGGCCTGTTCTCTGAATGTGGAAAGCTTTGTAAAATATTTTTTTGTACAATTACAGTCGTTAGCAAATAGAGCATTTATTCGAAGTCGGGAAGGATCCTCTAATTCATCATTTTGATTAAGAGAACATGTATTTTCCGATTGATCTTGAATGACGGAAGTGGAATAAAATTCCAGGGCCCTAGCTTGAATTGTGTCACATGTATTTTCAATATCAGATTCGTCATTTTCAATATCGGAATCACTGTTATCAGACACATTCAGTTCATTATTGCTTGATGCAAAAACCTCTGGTATTGACCCTATATATTGTTCAAAATAGGCAACTGCTTCATTTTCTAGTTCTTCGCATCCTATGTTATTGAACCAGTCCATTTCAGAAATTTACTACAACATTAAAAAGGAATGAAATTAAAGACAAATTGAACTAAGAGAATTAACCAGTGATTTGTGACAGGTAGATCAAAATCTCAAATACTATCAATTTAAATTATAGTAGTTCAAATTTCAAAATAAACGGGTTTTTTTAGATGAAATTTTTTTTTATTATTTATTAATCCGACATCACAGTTTACATCTTTCAAAATTGTTACCTTAATCACGCAGACGGACGGACGGACGGACGGACGCAAAATTGTAAGACCCACGGATGCATAGATCGTGAATTTTATTGCCCGAATACTAATTTTAAAGTTGTCGGGATATGAAAAAGGAGGTTTAAAAGGTTTTATTTTGAAAGTTATTTATTTAGTTTTCGAAATACATGTACACATGTATTATGCAAATGTTTCCCTCTTTCTTTCTTTCAATTTCTAAATCAGAAATGCCATTAAACATAAACATGATAAATTACACGCAAAACATTTCTAAATTTCTGAATAGATAAGAACAGATAAATTGCACGCAAATAGTACAAAAAATCCACCTAGAGCACGTCTAGGTCTTTGTTTAATATTGTATATTTGTGTTGTTGTTTCTTTTTAGATTTTCCAAAATGCAACGGTACAACATGTACAATGATATGAATAACTTTTGACTTAATTTTGTTTTTGCGTGTGTCACTGCAAAGTTTTGCAATACAGCACAAATTTCGTTTTAAACTCCCAGAAATAGTTTTTCAGAATATTACTTTAGTTTAGTTAAGCTTAAGAATTGTATACAATTATTTTTTAAGACAGGTGTTATGCCACTGAACGAAATGAAAATAAATTTTACTAAAATAGATAGTACTTTCACTTTGTATAAAATGTAAAAATAGATCGTGAACGTAAAAATAGTTCAATATATAGAACGTATTAGAAAATACATACCTTAGCAAAACAATGTATTCCTGTTAGCCAAAAATGATACTAAGGTTGAGAAATATGTTATTTAGAAAAGGACAGGATTCAGGAACAATTTTTTTTATTAAAGCAGACGACACGCGACACGCAGGTGACGGTTCCCAGATAATTTGGAAATGTTCATGTCGGACCGGATAAAGCGGTTTCCGTGAAAGATCATCGGCATTTTTTACTAAACTTATCAGAAATAATATATATACTAGTTTTGTCCTATATGTATGGAATACGTTAGCTAAAGGCCCAATTTAATCAGATAAACATTGTATGGTTTCTCCGCATATTTTTTTTTACAAATTTCATATAAGGGAGCTACCATTTGATTTTTATGGGGGGGGGGGGGGGGGGGGGGGGGGGGGGGGTTCCTAGGATGAAATTTGAAAAAATAGGCAGGACAGGAGTTTTGAGTAAAAAAATAGGCAGGATGAGACACTTGCAAAAATAAAAAGTCAGGACGACAATTTAGGTAAAAAAAAGTCAGGATAAACTAAAAAAAAAAAGGCAGGACCGAACAGAGTGAAAAATAAAAAGGCAGGATAGAGATTACAGCTAAAAAAAAAATGCAGGACAAAATTTTTCATCCTAGCCCCCCCATAAAAATCAAATGGTAGCTCCCTAAAACCCCACTAAAAAAAAATTGTGAAGGCATATTATATGTTGGATTTTCACAAATACGGAGTTAAAAGACGCAGAATCGTCTAAAGTATACCACTAGTTTATTTGTCATAGTTTTGTCGTCCATTACTTTTGTTTCTCATGTTATGAACATGTATAACAGTTTTACAATTTAATTTCGTTGAAATACATAAGAAATTTCTGAACAAAAACAATACTGGTTATATTACCAAAAATTGAAAACGTTTTACAACAAAAATCTATCCAAATAAACAAATATAACTGTGACAATTCTGCTTCTATTGGTACCTAGTACATTAAAATCCGACCAGAAATGTCCCCACAATAATTTTTTGAAAAAACTTAGTTTTGTAAGATAGCGACAAGTTTTTTTTTATAACGTCAGAAACTACCTGTATGAAAACTTATGAAACTTTATCGTAACGTTACTCGGTTTGACGTCGAATTGCATAAGGTCGATTTCTATCCGACGCGGCTCATATGTATGTTCTGACTTCTGCCTTCCCAGAACTACTTTTTGACCACTTCCTTCTCTATCGAAGATGTCGTTTTTTGTATCATTTAACCACAATAATTGATTTGGTTTGAATGGTTTTTGGTGTGTTTACACCACTTTTAAGCATCGCTTTTGGGCTATTTCGTGGCTGATAGTTTTTATTGGTGAAGGAAGCCAGAGTTCCGGAGAAAACCACCAACCTTCGATATGAAAACTGACAATCCTTTTCAATTAAGATTGGAGTCGAGTGCACCATAATGAGCGGAGTTAGAACTCACAACCTAATGATTGCAGTAGTAGCTACTTAGACCACACGGCCACCGAGGCCCCCATCTTATTTGAATACCGTGTCTTCACAATATTATATCAATTCTTAATCTTGCATAAAAGATTTTTATGAACTCTGTCCGAAAGATTTTTCGCATAAAGTTCTCATTGGAAACACTTCAAATTCCTCCACAAATTTCAAATTTACTGCATATTTCTACGAATTGAAACACTCCATTCTTGGCTAGTCATCGTTTTTTTTTTGTTTCTTTACATATTTTGACAGAAATCAGGGAATATATGAAGGATCATTCCTGTCAGACAAACCCAGACAGATGTAATTTTGGATTATGTTGGCCTACTGGAAATACCAGTTATAGATGTGATTGTTATTTTGGGTACACTGGTGAGCACTGTGAATCAGGTAAAACTAATGTGCATATACTTTTTTCTGAAGAAAATTATTTAGTTTGTTCATTTTAGAAGAAGTTTACTTTATTTGAATTGCCTGCTTCCAGGAAGCAATTCGCCGATATATTTTCCGTATGCAAAGTGACCTCAGCGTGACCCTCTCGTAAAAATCCGGTAATCGCAATACGCATGGATCTGTCCTTAAAATAAACTTTTTTCTGAATATACATGTTCAACACGTGCTCAATATCCACGTTTAATTGTTGATTGTCTGCTACAAGGTGTCATAGCCATGGCTAAAAATAGAACATAGGAGTAAAATGCAGTTTTTGGCTTATAACTCAAAAACCAAAGCATTTAGAGCAAATCTGACATGGGGTAGAATTTTTAAACAGGTGAAGATCTATTGGCCCTGAAATTTTCAGATGAATGGAATAACCCGTTGTTGGGTTGCTGCCCCTGAATTGGTAATTTTAAGGAAATTTTGATGTTTTTGGTTATTATCTTGAATATTATTAAAGATAGAGATAAACAGTAAACATTAATAATGTTCAACAAAGTAAGATTTACAAATAAGTCAACATGACTGAAATGGTAATCTTAGTAATCTTTTACAAAAATCTTCTCCTCTAAAACTACTGGGCCAAATTAATCCAAAATTGGCCACAATTATCTTTTGGGTTAGTAGTTTGAAAAATGTAACCGGTGACCCGGTCATCAAACCAAGATGGCCACCATGGCTAAAAATAGAACATGGGGTAAAATGCAGTTTTTGGCTTATAACTCAAAACCCAAAGCATTTAGAGCAAATCTGACATGGGGTAAAATTGTTTATCAGGTCAACATTTATCTGCTCAGAAATTTTTAGATGAATCTGACAACCTGTTGTTGGGTTGCTGACCCTGAATTGTTAGTTTTAAGGAAATTTTGCTGTTTTTGGTCATTATCTTGAATATTATTATTGATAGAGATAAACTGTAAACAACAAAATGTTCAGCAAAGTAAGATTTACAAATAAGTCAACATGACCGAAATGGTCAATTGACCCCCTTAGGAGTTATTGTTCTTTATAGTCAATTTTTAACAATTTTCATAAAATTTGTAAATTTTTACTAACATTTTCCACTGAAACTAATGGGCCAAGTTCATTATAGATAGAGATAATTTTAAGCAGCAAGAATGTTCAGTAAAGTAAGATGTACAAATACATCACCATCACCAACACACAATTGTGGCACGAATCCATCTGCTTCCTTTAATATTCACATAGACCAAGGTGAGCGACACAGGCTCTTTAGAGCCTCTAGTTTTATTATCAAATATGTTTACTTTTTTTTTACAGATATAAATGAGTGTGAAGGTGTCACTTGCCTCAATCAAGGAACATGTGTTGATCATATAGGATACTTCAAATGTAATTGTCGACAATTTTTTGAGGGCACTTATTGTGAATTAAGTAGGTCAATATTACTATAATGTATATATAATACTATTTATAAATTGTTCAATATTTTTCCTATGGACAATGCTAATGCTATTTAAAGGGGTTGCAACTTATCAAGATGCTTGGTTTGTCGGACATACCTTCATACTGTTTACATGATGTCTTAGATCACCTATTGCATACTCTTACAACATCCTATAAGAACCAACTTAAGGGATGTTCTCCAGAAAATATCCATGTCTAAGAGATATGTTTCGTAGACTAAATTTACTGAGGCCATTTTGTTAAACTTGTCCTGTACATTGTATACATATGATTGTGTTGGTCATTGTGTTGTAAATTAATAAACTTAGAACCTTTTTGATTGGTTTAACACTAGTCATTTTTAGGGCCCTGTATAGCTTGCTGTTCGCAGTTAGCCAAGGCTCCGTGTTGAAGACCGTACTTTGACCTATAATGGTTTACTTTTACTAATTGTAATTTGGATGGAGAGTTGTCTCAATGGCACTCATACCACATCTTCTTATATCTATTAGAAGAATGACAAAGATATATTGTGTACTTATTCTAGACGAAGGAGAATGATCTAACGTCACTGTATTATAATCATTATTTACCTTCGATTAGTGTACGACTCGCCCCTTATAACATAATGTATTGGTTTTTTTACATGTACCTAGAACCTTTGATGGATGAATTCTTGTTCTACATTCATAGTGTAGAAATATAACAAAGTAATATTAAAACTCATAAGTCGTAAATAAACTAACAGCAACATGGCTAAAAAAAGAAAACGACAAACAGACAAACAACATCAGATATAAAAAAAAAAATAAGCATCACGAATCATAACTAAACAACTGGTATTGATCGCGGGTGCTATGGTAGGGTAAGCAGATCACAATCATTAAAACCAATACTGAGTAAATGAATTTCTTCTTTATATGTATACTGACATAAATAATGTAACAGTTATAGCCTTTGTATATTGACGAGTATTTATCACCCAAAGGAAGTAAATCGGCCATAGATTTCGTCTTTAGTCGAAATACATCTTTCGGAGCATTATATCCTTATATCGACCTCATACAAAGGCAATAACTGTATTATATTGTATACTCCTGATTATCCATTTTTTTATTTTTTTTTATTAATTTTAGATAACTGTGAACCGAGTGCAGCCGACATTGTATTTGTAATCGATGTATCAGCATCGTTGAGTTCTAAGTTACTAAACCATGCAAAAGATCACGCAGAGCTTGCCACTAAGGAATGGAAGATTGACAATGATCATTTTCAAACTGCGTTAGTAACTGTTGCAGAATCCGCAAGCACGGTTCTTGGTTTCTCTCATATTGCAACTAAAGGGGCCTTTCTGACTGGTATTTCCAATTTAAATCTTAAAAACGAACCTTCGAATATACATCTTGGTCTTTATAAAGCTGTTGATCTACTAAATACCAAAGGCCGATCGAATGTTAAGAAAAAGATAATTTTATATTCCGATGGGCTACCGTCAAATCCTTCTGCACTTGAACAAACACTATCCTACTCACAGTACTATTCCTACATCGATATTTATACGGTAGCAATAGGAATAGACGTTTCTCATTACTTTATGTCAAGAATATCAAGAGATGTTTCCAACGTGTTTCCTTACAATACAGAAGCTTTGTGGAATCACATTATGCAGGACTTAACTAAACCCGAATGCAATGGTAAGCATGTTGAATAGTTAGATAATATAATTTAACAGTATTCAATACTACAAAATATGAGCCATACTTCTTAATTAAGATATGTGTTATAGTATTGCCTTTTAGCACAATCCGAAGAAGTGAAGCACACTATATTATGTCGATACTAGTAAACAGTGAATTAAAGCAATCTGAAGAATTTGATATAATATTGTCTTGATGATTGGTAACAATATATTGTCAGTATCATCTATCTATAATACTAAAATAACGAGGTACAATTTGTCAGCCGTCATTGGGTAAAAACGACAAATCAAAGAGTTCAACTTTATATACAGCTAATATAGGACGATGGTGTAGATTAAAAATTACACCACTTCAGACCCTTTTGTTTTCCACATAATTAAATTGCCAATATTTTACAAGTTCCGGGTCGAATCCGATACCGATACTAATAGTATATTCACCTATTACCTATTACCTTATCTGTACGTTCCGCATCTGACAGGCACACCACCAAACGCTGTATTTAGGATTTTGTTATATACACGGGTCATAATCACAGGATTGACACTACTAAACCCAATCATTGTCAAATTGTTCCCTTTTGTAGCATTTCAATCAGTAAGACTTTCTAAGATAACAATACGAATACTAAAAATCTGGACTTAAGATAAGGCTTATAGGTACAGTTTTCAATTATTTACCGGGCATGACGTAAAACAGCGAATCAAAGAATTCAACTTTATTTATAAATGATATAGGACAATGATGTTGATTAAAAATACTCCATTCCAGGACCTTTTGTTTTCCAAATAATTAATATTACCAATAATTGATAAGTTCCAGGTCGGCGGGTTCAAACAGAAAGATTTGATAGCAGAGAAAACTGTGTATCTTATAATCGGCATGACTTTATCAGATAACAATACCAATACTTAAATAAAGCTTACGCATAGTTATATACTTTAATTCAGTCACGGACCCGCGATATCACGGGTGTGTTTTAGTTTATATATAAAATTCACATTTGTTTTGGGATTTTAACCGTTATATTGATACATGTGAAATAACCTCCATTTAGTATCCCTTGAGAAAAATATTCTCCCCTCATATTTTGTTTCTAGCATCATTGACAAAATTAAATGTTCAAATTATGTGAATTTGCTATTCAAATATAGTAGTCAAGTAGTTTACCTATTATGATTTATATCATGTTTGTACATTAATATAAGCAGCATTCCTAAAACATGAGGTAGATTACTTATAAACAGATGTTACAACTTCCTCAGGCAAAGTTGATCTTAGATGAGTTTTTCTTTTTCTTTAGGGGAAGATGTCTCGAGACATTTTATGACAAATACCTCAGACTATGATTGATTTGACGTTATTTTTACACTCCGAGATTTTCAATTAAAAAAAAACCTATTATCTCATTTATAGTACTAATATAGACCATTGATGAAACATCCAACTCTTTTAGAATCCCTGTTTCTATTTCAAGTATCGAAGCTCCTGACTTCTGTCATTGAATTTTGTAATCACCAATATATATTCAACAATCTAGCTGACTGAACATTTGACGTCTCATTTTAAGGTCAACTTAATTTTTGTCCGGTCCGTTTCGTCCCAGTTCAAAGTCACTCTTTTGCACTTCTCTAAGATCGTCACTTCTTCGATTACAGAAGTAAAATTGATATTCAAAAGATTTTCTTTTCTGTAGGGACTCTGGAGTATGACATGAAAATGTATCATGACTGTTCATTTTTGTAGGTCCTCGGGACTTTTTTATGTGTGACAGTTCCTATACCAATTGTGGACAATTTCTGAATTACTGTCTTAAACATTGCATATGATATTGCAAACATGTCATTATTTACAATATCTTAGTCTCTAGACTGGATGTAATCTTTGTGTATTCAAAAAACGTATTGACATTAATTTTTAAGCAAAATTGTTTCTGTCTGACTTGCAAGAACTACTTAAGTTAGGAATTAAGAACAGTTGATTTCTCATCGTCTAATTCCTCTGAGGTTTTAAGATATCAGTCTTTTTCTTTAAGGTAGTCCATTATAATTGTATTGCAGTTCGGATAACTGATTTAGTGTTTTTAACACCCTTGTCCATCATCGAACTGCATCCCGAGCTGCATTTGAAATTCAGCCTAATATAATGACGTTCGCGGTCAAATGTTTCAACGAGGTAAAATAATTGGAAATTATTGACAAGTGTTGTCATCAGCAAAATCGTTGTATATATTTTCAATCTATCTTTCTGAACATTTAACATTGATAAAAAAAACATTATTACAAAGAAAATTAGTGATATTATTTTTTTTGTAGCCTGCATCGAGTCTGAATAAGCTGATGTAATCCTAATGGTTGATTTATCAGGAACACAAACAAGATCATCTTAATTCTATTGTTCCGACATCACTAGTCAAAATACTATCGAAAATACGTCTTGGTACTAATGCTGTTAAACTTGCTTTAGTAACATTCAGTGACAAAGCCATTACACGATTTAATTTTGATGCTTATGCAGAAAACAATCGAGTTGACCTTTAAAGGTCATTGTCATCGTATGAAGGCATAAGAGATAAATCATCAAACATTTCAGCAGCAATACAACTGTCAGGAGCACTTCTAGGGGATCTTGCCGGAGGAGCTAGATCATCGGCAAAAAAAGTTCTCCTTGTGATCTCAGAATTCAAAAACTCATTGAATGAGCAAGACCTTAGATATGCAGAAGAATTGAGAAATAGTGGAATATACATACACACGATTGGTATTTTCTCTGATGGTAATGCGTTTGACACCATGTCAGGACTTGTATCAACATCATACCACATAGGTACTTATGGCAATATTTATGTTGACAAAATTGATACATACCTTGATTCATTTGTTCAAGAACTTAAATCATTGCAGTGTACCTGCATTATCTAGTTTATATTTGCTATGTTTTTGACTGCTTGTACTTTCTCCTTGTAAAATTATGTTTACTTTGTAGATGTCCGTATGCATTGTTGCAAAGTCAAAACTTGAACGTCGTTTCTAAAAAAAAAATAAGTTTTTGCGTTTGCCAAGTTATCTTCTAATGTCAATTGCGTTTTAACTGTAAATGTGAGATGACAATACTCTACATTCTGTTTTCCAAAGTTATTACTGGAAATACTTATTTGTTTTGCGACTGATTTGTTGATTGTCGATACATGTATAGAGAATAATGGATATAATTCAACATGACTTTAGGTATGTCACGCTAGATGAACTGTGGGTTGTGAACATAGATTAAACAGAACAGCATTAATTTTCGAAAAGAAGCTTTGGTAGTCAACTGGTGAATTTTAATCCCCGGTCGAGTCAAACAAATACGAAGAATATTTTTCATATCGCAACTCCTAACCTACATTATTATACTAATGCTTTTTTGGAACAGATGGACATACATAGTCGATTTGTAACGTTCTAGTTTACATGGTAACAATGTACAAAAATACATATGCAGCTATTCGAACACGCCGTTCTTCGATCGCTCCAAATTTATTGATTGTTATATCTGGGGTTCTTTTTGTGCATTCATGATACGATCAATGAATGTTTGTTTGCTTATGATTTTAGACATAATCAATCAACTGATTAACAAATTTTGGAACTATGTAACCAACAATAAAACACCAATGTATTTGACTTTTGCGATACAATTTTTCATTTTATATTTCCTTTATAACGTTTGTCATTTTGTGTTTTGTTTTTTGACAAGTTAACACATTGGTTTATATTGATCTTATACAAGAAACAACAGAACTTATGATTTTTGATAAAAAGTTCAGAATAAAAAATTGGTCAAGGTTTATTTTTTATACTGATAGATAAAGAATGCTATTGACTCTGTTAGTCTTTAGACATTACTCCATCGAAAGATAATTCAGAACAGTTCTTGACAAATTGTTAGTTTTTTCGAAATTGTAATATTGAACATGACATAGTCATTTTTTCATGAATTATATGCAATCAGCAGTGGTATTGACCCAGTGCTGGTAAACGATTTTTTTTGTAGATAAATTTCGTATGTCGGAAAAAGATTTGGATTTACCTTCATATAGATGTTCCAACCAAAACATTATAGAGCCAGGGATGTAAAAATACGGAAAAAAGTTATGAACTGTATTATCAAAAATCGGAAATATTATAGCAATATTCCTCTTAGGTCAACTTATCATCGTCCTGAAGGAGTTGAAACCCTAACCACTCTTAGTTAGTGTTTCCTGCTAGGCATGCATAACTTGCCATGCGAGTCTTCACTCTGTCAAAGTATCACAATCTGCCTATTAACAGATCAGACGGCTCTTTTATCAATAAAAGAGACCGGGAAACATGTTGCTAGTGACGTGCAGATTTATGAATTTAAGTCTCTTCAAAAACCTTTATTAAGAACGTTTTTGAACAAGAATTTCGAAGCGCCAAAAACATTTCACATCAAAGTGAGAAAAAAACACACAAACAAAATAGCGGACACATGATCAGTCAAGGGTGAAGTAAAAGAGTTACAAGTTTAGTTTGAGTACAAATATATAGATTATAGCCTGTGCAACTTCGACAAAAAGTATCATTGGAATCATTGTTACGTCTACCATAACGCATATAGAAGCAAAATTGCCCCGATGTTCCTGGCTTAATTCGTCTATGTTCATCAGCATAGCTGAACTCATTTGTTAACATTTTCGTATTGCGATTGACAATACTTTTTCACACAGTTTATGTTTAGCGGAACTTTTCCGTCTCAAAGTATAAGGAAGCGAATAGTTTCAGCACTTTTTAAAATATATAATAAGTGAATGTAAGCAATGCCTGCGTCTTGACAGTAACGAGGTAAAGAAATAGCAATATGACGTGGCTCGGTACTTATACATCCCGTCACTATGTTATTGTGTTATGGTAAATTTTCATATTCTTGTTTTTCATTTTTGCGAATTTGTTTTATCTATTTTCTCTTTTATGTTTCTTTGTTGACATATTTGTTTGATTTTATAATGATTAAGATTATAACACAATGTTGACTGCTGTACCCGTATTTTTTACATTTGTATCTATCATGTCTGTTGGTTTTCTTTACACATCGTTTTCAATATCATGGATTATTATACGACTGTTATACAATTGAGAGGTTAAGCTTACTATAAAACCAGGTTTAATACACAATTTTCTACATAAGAAAATGGCTCTACCAATTCAGGAATATGACAGTTGTTATCCATTCGTTTGATGTTTGATGCTTTGAATTTGTCATTGATAGAGACTTTCTATTTCGAATATTTCGTTATTTTTGTAAATTAATATTACAACGTTTTCAAGGCGACACTTAAGTTAAAATATTCTTGTGTCGTCCTGCATTGACTACATTTTACATATTAGCGTAAACAGTCAAACTACCTAGTGTCCCTATGTTATTCAGTTCACAATACGAACAATGACATAAATCTATGTGAAAAATGTGGTAAAATTTTGACCGATCTGTGTTTGCATCCAATGTGACTACTTATACATGTATGACATTCTGCTGGATATAGTTTTTCAAATGTGACGTCATTTTTGTGCTGTTTCAGAAATTCAAATGTGACGTAATTTTTGTGCCTTTCACCACTTCGTACGT
This sequence comes from Mytilus edulis, assembly GCA_019925275.1. NCBI lineage: Eukaryota > Metazoa > Mollusca > Bivalvia > Mytilida > Mytilidae > Mytilus > Mytilus edulis. Next base: position 66,798,117 of record CM034357.1, on the reverse strand, counting down.
GACATCATTTTTATTACTTTTTGCGTTGAGGCCTGGACCAAGTCGGGCGTGTCTATTTTCTGTGTTGGTCTTTGTATTATGTATCCGGGTTTTGTTTTCTGTAATTAGTTAATACTTCGGTTTTATCATGTATATCTTTTATATTCATTTAATAAAATTTACTGTTTACAATAGCATAAATTGTTCTAAATAATAAGGATGTTCTTGTCCCAAGCAGAAAACTCTAGCCGTATTTGGTACAACCTTTTTCAACTTTTGATCCTCAGTGCTGTACAACTTTGTACTTTTTTTTACTTTCGAACTTTTATATCTGGGCATCACTGATGGGTCTTGTGTGGACGAGGCGCGTTTTTGGCGTATTGAATTTTAAACCTGATGCCTTTTGTTATCTATTATTCATGTGTTTCTTTGTATAATACTTTCTCCTATTTATTTGTATTGTAGTCCTGTAATATTATGTTGTCATTTTAATGTTATATATAACATTGCTATTAAAGTGCGAGGTTTGGCATACCACAAAACCAGGTTCAACCCACCATTTTTTTTCTTTAAAAATGTCCTGTACCTAGTCAGGAAAATGGCCATTGTTATATCATAGTTCGTTTCTGTGTGTTTAACATTTTAACGTTGTGTTTCCGTTGTGTCGTTTGTTTTTTCTTATATTTGAGTGTGAATTCACATTACTATAAGACGTGTCACGGTACTTTTCTATCCCAAATTCATGTTTTTGGTTTTGATGTTATATTTGTTATTCCCATCGGATTTTGTCTAAGCTTAGTCCGTTTCTGTGAGTGTTACATTTTAATGTTGTGTCGTTGTTCTCCTCTTATATTTAATGCGTTTCCCTCAGTTTTAGTTTGTTACCCCGATTTTGTTTTTTGTCCATAGATTTACGAGTTTTGAACAGCGGTATACTACTGTTGCCTTTATTTACCATGTTCACCCGAACACTTTTCTTGTTACCTTAGCTGTTGAAGAATTATGATATCTGTTGCGGTCATGCAGTACAGAAATCGAACTAGACTATGAACAGACAAAACGTTTTCAAATTTATGAGTCACCTACATTTCCCAACTTTGCTAAACATTTTATCTTTCCTAATTGACAATGTAAAACATGTTTAAAATATTCAGGCTTTATAAATTTACAGATCTAGCATTGCTGGGCTGTTATTTAGACAAAATTATATATATATATATTATGTTATTTATTAAAAAGAAAAATAATCGCTATCTTTCCCGACGAGGGCTTATTATTTTTTTTTGTATTGAAGTCAATTCTTACCGTGACTTGATGTCACATTTGTTCAAGGACATACTCTAACTGTGTGTTATACATGTAAATGTAGTTAATTGTTTGTCAGATTGTGAATTATTATGCTTTTATCAAAATTGCTATCAATAACATAGTCATAATCATAATTACTACTAATTTTCCAAATTCCTTGTATAACCTTGTTGTTAATATCTTTAATTAACTGTTAATATCATGAAAATGTATTTAGTGTGAAAGATAGGGGAAATAATTGCTTATAAACAAGTCAGTGAATGCTTTCTTTGAGATTATCCTGCACTAGGTATGGTATAAAAGGATGAAGCAATGATTCCTAGATAAAAAAAATAGTCTTTTAGATTTCGGTGCATGGCCAAGTGGTTTAAGTAATCCAACTACTGTATCACTATAAAAATAAGAATAATTAGGTGATATGATTGTCAATGAGACAACTCTCCTGAAGAGACCAAATTGCACAGAAATTTACAGCTATAGATTAACGTACGGCCTTTATAATCCTGGTACCTTTGATAACTTCAATGATGAGCGAGGCTCATACCACAAAGTCAGCTATGAAATGCTCCGAAATGACAAATGTAAAAAAATCAAAATGAAAAATCTTACAGCCTAATATATGTGAAAAATAATGAACGAAAACAAATATGGTACATATTAATAAAAGACAACCACGGAATTACATATTCGGTTAGACTCGTTTGAAGTCGTCAAACCTACTTGATGTCAGAATTAGTAACAGAAGACACTTAGCAAAATATTAATATAATGGAATAGTAATTGTTTGGATAGGGAATGCTTTTTGGAAAGCATATACTTGTAACCTGTAAATCATATATTTATAGAAGTATTTAAATATCCTTGCATTGGTCTCGGAATTTCCCATTAATTGACTTATGCATAGTAAATCATTGGTATATTGTTAACTACCGGGTTGTGATTTAATAATTTAAGGAAGAATGAAAATGCTTCTCCAAACTTTTATTCCAGTTGTTGTTTTAGGAGTTGGTGTTTTAATCATCGTAGTTAACAGTTTAGACAGTAAGTAAAGAGCATTGACCTAACCCTTTTTATGTTTCTTGGGTTTTTTTTAGTTAACAGTTACTACATAAATAACATAGTTATTAAATAAATGAGAAATCATAAAACCTGGAACTCTAAAACACTACAATGTTCAACAACATACATATATTCTGATTAAGATGGTTTTATTTCAAAATTCAATTTAAACAGAAATATAAATCATATATTCATATTCGTTTTTATTTTTTGTTATGATTTTTTTCTTGTTCACTGTTTATTATCGATGATGCTCAGAGGTACTTTTTTTTTACACAGAAGTGGTAATGAATGTAGTAAAAATACAACACCAGAAAGTTTTATGTTCAGTGATATTATACAGTCAAGTAATATTTAGTAACCAGGAAGTTAAGATAATGGTTGTTAAATGTATGTTTGTGTACCTTTAATAAATACTTCTTTATTTGTATTGAAAGTTACACGGAGGTTGAACAATAGTAGTTACTTGTAAAAATTAAGTGTACAGTCATATGCAATGGTTTTAACCAGAGGTAAACAACCCCTAAATATTGATGCTTGTCAATTTAACATAAAAATGCTGGAAGGTCAACACTTTATGTAGCAGTTTGATTTTCGTAATAATATGTTTATAAATGAATAATGAGAGATTATGTAGACTTGAAATCAGACAACACCAATTATGATATTTGATTCGTTTGGATCGATGCTGAGTTTATTATATTACTATACATTGGAGCGTTTCTAGGTTTAACTATATAAATGGTTTATTGGATTGATCACTTGAAGATTTAATCTTGGAAAATCAAATGATTTGGCTGAGTGAATACTCAGTATTTTTGATCATATTAAAAAAAGTTTTTTTTGCATTTCATATATACAGTTTTTTTACTAAGAAAATGGGAGAAAGGTCCCTCTGATGCGGTTCCTGGTTTATGATAGCTGTAGCAACTCAAAATGTGGTCTGGTTTGTTTTTATATATATCAACTATTCCTTCGAGTTTTAAATAGTTGTGAATATATTCAACAGTGACTATTACTTTTAAAGATCTGTTTTAGCGGCACCAATTAAAGACTATGACATATACGTCAAATACAAACGAATACCATGCCACGTGATACACGCGTGAACAGTTTACGGGGTTACTCTAGCTTTTGAGATTTTTATTCTTTCTTTCAAACTCGAAAGTTTGAATAACGCTTACTTCATAATCTGATTGAATACATCTTATGTTGCCATGCTTCACGAAAAGGACTGAAGTACAAATTGGTCATATATAGTATCTGTATTTTAAAAGACTATCAATAATCTAACATTTAAATAAAAGATATTCACTTTTCTTAGGTTGTCAAGATCCAGCTGACATTGGATTTCTAGTGGATGCTTCAGGGAGTGTTGGTAGTGGTGCATTTAATAAAGCAAAGACTTTCCTCATAAATTTCATTAAACAATTTGACATTGCAAACCAGGCGGTCAAAACTAGCGCTTTTTCATTTAATGAAACTGTCAGTAAACAAGGCGGTTTTCAGTTTAACAGTTACTCTACCGAGCAAGAAATCGCAACTGCCATCCGAGGTATTGTGTACACAGGTGGTGGTACGAGCTTCGATATACCATTGACTTTTGCTAGGAAACAAATGTTTGTGCCACAGAGTGGTGCACGTGGTTATACAAAGAAAATATTAATATTCATAACAGATGGTAATGCTATTACTACGGATGAGCCTGGACAATTATTACGTGACATGGATGTAGCTGTCTATGCTATTGGCGTCGGCTCCAATGTAAACACTGATAACTTGGACAAGATTGCAACAAGTGTTAACCATCGATATGTAGTTTTGAGTTTTTCTTTGATAAATGATATCAAGCAACGACTCACATCTCAGGCTTGTGAAGGTGAGTAAAATAATGTGTGTGCTTGTAGGTATTTGGATTGTTATATTCAATAATTACAGTCATCCATGCTTTCAAACTCTTATCATAACAACAAATTGCGTATCAACCAAGGAGTAATGACTGACCATCCATTAGAAGAAAATGAAATGACAGAAAGAATGAAAAAAAGTTATATGCAATTTTTGTATTTTCTGCCAAACTTTTAATTCTAGAAACAATTGTAAAACATCATAAAATGTTACCACGCCATATGTTGTCTAAGATGCCGTAAATCAAATGTTCATGCAAGACAATCATTTATTTGAAAACCAATTCTTCACTTTATATATTTTCAAAAAAAAGATTTTTAATCCAGGAAACCTGTTCAAAATGGTGTTCGCATACTTCTTAAAGAAATGAAATAAGTTACAACAATAACCAACACACGCAGAAACGGACAGATCATGAATTTGTGAAGTGGACTCAGCGAGCTTGTATATCCAATATAACCTCCTTAGTGATCCTAAACATTACATCAAATTTAATTTAATTTTAAAAAGCGGTTCTTTATCTATCAGCTGTCATCCACAAACATGTTTTATCCAAAACCAAGAATCATATCTCTGGAAAACTGAAAACGATGACAAATGAACTTAATGTATCTTTTAGTTAATTGATCAAAACATTCCATTTTAGTTTTAATCAATTTCAAATATGACCTGAATTTTTCCTCCCTTTCAACAAGGTATTGTAAATCTATATCGATAATCGAGTATTGGGAAAACGACGAAAATTGAAATTACATGTGTTTAGGAGTTCAAGTCATTCATTTAGAATTTAAATTTTTTTTGAAAAAATGCAATTCTCTATCAAGAATCTAGCAACCTAAACAAATTGTAATATTTCTCAAAATCACGTACCAGACTCTGTATCAGTGAAAAGAAGGAAAATTTAACAAGTTTAGTGGTCCTAAACATCCATTAGAGTTTTAATTAATTTCAAATATTTGTTTTCAAATTATCCATTTGAATCAAACAAATTTTGAATTTTCTTAATAATTAAGTAACAAAACGCTTGAACCATGAAAATGAAAATGACGAAAATCGTACGTAATCTGTTGTTACTTTTCCAAAACATTTCATTATCACTGATTCACTATCTTTCATTTTGCAACCAGCATTTGTTTTTACAACAAAAGTATAACTTTGAACATTAAAAGTAAAATCAACAACGATTGACCTTAACCTATCTCTATTGATCTAAAACCTTTCGATTAAACGTCCACATTAGTTTTTCTCATATTTTGACAGAAATCGGTGAACATGCGAAAGACCATCCTTGTAAGACAAGCACAAACCTATGTAATTTTGGAATTTGTCGGATTACAGGAACTACTAGTTTTAGATGTGATTGTGACTTCGGGTACACTGGTAATCATTGTGAAACAGGTAAATGGTATAACACTAATGGTGTCATCCTGGTTTGCCAACTTTTAATTACAAGCATATGTAAACATGGGGGGGGGGGGGTTGTATTAACAGCTATAGTTTATTTCTGAATTGTAGTCATAATTTTTTACATTTTATTTTACCTGTAAAATTTTATAAATGATTCAATATTCTGCTATTAAATAAAGAAAAAAGTCCAATAATATTTTATATTTGCTTAGTTTTTAGCAGGGAAATGTACTGAATTTGCCAAATATATCTTTTATTTTACCTGTAATTTTTTTTATAAAAAGTTATCAAAGGTACCAGGATTATAATTTAGAACGCCAAACGCGCGTTTCGTTAACATAAGACTCATAAGTGACGCTCATATCAAAATAGTTATTAAGCCAAATAAGTACAAAGTTGAAGAGCATACAAATATTCTGCTATTAAAGGCAGGAACTTGTGCAAATATATATTTTAGTTGATATAATATAAGTAAGAAATTGTACTGAATTAAAACAAACATAAAACAAAAATAGACAAAAATGTGTACAAAAATGTTTATTATTTTTACAACTTTCAAAGAAAAGTTTTAATTGTTGGTACATTCTGAAAAGAAGTAAAAAACTAAATAATGAATTAAAGGTTCTTCTTTAATTTTTCCAGTCTTCCATCTGAATAAAGGTGATTAATAACTGGTACATACGTGGCCTATTTATCTAAAGCAAATTAATATTTTAGCGATTAACACTATTTACAGGAAATGAAGCTATTTAAATGAGAGTCGAGAGAACAGCTCTCTGAAAGAGTCGACTGTCTGTGTATTAACAACACTTAGTAATAATTGATTTATATTTGGCATTCAGCCATATCAACTTATTTCTGCGGCCGATTTATACAAATATGTACTTTTGGTTCTATATGTATGTCATGTTTTAATTTTTCTTTACCCTTTTGTTACAGATATAAATGAGTGTGAAGGTGTAACCTGTTTCAATCAAGGAACATGTGTTGATCGGGTGGGATACTTCACTTGTAGCTGTCGACAATTTTTTGAGGGCACTTATTGTGAAACAAGTAGGTCAACGTATTCATAAGACTGTTGATGTCTTTCAAATAAGTTATGCCTAATATGGCAAAATATAATTACATAAAAAGAGAAGTAAAATAACAAAAATACCGAACTGCAAGGAAAATTCAAAACGAAGAGTTCCTTTACTAAAGGCAAAATTAAAAGCTCAAACACTTTAAACAAACGGAAAACAACTGTCCTTTTCCTGACGTGTTGCAGACATTTTCTTTTACTAGTAATTAAAGGAAATGGTAGATTACGCTGCGTTTAATAACTAGATAAACCTCACTTGTATGACAGTCGTGTAACATGTGTAACGTATCAAGATACCTGTTAAGCCGGACATAACTTCAAACATGATCTCATAGATCACCTACAACTTCCAAAATGAAACGAGCTAAGATCATTCATAACATCAGCTCATTTTGTCAGAAAATGTGAGAGGTATGTTCCTTTACTAAATGCATATCAAAATTTTACTTTTTCACCAAACATTTAAGAAAAAGTCAGACATAGAATGGTTGACACCGTTTGAAAGAGAAAAAAAAATACGACTATACTTCTCTCAAATAAGGAATATGAAAATAAGTGTCACCTATAACCATGACACGACCTTTCCTTTTTCAAAAGAGGGGCGAAAGATACCAGTGGGACAGTCAAATTCATAGATCGAAAATAAACTGACAATGCCATGGCTAAAAAATAAAAAGACAAACAGACAAATAGTAGTTAAAAACTCGTAGTTAAACAAGGGGGTTGCAAACAGAGGAATATTAGTAGTCTAAGATAAGTAGAAATTAGAATTCCTTTGTATTCAACATATTTACCTTTTTTTAATATTCATCTTTACACATAAGATCTTACAATGAAAGTACTTGAATGTACGTGCTGTCCCTCTATTCTTATTTTGCAAAAGCCCGTAATCGTAATCTAGGTTTGGGACGCTATGTATCTAAACGTTGGCCACATTTTCATAAAACATGTAATATAAAAGGTAAAATAACAAAAATGCCGATTCCGAGGAGTATTAAAAATAGAAAGTCCCTAACCAAATGCCAAAATCAAAAGTTCAAACACAACAAACGAATAGACTTGGTATACATACTGTATGATCATGATTATCCATTTGGTCTTATATCTAGATATGTGCTAATGTATTGTTTATTAAATCTCATTTTATAATTTTAGATATCTGTGAACCAGTTGCAGTCGACGTTGTATTTGTAATCGATGTATCAGCATCGATGGACTCTAAGTTTCTAAATCATGCAAAAGATCATGCAGAACTTACCACTAAGGAATGGCAAATTGACGATGATCATTTTCAAATTGCATTAGTAACTGTTGCAAAATCCGCAAACACGGTTCTTGGTTTCTCAAATATTGCAACTAAAGATGACCTTCGGAATGGTATTATTAATATAAAACTTAAAAACGAGCCTTCGAATATTCATCTTAGTCTTTCTAAAGCTTTTGAACTGTTTAATATCAAAGGCCGATCAAACGTTAAGAAGAAGATAATTTTATATGCTGATGGTTTGCCGTCCAATCCACCTGCACTTGAACAAACACTCTCCTCCTTACAGCACTATTCAAACATCGAAATATATACAGTGGCAATAGGAATAGACGTTTCCCATTACTTTCTGTCAAGAATATCAAGAGGTGTTTCCAACGTGTTTCCATACAATACAGACGCTTTATGGCATCATATTATGCAGGGTTTGATTAAACCGGAATGCAATGGTAAGCATAGTAAATAGTAAGAACACATAATTGTACAGTATTTTATAGTACTAAAACATATTAGCCCTAGTTGTTATTATATAGGCGTACGGCTTTTTAAATCGCCTCAATTTTATATATCCTGTTATAATTTTGAAAGTATTATCAAAGAAATTAGTTGATCAAATGTTTTTGTTTATCACTTATAAAGATGAAGGTATGTTGGTTTATATATTGATTCCAAGACATATATCAAGATTTGGTTGAAACATTTATGCTACAGCTGATTTGTACAGGCAAGGAATATCATTTAATTAATTATAAGTTATTTCATCGAAAAGTGATTTGTATATTTTCTATTTAATATGTGTTCATTTGTGAAATATGGATAAGAAAAGATATTTCTATTTTTGTAGCTTGCATCGACTCTGAACAAGCTGATGTAATCATAATGGTTGATTTAGCAGGAATACAACCAGATTATCTTAATTCTATTGTTCCGACATCACTAGTCAAAATATTGTCACAAATACGTCTTGGTAATAGTGCTGCTAAATTGGCTTTAGTAACATTCAGTGAAGAAGCAAGTACACGTTTTAGTTTTAATGCTTATTTAGAGAACAATCGAGTCGACCTGCAAAGGTCATTGTCATCGTATGAAGGGATAACCGATAAATCATCAAACATTTCAGAAGCATTGAAACTGGCAGAAGCACTTTTAGGTGATCCAACCGAAGGAGCTAGATCATCAGCAAAGAAAGTTGTTCTTGTGATCTCAGAATTCAAACACTCATTGAATGAAGAAGACCTTAGATATGCAGAGGTATTGAGGAATAACGGAATTCACATGCACACGATTGGTATTTTCACTGATGATAATGCTTTTGATACAATGGCAGGACTTGCATCAACATCATACCATATAGGTATTAATGGCAATATTTATGTTGACCAAATTGATACTTATATTGAATCGTTTGTTCAAGAACTTAAATCATTGCATTGTATATTACTCATTTAGTTTATGCTTACTTTTTTTAATTGCTTGTTCTTCTTCATGCAAAATTCTTTTGTAGATGTCCATATGCTTTGTTACGTCAATGTATTTGTTTTCTTTATGAGATTTCTTTGTTATCTTCCATTTTCATTTCCATTAGTACATTAAATGTATGCTGACAATACGTCCTTATGATATGTTCCAAATAACTATTCTACTATATGCAGTTGTTACTGATATAACTAACTCACAATGAGTTAGATTGTGACTATAGAGAATAGTGGACGTAGTTCAACGAATTCGTCAAGCCTTCATTGTAGTGCACTGTTTCATTCCCGAAGGCTTCTTCATGATGCAATGTTTCATTTGTCAAGGTACCATTATGTACTATTCATTCCGCGAGTTTTCATTTTAATGCATTGTTGCATTAATCAGAGCTATGTCATAATGCTGTGTGACATATTATTGGTTTTTTATTCGCTAAGGAATTATTGTAGTAATGCTTTTGATACACACAATGTAAGTAGTTTGTACAGCGCAAAAACTATTCGATAGTAGTCATATGCATTTTTTATTATGTGATGTAAATCTGTTTCACCGTTTGTTTATGTTGTCCTATTATCTAATATTAGAAAAAAATCAAAGTTAAAAACAATATGATGAAACACAATGAAAATATTAATAAAATTTTACAATGATATTTATGTTTCTTAATTTTCTTGTTCCGTCCATTTAAATTATCAGTTGTTTAAGAACATAACTGTAAACAAGCTAGCATGACTTTGTCAACCTTTACAGAAAACCTGTGCAAAAGATACAATGTTACCACGCATATGATCGATCCGTTTGTCGTTGCTAGAATCCTTTCATTTCCGTACAATAAATTTTACTGATGGGACTTGTCTATGTATCATTCTTTTTTTCTATTTTCTTGGGTAAAACGATAGATGCCACTGGTGGAATAGGAAAACTTGAAGTTTCACTGGTCTAGAGGGGGTTCTGTTTGATTATTGGATTTCTGGTTTTTATTGTGTATTATTCTGTGAACTTGTTTGTCAGTTTTGTTTACAGCCTTGGTGTCGTGTGGACTATGATTTTGATTGAAAAAATGTTATTTTCGAACCCTTTTTATTTATATCTGCTAAAAAGGTATAAAAATAACAGTGCGCAATATCTGTTGACCATTGTCTTGTATCTATATGAGGTAACTTCCGCCGCTAAGTCGATTCAACTGCTGTTGGAGGTTTCCACCTCCAGCCTACTAGTATTCTGTGTTGACATGATTTGACATGATCATTATCATGAATTAACTTTTTACAACATTTTGAAATTTTTAATATAATAAGAATTTTCGATCCCAGGAATATAGAATATCTTAGTGGTATTTGGCAAAGCTTTTCGAACTTTTGGTTCTCAATGCTTCTAAATTTCTTTATTTGGCCTCTTTAACTTTTTTGATTCGAGTATCAATGATGATCGAGTCTGTGTAGACGAAGTGTGTGTCTGAAGAAGAAAACTTTAATCCTGGTTTTTATGATGAGTTTATTAAATAAAGTTGATATGCAAAACGAAAAACAACAAAATTACGTAACGGTAAATTTATTAAAGTGTTTGAGCTATTTACATCTTAAGTACACATATGAGTAAATTGGTTACCTTTCTTTTACAATCCGGTATTGTTCTATTACACAAATTGGTAGCACTCTTCTAATTGTTCTTTTTGCAGCGTAGGTAGTAAATATCCACTTTACGTCTACATTCCTTAAAATCTAAAGATGTACAAGAAAGGATTCAAACAATGGTTGAGGTATGCTAAGATCTTCAATGGATAATTCAAGATATGTTCAACAGCATTGAATGTGTCTTTATCGATTAATTTGATAAGGGACATTACAAATCCTGGAAATGTACACACCAACATAAGTCCACAGATAATTAGAGCAGTTGTTGTTTTCTTGTATGTCTGACTAATAAACTTCCTGGATGTTGGTCTCTGGAATATATTTATTTTTTGGATATGAGCTTCTGCAGATCTGTAGAGTTGTACGGATGAGATAGATAGAACGCTGACGGTCAGAATATAAACAGTTAGAACGATGCAATCCGAAATGTTCTGATTTAAATCTTTATTCTTCCCATAATTTGACAAAACACTCAATATCAATCCGATGAATGTAGAAATCCATGTGCAGATACATGCATTTCGAATCTTTTCGTACGTTACATGCAGAACATAGTAATTTGGATAGACTACTGAAATTAAACGTTCCAAGGCTAGTATCATTGTAAATATATAAGAAGTAACGGCAAAGTTTCTAGTAGCAGCAACGAACAAATATTCTGGGATAGGCATACAGTTTAGGTTAGATATTGAAAACACAACAATGATTAGTCCCAAAAAGGTATCAGTTATAGCTAGATGAAGCACGATCGTTCTGATTTGAATAACTAGATTCTTCGCTTTAAAGAGTATGAAAATAGCAAATCCATTTATAAATGTTACAGTCGAACTAAGTAAAAGTCCTACTACAAAGACTGTCAACGAACCATACGGATGAATGCATGATGTGGAATTCATCTTAAAACTGTGAGAAACATTTGCCACATTCGACATACTTGAATTTCCTCGAAAGGAATAATTGTATGAAAGAAATTCGAAAGGATATATAACTGCAAATAATTGAAAGAAATTCACACATTCTTTGCTAACGCCTTCAGTTTGATAATGCGGAGGCAGATAACAAGGGGTTAATATGGCTTATTTGCAAAAAGTACAATTATCACTTAAAACGTATGAATAGAAAATTAATGATATTTCACATCTTTCGATATATGTGTTTTACCTTTATCATATATGGCCTTGGTAGGGAAGGATGGTGCTTTGTGCACACGTGACAGGGATCTAATCCATTGTATGCATGCCTTGTAAAACTAAGTTCGGTCATTTAGTCCTAAATATATGTTGTATAAACGTCTGGTTGTTTGCCCAGTCATGTCGATGGTTGATGTGGTCTGTTGTTAAATTTTATGGTTAATTCTGTCATACTTTTAATGTTTTATTCATTGTGCGTATAAAACATTTGTAATGGAAGATGAAACAGGGGTAGCCTTTGTAATTATTTTAGGAAACAGGTGATAACTCGAATGTTAAACAGTTTTAACTCCAATATCAAATATCTATTAAAATTCAGTTTCAGTACTTATTCAAGGTGATAATATAGCTTGCAGAACGCACAAATGTCAGTTTAGTGGATGAAATATAAAATTGATTACGTATATTTAATTAATACGTTCCAATACACGAGCGCTTTACTTGAGTAGCATATGGTCTAGATGGGTAAGGGTGGTGGGTTGATCGCAATTGACACTCGTTTAATCCATTGTATGTCTTCATACGAATAGTTCTGTACCTAAACATATGTTGTTTCTTAACTCTTTACACATCTACACATCAATATTCTCCCCGTTGTCGGTTGTTGTAATATTTTGTGGTGATTACTGTTATCCTTTTAATATTTTATATTGTTCCTGTGGCTATTAAACTAATAATAATAGATTGACGTATCGTGCACAGGAATATGGGACAGGGTTTACTTTTATTTATATTAGGTGAAGTAGCACTGGGCTATAAAACCCTTGATGTTTATCACCATTGGGCATCCATGATCAGCTCAGTAACAGGATGCATCGGTACCGACATGATTTATAACATACATTTCATGAATTCTCTGCTGATAAATTAAGAAACCAGTACGAAACTAAGGTTCCAATTCCTGAAGGAACGTTAAACTTGGGTACATGTGGATAAATTTTTAAGTTTCTTTAAGTCATACTGGTCCTTAAGTATATAGTTTTTTTTTCATATGTGACGTCATGCTGTTTCTAAATTTCATTAATTCAATGTGTGGCATAACGTTTGTACCTTTTCGCCATCGTATGTGACGTCACATTTTTGTAATTACGTTGACGCCTGGACTGATTCGGGTGTGTCTATTCTGTGTTAAACTTTAATAGCATTATGTATTCGGGTTTAGTTTTCTGTAATTAGTTAATACTTCAGTTTCATTATGTATATCTCTTTCATATTCATTTTTTAAAATTTACTGTTTGCAATAGCATGAATTGTTCTATATAATAAGGATGTTCTTATCCCGGGCATAAAAACAATGCCGTATTTGGCAAAACCTTTTCAACTTTTGATCTTCAGTGCTGTACAACTTTGTACCTTTTTCACTTTCGATCTTTCATATCTGGGCGTTATGTATTCGGGTTTAGTTTTCTGTAATTAGTTAATACTTCAGTTTCTTTATGTATATCTCTTTCATATTCATTTGATAAAATTTACTGTTTGCAATAGCATGAATTGTTCTATATAATAAGAATGTTCTTATCCCGGGCATAAAAACAATGCTGTATTTGGCTAAACCTTTTCAACTTTTTATCTCCAGTGCTGTACAACTTTGTACTTTTTTCACTTTCGATCTTTTATATCTGGGCGTCACTTGTAAGTCCTGTGTGGACAAGGCGCGTTTTTGGCGTATTAAATTTTAAACCTGATGCTTTTTGTTATCTATTAATCATGTTTTTCTTTGTCTAATATGTTCTCTTATTTATTTGTATTGTAGTCCTGTAATATTATGTTGTCATTTCAATGTTATATTTAACTTTGCCATTAAAGTGCGAGGTTTGGCATGCCACAAAACCAGGTTCAACCCACCACTTTTATTCCCCTTTAAAAGTGTCCTGTACCAAGTCAGGAAGATGGCCATTGTTATATTATTGTTCGTTTCTGTGTGTGTTGCATTTTAACGTTGAGTCGTTTGTGTTTTCTCTTATTTTTGAGATATTGAGATCAGACGTGGCACGGTACTTGTCTATCCCATATTCATGTATTTGGTTTTCATGTTATATTTGTTATTCTCGTGGTGTTTTGTCTGATGCTTGGTTCGTTTCTGTGTGTGTTACGTTTCGGTGTTATGTCGTTGTTCTCCTCTTATATTTAATGCGTTTCCCTCGGTTTTAGTTTGTTACCCCGATTTAGTTTTTTGTCCCTGGATTTATGAGTTTTGAACAGCGGTATACTACTGTTGCCTTTATTTATGCATACATCATTAGTTTTAATAAAGGCCCTCACATGACAACATGGAAAAGAATTCAAACGAGTAAAAACCCAATGTCTGAATTTGTAATGCAAGCTTAATAAATGAAAGAAAAAAACCCAAACAAACAACAACCAACTATAACCATAAAACTACAAGCACCTGACTAGGCACATAGAGAAAGTGGTGAGGATAAGCATTATCATGAGCACTCAATCTTCCGGTTCCCTATCATTGGACATTGTGGTAACAGTACAACTGCTACAGTCTCTAAGATTTTACTCATCAAATTAGCATGAAGCACATAAACAAGTAACAAAAAGACAAAAGATATATAGTATCAATTCTAAAGTGAAAACTAATGCAGAGATAATTACACCTAATAGTGCTAATTTCGATACAAATATTACATATTGATTTCATCAATCCATAAAGAACCACAACAGAGCAGGAAAGAAGTCTAGATGTCTAGATCAAAAGTTCAAACACAACAAACGAATAGTCTCGGTACATACTGTACGATCATGATTATCCATTTGTTCTTACATCTATGTTAATTTATTGGTCATGAAAACTCATTTTATAATTTTTTGTATTTGTAATCGATGTATCAGGATCGATGAATTCTAAGTTTCTAAACCATGCAAAAGATCATGCAGAGCTTGCCACTAAGGAATGGCAGATTGACGATGATCATTTTCAGATTGCATTAGTAACTGTTGCAGAATCCGCAAACACGGTTCTTGGTTTCTCAAATATTGCAACTAAAGATGACCTTCGGAATGGTTTTACCAATTTAAATCTTAAAAACGAGCCTTCGAATGTTCATCTTGGTCTTTCTAAAGCCTTTGAAGTGCTTACGTCCAAAGGTCGATGAAAAGTTAAGAAGAAGATAATTTCGTATTCTGATGGTTTGCCGTCAAATCCATCTGCACTTGAACAAACCCTCTCCTACTTACAGCACTATTCGAACATTGAAATATATAAAGTGGCAATAGGAATAGACGTTTCTCATTATTTTCTGTCAAGAATATCAGGAGATGTTTCTAACATGTTTCCATACAACACAGACGCTTTATGGCATCATATTATGCAGAATTTGATTAAACCGGAATGCAATGGTAAGCATGTTGAATAGTAAGAACATATAATTTTACACTATTATGTAGTACTAAAAGTTATCAAAGGTACTAGGATTATAGTTCAATACGCCAGACGCGTGTTTCGCCTACATAAGACTCATCAGTGACGCTCAGATAAAAAAAAGTTCTAAAATAAAGCCAAACAAGTACAAAGTTGAAGAGCATTGAGGACCGAACAGTTGTGCCAAATACGGCTAAGGTAATCTATTGGTAATATACTAAAACATATTAGCCATATTTGTTATTGTATAGGCGTACGGCTTTTTAATTCACATCAATTGTATACATACCGTTATATTTTTGACAGTATTATCAAAGAAATTGGTTGATCGAATATTTGTTTATCCTTTATAAAGATGAAAGTATGTTAGTATATATATTGACACCAAGGCATATGTCAAGATTTGGTTGCAATTTTTATGCTATAGGGATATTTACAAGCAATGGATATCATTTAATTAATTATGAGTCTTACCGACAAAAGTGATTTATATATTGACTATTCAATTTTTGCACATTTGTAAAATATAGATAAGAAAAGATATTTCTATATTTTTAGCTTGCATCGAGTTTGAACAAGCTGATGTAACCATAATGGTTGATTTAGCAGGAATACAATTGTTCCAACATCACTAGTCAAAATACTATCGAATATACGTCTGGGTACAAATGCTGCTAAATTGGCTTTAGTAACATTTAGTGACCAAGCAAGTACACGCTTCAATTTTGATGCTTATCTAGAGAACAATCGAGTTGAACTACAAAGGTCATTGTCATCGTATGAAGGGATAACCGATAAATCGTCAAACATTTCAGAAGCATTGAAACTGGCAGGAGCACTTCTAGGGGATCCTGCCGGAGGAGCTAGATCATCGGCAAAGAAAATTGTCCTTACGATCTCAGAATTCAAAACTCATTGAATGAACAAGATCTTAGATATGCAGAGGTATTGAGGAAAAACGGAATTCACATGCACACGATTGGTATTTTCACTGATGATTATGCTTTTGATACAATGGCAGGACTTGCATCAACATCATACCATATAGGTATAAATGGCAATATTTATGTTGACCAAATTGATACTTATATTGAATCGTTTGTTCAAGAACTTAAATCATTGCATTGTATATTAATCATATAGTTTATGTTTACTTTTTAGCTCACCTGGCCCGAAGGGCCAAGTGAGCTTTTCCCATCACTTTGCGTCCGGCGTCCGTCGTCGTCGTCGTCGTCCGTCGTCGTCGTCGTTAACTTTTACAAAAATCTTCTCCTCTGAAACTACTGGGCCAAATTAAACCAAACTTGGCCACAATCATCATTGGGGTATCTAGTTTAAAAAATGCTTATAACTCAAAAACCAACGCATTTAGAGCAAATCTGACATGGGGTAAAATTGTTTATCAGGTCAAGATCTATCTGCCCTCAAATTTTCAGATGAATCCGACAACCCGTTGTTGGGTTGCTGCCCCTGAACTGGTAATTTTAGGGAATTTTTGCTGTTTTTGGTTATTATCTTGAATAATATTATAGATAGAGATAAACTGTAAACAGCAATAATGTTCAGCAAAATAAGATATACAAATAAGTCAACATGACCAAAATTTTCAATTGACCCCTTAAGGAGTTATTGCCCTTTATAGTCAATTGTTAACAACTTTTTCGTCATGTTTTTAGGAAATATTTTCCACTGTAATTACTGGGCCAAGTTCATTATAGAGAGAAATATTTGTAGCAACAAGAATGTTCAGTAAAGAAATATCTACAAACACATCACCATCACAAAAACACCATTTTGTCATGAATTTATCTGTGTCCATTGATAATATGCACATAGACCAAGGTGAGCGACACAGGCTCTTGAGAGCCTCTAGTTAAGTTGCTTGTACTTCTTCATGTAAAATTAATTTTTAATTTTAATATCCGTATGTTTTGTAACGTCAATATATTTGTTTTCTTTATAAGACTTTTGTGTTATCGTCCAATTTCATTTCCATTAGTATATTAAATGTGTGATGACAATACGTCCTAATGATATGTTCCAAATAATTATTTTACTATATACAGTTTTTACTGCTATAACTAACTAATAATGTGCCTAGTTGATTATTACTATAGAGAATAGGGGACGTAGTTCAACGAATTCGTCAAGCCTTCATTGTAGTGCACTGTTTCATTCCCGAAGGTTTCTTCATTATGCACTGTTTCATTTGTCAAGGTGTGATAGTAATGCACTATTCTTTTCATTTTAATGCATTGTTGCATTAATCAGGGCTATGTCATTTTATTGGTTTTTTTTCGCTAAGTATTTATCGCAGTAGTGCTTTTAATACACACAATGTAAGTAGTTTGCAAATTATTGGACAATAGTCATACGTTTTTATTATGTAATGTAAACCTTTTTCAGCGTTTGTTTATTTTGTCCTATTATCAAACATTATAAAAAAAATCAAAGTTAAAAACAATATGATGAAAATATTAATAAAATTTTGAAAATGATATTTATGTTTTTTAATTTTCTAGTTTAAGACATAACTGTAAACAAGCTAGCATGACTTTCTAACTTTACAGAAAACCTGTTTTAAAGATACTTTGTAACCACGCATATGATCGATTCGTTTGTCGTTACTTGAATCCCTTCATTTCCGTACAATAAATTTTACCAATGGGACTTGCTTATGTATCATTCTTTTTTTTTCTATTTTCATGAGTAACACGACAGATGTCAATGAGAATACTTCAAGTCAAGTTTCACTGGTCTAGAGGTGGTTCTGTTTGATTATTGGATTTCTGTTTTTTATTGTGTATTATTCTGTGAACTTGTTTGTCAGTTTTGTTTACAGCCTTGGTGTCGTGTGGACTATGATTTTGATTGAAAAAAATGTTATTTTCGAACCCTTTTTATTTATATCTGCTAAAAAGGTATAAAAATAACAGTGCGCAATATCTGTTGACCATTGTCTTGTATCTATATGAGGTAATCGCTAAGTCGATTCAACTACTGTTGGAGGTTTCCACCTCCAGCCTACTAGTCTTCTGTGTTGACATGATTTGACATGATAATTATCATGAATTAACTTTTTACAACATTTTGAAATTTTTGATATAAAAAGAATTTTCGATCCCAGGAATATAGAACATCTTAGTGGTATTTGGTAAAGCTTTTCGAACTTTTGGTTCTCAATGCTTCTAAATTTCTTTATTTGGCCTCTTTAACTTTTTTGATTCGAGTATCAATGATGATCGAGTCTGTGTAGACGAAGTGTGTGTCTGAAGAAGAAAACTTTAATCCTGGTTTTTATGATGAGTTTATTAAATAAAGTTGATATGCAAAACGAAAAACAACAAAATTACGTAACGGTAAATTTATTAAAGTGTTTGAGCTATTTACATCTTAAGTACACATATGAGTAAATTGGATACCTTTCTTTTACAATCCGGTGTCCTATAGACATTATTCCCCCATGCCAATTTTTCCGGGGGGAAAAACTGGATCGATCCAATATTTTCCCCGGAAAAAATGGCATGATCCAACTTTTCCCCCTCAACGTTATAGGGGGAAAACGAGGATCAGGCCAATTTTTCCCCTTTGCGGCATGATAAGCTAGTTTTTCCCTTTCGACGTCAGTTAGAAATTTTTATCCTAAAAAAAGAATATTAACTTTTTTGATTAGTTTAGCGGTACCAAAGCTTCATCGTATTAATATAAATTGATATGTATTTATATATACCATGTATACATACAAGTTATAATTTATACACACGAAGCACATTCTGATGCAGTGATCACATCCATTCTCATTCGTGAACCCTTGGTATCATTGACCTAATGAATACAACTACTTAAACCACGATTTTGACTTTATATGATAAATCATTTTTGTACCAAAAGGTAAAAGTACCCATCAAAGGCATGGATAGAGAAAAATACTCATCGCCTTAAAGCTTTCATTCAGGAGAAGAAGTCCGATAAGGGTGAAACTTTATTAAACCTAGAGGAGATATGTACTCCCTCTCAAACCAGCATGGGAGACGTGCAGTGGAAACGTGGAATTACAGGAACTACCTCCATTATTGTGACTCGTTGTACAAGATCTACAAAAATATTCCACCTGCCCTAAAGGTGTATA
Source organism: Mytilus edulis (assembly GCA_019925275.1). Lineage (NCBI taxonomy): Eukaryota > Metazoa > Mollusca > Bivalvia > Mytilida > Mytilidae > Mytilus > Mytilus edulis. The sequence goes on along the minus strand of CM034357.1, from coordinate 66,778,315 downwards.
TATAGGGTCGACCACGATCTAGCACTTATTATACAAATATCCACCGGAGTTACACGGACCTGGTAGCAAGTAATAAAAGGCCACCGTACGGCCTCCAAAAATGAAAAAAAAACATATATAGTCGGCTATAAAATGCTCCGACCATACAAATTGGGGAACAAAACAAACAAAACTAACAGGCTTATTGATTACAAAATAATTTACAAAAAAAACATACTCAAACGACATGAACCAACAACAACCACTGTACCCGGTACTTCATGTTCCTGGCTTTGGAATGGGCATTGGTACATAAACAATGTGGTGGCCATAAACTCAACCCTCCCCAATGAACCCAACCTAGGACAGCACACCACAAGAAAAAAAGTATCAGTTGCAATTGGCTTCACTAAAAATGTTGATACGTTGCACAAAAATCACTTACATAAAAACAATAGAAACAAAGCACCGAAATAAAAGTACTCGCAGTTACTGAAAGTTATTTCAAAGCTAGTGAAAATATAGACGGACTAGTGAGCATAGACAGACTGGTAAACATGTGAACAGACGGGTGAATATGTAGACAGACTGGTAAGCATGTGAACAGACGGGTGAATATGTAGACAGACTTGTCGACATATAGACAGACATGCAGTTGAGAATGTAGAAAGACTAGGGGACACAAAGCAAGACAGATTAGTTGAAACATAGACAGACTGATAAACCTGTAGACAGACTTTTGTTAATGTAAAAGAACTAAAAATTTGTATCTATAAACCTATTTCTAACACTGTTCGGTTTAATTTTCAGACGTGTATATATATACAGTGATATCTATAATATAGGGGAAAGATTGGCATGGGGGAAAAGTGACTATATGTATACGTATTGTCAAATTTCCGCGGGGGGAAGAATGGCAATGATCCAAAATTTCCACGGGGGAAATATTGGCTCATGCCAGTCTTTCACCCGGGGGAAAAACTGGCATAGGGGAAGAATGGCTATATAATATTGTTCTATTACACAAATTGGTAGCACTCTTCTAATTGTTCTTTTTGCAGCGTAGGTAGTAAATATCCACTTTACGTCTACATTCCTTAAATCTAAAGATGTACAAGAAAGGATTCAAACAATGGTTGAGGTATGCTAAGATCTTCAATGGATAATTCAAGATATGTTCAACAGCATTGAATGTGTCTTTATCGATTAATTTGATAAGGGACATTACAAATCCTGGAAATGTGCACACCAACATAAGTCCACAGATAATTAGAGCAGTTGTTGTTTTCTTGTATGTCTGACTAATAAACTTCCTGGATGTTGGTCTCTGGAATATATTTATTTTTTGGATATGAGCTTCTGCAGATCTGTAGAGTTGTACGGATGAGATAGATAGAACGCTGACGGTCAGAATATAAACAGTTAGAACGATGCAATCCGAAATGTTCTGATTTAAATCTTTATTCTTCCCATAATTTGACAAAACACTCAATATCAATCCGATGAATGTAGAAATCCATGTGCAGATACATGCATTCCGAATCTTTTCGTACGTTACATGCAGAACATAGTAATTTGGATAGACTACTGAAATTAAACGTTCCAAGGCTAGTATCATTGTAAATATATAAGAAGTAACGGCAAAGTTTCTTGTAGCAGCAACGAACAAATATTCTGGGATAGGCATACAGTTTAGGTTAGATATTGAAAACACAACAATGATTAGTCCCAAAAAGGTATCAGTTATAGCTAGATGAAGCACGATCGTTCTGATTTGAATAACTAGATTCTTCGCTTTAAAGAGTATGAAAATAGCAAATCCATTTATAAATGTTACAGTCGAACTAAGTAAAAGTCCTACTACAAAGACTGTCAACGAACCATACGGATGAATGCATGATGTGGAATTCATCTTAAAACTGTGAGAAACATTTACCACATTCGACATACTTGAATTTCCTCGAAAGGAATAATTGTATGAAAAAAATTCGAAAGGATATATAACTGCAAATAATTGAAAGAAATTCACACATTTTTTGCTAACGCCTTCAGTTTGATAGTGCGGAGGCAGATAACAAGGGGTTAATATGGCTTATTTGCAAAAAGTACAATTATCACTTAAAACGTATGAATAGAAAATTAATGATATTTCACATCTTTCGATATATGTGTTTTACCTTTATCATATATGGCCTTGGTAGGGAAGGATGGTGCTTTGTGCACACGTGACAGGGATCTAATCCATTGTATACATGCCTTGTAAAACTAAGTTCGGTCATTTCGTCCTAAATATATGTTGTATAAACGTCTGGTTGTTTTCCCAGTCATGTCGATGGTTGATGTGGTCTGTATTTTGTGGTAAATCCTGTTATCATTTTAATGTTTTATTCATTGTGCGTATGATGCATTTGTAATGGAAGATGAGTCGACACAGGGGTAACCTTTAAAATTTATTTTAGGATACAGGGTATCACTTAAATGTAAAACCTGTTCTAACTCCAATAGCAAATACCTATTAACTTAAAAGTCTCAGTACTTATGCAAGGTGATAATATAGCTTGCAGAAAGCGCAAATTTAATGCATGAAATGCATGAAATGGAAAAATTATGATATTTAATGCATACGTTGAAATACATGAGCGCTTTAACGTAAGTGTACAAGATTATACGTATGGTGCATTTTTAATGGCATATGGGTTAGGACTTTATTTTATTTAGTTTAGGTAATGCAGATGCACATAATTTATAAATAATTAAAATGACTCTCAGTTTAATAGTGAAAACTAATTGAAAGCCAATTTAAACTTATAGTGCTACAAATATTACATAACAATTTAATTAACCCATTAAGAACCGCCACAGGGCAAGACAGCTGTATAGCATTTTACATTACCCAGTCAATTTCACAGTGCAGAAAAAAAACCAAAGCTGTGTTTTTGGAGTTTTCTGCTAAGACTAATTTCTTAGACAAGAGGTTCCTAAGAGCATAAATCCCTCACCTGGCATAAATTTGTTATTGCAATATATTGCAATCCTCTTTGCCTATGTCGATCTTGTCCAGCTGATCACTTGATCTATAATAGTTTTTTTAAGGAAAATATCAAATAATGTGAAACAAATTGTCAATAAAGGGTAATAACTTCTACATGGAGTAGATTGACAAATGAGATGATGATTTATTTGTCGTCTTATCTTGCTGAAAGCTTTTACTGATTATCTCTATATATTATAGAAGTATAAATAGCAAAACACAAAAAAATGACAAAACATTTTACTCAAAGGCAATAAAACTACTTAAAGGTGTCCATTGACAATGTTGGAAATCTAGGTTGATCTGTATATTTTGATTTGCTGATCAATAATTTTCATTGAAGACGGGTATATTTCAATAATACTTTTCAAGACAATAGCCCCAAAAAACTAATTTCAGAACAACAGCTTCTATGAGAAGTCAATTGAAAATATTTGGTAAGAGACTTATTGGAAGATATTATCAGAGGTTATTGGTGTGTTATTTACATAAAAGCCTTTGTTTAATATTATCAGAGGTTATTGGTGTGTTATTTACATAAAAGCCTTTGTTTAATCTTTATAATTCTCAACCCAAAGATTTGTTCTTTTATTTCAATTTGAACTTTCTTCGTAACCCCAGTTACCTTTGCATGTGTACTGTACCTGATCGACAACATGGTCTACCGAAGTGTTGACTAAAGAAAAAAACATTACCAAAAGCTTACCAATCACATTCAAGAATAACGATCCAATTTAGGTCCTCGCAATGATGCTGGTGTCAGTTGTATATAAATATTTACCTAAATGACCAGTAGAGTAAACAGCGAGTAGAAATCTTAATAAACAGTTATTCCAATTAGGCCATCACAATGCTTAAAACCATGTTTAACCCAACATTTTCTTCCGAATATACCAATATGCCAGTAGTCGTTAATTGTAAATAAACTCATCATAGATATCAGGACTAAATTTTGTACATACGCCAGACGCGCGTTTCGTCTACAAAAGACTCATCAGTGACGCTCGAATCCAAAAAAGTTAAAAAGGCCAAATAAAGTACGAAGTTGAAGAGTATTGAGGACCAAAATTCCTAAAAGTTTTGCCAAATCCAGCTAAGGTATTCTATGCCTGAGGTAGAAAAGCCTTAGTATTTCAAACATTCTAAATTATGTAAACAGTTAATTTATAAATATAACCATATCAATGATAATTCATGTCAGCACAAAAAGTGCTGACTACTGGGCTGGTGATACCCTCGGGGAAATAAATCTCCACCAGCAGTGGCATCGACCCAGTGGTTGTAAATAAACTCATCATAGATACCAGGACTAAATTTTGTACATACGCCAGACGCGCGTTTTGTCTACAAAAGACTCATCAGTGACGCTCGAATTCAAAAAGTTAATTGTATTTATGGACTTCCCCTTTATGAATTTGTCTTGGAGTTCGATATTTATTTAGTTTGTAAGTGGAATAGGGGCTTTAACTTTCAATAACTGGAAATATCTTCAAGTACTCGTACTCGGTATTTCGTATCTAACGTCTCTGGTTCTTTTAGTTTAGTTTGGTTTATTTGTTGTTGATATTAGCTTTCCAATGAAAAGAAAATCGTCGTTGAAGGACAAATAACTCCTGTATGAAGTTGCTTCACAACTCTGATATGTTACATAAAAAATTTGTAGATCCTATCATTCTGATCATTATTGCTGCTTTAATTTCATCTCTATCTATAACATATTTCAAGAAAATAGCCATAAAACCAAAGATATTGGCAAAACTTTTAAATCATCCACAAAAACTCCTCAAAGGAGAACATTGACTATTTCTGTCCTGCTGACTTCTTGTATATCATAATTCATCAGACATTTATACTGTTTCAAAATCTTAATATCTCTAATAGATATCAAGATAATCACCAAAAGGCATAACAATAGGCAAATCAAAGTGCAAGTATGCACAGAAGGATGAAGATTTGTTCTTGTTGTCTCTTTGACAATTCCATCCGTTCTCATTTAATTTCAGAGGATGAGATTGTTTGATAATCAGTGAAAATTCAAAAATGCATTGTTCAAAAATTGGTTGCAGTTGATTCAACTATAATTCTGGACATTGGAAGGTAACTTAAATTTTTAAAGCTGACTTAACAATGACATCATTGATATTTTTACAACAGGTATTAGATTGCATGCACCTTGCAAAAGCTATGTAATTTTCTTGACAAATCAAATAATATTTTTATTGCTAATCAAAGCGCACACAAGGAGCAGAACCATCAACATTAATTACATACAAATGATTATAAGTGATTCAATATGATTAAGACACAATGTTATAAAAAATATTTATTTAGACAAGCAGAAGCATACAACAAGGTTAAGACAAGGGGGTCACTGGGCATTACTACATCTATATATCATTTAAGGAAACTTTCCTATATGAGGATAAATTTTCCAATAATTCTCTGAGTTTCTGGAGTATGAAAATATCTTCAGAAGACATAAGCCAAATAAATTGAGATTTAATATCTAAACCACTAAAATTTTTAAACCGTTGTGTTATTTCATTTAAAAAGTCAAGACGAATATTTGAAAGTTTGTGGCACCGAAGAAGAAAATGAATTTCATCCTCAACCTCAGTACCACACAATTTATGATACGTTCTGACACTGTCAGATTTTTGTACCTTCCCCTCTCAATCTCTAAATCGTGAGCACTGATACGGAATTTTCTATATTTAAAATTTTCCTGCAAAAGGTAATTTTCTAAGCAAAATCTTCTTTTAAAAAGTATATTGGTTCTAAGCTTGTTCCCATATAGTTTATTACCTCTGAAATCATTATTAACCTCAGTTTGCCATATTAAATCATATTTTGATTGCACCTGTTTGCATAAATAGTTTTTTAACTTTGTCTTTAAATTAAGTGCATAGTTTTCATTGATGCTAAAGTATTTAAATAAAGTTTCAATACTTGTATACCAGCTCTTTTTCTGCTCATCATGTAGAGACTTTTAGAGGTTGAAAGCCTCTTTTAATAATAAATCATCAGATTTTTTAAACGTATATAGTATTTAAACATATTTAATAAAACCTCCAAAAATAGAGGATATCTGCCCAGTTCACCCATAACTCCACTAGTTGTCCCTTTTTTTACTTCCTCCAAGTATAAATTTACAAAAGCTTAAATGAGCCTTCTCTACTGCAAGGTCTCCACATAGTTTTTTGAAGTAGTTATCCCCTTTAGTGTTTAGTTTATGAAAGTTAATGTCACCCCACATTTCACTGTCATACATTAAGACTGATTTAACTGTATGAGTTTTTATTTTTGGTTTATGACCTGAGAAACATTTTTTTTAAGTTTAAATAAGGCCTTTAGACCTTTATTATACATTTCATGGTGGGCATCTGTAAATTTGCCATTTATACTATATTTGACACCCAAGTAGGTACATTTTGTTTAGTTCATTAGGGGGGTATTATTTAAATGAAATTGAGTAGAAAGAAGTCTGCCAGAATTGCTAAAAATCATGACTTTGAACTTAGTTATATTAACTTCCAGTCCCCAATTATTGCAATAACTCTGTAGTTTATCAATACATTCTTGTAGATCCCTAGGAGTTTCAGAAGGCAAAATTATATCATCTGCATACATCAGACAATTAAGTTTTGTATTATTTAGTTTAACTGGAATGCATTCCGCATCAAATGTATCGGGAATATCATTAACTTAAATATTGTATAAGATGGGACTTAAATTATCTCCCTGTCTCACTCCTATAAAAGATGAAAAACTGTCAGTTACATGATTGGGGTCAATTTTCACTGACAATAAAGTTTTACTATATATATCTTTAACAACATTATAAAACAGATCAATAACACCAAGTTTTCTTAATTTATAAAACAAGCCTTCATGCCAAACTTTATCAAAGGTCTTTTTTTAAATCAATAAAGCAGGTATACAAATGTTTTTTGACAAGTACAAGATCATTTTGTGGCTTTAATATTTGAGGATATATTTCTCTTCTGGAAATGTTCATGGATGTTTATAATGTTATGATCAATGCGCTATATTTTGTGTATCTCAAAGGTAGTGATAAATCTTGAACGATTTAGATATCAAGTCAGTACTATAAGGTTTTGATTGCATTTCATTCAATCATATCCCCAAAAAATCATTAAAAAAGTTACCTTATAATTTATAAATAAGAAAAAATTGTTTCGAAAATTATTTGGGAGCAGGAATTTCAGATGTTGAGAAATGTACACTATATGTCGATAAAACAAAACAAAGATTTTCATGCCGTTTCAGATAAAAAATCAATCACACCCCGCTTGGTTAGTAACTATATCTGTTGTACTAATGATACACAGTGGTCATGTAATTTGTGGGGAAAGTAGATAGTATACAGACCTTGAATACTTCAATATTTTTGTCATATCATCTTTTCTCTATAGCTATTTACCATGGTTTTCAAGAAACTCTAAGGAAAATTCAGCCCATGTCTGCTTGAGATTCATCCAATGGTTTCAGATGATATTTTTGAAATGGCAATAGCTCACATGACTGATTGGACCAGGTGATTTAATAGTTGTTAATTGTTTTGTACGTAAGTCAGGCAGTTTATTTTCTTGTTTGAATTGTTTGACATTTTTCATTTCTAGACCTTTTATAGATTACTATGTAGTTTAAGTTATGCTCATTTGGTCTCAAATGGAGATTTACTTATTGGCAATCATACCACATCTTCTTATTTTACAAAAAACAGACAAGACAAATATACAATCCCACACATTTATCACTAGGTGTACAACTGGTTAGGCATAGTCTAATAAGAGGGGAAGAATAATTTAACATCTGAGATATTAGGTTTTTTATTAATAAACTTAATCGTATTAAGTTTTTCCATAAAATGATTTTTCTTCAGTAACAGTCTATAAACACAACAACTATCCGCTAACAAGGAAATCCTTTTCCTGTGTATTTTTTTTCAGGCAATCATATCAAGTCAAATTTTAAATTAAAAATATTTGCATACATTACTTTAAACAATCACATATGAATACTAATTTCAAAATTAAAAATGCTTAACACTGAACACTATTGCAAGTAACTTCCTGACAATTCAGCTTTTGTGCAAATTTCTGGCATAAAAATTCCACGAGAACTATTTAAAACCACTGCTTGCAATACTGTATTATCAACTGTCTGTAGATGTCACAAGTTCAAACCATTGTCTTAAGGCATCACATAACACTTGTGGTAAAGAATTAATGTCTCTCAGTATAATGTAGAATGGGAAAGGGAAGTTATCCATGTATGACTTAATCTCTGGCATCTGAAAAAAAAAAGTTTGCTTTAGTCAAGATATCTATGTCTTATGGTTAATTAATGTGGTGATGCAACAGTGTTATTGATCTTTACAATAAATCTCATATTATTCATATTTTTTATTGAGCTTTCACTTGTTCTAAGTATTTTATGATACTAATGTTAGGCAAGCAATAATCAATCTAAACAATGTTTTACTTGCTATACATTTCTTTTACTAAAAAAAACAGGTATCTTTTTCAGTTAATTCATAAAAACTTCATGTTACCTTAATCTACAAGCATTTCTTCTTGAAAAACAAAGAAACAATATTTAAAAAATGTAGAGAGTCTTATAACAACAATACTTTAGGGACTGCTGCTGTTGTTATAAGACTCGACATTTTATGTTTTTTTATCATAACGACCCTGCATACCCTCAGGTATCCACTTTATGGACTCTACCGTACTACAGACTCACCAGGCGTTGGTTCACTTTCGTTTGTAATTGAATATTTATAAAAAGTAAACAAATGCTGCATTTCTCAAAAGTTTAAAAGCAACTTCTCTAAGTTTGTAATTGTTGAAATCTTTTTTGTAAATTATAAGACTGCTGGTCAAAAATGACATCATTTAACATATCTGTTGTGATTCAAAAATTTGAAAGCAACTGACAATTTGCAATTTATAAAAGTTTCTAAGAAAGGAGAAAGCTATATGTCATTTTTTTAATCAATTATTGCTTTGTAAAATTTCCCTACATAGGCAGCTGAATCAGTTACTTTTAAAGTTTTGCAGAAATTGTTCACAATGGAAATGAATGACAAACCCTTTATAATATTTAAATCATATTTTTAAATCCATTCCATCAGAAATGTCTGACTTACACTATTTGCTCCTTTGAATACTGGTACCCTGATATCTAGAATGGAATCCTACAAAATATATAATGCTTACATTTTTTGTGCATAAATAAGGTCGTTAGTTTTCTTTTCTCGTTTGTATTGTTTTACATTGTCATTTCAGGGCCTTTTATAGCTGACTATGCGGTATGGGTTAATTTCTGTGTCATTTGGTTTCTTGTGGACAGTTGTCTCATTGGCAATCAAACCACATCTTCTTTTTTTATATTAGGTTGAAATAACAATGATATGAATAAAATATTTTATTTATTAAAGATATACATGATACATATATATAAAGAAAATTGTGTAGTGTAATGTTAAATAATGTCTATGTCAATGTATAAATGCATAACAAAGTTTTAGCCTATTTGTTTTACTGTTAATGCTTCATAACTTTTTAATTATAATTTCCCACAGTTCAAAAGTATAGTTGGAAATTACTACAAAAACAGTACTTTTGAATTGTACTTATACAGCTACTTATACAGGTACTTCTTACATGTGTATGTATCTAATACTTCTAGTCTTTTTGGGCTATTGGCTATTTATAAAGATTGTAGTACTTTATTGATATGCCCTTAGAATAGTTTAGTAGAGTTGGTAAGGGAAGTAAATGTGTAAAATACCTTTGCCTGAGGGTTGTCAATGACAACAAACACTAGAAATATGTTTGATTCTCTTGCTTGTCTAACAGCAGACTTTACTGTCTCCATTCCTTCCATGAACAAGCCACGCCCATCTGATACTATTAATAGTAATTGGGCAGTGTCTGGATTACCCATCATGCCACGCTGTCTAGATCTAGCATCCATCATATGTACAGTTATCTGCTTCAGAAGCTGAAATTAAATTTTCTATTAGTTCACTTTTGGCAGATTTTTACAAAATCAAGGTAAAATATTTTGCAGCATTTAAATACACATATTCAATGACTATTGCAATCAAGTTTTTTTTCATCAGGAATGCAATAAACCAAAAACTGAGAAAGCCAAATGTGTATAAATATATAAAGACACCCAAGAAATTAACCCAATTCATCTGAAAACAATTTTCTTAAGGGGTTGGTAACCATATTAAACTGTCCAGAACAAGAATGCACAAGGTTCAGACAACAGGTAGTAGGTGTCTGACAGATATGTAAAGGCATGACAATTTTTTTTTAAAAGGTAAATTCTCATATACAAATATCAAAACCCATACGGTCAAACCCCTTAAGCTCTTGACCTATAGCAAGAATGGATTGCTATATTACTTATCACAAATGAAATATAATAAACAGTAAAAAAGGGAATTATAAAGCTATTCAATTTCTTTCTTTGACATACCTGTGCAATTTTTGTTTTCTTCTGTTCAAAAGTAAAATGCTGTAAAAGTTTGGCTCCTGAATGGTTAGAAAACTGCTCATTGAAGTCATGAACCAGTCTAACATTCTCACCAAAGCTGTAAATACAAAGTAAAATATATATCAATGTTATCTAAGTCATGAACCAGTCTAACATTCTCACCAAAGCTGTAAATACAAAGTAAAATATATATCAATGTTATCTAAGTCATGAACCAGTCTAACATTCTCACCAAAGCTGTAAATACAAAGTAAAATATATATCAATGTTATCTAAGTCATGAACCAGTCTAACATTCTCACCAAAGCTGTAAATACAAAATAAAATATATATCAATGTTATCTAAGTCATGAACCAGTCTAACATTCTCACCAAAGCTGTAAATACAAAGTAAAATATATATCAATGTTATCTAAGTCATGAACCAGTCTAACATTCTCACCAAAGCTGTAAATACAAAGTAAAATATATATCAATGTTATCTAAGTCATGAACCAGTCTAACATTCTCACCAAAGCTGTAAATACAAAGTAAAATATATATCAATGTTATCTAAGTCATGAACCAGTCTAACATTCTCACCAAAGCTGTAATTACAAAGTAAAATATATATCAATGTTATCTAAGTCATGAACCAGTCTAACATTCTCACCAAAGCTGTAAATACAAAGTAAAATATATATCAATGTTATCTAAGTCATGAACCAGTCTAACATTCTCACCAAAGCTGTAAATACAAAATAAAATATATATCAATGTTATCTAAGTCATGAACCAGTCTAACATTCTCACCAAAGCTGTAAATACAAAGTAAAATATATATCAATGTTAGCAATTATTAACAAACATTAATAAGTCCTCTAATCCCTATCCAACCTCATCTTCACAAAAGTGAGGTTGGCTTGTTCGGTCAAAATTCAATTATGACATCATAACCTCTTTGATTTGATTATTGTGATACTAAAAAGAAAGGTGAATGAGACTGATGTCATTTCACAGAAAGAACTTTTTTGCACATTATTGAAAAAAAAGATGTTTGCCGAAATACGAATATTTTAAGAGAAAATTATTCCATTGATGTTATCTCATTCAATGCACAGTTTAACTTAAAATCATGATCCAGCACACATACTTTATTTGTTCCATGGCAATAACTTCAACAATTTTGTTTCAATACAATGTAGGCATGCAATTTTCCAATCAATTGGTATAAAGTTTTTATTTTTCTTAGTATTATATGCTAGAACATTACTTTCAAAGAAAAGATCATGGATGCATAAATTCTTTAAACTTTCAGTTTATATGTTTTGAATTTATTTCTGATGTTTGTTATAACTTAATATATAAGTAATTATTTATTTCCATCAAACTTTGGAACCTCTTATAACAATCCTTTTTTTTTTTTTTTTTTTAAGGTATTTTTACAATCTTGTTTCAATTACAATTGCTCTATCAACTTACCTACAAATGCCCAGTTCTCCTGCTTCTAATAATGTCAAAGCATTGGATATCATGGCTAAAGATTCAAACGCAAGCTGAAAGACAAACAGATAAAATGTTATAAAAGAAATGCTTAATGAACATAAACCATTGTCAATGAATTTCATTTGAAACAAACATTAAAGTTCAATATCAGGTTGAATTTGACCATATTGGAGTCACATAGCTATGGGAACTTCACTCCAATAATCAATTAAAAAATTGAGATGAAAAAAAATTGACCATTCTTCACCTGTTTAGAATGGTTGTCCACCATACTAGAGGAATCATCTATAGCTAACATAATCTGGTACTGTCTCTTGCTAGGTTTGGTACGTCTCAACCAGATCTTGTCTTTCCTGAACTGACTAGCTATATAAGGTATTACTTTCCTCATATTCAATCTTTTTCCTGTCCTGTAGTCACCCCTGAGAATATACAAGCATATCGTTTTTCTAATATTTAAATCATATGGGGAAAAAAATGACTGAAAACAAAGAGCAAATATTTCTATTCTTTTTAATTAAATTCAATCATTATATACCACTATGTGATGATTTCTTATAAGTAGATTATCCCATAATGTCAATAATCAATTTCATTTTCCTCTGTAAAAATAACAAATAATCTGTAACAAAATATTTCATCTGACATCTTGGAACAAATTCAAAGCTTCTGTGACCAATCTATTGTTGCAGCACAGACAATTCCAAGAGGCCAGTGGTGGTATCAGTATAAACAGATTTGTATGTTATGATAGAGTAGTGAGTTCAAAACGTACTTGAGTTTGGTGGCCTGTGATGGTTCTAATATCAACCTCAACTGTTCACATAATTCCTGAGAAAGGTTAGAGGTCAAAACTTCATATTGGTTCCAGGCCTCAGCAGCTGCCTCCTCCTGTAAATTTTTGTACAAACAATGTTAAAATTACGAAATAATTCATGGAAGCCATAGATTTATTGAAAATTTACACATGTATGGCCTGGGCCGTGATATTCAAATTTTATCATGAGCGTAGTATTATATAAATCTAGTTTTCTTTTTAGTACAGTTCAATATTGACTAAGATTTCTTGTGCAATATATTAAATTTTAGTAACTGATGATCTCTATAAATTTTTAAGTATGTATCCAAATTATGATCACACAACAGTGTACATGTTAGATTTGATTACTTACAGGAAGAGCATTATCACTATCTGTATGTGACCAGGATGTCAGCTGACTTTCTAATTCTTCCCTCAGTTTCTCAACATTAACTTCCTCCTTCTGAAATAAAATTTACCAATGGTTAATAACATTATATGTACTATCATTTCATTCATAGTTATTTCTCTATGGTAATACAAACATTATGGTAGCATTACAACATCTACATACATTCATAGTTATTTCTCTATGTAATACAAACATTATTGGTAGCATTACAACATCTACATACATTCATAGTTATTTCTCTATGGTAATACAAACATTATTGGTAGCATTACAACATCTACATACATTCATAGTTATTTCTCTATGGTAATACAAACATTATTGGTAGCATTACAACATCTACATACATTCATAGTTATTTCTCTATGGTAATACAAACATTATTGGTAGCATTACAACATCTACATACATTCATAGTTATTTGTCTATGGTAATACAAACATTATTGGTAGCATTACAACATCTACATACATTCATAGTTATTTCTCTATGGTAATACAAACATTATTGGTAGCATTACAACATCTACATACATTCATAGTTATTTCTCTATGGTAATACAAACATTATTGGTAGCATTACAACATCTACATACATTCATAGTTATTTCTCTATGGTAATACAAACATTATTGGTAGCATTACAACATCTACATATATCAACTTAGTAAATGATCAACCATCAATCATTTGCAATGCAGTGTATCTTATGGCACACACCTTTAAATTTTGGCACATTCAATACATTTGTGACACTTCTCATGCAACTAATATAATCTCATGTCCACAAAGAAGAGCTCAGAATATATTGAATGTAGATCCTTGTAAATATTCCTTTTTCGCTAAGAAACCTTCCCTCTTTAATAAACCACCCCAAAAAAACTTAACTAACAAGACTTTTGCTATGAAAAAAAGTCCAGTCCTGGATCTTACCACATCAGTGTGAAGGTATTCCATCTTTGTATGTATGGTGGACACAGGACCCCTACCAACTGTCAATGTGTCTATAACATCACCAGGGATATTAACTTTCTCCATGGTAACATCATCTAATTCCTTCACATCACCATTTCCCTGCATTTCTTTTTTCCTTGATTTTAATTTCAATGATTGCTGCATCTCAATGTCTTCAGTCTGCAGTAAATATAAACAGTAATAACATAACTGTGCAAAATAGATTGTAAAAAAAATTATATTATCCATTATTCCCTAAATTGAAACATAAATATATATTTTTTAAACATGAGAGAATAATTTATTCGGTGCAAGTCTATAGATGCTTTTACTCAGGAGGTTATAAACTCATGATCATTAATAAGACAAAGACTAGTATTCCAACGTTCAAAATTGCAGCTCTTTTTCTGTCATAAACTTTTTAGCTAATGTATATGAATTCAAATATGATAATTGTAAATGCAGAAATTATTGAGTGCATTTATTTATCAAAAATTGCAATTTTGTCATTTTAGACTAAAATGGGATTTACATTTTTGCGATATTGAGAAAAATCCTTTTTAATATATAAAAAAAAAAATTCTCAAACTTTGAGTTTAAATTATTGTGATTATAACCCTGTCACATCTTTCCCAATAAAAAAAACATTGCAATAATTTCTGAATTTCCATTACACTATTATAATTTATTTTCTAGTTTACCTTTTGGTCAGTATCATCATCAGCCATATCTACATCGTCATCCTGTTCACACTCCTCCCCCTCCTGACTAGCTAGAGGTTGTTCTAGCTGCTGTTCTGTTGTAGCAGTATCAATAGTCTGTGTATCATATTTAGATGTGGCATCTTTAACATGTTCATATAAATCAGCTTCTTTACTCGTAGACTCATCTTCCTATAAAATATGAAAATATGGATTATGATCAAAATGCAAGCGTTTCACTCTTTATTGATACCAATGTGAGTCACTACATGTTTAAGCAGAATTATTATTTCCTATCAGAATTATATAATGCAAGATAACAAACTTATGTGGAATTTGATAAAAAGAAAAACTATCAATGACTTGAAAATGTTTCCTTCTATATAACAGTATTTCTTTTATTAGTCTTTGATGTATTTGAATTTTATAATACTGGGTTGTACATATGGTAATCAATAGAAAACAAAATGTGTGATGAATGTACACCAGATAACAATTTCATTTCAAACGAGACTGAAATACTATGATATATATTGGACATAAACAATATATTAATTCTTCTACTGCTAGTTTTCATTTTAGTTTTTCATCATGGGTAACCAATCATAGAGTGTTCGTACAATGATATTGTTATGTCTGAGAGATAATAAAATTGTCCAAAACTAAACATGCTTAAGGTTGAACTATTACCTGACTTTCAGTAGCAGGAGTGTCAGTGGTCTTCAGTTTCTTATATTTATCTTCCACAGAACCTAAACTTCTATCAACATCAGATTTACCAGGCTTTCTCTTCAACTGAAATTGTTAAGAGTCTCATATTCATAAAAAAAAAATCCCTCCGCAAAAACATATATCCGCATACCCTCAGTCTCAATCATAAGATGTAAATACTGTAAATTCAGAAATTATTGTATGCATTTATTATTGTGATTTTGTTATATCAGAGTAAAATGCGATTATATTCTTTGCAATATGGATAAAATCTTGTTTAATTCTTATAAAAAAAATCAAAATGTGAGTTAAAATTATTGTGATTATAACCCTGTGGCATTTTTCGCAAATAATAAAACCCTTGCAATAATTTCAGAATTTACAGTAATTAAAAGATTATTGAATAATCAACAACAAAAATGTCAAGTTACCATCATTCCTCTTTAATCAATGCATTTGTATATTCTATGTTTCCCCTATTAAGGTAGATGATAAGTCTACTTGATATTATGTGGGCCAGTAATTTACAATCAAAACATTATTGTAACGGTTAGAAAACATAGAAAATCAAATGCTAAGAAATGGCAATATCTCACATGTTAAACATGTAAGGAATATATCCAAATGAACTTGATTAAGTCAGATTGGTTTCTTTTTTCTACTGTTGGTAACCATTATAACTTTGATGTTTAGGCCAATTAAAATTACTTGATAGATTTTCATCCCTGCCCGCCCTCTGAAATCGCCCCGCCCCGATTTTTTTTATTTAAAAAAATTTACGATTTCCAGATTTTGTTCATTTCCGTTTCCGGTAAACGTAAAACATTTCGTTTCATTCAAAACTTCCTGTTTCAAATTTCAGTTTTCGTATTTCTTCCGAGTAATTTAAAATGATTCTGCAGCTCTATGGTGACAAATCATCTACCGAGAATAGAGATTGATTACGAGAAGGGCATGAAATACTCGGGATTCAAGTAATACGCTGTGTCCAAGAACACAAATTGCGGCATGACACACATTTCTGTGATTAGAACCGTTGATTATTTTATTGATAAAATGACTTTGTGTCAGGAATTTTTGACTATGAATTATATCCAAAGAGCAAGAATCGTGGAACACATTGGTACAAATATAACTGGTAAAACCAATTGACACAAGCACGAACTTGTTAGATTTATGACAATATATTGAGTTCAAAAAGTCGGCAAACATACACTTAGATTTACCCATGGCTATTGTTTTTTTGTTGACAAAAAGCAAACACCTTCTGTCCCAATACCCTCAATAGAGTCATTAAACAACTTCTTTTTTGTTTAGTTCATGTTTTACATATTAATTATATTTGCATCTGTAAGAAGAATCATAAAAGCACCAACCCTATTATTTTCAAAACTGTTTTGAGTTTTCATTTGATTCTGTACTCATAATTCTTGTGTTGCATACCAATGCATATTTGTTCCATTTTATGGAGACAAAAAAACATAAATTTGGTGAAGGAAGTCCAACTGAAGAGAGCATTTCTCGTATGTTTATGCCGTTTACTAAAAATAGGTTGCTAAAGCAGCAATTTCATGTAGAACCGTGAGTGGTTGTCAACACTAGTTTTTTATTTAAGATTTGAAAAATTATGTACGATTCCTTATAAATACATGTATATACATGATATAAGCTTATTATTACACTTGGGTATATGAAGAACAGTCACAAGAGGGTTTCATAAGAAATAAAAAATAAAAAATAAAATCCTCCCACCCGCCCCATTTTTTTCAAAAATTTGGATGAAAATCTACTAATTAATTTTAGTTGGCCTTAAGTACTAAACTGTCACCTAGCAGTAATTTATATCAATAATGGGAAAAAGAAAAAAAAGATAAAAGTTGTAACATAAATTTTTTCAACTGGTTAATGATGAGATTAAAATATTGCTTTATACACACCAACAGACTAAAGTTCAAACATTTATGTGTACAATGATATGGAAAAATATCCTATTGTAAAATTCATATTGATGGACCAAAATATTGACTAAATACTTCATATTGTATATACCTGCTTCTGTTGCTGTGAATTTGAACCTTGTGTAACCTTAGATGAACTCTGACCTTGATGACCTTCTTCTAGTTCTGACTGAGCAGTTCCTGTTCCTTCAGCCTACAAAAGACAATTATAAAACTTAAGAAAAGATCATTCTAGAACTTAATTTAAAACAACTTTGAGAAATGACAAGCTTAGGGTAATATGAAACCTTGCAATATTTACAACATATTATCATTATATAATTACCAGCTTGTCACATACATATATAAGTTGCTGTTTTGTGTTTGAATCCCGATGATTATAAAATGTAAACCAACTCTTTTTCTTGAAAGAATTGCTTTTGTGAGTAGATAAATAATGCGGAAAAAAAATCATCACTAAACTTGGATCTTCTCTTACTTGAAAACATCAAATGGTTTTGAAAAAAGAGAAATTAAATTGCAATGATGTGGTCTAGAAAGCTAAATCCCAAAATAAAATATCCATTGAAATGAGTTAGCTTATAGTATGTTACATTTAAAGCCTTAATGATCTATAAATTAATTACTTCTTCCTGATTATTTTCACTTTCTCCTGCTTGGTCATGGGCTGTATCACTTTGTTCCACATTTTGGGAATCATGTGTTGTCTGACCTTTGACCTCAGCCCCTTGTGGTTGTTCTTTATCTTCCTCATTGATTTGGTCTTCAGGGTTTTCTTCACTTGGTTCCTATAAATTAGAGTACATCCAATTTAAAAAAACAACAGTAAATTAATAATGAATGCAGACTTCTTACCCTGATAAATCATCAAAACTATGTACCGTTAGAATATGTAAACTTTTTTAAATGTTTTGTACGAAAGTATTAACATATAAATGAGACCACCAAAGAGCAACTCAAATAATTTCTGCAGGAGTTTTTACAGCTTTTCTATAAAAGCACGCAAAGCAAGCCTTTGATTTTTTCCCAGTCTATATTTACCAAAATGAAATTCCGCCTACCTATTGTTTGCAAACGTACAAACAAACAAAGCAAGAAAGTTGATCAAAGTTTTGTTTGCATGCTTTTAAAGAAATGCTGTAAAATCTAAGTTATATTTTCATCTTGTCTTTGAATCTGTTTTTTGTTTGTTTGTCAAAGTAATCTGATCAAGACTCATTATTGAACAGTATTTTTACATTCAGACAAACCTGTGCGGAAAATCCTGGTTCGTCTTTTCCTTCCTCATCTTGTCTTTCCTCATTTTCATCTTTTCCATCTTCTGTGTTTTCCTTTTCTAATCCATCAGATTGTTCCTGCTAATATACAGATCAAATTAGATTCTTAATTTCAACAAATTAAAACTTCATATTCATACTGGACTAAAACTATGAAACCAACAATTTCAAATATAATGTATGCAAACATTTAATTCTGAATTTATAACATTATTTCAATCACATCAACGTCCAGATTTCATATTCATGTACAAGTGGACAGCTGTAACTATCCCCCCTTTTTGTTGTGGTATATAATTATATATTGAATGTATCTGTTTACCTCTTTCTCCTCTGGTGACATTTCTTCACCATTTTTATCATCTGTATTTTCTTTATTTTCTTCATCAGGAATATTCTCTGTATCCATGCCATCTGATGGTTCTTCTTTTTGTGATTCTTCTATAAAATAAAACAGATCAACTTTAGATAATACATATAATAACTTATTGTGTAAAAGATATCACTGAATCACAAAGAAATTGGAAGAACGAGCAACTCAATACATTATTTTTTGGAATAATGATATGAAAGAAATACTGATTGAAATCAATATTTCACTATTGCATTATACATGTGATATAAACAGCAAAAAAGTAAGTCTTCATCTGAAAATATGTAGTATATCATAGTTTTCAAATAATTCAATTTCAAAAGCCGTTCTGTCTGAAGGTAAAATTGAAAATAATCATCATACTTTATTGAAAAAAATAATGGAAGAATGGGTCTGAGGACACAAATGTATCCATGTTAGCTTGCTTATGATATGTGAAGTGGGACAGACAGATGTAATAACAGAAAGACAGAAGTACAAAACATAATGGTGGACTGTCAAGGTTTACACTAAATGCCCCCCCCCCCCCTTCTCCTAGTAGGAAGGGCACAAAAATTATAATGAAACAAGAATGTGTCCTCAGTACACGAATGCCCCACTCGCACTATCATTTTCCATGTTCAGTGGACCGTGAAATTTGGGTAAAAATTCTAATTTGGCATTAAAATTAGAAAGATCATATCATAGGGAACATGTGTACTAAGTTTGAAGTCGATTGGACTTCAACTTCATCAAAAACTACCTTGACCAAAAACTTTAACCTGAAGCGGGACAGACGGATGGACGAACGGACGGACGGACGGACTAACGAACGGACGCACAGACCAGAAAACATAATGCCCCTCTACTATCGTAGGTGGGGCATAAAAATAAAATATCTGCACTAAACAATTACGCATTTAGTTTATGCAATCAAACTGAAATCAAACACTGAATAAGGAGTTGCATTTGAAATAATTAAAACCACAGAATAAAACTATTTGTGAAGATAGTTACCTTGCCCTTCAGCAGCCTCTTCCTCTTTGTCAATGTCATCATCTAACTGAAGGTCATCTGGCAAGTCCATGCCATCAGGAGGTTTTTCTGGTTCCTTTTCATTTTGGTATGGATCTACCTTGTCCTCATCATACTCTGACTAATAGAGGAAAAGACATCATTTTCAACATACTGATAAAATGTTAGGTTAAGCTTAAATACAAAATCACAGCAAAAATATATGCTTTTGAAAGCACCTTTTCCTTTCAATTCACTTTCATCACAATATATGTAGCAGACATACTATAAATTTCTTGCTAGTCTGAATTGTTTAGAAAAATTTTAAGAAGACAATCTATGTTAAATAACTAGATAGAGGAAAATTGATTTCAAGGTAGAATAATGTGTTTGGCAAGAGAAAAAAGTCACCAAGCAGACTGATAAATTTGTAATCTAGCATATGTGTCTCAAAAATCCGACTTTTTTGGTTCAACCTCCAAGACTGGAGATGCTGTGAAGAGATCACAAAAAAAACTTCTATAAGAAAGGACAGATGGAAGCAATCAATTTTAAAACAAACAATAACCAGATGCTCCGCAGGGCGTAGCTTTATACGACCGCAGAGGTTGAACCCTGAACGGTTGGGGCAAGTATGGACACAACATTCAAGCTGGATTCAGCTCTAAATTTGGATTGTGATTAAATAGTTGACACAGCATAGGTTTCTGACACAGAATGAATGTGTTCTAATGAACTTAAAATTTTTGTTTTCTCTTAGAGCAATTCACTATGCTGTTGAATATTAATCCTCTCAAAAAAATGTTTGAAGAAATTTTCTTTTTTATTTATGAAATTTCAAATGAGAAAAATTGAACCCAATTTTTTTAATCACATCCCCCTTTCCCTTATTCCAAAACTAATCTCAATTAAAATTTCTAATGGAGTTTGCAACAATAACTACTCATTTAAATACATCATAAAATATTAAGATGTAAAAAAACTGCTTGTTATCACTGAATGGTAAAGATTATTTTAATTTATCAGTTGGTAGTAAAAAGTGAATATACATTGTATATTGTATATAACAAAGATTTAAGTTGATTCTGGACAAAGAAAGATAACTCCAATTAAAAAAAAATCTTGCTATTGCACAATATTTTGCAATTAGATATTTCTTGTTTACTATTCTGGACAAAGAAAGATAACTCTAATTAAAAAAAAATTTGCTACAGTAGACTCCGGCCAATCGGATACCCAAAATGTCAGCTAAAAATATCTGATTGTCCGATATATTCAATTAGCCGATGAACGTATATTCCTCCAAGTTTTTTTTCAATATTGACAGACACAACCCTAAGATACCAATAGCTATTATAGCTGCTTTATTAATGGAAATTTGTAACTAATCTCAATGTTTTTTCAGGTACAAGTTCGGATAATTCGATTGATTGAGTAAATAGATCGATCAGTTGATTATAATGTATTTTGTTTATCTGTCAGTCTATTGATTTTTTAATTATGTGTTGATTATCTGAATAAAATATGTACCTCTTAAATAATGAGACTTGTTGTTTTTGCGTGATTTGTTTCATTTGTGTGTTAAAACAGGTAAAAGTTAAAAATAACTATGAGTTCTCGGAAGTAGGCCACAGGTAAATCTATTAATAGCTACGAATTCTCTAAACTATAATCGAACTCGGATCTAATTTTCTAGTTTTTTTATTAATGAAACACATTTCCAATTTCGAGTAATACAACTATTTTTATGATTATAAAATTGGACATCAAGATGAGTAAAATTAATTTGCTTTTCTATCTTATCTGTCGTGGCTCAAAATAAAAGGCTGAATATTATGTAAATTAGGAAAATGGCGTACGTGTGTACAAGTTACATAATTCTATTTCACCTGGGATATGCTATTGACACACGAATCCTTATTTTTACACGGGACTTCTATATATATTTTAATAAATTGTTGAGAAAGAGGTACATTTCATTCATATTTAATAAACATTGATGAACATCACGCAGAGTTTATCATTTCTGTCGTGTCCTTGTTTGTGAAGTAAATGATAACGACCACATTTGGATAAACACATAACAAACACATCTAAGGCAAAATATAATATCAGATTCATAAAATAAACAAGACAACAAGAAAAATTATGTTTTATTTGTCTATAAAAGATCGTTTTTATTAATAAAATGAAACATTTCTGTACAGAAGTTTTCTTAAACTTCGTAATGGCGCAACTTCCGGCTTCATTTCCTGTGAAGAAAAATACGAAATTATTTCAAACTATTCGATTGTACATGGTTTTCACACATTTTTTATGAATATTCCTATCCAATTAGCCGATATATTCTAATAACCGATATTCGATTATCCGATGTATTTTGACTGAAATGTATAGGGAATGGTTCGGTGTTTTGAAATAATATTACAATAGCCGATATATTCGTTTAACCGATATCCGATTAGGTGGAGTCTACTGTATTTCACAATATTGTGCAATTAGATATTTCTTGCCATTGCGCAATACTGTGCAATTGAAAAGACTTGCTATTGCACAATACTTAATATAGTAATTTTAGATCCTGATTTGGACCAACTTGAAAACTGGGCCCATAATAAAAAATCTAAGTACATTTTTGGATTCAGCATATCAAAGAACCCCAAGATTTCAATTTTTGTTAAAATCAGACTAAGTTTAATTTTGGACCCTTTGGACTTTAGTGTAGACCAATTTGAAAACAGGACCAAAAATGAAGAATCTACATACACAGTTAGATTTGGTATATCAAAGAACCCCATTTTTTCAATTTTTGATGAAATCAAACAAAAATTTGGACCCCGATTTGGACCAACTTGAAAACTGGGCCAATAATCAAGAATCTAAGTACATTTTTAGATTCAGCATATCAAAGAACCTAACTGATTCATTTTTTGTCAAAATCAAACTAAGTTTAATTTTGGACCCTTTGGACCTTAATGTAGACCAATTTGAAAACGGGACCAAAAGTTAAGAAACTACATACACAGTCATGACAGTTAGATTCGGCATATCAAAGAACCCCAATTATTCAATTTTGATGAAATCAAACAAAGTTTAATTTTGGACCCTTTGGGCCCCTTATTCTGTTGGGACCAAAACTCCCAAAATCAATACCAACCTTCCTTTTATGGTCATAAACCTTGTGTTTAAATTTCATAGATTTCTATTTACTTATACTAACGTTATGGTGCGAAAACCAAGAAAAATGCTTATTTGGGTCCCTTTTTGGCCCCTAATTCCTAAACTGTTGGGACCTAAACTCCCAAAATCAATACCAACCTTCCTTTTGTAGTCATTAATATTGTGTTTAAATTTCATTGATTTCTATTTACTTAAACTAAAGTTATTGTGTGAAAACCAAGAATAATGCTTATTTGGGCCCTTGTTTGGCCCCTAATTCCTAAACTTTTGAAACCAAAACTCCCAAAATCAATCCCAACCGTTCTTTTGTGGTCATAAACCTTGTGTCAAAATTTCATAGATTTCCATTAACTTAAACTAAAGTTATAGTGCGAAAACCAAGAAAATGCTTATTTGGGCCCTTTTTGGCCCTTTATTCCTAAAATGTTGGGACCAAAACTCCCAAATTCAATACCAACCTTCCTTTTGTGGTCATAAACCTTGTGTTAAAATTTCATAGATTTCCATTCACTTTTACTAAAGTTAGAGTGCGAAAACTAAAAGTATTCGGACGACGACGACGACGCCAACGTGATAGCAATATACGACGAAAATTTTTTCAAATTTTGCGGTCGTATAAAAATGTTGATTATGACCTACAATATTTTGTGACAACCCTTGGTGTACTGAGGACACTATAGATTGATTATTATGTGCTGCACACTTAATATTACATATTTCCATCAAAAAAGCCAACTTTCTGTAATT
Source organism: Mytilus edulis (assembly GCA_019925275.1). Taxonomy (NCBI): domain Eukaryota; kingdom Metazoa; phylum Mollusca; class Bivalvia; order Mytilida; family Mytilidae; genus Mytilus; species Mytilus edulis. The sequence goes on along the minus strand of CM034357.1, from coordinate 66,754,180 downwards.
TTATCAATCATATCCCTTAAAACTTACTGTGTCCATTTGATCAAGTTCATTTGGCTGTTTATTTTCTTCATCTGGATTGTCCTTGTTTTCTTTTGAAGAGTCCTTATTCTGATCCTCTTCCTCAGCTCCTTCATTATCATCCTTGGCCACCAGTTCACTCTTACTTTCCTGGCCAGATCCTGGACCCTCCTCTTCTTTCTATTGAAAAACATAAATGTAAATGTTTTCCTTATATCTTGCAATCATTTACATTATAACTAATATGTAAAGGGGACTTTAAAAGTTATATTTTTGTCTCATTTAATCTAGGAATAGAAACATAATATCTGCAACAAGAACATATCTATTGTATAGGTTAGATCCTTTATCAAAACCTCTAAACATTAGCACTGGTCTGCAAGTCTTGAAAACTAGAAACCTCTACAAGTCAGTTGCATTATTTTCAACATGTGTACGAATACACAATGCATAATGTAATAGATGTGCCTTGATGTGCCTAGGTTAATTCCCCTTAATTTGGACAGATTAATTATTTAGTATGTAAATGTTTATTTTAGGTTTGATTTGCTTTAAACATAGTAAGATAAAAGTAAGGATTATTTATTTAACTGTTTTAGTATTTAACTTTTGATGTTTTTATAATGTTTTAAGAATATTCATTTATTTAACTTTTCTTCAGTACCTTTTATGTTAAAGTTCTCCTGATTAATGACAAGTTTAGGATATCATTTGATATTCAGTCGGAGTCGGCCTTGCACAGGCCTCCAAATACTCGCCGGAACTAACATTAGTACCACTCGAGTCTAGAGTTAGCCAGCACTTCGGTGCAGTTCGCCAGAGTTAGTCACCCCCTTTTGGTGCAATTTTACTACTTTAAAACACAACGCGAAGCAAATTTACTTTATTTTACTTAAAAGACTAAACTCTGGGAACACTTCATTTTCATTTTTACATTTGAATTACTTTATTTTTGAACTTCAGTTTAGAAAGTTTTCTGACTCCTGTTTATTTCCGACTTTGTTTAATATTCATGCAATTACTGTACATTTGTGAATAAATATAAGTTTTTTATTTTGATTTATTGTCTGTTGTTCAGCATAATCTGATATCAGGTATCCCGATGGTCGAATAGGGGCGAAGTTAACTGGCCACTACAACGTCCCGTGAGGTTTCGTCAACCGACCCCTCTTACAATATTATATAGATAGGCAAATCTTCAATTTTTCTTGTGTACTTTTAAAAGTAATTTGATGACAGATTACTGAATCTAAACAGAAAAATTATGAAGTTGTTTTTTAACATTTAGTTTGTGAGACATCTTTTCCATTTCATTTCAAAAGCAGAATAATACATCTTTATTTTTTTTTCAAAAGGAAGAAAAGCATAATGGATTAATTCTACCCACCGGCACTTGTTTCTATCCATGGGAAGACCCACTATCAACGTATATTAAATGAAAATTTCCATTGATAGTAGGTCTTCCCATAGATAGAAAAAGAATGCCTGTGATTCTACCCACTTGTTTCATGTGTATGACATTACCTGATTTTCTTGTCCTTCAGGTTCTTCTTCATCACTACCCCACATCTGTTCATCTAATTTATCTTCTCCCCTGATCATCGACCTCTCCCATCTGTTTATCTATTTCCTCTTGCTCCTCACCCTCCTCATCTCCCCCTCCCTCCTCTTGGGGGTCTACATCATGAAGTTTGCCATCCATATCATCTGACATCTCTATAGCATTGTCCTCAGAAGGTATGTCTGGCTGGTCACTTTTTTCCTCTGGTTTGTCGCCTGTTTTTCTGGCTTCATCAAGCTTATGTAAGAAAATATGTATTTAGTATGTGACTTGTCACTGTTCAAACATTAACAAGAGCTGTCAGAATGACAGTAAACTGGATTTCTAACATTTATTTGTGTCCTGCATTAATCAATATCAAGGACCAAAACTCCTAAACCATCATCAATATCAAACTTGACCTCCATTTTGTCACAGTAACAACATTAAAAAATTTAAAAAGCTTTGGTTGAATGGTTCATGTGTAAATGCAACACATGACTTAACACCATTTTCAATATTCAAGAACTATAACTCCTAAAAAGGAAAAGAAAAATCGTCATTATTGAACTTGACCTCAATTTGTCTCATAACTGAACATTCTCTATGATTTTTAAAGTTTGGTACTGCTTAGAATGATAATCAAACACTCATGTGTCACCATGTTTTCAACTTCCAAGCTTATCTTAAAATCATTTTGTTGTCATAACATATTAAAATTTTAAATTGTGAAATAATGAAAATGTTTCAAATACAACAGGCTCCAAAGCCAGAGGATCAATTATGTTCTCAAATCCTAAATGCAAATTTCATATTCACTGTTATAGAATTCTAAAGATAATGAACAATGTCACTATTCATACATAAAAATGAATATGTTGTTTCACCATTGGTTAAATATGAATCCTTGAGGAAGATGTTAAATTATTAATGTATTTGAGTACACCTTGATACAATATTACCTAGGATCCATTAAATTCGAAAATAGTGATTGTTAGCTGATAGTTTAAATTGCATGAAATCAAGTTATCCTTTTGATTGACAGCTCTTATACATTTTAATTCTTATAGAAAGAGAAATAACTTTGACATTTTCCCTTACCTGATCCTCATTTTCAATCTGATCACTGACATCTTTGACACCTTCCCCTTCACCCATTCCAGCATTTTCAATGTCCTCAAAGTCTGTAGCTCCTTCACCGGCCACCTCATCTGAAAACTCAGCTGGAGTACAGAAACCCTGCACAAAATAAAATGAACTTGTGATTATTAATAAACTTAAAATGTGAAGAAGAAAAAACACTTATTTTTATACTTCTTTTTAGAATTATATATTGTTTAATCATCTGGAGATAACTAATTTTGTTTTTGAACATATTAAGGAAAAGTATGCATAATAAGGAAAAGCCAGCCTTACCACATGACTGAATCTACTTTTCTGAGCAAATTCCCTCCTCTTTTTTTCACTGACTTTAACCTTGACTGTAAACATACCTTTGAAGCTAGCTCTGTAAATATTCCTAACAATAAGGAGAGAAGTTTGGCAGTTTTCCTGTTAGAGGATAGAGATTGATTAAAGAACTCACCTTTGAAACTAGCTCTGTAAATATCCCTAGCAATAAGGACAAAAGTTTGGCAGTTGTCCTGTTATATAATTAGTGGCTTGAGACAAGGCACAGAACTCACCTTTGAAGCTAGCTCTGTAAATATTCCTAACAATACAGACAGAAGTTTGGCAGTTGTCCTGTTAGTGGCTAGAGACAAGGCACAGAACTCACCTTTGAAGCTAGCTCTGTGAATATTCCTAACAATACAGACAGAAGTTTGGCAGTTGTCCTGTTAGTGGCTAGAGACAAGGCACAGAACTCACCTTTGAAGCTAGCTCTGTGAATATTCCTAACAATACAGACAGAAGTTTGGCAGTTGTCCTGTTAGTGGCTAGAGACAGGGCATAGAACTCACCTTTGAAGCTAGCTCTGTAAATATTCCTAACAATACAGACAGCAGTTTGGCAGTTGTCCTGTTAGCAGCTAGAGACTGTAGTAAGTAATACTCTATAACATCACAATACTGTTGTAATAGAGGAAGACAATGTGATATAAGCTTGACGCATGGTACATTGGACTTCAACATTTCTGGATCTGAACTGTTCCAATGAGAAATTAACTGATCCATCAGATGTTGAATACTGTTAGTAATCTGTAATTAAAAAATATATCAATGTATTTGTTTCAATATTATACAAGTTGAACTTTTTTTGTATTTGTCCACAGATACCTTTTGAAAGATGCTAAAATTTACATAATTGGAATCAAATTTACAATTTCCAATTTTTCTCTCTCGCTTTTTAAGAAAATATTATTAAAAGATAAACAATATACAAGAAGGGAGCACATTTTTCAATTTATGAGCCATTTTCAGTTAGTGAACATCTAGCTGGTAACTGTACTATCCATGGTCTTTATAGTTAATTTTGATTTTACAAAACATGGTCTAAAGGCAAAAGGATAGGTTGTGTGCAGGTAAAACTGGGTAAACCAAACCACAGTTTATTCCTGTACCATGGAAATCTATCTGGATGATGTGTTGTGTGTTGTTATTCTGGTTTTTTTCTGTGAAGTAGCTGTGTGTTAGTGGTTGGTGGAAATATTGTAATGTCCAATAATATTTGGTAATTCCAGGAACCCTTTTCATGTATTATGCAACAACAACAAGTAATTATTTGTAAATGTTATATCTATCTTTTTAAAAAGCAAATTGAACCAATGAGTATAAATTGCAACAAATTCATGGAAATTTCTTAAAACAACCTGATCTTAGAGTGTATGTTATCTATTTTTAGAGAGGACTGTGGTGTTGTTTGCTGCCATAGTCTGTTGAGCTGGTTATCATTTTTATTTTTTGTTACCCATTATATGTTTGATCTAGTAAGTAGGGTGAATACTAATGAAATGATATTTGAAACAATACTTACTAAATTGTTACAGTAGCATAAAATAACATAAGGTCATAAAATAAAATTCTGATCTATTTCTTCCAAATGTAGACTGTATTTAAAAATGAACAATATACACAAACAAATGTTATATTTACCTTTGTACATAAAACATGTGTAACATCCTCTTTCACCTTTTCAATTACTTGTTTAACAAACAGTCCATCTTCAAATTTCATTGCTGCATTTTCATCTAAAATGTGTAATATATGCATTAAAACCAAATACAAACTAGAAAACTATCAGAAAATGTTCCATCAAGAGCTTCTTTGCCTTTAATTTGTTTTTCAATAGTTGACTTGCAAACACATTTAAATAAAAATATCTATTTTAAGGAGGTACATAAAATGTTAATTTCAAAAATAAATTAGGCATACAATAACAATTACTAAAGATTTTTGGTCATACAAAAATATATAGGACTATCTATTAGTGCATGCTATCTATTTACAATTTGAAGCCAAACAAACATACCATTTTCAGCATCAATGACAGGCTTATCACTCTCATGATTTTTCCTGATGTTCTGAATAACCAATAATACACTAGAAACAAGTTCCTCTGTAATTGATGCAAACTGTTTGACCTCTTCATTTATTTCTCTACTCTCAGATTTATAATGCCTCATTTTCTGTTCTTCATGACATGTCCATGATTTAAAGTCTGTCACAAATTTATTAATTCTTTCACTGAGATAAGACAAACTAGACGTGAATTCACAAACAGAATGGTCAGATGGACTTTTAAATAAGTTAATGATTCCCTGCATGTCAGGAACAATACTTTCCAGTGACTGAGCTGCTTCAGCTAGAGTTCTCATTGCATTCCTAAAAATGAAAAGAGCTGGTATTAAAAGCAAGACCTAGTTTCTTTAAAGACTGATTGATGGATCCATTGTTAGTATTACATCACACTTTTAGCATCATTGGTTTTATCATTCTTTTTATTGAGGAAGCAATACTAACCAGACAGAACAGCTTACCTGCATACAGGAAAACTTGCAATTTTATTCAATTGAGATCAGAGTCACTTGTACCTTTTTCACGAATAGGGTTCAAACTCACAATCATTGTGTTGACAGTCTTGTTATCAATGTAGATGAACTACTGAAATCTCATGGCCACTGAGGCTCCCAATTTCCAAATAATTATTAATTTAATAAAGCTCTAAATCAATTTCCAGCTTTAAAATAATAATAAACATTCAATAAAAGATCCCAATCATTAGGGTCCTATTTTAATAGTTAGCTATTGAAGTGATAAAATCACCTGACTCACAGGAAATGGCACACAGATGGATCTGACACTGTTTCCATGGATAAACACATTAAAAAACCACTAAAAGTGTAACAAATCTGCTTTTGATGATTATATCAAAACTTACATTGTCCATATCACATTCTTATTCTCTCCTACTAATTTTCTGTGTAACTCTACAGTTCTTTGTCTTATTGTCTGAAAAAGAAAACATAAAATACAATCAAAGAGCTGAAAGCTCTGCAGAAAAATGACGCCACTGTCTCTAATATTGGGATAGTTTTTATGCAAGTCTTGATTTTCACATACCGCAATTAGTTTAACAATGCAACATGTCTCGTAAGCATATAATTGATATTCGTATATGTGTGTGTGTGTGTGAAGTGAAGGTGACAACTGGCTGTTTTTTAAGACAAATGAATAGGTCAAGACTACCTGAATTGTACAAATAAATACCGTAGAAAGGCTTGTATATTTCTCACTGGTACATAGTCTGAATCCGGGTCCGTTTGCGCCCACTCATGTTCGCCCCTTTCACTTTCACACCCTACATGTTCGCACCCAATCTTAATTGGTTTTGTGTTTAATAACTCTGTAAGCAAGTGTTTTCTTATAAGTATAATTGTTGTCATTGTCTCAAAATAAAGTGAGATAGCATTTTTTTTTGTGTTGAATAAATCTTAATCATGTTTTAGATAGCGTATTGTTAAAAGTTATAATAATCCTTTCTAAATAAAGTGGTATTTTGTCAACGTTTTATTTTGTGTTGAATAACTCTTAATCATGTTTTGGTCAGTGTATTGCTATAACTTTGTTTCATTGACTTCTTTCAAAATGAAGTGAGATTCTGACTATGTTTTTTTCTGTGTGGTGAATAGATTTTATCATGTTTTGGTTATAATAGTGGATTGCTATATTTTGGTTCCTATATTTTATTGTTTCGTTGTTTCAGATCAAAGGGACCAAGCTGTTAAAAACAATTATCTTTTGTGTTTTTCCTTAAAAATCTTCAATGTTTTACTCATACCAAGCTATAAATACATTCAGTATTAACTGTATTTACACCAAAGCAATTTAAAACAACAATCATGATTTTCCAATTATTCAACTTGAATTTGAATTAAAATTGGGCGCGAATGAGTAGAGTGCGAACGGACCTTGGGTGCGAACGTGTAGGGTGCGAAAGTGTATTGGGCGCGAACAGACCTGATACCACATAGTCTGAACCCCCTTCTCCCACAAAATATTAAGTAAATAATCTTTTTGTTACTGTTATCAAAGGTCTAATGAAACTCAGGTAATTTCAAACATTTGTCAAAGAATTCTAGTCAAACCGGCACCTGGTTAAATTGGCACCTGGACAAATCAGCACCTGGTTAAATCGACAATTCGTCACCCATGTTAAATATAAATTTTAACAGTATTTTAAGCAAAAAGAGTAAAAAATAAGTAAGGGGTTGCCAGAATTTTTTTCAGTATTTAAGCAAAAAGAGTTAAATACTAACTTTCACATTTTTGGGTGTTCATGTACATTTTGTATATATTTATTTTTCTCAACTTAATGACTTTTTTGGTGTATTTTTAATGATATATATATGAGTAGTCAAAATAATTATTACGTCTGGCAAGGCTTTTTTAATTTTATTCTGGGACACCTTTCTATGACCGCAAGGCTATGTTAATTTTTTTCTGGGACGCCTTCCTATGTTGTGTCGTGTGTACTATTGTTTTTCTGTTTGTCTTTTTTATTTTTAGCCATGGCGTTGTCAGTTTGTTTTAGATTTATGAGTTTGACTGTCCCTTTGGTATCTTTCGTCCCTCTTTTCCTACGAACTTCATAGGAAGACATCACAGAAAAAAAATAAAATAGCCTTGCCAGACGTCATAATTATTTGGACTAATACATGAGATATTGGATATGTTTATGCATTATTTAAACCAGTTGAGCATTTTACAGGATTGTTTGTTTAATGCTTTTTAAACTTTACTGAAAAAAAACACCTTAAATTTGCTAATTATTTGGCATGAAAGTTTGATTTATTGAAAGGGACTCATAGTTTTCCATTTTATTTTAATAATTGTCTAATTGTTAAAACAACAGCTTGGTTAAGGGCTTCGTTGTTTACCTTTATACACAACAACATATTCACTATGTACTTGGTAACAGTTATTAATTAATTGAATAGAAAATATTATAACAAATATTATTGGATGCCGAATTGACGTCAAATAGGTGCCGATTTGACTAGATGCCAATTTAACCAGGTGCCGACTTGACTTGTACGTTTCAATTCCTCTGCGATCGTTTGCGGTATTTTCTTGAGAAAAACCTATTTTCCATCATCAAAGAGAAGAAGAAACTGCTTGAAAATGATTCTGGAACGCTTCATGATTGTTAAAATAAGTTAAATTCACTCAAAAAACAATTTTAAAACTTGCGATGTTTAAACAGGAAGTTTCAAAAGCACGTGTAAAAGAAGAAATGAACCGGTGAAAGTGGAAATCCGTACATAACAGATATCACTATAGTACGACTTTGAAAGTAAAACAGTTCCATCCTTTTGTAAAACAGTCTTTAATATACCTATCACATTAATGTTTGAAGGGTCTTAAGCTTATTCAAACCATATAAGTCGGTATGAAACACCAAAACGGAATGAACAATAACCGATTACGTTTTGTAGTTTACAAATTCTAAACTGGTTCCCGTCAAACTACAACACTTTGTTTGAGTGTAGTGGAATACAAGCAGAAACCAGTTAGTTTGTAAACTGGTTCCTGGCTGATTACTACACAATGACCTCTCATGCATAATGATAACACAAGCAAATTCCAGTTTGTATAGAAAATAGTAAATACGAAACCAAGCGCGGTAGGCAGAGAAATGTAATGAAGTTCAGGTCGCCAGTAATGGAACAATGACTGGGTCATTTTCTAAAAATGAGTAAAATCAAACTTGTACAATCAACACTTACCAACTAGATTATTTGTGTTGATCACTTAATTTTGTCATTATAAACATGATAAACTGTGAATTATATTGTGACCTATAGCTGTTAAATTCTGTATCATTTGGTTTCTAGTGGAGGGTTGTCATTGGTAATCATACCACATCTTCTTTTTTTATATAAACAATTGTCATAGAAGTGAGAAATTAAGCAAGCTATAAAACCAGGTTTAAACCACCATTTCTTCAAAAAATGCCTGTACAAAGCCTGAAATATGACAGTTGTTTTTTGTTGTTCCATGATTGATAATCCTTGACCAAGAAAGCGTCCTATTAACAAACCATACAGGTTGAAAAAATAACTTACCTGTACACAAGTCAAACATGTTGTCCACGTGGAATCACCATGTTTGACAAGAGCCATTTTGGAGAGATTTTCCTCTCCTACTGGAGATGGATGATAAGTTGTCTCCCCTATAGACTTTGGACACGACTGTAACAGAGCTTCAAACTGAATCATTCCTTCTGTTATTGAGGTTAGTAATTCTTTGAAGTCAACCTGTGAAAAAAATATTTTTCATTATTTTAAATATATTGAATTGTAATCAAATGTCAAATTTTTGCATTCATCATTTGAAGGATAATGTAAATGTTTGAAATTCAATACTACTCGGATACTTTTCTCATCACCAAATCAGGTTTTTTTTTACACTTGTGTTCCTTTCTTTTCCACTGTATAAAGTTGATGTGTTTCCCTCAGTTTTAGTATTTTACCAGGAATTTGTTTTTCTCTCAAACAATTTATAAATTTTGAACACTGGTATACTACTGTTGCCTTCATTTGTAGCTAATTCAGAATAAGCCTTACAAAATAAATATGGTTTACTAACCCTATCACCCCATATGTTTAGCCATCCAATAAAAATGTATGTTTAAGAACCAATATTATTAAAGACTGATTCCCATTAAAAATATTTTTGAATATAAATTATGTTCTTATAGCTACCTACCACCCTGATTTTTTCAGCATGTTAGCAAAAACACTATTTTTTTGCCTAAACAAATACATACACCTTATTCCAATCCAGATAAGTTCTAAAATAACACAACTTTTTCAAACTAGTTGAAGCTATCTGTGGCTTTGTTTAAACAATGTACTGTGCAAAAAACTACTCTAATACACATTTATAAACACATCAAACAAGCCATCTTTAATGACTTTTAAACTTGTCTTTTAAAAATTGCTCCATAAAATATCAAAATTTTAAAATGTTAAATTTTTCCTCTCTCAGCTAATTGCTGATGACCCGACCCCTCTTTTTTCCATCACTTAATCTATCAACAGGAGGTTGTCTAAGTAAATGTTGACTAATTTGACTAAATAATTATAAGGTGTATTAATTGAAACAGTTACTACATGTAGTTAATGATATAAACATAACTTAAAAATACTGTTTGGTACTAGATCACCTTTTATTCACATCTAGCTGAGAAATCAGACAACATATCAGATAGGTTAAAAATAAACTATATATTTGAAGACCCTACATACATGCATAATAACATGGTTGTGTACAGTGTGTTCCAACCTTAATGTTTATCGTACTTTAAAACCAACTTACAAGCCATTTTTTACTGTCTATCTGATTTGGTTGTACTGTACTGTCACTAGCTTTAATAACAGATGTTAGTGCTTCTAAAGACATACTGAAAAAAAAGAAACAAATAAGTGACATTGCAGGACAATGGCTGTACAAAAATCTAATGAAGACAGGATTGGAAGTTAAGTTAATCCCAAGACCCCAAACATATTATGCGGTATGGGCTTTGCTCATTGTTGAAGGCCATACGTGACCTATAGTTGTTAATTTCTATGTTTGGTCTCTTGTGGAGAGTTGTCTCATTAGCAATCATACCACATCTTCTTTTTTTATAATTGTAATAAGAAATGTAACTTGTTATTGTGTGAAATTTGTTTCAAACCCAAATACCCCTATAATATATTATTTATATCAGGTGCCTTCTAACCAACAAATATCAATTAATTCTTAAATAACCCTTCAAAATTAATTTAAATACGGTGTGTACATGTATGTAGTTCATTTATCTTGAGAGTGCATGGTCAATAAACTCTGTGCATAAAACATAATTATCTTTATGATTAACATTGGATAACATTTAATTTCAATTATTTATGTGAATTCTTAAACCTTATATTTATTGGTACCTGATAGATTTATAATGCTGTCCAATAGAAGACAGGTCTTTGTACTGTTGTACAACCAGTGACATCAGATGTTCTGTAAAACCTCTACATCTATCCATATTTCCTAGACCAAGTTCCTACAATGTATAATACATTATACAACATTGGTTGCAATGAATTACATTGATTTCTTAGAGAAATAAAAACCGATAATTTCACATGTGAAATATGTATAGATTATTACATGGAATTTTTCCTATCAGACCCTTTAATGGCCCTTAGAAGATCATGAAATGATTTAAAAAAGAAGTGATTCTATTATTATTTCAAATGCTATTTCCATGGTTTGGTAACCTAGCACCTACTTATGACTAATGAAGATTGAACCTCAAATATCAAACAAGACATCTTCCTTAAAAGATTCATAACAAAGCTTACTTTATCGCTAAGCTGTAGCTCTACTTTTACAGAATTTCATATTGTTATACAGTTCCCATATTTGTAAAAAAAAACTAGAGAGCCTGTGTCGCTCACCTTGGTCTATGTGAATATTAAACAATGGACACAAATGGATTCATGACAAAATTGTGTTTTGGTGATGGTGATGTGTTTGTAGATCTTACTTTACTAAACATTGTTGCTGCTTACAATTATCTCTATCTTTAACAGTACTTTCTGTGGAAAATGTTATTGAAAATCTTCAAATTTTAAGAAAATTGTTAAAAATTGACTATGAAGGGCAATAACTCCTTAGGGGGTCAATTGATTATTTTGGTCATACTGACTTATTTTTAGTTTTTACTTTGCTGTACATTATTGCTGTTTACAGTTTATCTCTATCTATAATAATATTCAAGATAATAACAAAAAAACAGCAAAATTTCCTCAAAATTACCAATTCAGGGGCAGCAACCTAACAACCGATTATCCGATTCATCTGAAAATTCCAGGGCAGATAGATCATGACCTGATCAACAATTTTACTTCCTGTCAGATTTGCTCTTAATGCTTTGGTTTTTGAGTTATAAGCCAAAAACTGCATTTTACCCCATGTTCTATTTTTAGCCATGGCGGCCATCTTGGTTTGTTGGTCGAGTTACCGGACACATTTTTTAACTAGATACCCCAATGATGATTATGGCTAAGTTTGGTTAAATTTGGCCCAGTAGTTTCAGACGAGAAGATTTTTCTAAAAGATTACTAAGATTTACGAAAAATGGTTAAAAATTGACTAAAGGGCAATAACTCCTAAAGTGGTTAACTGACCATTTTGGTCATGTTGACTTATTTGTACATCTTACTTTGCTGAACATTATTGCTGTTTAAAGTGTATCTCTCTATCTATAATAATATTCAAGATAATAACCAAAAACAGCAAAATTTCCTTAAAATTACAATTTCAGGGGCAGCAACCCAACAACGGAATGTCCGATTCATCTGAAAATTTCAGGGTAGATAGATCTTGACCTGATGAACAATATTACCCCTGTCAGATTTGCTCTAAATGCTTCGGTTTTTGAGTTATAAGCCAAAAACTGCATTTTACCCCTATGTTCTATTTTTAGCCATGGCGGCCATCTTGGTTGGTTGGCCGGGTCACCGGACACTTTTTTTAAACTAGATACCCCAATGATGATTATGGCCAAGTTTGGTTAAATTTGGCCCAGTAGTTTCAGAGGAGAAGATTTTTGTAAAAGTTAACGACGCCGGATGACGACAGACGCCGGACGCCAAGTGATGAGAAAAGCTCACTTGGCCCTTTGGGCCAGGTGAGCTAATAATTAAAGTGAAGCATACCAGATTTTCTTTTTACAGTAATTATGCTTACTTGTGATGGAGTCATCAATGCTGAAGCCAGCTTAGCTTTCCTGGAAATACATCTATAATAATACTGCTGGCATCCTGTCCATGTACTACAAACCATTTCACTGAACCTGTAATATAATCAAGAGATAGCTTAGTTATCTTTACACTGAAGATCTTACTCGGTTTGTTTAAAAGTTACTTTTAAATATGCCTATTTACATTCTGTAGCAATATTTTGCTACAAAAACTGAAGAAATAATATTTAACAGAGAAAATGTATGTGGATTGTTCCACAAAAAAGAAAGCAAAAAGATAAAAAAAAAAAAAAAACCTAATAAACTTGAGAGCTTATTTGGGGAGTGAATTGTAAGTTTAACTGTAATATCAACTCTGACAAGAGTGACAAATGTTTGCAAATTGAAACAAATTGATTTGTTAGTCAATGTACGAATCAATATTGACATGATTTTGTCTATCGCCTTATAATTCATAAATTAAATACTCTTTTCCTAAGGTAGAATCACCTAAAGCAAAGCTGACATAAGATGGTTTTGAAATTTTTATTCGTAAGTGAAAGTTTGATAGAAATATCATTGTTTATTTTCCAAGATTCAAGATTTAATATTTTACTAAAGTCTCAGCACATACAATAACTTATATTTACACAATAACACAGTTACATAAAACATACATGTTTAACAACAAACTTTAAATTCACATTGTATGTGCCAATCTTAAAAGATTTATGAGAGACTGTACAAACAATAATATTAGAAAACATTTCAATATTGTACATACTGTATATAATATAACAAACAATCAAAACAAGTTTTGTCCTAATTTTCAGACTTACTTTGAGTAGGTACAACTTTCCATCAGAACATTAAAATCGACAGGATCAACAGTGAGAGGTAGAGTGTCTTTGTCTTCACGACTGAACATGGTTAGTCCCTTCCTGTATGACAGTCCTGTAATAAATTAAACATAGCATTAATAGCACATTGTTTATATTTTCCTTCACATTTCTTTCAGTTTTTCACAAAATTAGGTAATGAAATGAGCAAAATTTTATTTTAAGTAAGCTTGGAAATGCTGATGACAGGTAGATATTTTCTCTATACTGTAAATTCAGAAATAATTGTGTGCATTTATTATTGTGATATTTTTGTTTTTGACTAAAATGCGATATTAATTTTTGCAATATTGAGTACAATCATATTTAATTCATATAAAAAATTGCAAAATGCAAGTTTAAATTTTTGTGATTATTGCGCATTTTTCGCAATAATAAAAACATCACAATAATTTCTGAATTTACAGTATACTGATCATAGAAAATATCTCTTAAGCATACAGTTGAAGAACTTGTGTACCAAGTAAATTAGTCAAGACACATGAAAATTTATATCCAGACTTGACTACATAAAATAATAGTATGAAGCAGACCATCATTCTCTTATTAGATATAGGAAGATGTGGTGTGAGTGACACTCTCCATCCAAATAACAATTTATAAAAGTAAATTTTATTAGACTAGCCTTTTTAGTCTTCCTACTAACAGCCTTCAAGGTTGTCAAGATGATACATGTCTTTACATTTGAGAATTGAAGATTTCTTTTTCTTCTGAATATCTACAAAATGACTTACCACAAGCTGTTAAATGTTTGAAGAGATCAGCCAAGGCTCTTCTCCTCAAATGACAAATATGTTTGGCTTCTGATTTCTGTTTATCTTTTTCCAATGACTTCATGTGAAAAGAGAAAAACAAATCATACATTATAATTCTCAGCTTCTTCAAATTTTTATCTGGCTTCTGACTCCAAAAATATAAGACTCTTTGTTGTCCAGTTAATATGAGTTATCATTGTTGAGATGCATAGAATTCAATTGATTCTATCAAGACAACTGCATTCATTTATTGTAAAAATTTATAACACTTTCTATTACTGATTCATTTTGATTATATCTATATAGGAACAATTATTACATAAGTTACATCTGTATATGTGCTTTGTCATAAAATCTTGTATTCTTTGAAAAAACGAACCTGATTAACTTCTTTGGCCTGTAACTCATGCACTTCCTCAATCATGTCACCTGTAATGCATGAGTACACATGTATAAAATGAAACAATGAGGGGAATCATTTTCATAAAATACATCAATAAAACTCTTAATTTCATTTGTCCCTGATCTGTTTAAACAAAGATCAAATTGTATCAAGCAAGTATGCAACTATTATAAAACTTCAGATTTTTCTGGATAAAACCTTATTTTACTTTTGATATATTAAGTTCTTCAGCATGCTTTATGACTATGTTTGAAGTGACAAACAACTTTATAGAAGTGATAATATTTCTTTGATAACTTACCAATAAACTCATCCAATTCTGATATTATACTTCTGTATTGCATTTTTTCTGTCAGACCACGCCAATGCTTGTAAACTTTACCACACAATGTATGTGCTCTACTCAGTAAAGGAAGATCAACATCAGGACTATCTACCTAGAAACAAATATTAAGATTTGCGTCAAAGTTACATCAACAATCAACTCTTAGATAGGGATGTTCCATTAGAGCATACATGGGACCCAATGCAGGCACTTCAAAACTATAAGTTGGTGTTTTTGAACATTGAAAGTGTAAGAAAATTTTAAATTTACTTCTATAGATGGTTTCTGCATTTTCTCTAGGTAGCATGTTATTTTAAATGGAGACCTCATTTGAAATTGACACATCAACAAAGTTGAACTCCCAGAGCATAAATGTGAAACAATCTTTGCAGGGCACCTCAAATTTGCATGAGGCAAAACCAAATTTACAAAAACACTGTTTTTTATGTACCTGTTGAATAATTATTGGTTTCTTGGTAATAATATTCAGGTTTACAAACTCTTCCCTCCATTTAGAGATATTCTGTTCAGAGCTTATAGTTGTAGTTTTCTCTTGATAAACAGCTCTCACTGGCTGGTTTAAAATGTCCTACAAGCAAAAAGATCAGAATATAAGATAATTTGCTAAATAAATTTTCAGAATAGTTCAGATAAAATATTGTAGATAGAGAAGAAGTTCTTGTTTATAACAATAAAAATTGCAAATAAACAGCTACAAAACAAATTCATACAAATACCCAAAAATGTTATATGTGTTTTCTTTATTTGATTTACTGCAAGCTCTTGAGAAAATGTTTTGGAAAGTATTTAAAACGCCCACTGATTTTTTATTTAATATTTTATAAAGTTATCAATAGTATGTTCAGTTGGAGTTCAAAGTAAACTAGACATACTAAGTAGCCAACATATTTACCTGAAAAGCTTTGACATGTTTGTGAAGAGTTCTATGTGTCTTCTCTGTGGTCGTTTTTAATGCCCAGTAATTCATGTCAGTCCATCTAGCTATCTTAACAAATCCCTGAAAAAAAATATTCATATAACGAATGCAGTAGCTCTAATAATAAAGCAATGGTATATACACACTGAGAAGATGATATATTGAAGGAATATAGTATCTAACAACATTTTAAACTTTTGTCTGAAAGATTCTATTTGATTACAAGTTAAAACATAATATTCAAATGCTAACATTTTGAAAAAGTGTAAATTTTCAATACGATAGAATCCTTCAAACAAGAAAACAGTGTAGGGAATACCTTCCAAAATCAAATTACATTATAGACATTAGACTATCGTTAAAAATCTTCTTCCATGACCATGACTTCTATCATTTCAAAAGCTCTTTCTTTCAAACTAAACAAAAGAAAATTACTATAGAGTTCAACAACATGTTCATGCAATCCTTAGAATTATGTATTTACCTTAAGTTCTTTTTCAACAGGAGCTCTCAGTCGTTGTATTTCTTCGTCTATCATTTCAGAGAACTGATTGTAAAACTGGTATATATTCCAGAGGAGGTTTACAAGATATTCTGCAATATAAAAATACAGGTATACCTGTGCACTGACTTATCTATTGCTGTTTATACTTGTATTCTTGTATCAAATTGTACCCTTCTATATTAATATTGCATTTAGTATTATTTCACAAAACTATCTTGCTGAAAAGTGTTTCAAGCTGGATTTATATCTTTAAACTTTAAGCTTTTCTTTTCTTCAATGTGTTGTTGTGCACTTTTCAGTGCTGAGGATTATTTATTTTCTTGGGAACCAAACTTTAAAGATTCAAGAAAAAAATTACATTTGTTGATACAGGTAGGTTTTACAAATTCTATATACAAACCTATAACAAATTTGTACTTCATTGAACATCAGAATTCATGGTTCATATATGTGACCAGCCACGACATATCCAGGCTTATGGAGGTAGAACGTCATTGTGAGAAAAACGCCGTTAACTATATGTGACTAGGCATTTCCAGTCTTAGGGGGGTACATTGTCTAAAATTTGATTTTTGTATATTTATCTAGAATATTCCGAAACAAAACTCTCTGTCATGTTATTATGACATATTTGTTGTAATAGCAATGAAACGAGACATTTCGAATACCGGTATGAAAATGAGACTGTTCTATGACGACTTTTACTTATTGAAGGCACTAATTTATAAAACACAAAATTATTGTATTTATTGGCTCTTAGTGATGTTTAATAGCGTTTTTGAATAAAATTCAAAGACTTAAATTTACTACAATGCAAACAATTCTTATCTCTATTTTAGAACATGTAATTTAAACTTGTTGGAATAAAATTAGTTTAAAATTTGTCAAAGTAAGCTTTAAGAATTCCTTTTTTTAATTTAGATTTATTATGCATGTCTCTAAACATAGTATGCGACGCGTAACAGTTTATAAGTAAGTGTTCTCATATATTAATTTGATACGGTGCATTTATTATAAATATATTTCAGACTTCATTTATGAAAGAAAATCTATAGAGCAGAGCATTATTTGTTTGTTTGTAGCTCTATTTTAGAACATGTGATTTAAACTTGTTGAAATAAAATTAGTTTAAAATTTGTCAAAGTAAGCTTTAAGAATTCCTTTTTTTAATTTAAATTTATTATGCAAAAGATGTCTCTATACATAGTATGCGACGCATAACAGTTTATAAGTAGGTGTTCTCTTATATTCATTTGAGACGGTACATTTATTATGGATATATTTCAGACTTCATTTATGAAAGGAAATCTATAGAGCAGAAATTAGATTTTTTTTTTTGTATCAGTTTAAAATGTAGATTCAAATATTTTTCACTTCAAACGATAAAGTAAAACTTCTTAAAAACTTATGTATGATGTATATTTCAGCGTCCGCAAAAGAGAAGCAAAGGAAAGTGTTTATCTCTTCTTCACAAATACGTATTTCATTGAATCTCGATATTTATCATGTTTATAATTTTTCTAACAATGACGTTCTACCTCCATAAGCCTGCAAATGTCATGGCGGGTCACATATATATACCCATAATATCCCAAAATAATGATGAACAATCCACAGTTTGCTAATTTTACTGCATTATAAAAGATTTCCACATTGTCCCAGGTATAGTAAGTATAATAAAGTGATATACAATAATCTATATAAACCCTCTAAGGTAAGAAATGTAGGTCACTAAATGATTTTCATACTTTGCTTGTCAGAAGAATCCATATTAACAAGTTGACAATGGAAGCTCTTCACCATTTCCAGACGAGTCTTGCATTCTCCTAAGGTTGATTTTTCCATAAACTCCAACAATGATTTCAGAATGTCCTTATCAGTCATCATGGTATTATCTCCTTCTCCAACCTAAAAATATAATATAATAATGAATTCATAAATAGCACATATTCTAGGCAAGCATTGGAAAATTGAGTAGAAGGTTAAAGAAGTTTAAATAATAAATATTGACACAATATGAACAAGAGTTACTTCCCTTTTATCACAGAGTGCAGAAATTCCTTCATAAGTTGGCAAAACTTCACTGATGTCTGAAAGACTAAAAAAAAGATGTTTTCTGAACTATTTTAATTTCTTTTAACCTTGCTTGATTCCAAACTATATTCTAGTAGGGATTTTTTTTTTATCAGACTTGTTTATACCACATGTTTCAAATTGGTTCATTGTCAAATAGGAAAATCAACTGTTTATATTGCTCACCTGACTGGGCATTAGATATGACTGAATTAACTGATACAGATGAAACCACCATCTACTGGCTTTTCTTGAATGTTTTCTACAGACTGTATCCAAGCATTTACTCCAACAACTGAAACAAAACAACTTCAATATTGATATAGCGGGTTGATGAATTGTACACATTCAAAAGAGAGATAAATACACCACTTGAACACATTTTAAATAATCATCATATATTACAATGCAATAGACAGAATGTCTGTTAACCTTAGATTTGGAAACATAAATCTTTTGATTTTGTCTTTACAACAGTATCAATAT
Organism: Mytilus edulis; assembly: GCA_019925275.1. Classification (NCBI taxonomy): domain Eukaryota; kingdom Metazoa; phylum Mollusca; class Bivalvia; order Mytilida; family Mytilidae; genus Mytilus; species Mytilus edulis. Next base: position 66,735,016 of record CM034357.1, on the reverse strand, counting down.
TCTCAAGAGAGTAAAAAGTATATATTATCATACTGTTGTCTGGAATTTGCTTGACTTTAGGTCCTTTTCAGTTAGATTAGCTTTTCACACTTTTTATATAAAGTTTGTTTTTTATTTTAAAAATAATTTGGCCTGAAGATGATGAGACATTTTAAATAATCAAAATGTGACTTTGGTGCAGTAAAATGGATACTGTTAATGTTAAGAGTTTTACACAATATTTTAAAAAGTATGTCTTCTATGTAGCGAATTCAATTTTCCTGACAATTTAAAAAAACAAATTTCTTCTGCTTGTGTAAGTATATACCTGAGTTCTAACTTTCTCCATTCAATGATAACAGCAGTTATTTCTGACAGCTCTGTCATCATAGACACATGTTTGGCAGCATTACTTTCCCAGTCCTTCATAGAAAAGATAACAACCTGCATTATCATACCATCACAACTCCATTCACTACTTTTGGTCAAAGTCATAAAATAAGTTTAATTTTGTCTTTGATTTCATATTTCTATTATTTTTTTCTACCATGAACAGATTCTTACATCAACAGAAGATACATAAAAAGAATTATATTTCACATTTTAAATGGATGAGATATGCAGCTCGTCAATAATAAATATTGCCATATGAATATGAGTTAGAAGAAAGTGAATGATGTACCACCGCCCAAAGCAGAATTCTAGTTATTTAACTTGTCTTTTATCTTACCTGAGCTTTCTCTAACAGCAACTCAATTCCTGTCAAAAACTTTATAACAGGGGAGGTAACTGCAAATGACTTTATTCTATCCCCAATCATCACCAGCTGAAATATATAGATATTTATATATTAGCATGAAATTTATAATTTTTAGTTAATGACAAAAGTTATTGTGATTTTATATGCCAGGTTTGAAATCATTTCAAGTAAGGTCCTAAATCTAGTTTGTATTCAAGAGATTACCATACCCAAGTCTTGATAGCTTTGAAATCATTTCAAGTAAGGTCCTAAATCTAGTTTGTATACAAGAGATTACCATACCCAAGTCTTGCCAGCTTTGAAATCATTTCAAGTAAGGTCCTAAATCTAGTTTGTATACAAGAGATTACGATACCCAAGTCTTGCTAGCTTTAAAATCATTTCAAGTAAGGTCCTAAATCTAGTTTGTATACAAGAGATTACGATACCCAAGTCTTGCCAGCTTTGAAATCATTTCAAGTAAGGTCCTAAATATAGTTTGTATACAAGCGATTACGATACCCAAGTCTTTCTAGCTTTGAAATCATTTCAAGTAAGATCCTAAATCTAGTTTGTATACAAGAGATTACGATACCCAAGTCTTGCCAGCTTTGAAATCATTTCAAGTAAGGTCCTAAATCTAGTTTGTATACAAGAGATTACGATACCCTCAAGTAAGGTCCTAAATCTATTTTGTATACAAGAGATTACGATACCCAAGTCTTCAACTTTGGAATGAAGAGGACCAGAAATACAAATACAAGTTTTGAACATATCATCTTCTTAAAACAATGTACATAACCATGATAACTCATATCAGATATCATTTTATTTTGATTTTGTTTGTTTAAAGGGGCAAAAAATTATAGCATACTATAAACAAGAAAATTGCTATCATGACTGTTAAGAAAAGACTTCAAAGATTAAACAGATTTTAGCTTATACACTTCCCAATGGAAAATATAATTTCTTACCTGCTTGAGAGTAGGATGACCAGGCCATTCAATTTGTAACTCCTGTACTTTGTGGATTAGTTTGTCAATAACAGGCAGACATTTAACTGCCTCAGATACATTACTATCATAGTAGATATCATAGTCCTCTGTTATACTACTTCCCTGTTAAATATACAAATATTCCACTTAAATGTCATACAATATTTGAACAGTATGTAAATAGTTTAAATGATGGAACATGTATACAAAGTTCAGCTAGGTGTTTTTTAAATTTATAAACGAACAGATTTATATAGTCTCAAATAATAACATGGTAATTTTAAGTGCTTTGATTCTTAGCTAAGTCATTTTCACATTAGTTAAAGCTTTGCTGGAAACAGTAACAGTATAACCCTTTCCAATTACAAAGTTTTACACCAGAAAGACAGAAAAATATTTTAAGGGAATAAATCCTCCTTCTGATTTTTTCATCATTTAAATCTTCTCCATAGTTACTTTATATTTAGATTTTACAGCCTATTGCATTGAGTGTGAAGGCAAAGGTAATATCTTTGGTTAGCTTGCTTGCTAGCTGAACCATGATGTCATTTTTAGGTATGGTATACTACCCTCTTTCCAAAGAGTGTAGTCCTACAGACAGATAGAGTGGTGGGCACATATTTGCCATGGACACATTTTCGCCGTTTTGCTATTTTTTCTTTAAATTTGTGAGCTTTTATCCAGGACTTGCCTATAAATACAGGTAGATGGTTAAGACTGTTTGTAATGTTCGAATGGTTGATATTCATCTTTACCCAATTTCCAAGGTTATTCGCACATACAGAAATATGCAGGTATTTTAAAACAATTTTTAGCTATTATATAAGACTTATATGGCAATCATGCGGTCTTAAAGTAAATTTTTGTGAGAAAAATCATATAGAAATGATCTTTCAAGCTTAATCATTTAATTACAAAATTTTGTTTTTTTTAATATACCAGGATAAGGAGGATGGTCATATCATACATTGCAGCGAAAATGTGTCCTCCATGGTACACAAACAACTTGATTTCCTCTTGAGTTTACATTCATTTAAAGAACAATTAACCAATGTTTTGAAGATAATTCCTTTATCAAAAATTTCTGAAACCTACATAAAAAGTTCCAAATATTCGAATGTATGTCGGATGCAAGTTGAAATTTATGCGGCAAATATGGGTCACTCACTCTAGATTGGTTATCTGTTGGACTAGTCTACTCTTAAAGGAGGGTAGTTTAACTAACCTAATATTGACCTTACGGTTCAGCTAGCAAGAAGGCTAACCAAAGATATTACCTTTGCCTACACACTAATTGCAATCGGGTGTAACATTCTTACTTGTTGAGAAATCTGTTCCTGTACCACTGAAGCCACTATGAGATGTCCACCAAACATTGGTTTGTCTATCTTTTCATCTAAAATAACACAAAAAGGTTACACCTTTTATTTGATTAAAACACATTTTGTAACTTTCATAGGGTAAGACACAAGTAACATTCCACATCTTGCATGAAGCAATGACACACTTCTTGCTTCAAAATATACCACATCACTTGACTTCCCATTAATTTTTTTAGCGTTTACTTATCAATTAGAAATGATTTTATTTCTTATTATAATTTCCATTCTGTATTTAAATTTTCTCTTAGACTGAAAAAAAAATATTGCCAGTTTTTTTTAAGGCATATAATTGGACTCCTTGAGAATTGTAATTATAAGAATTTGTATTCTGATATCTGATACATATCTGTATGTAGCTTTTTCTAAAATAAGAATATGGCATTTTTGTTCATTCTTCAAAAATCACAATCATAAATAAATGCATTAGTTCTGAATTTACAGTATTTAAAACTAGATTTGAACAGATAATAAATTATCTAATAAACTCTTGTTACAACCTCCAAATTAAAATAGCAGCTCACATGTTCCAATATGGTATGAGTGCTTAACTGCAACGCTGTATTATCAATTTTTCAAATCACTATTGTTGTTAAACTTATGTTGTCAAGTTACTGTCTAATTGATATTTACTCTACATATTTGTAAATTCCTATTAAATAAAAAGTTAAGAGAATAAACATACTCAGATATTGATAGGTCGGTTTCAGCAATGATGTCATCACCATGTAGTTACTTAGAACCGGTCTAATAATGTCCTGAACTTTGACCTCTATGTTACAAGTTTGTTTCAGCCAATCAGCATTTGTTAGCAAAGTAAATATAGCCTGGTGGATTCTACATATTGTATTCATTTCTTCCTCAGAGATAGAATCTTGGGATGTACCACTACTACTGTCCACTTTAACAGGTTCTGGTCCCTCTAGAGTGGGTCTGCCAGAAACATCCATGTAATCCTAAAAATTAGAAATTTAATGAAAACATTTGGAGCAATAATTTTCATGGACATTGGAAAAATATTTTGGAAGAACTAAGGAAAGCCATTATTTTCAGTTCTGAATAATATGTTGCATTAGAATGGAGATAACTGTATAGTATTTAAACCTTGGCCTTCTTAAAATTTGTTGCATCACTTGAGCAACAATATCTTAAACAGCTCTTAAACAAAAATATGTCCATTGGACACTAAGCCCTGATCTGGGTCAAAATCTTAAATTACTTATTATATATAAGAATGTTGGTACCAATGAGCAATAATTCTATATCAATTATGACATTATGTTAACAAATACTGGTTAAATTATTTCCCATCTGTCATGGTCAATGACTAAAAAGAGACCTTTAGTGTAAATTAAATAATATAAATTAATTACTTGTTCAAATGAAGGGAAATTTTGTTTGAATTCATCTTCTTCCTTTTCTGCTTCCATCCTTTCATCCCCATGAAGCTGAGCTTTATATCTATACAGACAATCATCTTCTTCTTCCTTTTGTCTTCTTCGTTCTTCCTGTTGTTGCCAGGTCTCTACAAACTGGTCCAATAATTTAGACAGAGTGAAGATCAATCGGGGGGTCAACTCTTTCCTGATGAAACTATCACTATTAACTAAATCTAGTCCACTGCTTCTTAAACTAAAATGGAAACATGAATAATTTATTATGAATGACATCTGCATTGACACATACTAGTAATAATGACTGCTAAAAACATTGAACAAACACCCTTTAAATAAACTCTAATTCAAATCATTTTTTAATCAAATTTTAAAGTCCTTGCTGATATATCACTTTGAAAAACATTGCTTTATGTAGGAATAAGCATGGCAACAGAATTTCATAAAAACTAAGGATTTTCTAAGAGGGACCATGATCAATATTTCTTCCATTTTAGAGAAAACAACAAATAACTTTTATAATAATTTTACTACTTTTGAAATTAAAAAAAAAAAGTTTCATGAACAGAAAGTCATATAATGGTCTTAGTTCAATTTTTATAATTCAGCATTTCGGTGCAAATAAGGTCTTTACTGCCAATGTATTATCTGCAGAGACATATATGGGTATATGTAGTGCAAGTCAGATGCAAGACAACTATAATAAAGGGCTGCGCTTTAGCGCATGATACGCCTGTTGCTCTTTTAACTTGTCTTTTATGCTTTAAATGAATTTATATGATCAACTATAAATATATATACAAATCAAAAGGGATGTTACATTAATATATTCACCAAAGTTTCATAAAATCCCCCTTTTTTAAGTATAAAAATTCATTACTTAAGAAAACGTAAAATCTAAAATTAATAAAAATGGAAAGGGAGCTTACATCAATAGATATAAACAATTCACCAAAGTTTCATGGACATTGGTGAAAGCCTTTTTGAGTTATTGTCCGAAGTGTTGAAAATCCCCCTTTTTTTTATGAATAAAGCCCCATAAATCCAAAACTTTAAATCTGAAATTTATAAAAATTAAAAGGGAGCTTACATCAATAGATATAAACAATTCACCAAAGTTTCATGGACATTGGTGAAAGCCTTTTTGAGTTATTGTCCGAAGTGTTGAAAATCCCCTTTTTTTATGAAATAAAGCCCCATAATCAAAACTTAAAATCTGAAATTGAAAAAAATTGAAGTGAGCTTAACATAATAGATAATAAAACAATTAACAAATTTACATGAAATTGTTGAAAGCCCTTTTTGGTTATTGTCCAAAGTTTTGAAAATCCCCTTATTTTATGAAATAAAGCCCATAAATCAAATTAAAATCTGAAATTATAAAAAAAACGAAAGGGAGCTTTACGTTCAATTAGAATAAACAATCACAAAGTTTTATGGAAAATTGTGAAAGCGTTTTTTGAGTTTATGTCCGAAGTGTGGATCGACGGAAGCAAGAAAACGGACGGGACAACGGTCTATTATGCCATAATACGCCCGTCTAAAGACGACGGGCGTATAATAAAAAGGTATTATCTAGAGAAAAAAAAATATCACAAAACCTTTTGACAACATACCTAGACAAAAGTGAGTTTGCTGTTGTGGAATCAGGTACCAATGACCCAATGACCTTTTGTGTGTCTGTACTGTTGATATTTTGGCTAGATAAGGAATCAGGACTGTTCAAAGATACACTAGGCACCTCTGACAGCTGTAACATCACTGAAATTAATAGGTCTTCATTCTGTAAAGGAAAATGTTTAATCATCTGGTAAGACAATAGTTTGAAACAGGACTAAAATTCATTTCTTCATATATCTTTAGAATTCATTGCAAGATTCAAGCTTTCATAACATCCTATAATAGTTCTACCTTGGAGAAAAGAAGTTGAGGGCTGTTCTAGAATTAAATTTTCCCATAGATGACTCATGTTTTCTTGAAGTTTTCCAACTATCAATAACCAAGGTCACACAAGTCATTAAACAACTAGGCTAATTGCAAAAGATGACTTTTTACTCTACAAGCATTTTATCGGTTGTTCAAATAGTAGTACTGTTCCTTTGCCTATTGTGTTTTTTGCTGTGTGTGTACTGATTTTGTGTCATGGAAGAATACCCCTTATCCTTTTTCTTTTCTTTCATGGTAATAGCTGAAATAAATTTCACAGTAATGTTTCAATTCAATAAGCATGTACAATACAACTATGTCCTGAAGTGGAAGCCATCTTAGACCATCTACTATTTCATTCAAATATTTCTTCTTTAAGATAACCTGCTGTCCAGTACTTAATTCAAGGGTTCAATATGTATACATAATATAAACTGTCATATTAAAGTGGCTGGCATAAAATAATGTTAACAGTTTTATCTAATGATTTAGTTATGAAGAATTTTTAATTATTACCAGTGTACGAAGTCTTCCAGTAAGATCTCTATGGTAGTTTAATTATTACCTGTGTACGAAGTCTTCCAGTAAGATTAATTATTACCTGTGTACGAAGTCTTCCAGTAAGATTAATTATTACCTGTGTACGAAGTCTTCCAGTAAGATTAATTATTACCTGTGTACGAAGTCTTCCAGTAAGATCTATATGATAGTTTAATTATTACCTGTGTATGAAGTCTTCCAGTAAGATCTATATGGTAGTTTGACTGTTTTATATCTGTGGCTACTAATCTCATTCCATGCTTTATCTACAAATAAAGAAATAAAATTATAGACAATATGGCACTGATTCTGTATTGATGTATAAATTCAAAATTAAAATGTTTACCAGAAATTAACACAAAAAATCTTGAAATGGGCTGATATTGTTAAGAATCATAGGTTCAATTAAAAACTTTCTAGCATTTCGACATGTGTAATATTTTTAGCATTTTAAATTGTGTTTAATTAAGACTGGTAAAACATGGATGATCTATAGTTGATATGGGTTTGACCTAGTTGTATGTAGCTGTGAGTACTATAAGAAAATAAAAACGTTCTTACCTGGTATAGAGCTACTAAGAAAGGAATAGTTATGTCTCTGTAGTGAGGGAAATTCTCGTCCATGTTCTGTATAAAACTTGTGACAGATTTCTGCCAAGCCTCTTCCTCATTTAATGTTTTGGTTGTCTTGGCAACAGTAGTCTGCATCAACTTTTTCAGTAGATTAGTCACATTATTAACTGATCCAATGCTGGTTTTGAAGTTTGTGATCAATGAAACCACTGACCTGAACTGTAATAAATCATAAAATAATTCTGATCATAAAGGGAGATAATTCATGAACATATTTTACAATAGAAAGAAAAAAGATTCTACTTTCTGAAGCAGCATTATATATATGTAAAAAGCATTGATAACATCATCATTAAGCAAACATCATCATTAAGTAAATAAATTTTAAATTTACAAACTCAACATGATAAAAAAGTTTATTTCACACAGAGGCAAATAAATATAAGAAATACATTGATCAGTAGTATTGCTGACATTGCCTTTAAAAATTTTACATTATCAAAAAGAAAAAAAAAACAGCTACCAAAATCAATTCTTATGATCTAAGACGGCAGCCACAAATGTGTGAGTATATTTTGCTGTTAACTTGATGAGTATATTTTGCTGTTTACCTGTTTGAGTATATTATGCTGTCTACCCGAGTGAATATATTTTGCTGTTTACATAAATGAGTATATTTTACTGTTTACTTGGGCAAGTTTATTCTAAAGTTTACCAGCTGTGTGAATGTATCTTACAGTTTAACTGTGATGGTGTTGGTCTGTATGCCTGCTGATTATGTAATGTATGTATGTTCTGCTGTTTACCAGTGCAAGTGTGTTTCACTGTTTACCTGTGAGAGTGTATTTAGCTGTTTACCTGTGATGGTTTTGGTCTGTAAGCCTGCTGATGTTGTAATGCCTGTATTTTCTGCTGTAGAATGCATTGTTTCTCCTTCAGATGTATTACATGTGGATGCATTAAACTGTCAGGGAGACTGTCCAGACTGTCACCGGTCTGTATAAAATGGTGTGTACTTCTAGCTGCTAGTTCATATTCTATTTCATTCAACTGGAAAACATATCCTGTATTAATTCAATGCTACACAGACATAGATGTAATCAAAAGACCAAATAATTTCCAAAAATTGGTAACTTTTTTCTTCTTTACGTAAATTCCTAGTCAAGGAAGTTTCAATTACCTATTCAAGAAAAAGTGAAACTGCAACATACTGCTCACTGATGATACCCTCACCCAAATATTGCAGCACATAAACCAAGAATAGTTTCAAAACAAAATATTAACAGTAATTGTTACATTACACAAATCTAATCAACTAGTGTCATAAGACAACACTTAATGTTAAGTTAGAACTGATTCTGCCAATTTAACAAAGAATTTAAAAAAAGAACTAGATGTGTCAAAGCGACACAAATGGCCCCGTCTCAAAAAATCGAAAAATCTGCAATTTCAATAACCCATGTGGACACAAACATGATGGTAGTCTCACATATCAAAAATCAGCTCAAAATCTGGAGGCGTATAGAAAAAAAGTCTGTATAACTGTGATTTTTAATGTTGTAAACGAAACATCAACTTGATCTGTAACTCATCACGAGTAACTCACATACCAAAAAATCCGCCCAATATCTGAAAGCGTTAAATTTAGAAAAAAAAGTCTGTATAACTGTGATTTTCAAAAATTTATCAAAGTCTGTAATTTCAGCAAAAATTAGCCGAGTGGAACAAAACTTATACTTGATCTGTAACTTATCTTGGTTAACTCACATGCCAAAAAACATCCCAATATCCAATATCCGAAAGACTTTAGAAAAAAAGTCCGTATATGTATGATTTTCAACAATTTATCAAAGTCAAAAGCCCGTAATTTCGGCAAAAATTAGCGGAGCAGAATGAAACTAAAACTTGATCTGTAACTCATCATGGTTACCTCACATACCAATAAAGGGCTGCGCTTTAGCACATGATACGCCCCTTGCTCTTTTAACTTGTCTTTTATGCTTTAAATGAATTTATATGATCAACTAGAAATATATATACCAGTGATCGGGAAGGTCGTGCGCCCTGCGCCTATAGCACATATCGACCAGAAATGGCGCATAGAGTGACTTATGTAAGTGCCCACGTCAGGCCACGTGGCGCACGATATTTTTCACTTCGTTTCGATACGTTTAGATATTGTCAAATGGATTTCCGATCGTGTTCCGCGTCATGAGTGTGTACACAACTGTGTAATGTTTCTCCAATGATAGGAGCACCTATATATTTTTGGGACGTCTCGGGTGTTTTCCTATGGAAATAATAGAACCATGGGGTGTAACTGATTACCCAAAAAACGTAATTAACCATCATTCATGATATGATTTTTTACAACCTTAAATTTGTAAAATTTGGCTAGTACAGACAAGATTTGTCTTTAATTATTATCTTTTAACTTAGTTTAGCTTGCTACTTTTTCATTGAAAACCCCCAAAGCCTTTTTATGAATATAGTTTTTGTCTCCATAAAAGGCGACTAACTGTCCTTGTCACTTTTTGGTCTTTGGCTTGTTTAGACATTTTGTAAACATGCCTTCAGCGAATTGTTGTTTTGTTTTATCAATTAATGATACTCTCTACTGTTATTGTTGTCATCGTGATGAAGTAATAATAATACAAGAAGTGCAGAGGAAATGCCAAATACGTCCTCTAATACGGAACGTCGGGAATAAGTATGGTATCGACGAAGACCCAAATTTAATGTAAAAAAACCCATGCACATGAACAAGACAACAGTAGCAGTAGAAACATTGTAAATAAAGGATATCTTAAATATTATCTGGTTTGGAAGAAATTATTTTACATTCTTTGTTGAATTGAAATAACAAAATCACAGGCACAATATCTATAATATTATTTAAAATCATAAAGGTAAGTACCACCATCTCTTTGCCGAGATATACACTTTTTACTTTTTTCACTGTAGTCAATTCAAATGGCCCATTCATTTGACAACATGGCCCATTATTTTTTAAAATGACCCCTTGAATTTAATTTTGAGGGGCCCTGGGCCCATAGAGAAATCAAAGCCTTAAAGGCTGTAAAAGCAATTGCTGCCATGTTAATGTTTGGGGACTTTTATTTTTCATCCACATATATACAAGAATTAAACCTGACATGAGTGTGGTTTAAAAGTAAGAAGGTTTTAACTTTATATAAATAAAAGACTTTAGCAGAAAGTCATTCTTAATATGTTTTATATTTCACAAGGAGACAACACGTTTACCAGGCTAAAGTTGGGGTCAAATATACATGTGCTGAAACATATAACTCAAAAAGAAATCATCATGGATTATCCCCTGGTAGTGTTTGTAACTTCCTTGGCAATAATTTCCTTTATTGATTTAATTTTAACAATTTTCATTATTAATTTATATTTAACCATTAACACAAATGATTAAGTTAAAACATTTCAACTTTCCAGACGCAAATGTTAAAAAACGGGAAAGAAATAAAATATCTTACAAGACATAAACATGTAAAGAATAAATGTATATTTCAGCTTAATAAAAATATTTTCATAATGTTACTTTGTCATCATTTTTAAAACTAAGTTCCAAACATTATTGCTCAGTTGATATGTGTCCTTCTGATGCGGTACGAGCACAGGCACTTGTTTCTATCCATAGGAAGGTCGATTATCCATATAAATAGTTTTATATGGATAGTCGACCTTCCTATGAATAGAAACAAGTGCATGTGGGTACGAGATAACTACAATTCTCATGCAATCCCGAAAAGGGGGGTCATCACAGACAATTATGACATTAAATCGTTATCACTGAACTAGTATATATATTGTATAGGGGCCAGCTGAAGGACGCCTCCGGGTGTGGGAATTTTTCGCTGTATTGAAGACCTGTTGGTGACCTTAATTCTGCTGTTGTATGTTTTTCTATGGTCGGGTTGTTGTCTCTTTGACAAATTCCCCATTTCCATTCTCAATTTTATTATACGAACAAGAACAAACAGCTCTACGTTGCTTTGATATTTATCAATTTTCAGGAAACATTGCGAAAAATGATCTTCAATATTTCGAAAACATGTGAAATAAAATTGCTAACACGGTGGACCGTCGAGTGTCAACAAACGTAGTAGACTTGTTCACTGAAAAGACGAGGATAATGGTTTCATCTGACATTTGTTAATATGCAAACCCAGTTTTGATCATGATATTTAAAAAGACGTACTTTTTTTCAATCTATGTATTAATAAACTAGAAAATTCCAAATTGTAAATATCTCTTCATCTGGACCGACTTGGCATCTACTACGTTTGGACGGGTCCATTTCATTAGTAAGGTGATCGATAAATATTACGGAGTTTTGACAGAAAAGGAAAACGAACTTATTGTTATGTGTTTTCGACAAGGGTTTCGTTCCGCTAAATTATTTGCGCAAATAAAGTTTGTCTATTTTTAGATTACAGGTAATAATTTGACACTACGCATTAACCTGTGTAGTGATTTTGATTTTACGATAAATGTATGAATGAACGATAATTTTATGAATGAACAAGAGCACCTGACCTCTTAAAGAAACACAAATTAAACATAAAAAAACGTATTTATTAGGAGATAATTCAGTTAAATTTTCAATACTAAATCAACAACTGAAATGAATCCATATTTTGTTGAAACATCGTACGAACGGCGGAAAACGGAATCGCATTTATAAAAATGTACTTTTTTCACTCGGACTTCTATGTTATTTGATAGTCAAACGGTTGACCCTTTAAATACAAAAATACATCTACAAGAACATATTCTGAAACTTCTTAAATCCACTAACTTTTTTTTAAAGTTTCAAGCTATGTATTGCATTAGAAAACATACATAGGTGTTAAAGAATGACTGACCAGGAGCCTGTTTAACAAAATACTATGGCTTGATCTGGGCGGAGTCTCTGATCTGGGTCACAAAGATGGCCATACGCGACGGCATAAAAGCAATTGCTTTAAAAATCCTTCCAGATCACTGATATACAAATCAAAAGGGATGTTACATAAATATATTGACCAAAGTTTCATAAAATCCCCCTTTTTTAAGTATAAAAATTCATTACTTAAGAAAACGTAAAATCTAAAATTTATAAAAATGGAAAGGGAGCTTATGTCAATAGATATAAACAATTTATCAAAGTTGCATAAAATTTTGTGAAAGTGTTGGTTATTGTCCCAAAAATGGAAAATCCCCCATTTTTTAAGCATAAAAATTCATAACACGGAAAATGTAAAATCTGAAATTTATAAAAATTGAAAGGGAGCTTACATCAATAGATATAAACAATTCAACAAAGTTTCATGGACATTGGTGAAAGCCTTTTTGAGTTGTTGTCCGAAGTGTTGAAAATCCCCCTTTTTTTTATGAATAAAGCCCCATAAATCCAAAACTTAAAATCTGAAATTTATAAAAATTGAAAGGGAGCTTACATCAATAGATATAAACAATTCAACAAAGTTTCATGGACATTGGTGAAAGCCTTTTTGAGTTATTGTCCGAAGTGTTGAAAATCCCCCTTTTTTTTTATGAATAAAGCCCCATAAATCCAAAACTTAAAATCTGAAATTTAAAAAAAACGAAAAGGAGCTTATGTCAATAGATATAAACAATTCACTTAAGTTTCATGGACAGTGGTGAAAGCCTTTTTGAGTTATTGTCCGAAGTGTTGAAAATCCCCCTTTTTTTTATGAATAAAGCCCCATAAATCCAAAACTTAAAATCTGAAATTTATAAAAAATGAAAGGGAGCTTACGTCAATAGATATAAACAATTTACTTAAGTTTCATGGACATTGGTGAAAGCCTTTTTGAGTTATTGTCCGAAGTGTTGAAAATCCCTCTTTTTTTATGAATAAAGCCCCATAAATCCAAAACTTAAAATCTGAAATTAAAAAAAACGAAGGGGAGCTTACGTCAATAGATATAAACAATTTACTTAAGTTTCATGGACATTGGTGAAAGCCTTTTTGAGTTATTGTCCGAAGTGTTGAAAAATCCCCCCTTTTTTTATGAATAAAGCCCCATAAATCCAAAACTTAAAATTTGAAATTTAAAAAAACGAAAGGGAGCTTACGTCAATAGATATAAACAATTCACTTAAGTTTCATGGAAATTCGTGAAAGTGTTTTTGAGTTATTGTTCAAAGTGTGGACGTTGGACGGACGGATGGACGGACGGACAGACGGACGGATGGACGGACGGACAGACGGACCATGGTATACCATAATACGTCCCGTCTAAAAGATAACGGGCGTATAAAAATCAGTCCAATATCTGAAAGAGTTTAGAAAAAAAGTCCATAAAACTGTGATTTTCAACAATTTCCAAAGTCCAAAGACCGTAATGTCAGCAAAAATTAGCGAAGCAGAACGAAATTTGAACTAGATCTGTAACTCATCAGGGTTAACTCACATTCTAAAATTCAGCCCAATATCTGAAGGTGTTTAGAAAAAAACTCTGTATAATGGTTTGTTGTGGAATGATGGAATGACGGAATTACAGAATTTTGGAACTTTTGAATAACGGAATTTCGGACAAGGGTAAAACTATATGGCGCCGACAACTTTGTTGCTGGGCCATAAAAACACTTAAGCATCTTATGGTAGCTCACCTCATTTGTAAGTATTTCAATCTTGATGGCAACCTTTTCAACGGGATCCACAGACAGGTACGGAGTCAACAGTTCAATGCTAACTAATCCAAGCCATACCCATGCTGTACCTATAGACTGTAGAGTGCTTGTTTCACTACTTGTTACAATGTCCAAAACACTTTTCACACAATTTTCAATTGCATTGTGCTCAGAGTAAATAGATTTTAACACAAAACATAACTTTTCCACAAATTCTAAAGTTTGAATTTGATCTGTTTGGCCATTAGATATTAGTTCTACCACTGGTAATATTTGTCCCATCACAGATTGGTTTTCTTCACTTAAAGATGCTGTTATGGATTTCAACAGGTGTTTAAATTCAAAAGCAATATTTCTTCTTTCAGATGTTCTGTAAAATATTTAAAATAATACAGATCAATACACCATTTACATTTTTTTTTTAAATAATAATCAAAATAAAATATAAAACAAAACAAAACAGAAATGCATTGAAACATAACAACTTGTTTTTATACTTAATTCATTTCAACATTCATTGGTTCATTTGCATTCAAATAAAAATAGTTTTGGGTAAGATAATTAAAAGACTTTTTCTTACATCATCTGCCTGCTTATCAAAAAACGACATATTAATATGAAGAAATAAGAGTAAGACTTGTAACTTGAAGTTGTGAAATCCACGATAATTTTCTGTAATCTTGAGTTGAACAAACTTTGGATCATACTGAGGTTTTGCTAACAAGAAATTGAATATTCAGATGAAGAAATAATAATAAGACTTGAAAATTAAAGTTGTGAAATCCAGGATCATTTTCTATAATCTTGAGATGAACAAACCTTGGATCATACTGAGTTTCTGCTAACAATGAACAATTACACCAGAGCTGTTTTGACATCAAATTGAGCTTCTCTATTTCACATGAGAAGTTCCCCAATGGTACTTGTAAAGGTTGTAATCTGTTTTCATATGTTTTCCTGCTGTCTTGGGAATTTTCTGAGTTAGACAGATAGTGTGATGCTAAATAGGAAAAGGTTGGTGTGAACAGAAATCCTGGTCCCTACAAAATAATGGAAAGTATTATATAGTTAGGGCAAAATTCTTCTGTGAGATACTTCTGAATTAATAATGCCTAACAAACAATGGAAACTGGATTAATCTTATATCTCTGATATGGATGTTATCAGCAAGAACATCAAGTGAATCTGTTACAGCATGTGAAAGCTAGGGCAATCTGTTGAAATCAGTAAATATAAAATGAAATTATTCTTTTTATTAAATTTGTCTTAACAATATGCTTCTTGGGGTAGAATAACAAGAGGCTCTAAAGAGCCTGTGTCGCTCACCTTGGTCTATGTGCATATCATAAACAAATAAAAAATTACAAAATTTACAAATTTATGAAAATTGTTAAAAGTTGACTATAAAGGACAATAACTCCTTAACGGGTTAATTGACCATTTTGATCATGTTGACTTATCTGTAGGTCTAACTTTGCTGTACATTATTGCTTTCTATAGTTGATCTCTATCTATAATAATATTCAAGATAATAACCAAAAGCTGCAAAATTTTCTGAAAATTACCAATTCTAAGGCAGCAACCCAACAATGGGTTGCCTGATTGGTCTGAAAATTTCAGGGCAGATTGACTTTGACCTAATGAACAAATGTATCAGCGTCAGATTTGCTTTAAATGCTTTGGTTTCTGAGATTTTAGCCAAAAATTGCATTTTACCCATTGTACTATTTTTTACCCATTGTACTATTTTTAGCCATGTCACCCATCTTGGTTCGCAGGCAGGGTCATTGGACACATTTTTAAAACTAGATACCCTAATGATGATTTTCGAAAAGTTTGGTTAAATTTGTCTTACTAGTTTCAGAGGAGAAGATTTTTGTAAAAGATAACAAAAATTTACGAAAATTGTTAAAAATTGACTATAAAGGGCAACAACTCCTTAAAGGGGTCAACTGGCCATTTTGGTCATGTTGATATTTTTGTAGATCTTACTTTGCTGAACATTATTGCTGTTTACAGTTTATGTCTATCTATAATAATTTTCAAGTTAATAACCAAAAATGGCAAAATTTCCAAAAAATTACCAATTCAGGGGCAGCAACCAACAACGGGTTCTCTGATTCATCTGAAAATTTAAATAGATAAACAAATTGTCAGATTTGCTCTAAATGCTTTGGTTTCAGAGATATTAGCCAAAATCTACATTTTACCACTATGTTCTATTTTTAGCCATAGTGGCCATCTTGGGTGGTTGGCTTGGTCACCGGAACTAGATACCCCAATGATGATTGTGGCCAAGTTTGGTTAAATTTGGCCCAGTAGTTTCAGAGGAGAAAATTTTTGTAAAAGTTAACGATGACAGACGACAGAAGCCAAGTGATGAGAAGCGCTCACTTGGCCCTTTGGGCCAGGTGAGCTAAAAATTACATTAAGTAGGAGATAAATTATAATGCATGCATTTCTTTAATTAGTTGATGACCTGACTGTATTGCCTAATATTTTCAAGCAGCATCAGCTGCGTGATATATCTGTGATTTAAAGAGATCTTAGAATCTAAGAAAAAAGAACATTGCCTATAATATTCATTATTTCAAGTAAATACAAGTTTTGCATTTCCCTCCATGTTTTATTCTGATTGAATGAAAAGATTTTGATCTACATGTATATATTTTTGTATATACTATAGAAGATTGTTAAACACGAGTAACATAAAAGTAATATAAACAAGAATGTGTCCCCAGTACACGAATGCCCCACTCGCACTATCATTTTCTATGTTCAGTGGACCGTGAAATTGGGGTAAACCCTCTAATTTGGCATTAAAATTAAAAAGATCATATCATAGGGAACATGTATACTAAGTTTGAAGTCGATTGGACTTCAACTTCATCAAAAACTACCTTGACCAAAAACTTTAACCTGAAGCGGGACAGACGGACGGACGAACGAACGACAGACGGACGGACGAACGGACAGACGGACGGACGCACAGACCAGAAAACATAATGCCCCTCTACTATCGTAGGTGGGGCATAAAAATGTAAATTACCAAAGAAAGATCTCCACCATCTATTTCTGTATTCAAATTTAGATATCTATTGACACACTGAGCTGGCGTTAGATTCCATAGTTGTTTATATAGTTTCATCTTCAATAATGGATATACTTCATTGAGTTCCCCTGTAAATATATGCATGTATATTAGTTATCAAATTGTTCAATTAATTTATACTTTTAACAAATCAACATTTTATAATATACTTAGCATTAATATGATAGCTTTTGCATATATGTGTAAGGATTGGAAGTACACAAGCCATAATTTCCACCAGGCTGATACCCATATCAGGGGCATCTCGTGCACAAAACCTATAATATTCTCGTGCAAGTTACTTCCGTTATTTCTAGTATTGTCTGTTTACTTTTCCATTGTGAGGTCAGATATTTTTTATGATGACGTCAAAATTTATGGGAACTTTTGTGATGTTCAGAAATGACGTACAAATGGCTATAAGGTGTATTGGATCCAGTGGTGAATTTGTTTGTACAGAACTAGTTGTTATTGAAAAACAGATGTTAACAAGGCTAAATCCAACGATTTAGATTTTTAAAATGATGATAGTTTAGTTTTTGCTTACAAATGCCATTGACAACTATGAATCATTTTATAGTACAACAAACATGGAGTAATAATGATAAAAAAAACTCCTCCAAATTTTCAATGTTTCAAAATGCCTCTATAGGAAATGGTACCATAAATAAATATGGAGGTGTGATGCTATTGTTTGACAATTATAGTGTATTTGTTGGATTCATGATTGAACTTTTTATAAAGTTTTTGATTGTTTTAGTTATTTTATTTGTTTATTTGCTTACCTAAAACAATTGTCGGAAGTATAGGTTAAAGAGATTAATACATGGCCTTTTCCATATCGGCCAGAGTATCATCCCTCGACCCATATCAGCATCTCGACTACGTCTCGGGATGATACCCAGGCCGATATGGAAAAAGCCATGTATTAATCTCTATATATATAAGGTTTAAAAAATGCATCATATTCAAACTTTCTATCATTAACCTTCCCTACAGGCACAATTTGAGAGTGCCTTTTGTGTCATAAATTCATATTATCCTAAAACTGAGTTTACAATTATGCATTTTGGCTACAAACTAGAATAGATGTCCACTATGGACATCATGCCTTTCATATCTCATAGTCCAATAAACTGAAAAAATCGCAATCATAACTTTAATTTGTCATAATTGACACATGTCCTGGGTTTCAAGTTAATGTGGCCACAATTTCAAGATAAACTATCTTAAAGCAATTTTAAGCTAATACAGGACAAAGGACAAAGGGATGGAGGATTGACAGGAACATTGCCCAGGAAACAATGTCACCTACTATTGTAGGTCAGGCATAAAGAAAGCTTGAATTTTTCATTAAATCCATAATTTATCTGTCTTGTAAACATTTGACAATATATTAAAATTATATAAATATATTTATATGCATTTAAAATTAAAACAAAAACCCTCAACATTTAAAATAATTTATAGTATTTTAAAATTGTTTTGGTAAAGCTAGCCAAGTTGTAACTGTATATCATATCTGTTTTTCACTCATTGTTTTGTACATAAATTAGGCTGTTAGTTTTCCATGTTTGAATTGTTAACGTTTGTCTTTTAAGGGCCGTTTCCAACTGACTATAGATGCAGTATGGGTTTTGTTCATTGCTGAAGGCCAGACAGTGACCTTTAGTTGTAAACTTCTATGTCATTTGGTCTCTTTTGGATAGTTGTCTCATTGGCCATCATACCACATCTTCTTATTTTCATATATACTTACTGGTGTTTCTATTGCCAATTGCCACATATTGATCTGTAATGGTGACATACAGGTAAAATGCAAACAATAATCTGTGTATGTTGACATATAACTTGAGTTGATATCACTCATATGGTTAATCAAACTCCTCCCAACCGTAGCTATTACTGATTCGTATAGTGGCCACAAGCTGACAGATTCATTGGGTAAATAATTACTTGTCTGTAAAATACTCTGTTCTGATTGGCCAATATCCATTGGAGTTTCTTCACGTATGTACTCATTTAAATGTTTGTTCACTGAATCAGAATTGATCCCTGATTTGCACATAAGCTGTCTAATTTCCAAAATTTTACTGCACAAGACGTCTTTATTTTCTGTAAAAAAAATGTGATAGTGGATTACATATAGTTTCTATTAAATTTATTCACAAAAAACATACTCACTTTTATATAAGGTTCTTTTTATTATAATCAGAATACATTTTGAAGAGAAACTTGACTTTTTTTTTAAATTATGTTGATGTCATACAATAGAAGTTCCTTTATAATATTTGTGTATCAGGTTAATGTTTCATTAATGTACAACCCTTACCACATTTTTTTAACATATACTTATTTAAGAATTGAATGTTCTTTGTAAATTATTGGGGTGTAAAGCGTTGACGAAGTACATTTTGTATGAAGTGCTTCCGCGCTTTCATTCTAAAATGTACGCACGGTCAAGCTTTTAACCTATAAGTTACAAAAAAAGCATTCAATACTTATAATTACATTTTTTAGCTATGATCATGAAAACACGAATTTTATATATTTTATATTTAATTCACCTGTGCACTTTATTGTTGGAGCACGTGTTTATGAGTGAAAAGTTGTATTGAGCAATGCAACTGCTTACGGAATAACACGTGATGTGCAGTTAGCCAATCAGAATAAAATATTATAATGAAACATACATCTAATGTAATTATTTAAAGTAAGAAATTAAAATCTTGTATTTACAAAATATAAAGTACTTTAAAATGTTTGTTTAACTTTGAATTGATCTGAATGTATTATTATCATATATGTATTTTATTTTACTTTTCTTGCTGTTAATGGTTTGAATTTCATTTGGAATGTATATGTTTATACCAATGTCTTGGCTGGACCTGTGGCAATTATTGAGGTAAAATGTATACAGAAGTTTAACCTGTTCCTTAAAATCATTGAAACCATGAAAACTTTGATATTAATTTCTTGTTTAATAAGGGTTGTAAGTTTCAATAGACAGAGGAGTACACCCCCACTTTTTTAAAATGACCATTCATAGCTTACCTTCAATCAGTCCAGATGAAGTTAAATTAAAACAGAACAATAAAAGATCTGTAACAGTCCTGCTATCAGTAATGTGCAATTGAATTTTTGGCCATGCTAATAATTTTACAAATGGACAGTGGACATCAATCTGCTTGGCTAAGTCTGTTAAACACAAATCAAACTGACTTTCCAATTTAGTTTTGTAAGCTTGTGGATGTCCTGCTGTGTTCCAAAACTTCATGTATCTTTTCCCTAGTTGATTATTCTGTCCTAATTTTGAATGAATATGTTGGACAATAGAAGACAACTCTGCTGGCATCCTGCAAAATGAAAAATTCTCTTGGTTAGGCCAATTAAAATTAATTGATAGATTTTCATCCCCGCCCGCCCCTCTGAAATCGCCCCGCCCCGAATTTTTTTATTTTATAAAATTTACGATTTCCGGATTTTGTTCATTCCCGTTTCCGGTAACCGTTAAAATTTCGTTTCATTCAAAGCTTCCTGTTTTAAATTTTGGTTTTGTACCTCGAGTAAATCTAAGCAAAATGATTAAGTCGACATATTCTGCTGCTCTATGATGACAACATCATCTTCCGAGAGTAAAGATTGATAACGAGAATGACGTGAAATATTGGTGTTACGAGAAACACGCTGTTTTAAAGACTGCAAATCGTGGTATGTCACAAATTTCTGTGATTAGAAATTAAACTGCGGACTTTTTTTTATTTATGCAATGACTTTGTTTCAGGAAATTTAAACTGTAAATGATACCCAAAGCGCAAGATTCGTGAAAACCATTGATACAGAAAACATGACTGGATTCTAGATATTGAAACAGAAGCACGAACTAGTCAGAAGGATGACCGTTTCTTGAAATTTTTAAAAAGTCGACTAACATACGCATTTTATTTATGCAAGCCCTTTGATTTTACCCATGGCTGTCTTTTTATGTTGACAAACAGCAAATGTCCCAATACACCCAAAAAAACCAAACTTGTTTTTATTATTAATATAAAAAAGAAGATGTGGTATAATTGCCAATGAGACAACTATCCACAAAGGATCAAAATGACTCAGAAATTAACAACTATAGGTCACGGTACAACCTTCATGTTTTACATGATAATCATGAATATTTTCATCTGGCATATAAAGTACCAACACTATTATTTTCAACACTGAGTTTTCATTTTATTCTGTACTCATAATAATTGTGTTGCATACCAATGCATTTGCTTCATTTTATGGGAATACAAACCATTGTTTAGAAACCCAAATACATTTGGTGTAGGTAGTCCAACTGAAGAGAGTATTTCTCGCACGCTTTTGTTGTTAAGTTTTTAAAGCCGCAATTAGATATATTTATTTAAAGGATTTGAAATATTATGTAAGATTCCTCATACTTGTGTATACATGATATAAGCTTATTATTACACTTGCATATATGAAGAACTCGGCACAAAAGGGTTTCATATGAAATAAAATTTAAAAAATAAAATCCTCCCACCCGCCCCATTTTTTTCAAAAATTTGGATGAAAATCTACTAATTAATTTTAGTTGGCCTTATTTAAAACCGGTACAAAGTTTGTAATCATACTGGATGAACCCATAGAGTCCCAATTGTTTTGAATTCATATCTTCAACCTGCAGATATCCTATAAAAGTATCACTAACAGATGACACTGGCCCTGAAAAGTTCATGATTTTCATATTGAAATCCTTAAAATCAAATGGATAGAAGTGCTCAATTGAATTGCATATGCAGATTTTGAGAAAATCTTATTAATTTCTGATAGTTGGTTTTAATAGGAGAAAACATAACTAATGCGTTTATTTTATAATGACTAATATGTATAATCAATTTTTACAATTATTAAAACCTGAATTGTCATTCCCTTCACCTATATCACCCTGCTCAGTCACTAAGTAATTTTTCATACCATAGCTTTGAGACATCAGCAGATCCACAATGTCTTGGGCTCACTCCACAAAAAAGCTTTAACTTGATTATTGTGACTCACAGCTGATATCTTACACTATCAACATGCAGACAACCTGATAATCAGTACGTCTTACAATTCATTTGAAAATCAATTATATGCGAAAATAGTGCCAATTAAACAAGAGATAGAAATACATCATTGAACCAACAGTGCATCTGTTTACAAATATTCAAATATCTCATCCAAACTTACCTATTTACTATTGTACAGATAAACTTGTCATAGAACCAGTTCCAATAAAGTGTCAATGTATGAATATCTGCTTCATTACAGAAACATTTCTCCAACACTACTAACAGTAAAGATCTCCATTTAAATGCATCTAATACCTGAAATAAGTGAAAGGAGCTGGTTTTAATATATCTATAAAAAAAATACTGAATAACTATGACAGTTTTCAAATAATTTTATTCTGGCAACATGTAAAAAATTATAAACACCATCTTTTAAAAAAACCAAGCAGACATGGAATAATACTAATCCTATACTTAACTCTTATCACATGAACATGACTATTTACCACATTTGTCAAAAGCAGGAAGACAGATGACACAAATGAAGCAAGAACTACTTCTGTCAGATAACTTTCTGTTTTTAGTGAGGTTCATTTAAATCAATCTTTTCATAATTCATTATGTTATGTTTTGTAGACCATTGTTTGTCATTTTATCTTTTTTACTGAAAGTAATGGTTCTTTTTAGCCCTCCATTGAAATCTCAATTGATTTACCTGAGCTACTTCAGTAAATGTGTTTATATCCAGACCAGACATCATCTGTAGAAAATCATCCTTCCTTGTCAGTAGTCTGTAAACATCCTCTAATATCATCTCATTTTCTATCTTCGATTTTTTAACTATACCTGCAAGTTTATAAACAATTCTGACATTTATACATGCTCATATTGTGAAAACATCAAATTTCAAATACTGCAAATTCAGAAATTATTGCAAGGTTTTTATAAATGTTAATAATGTGACTTGGTGATTATCACAATAATAAGAACTTGCATTCTAAATTCATAAAAATCTGAATCTGTTGCAGATTTTTCCTGAAATCCAATAATTATTGTGCATTGTTGAGCGTTCTGCAAAAGTTGCAATAATAAATGCATGTAATATTTCCTGCATGTATGGTACATCAAATTTTCATACAATCTTTTCAAGTGTCGTGGTAGTCTATGTATAAATATGCTTTATATAGCAAGTTCTTACTTAAAAAAGTACAGGTATTTCACATCCAATTTTTTATGGAAATATTCTTTACAAAGCACAAAGGTGTCAGTATTCACCTCAAAAACTAATAAAACCTTTGAATAGACTTATTAAGAAGGGATATAGTTACGATACTGTTGTCAGGTCATTAAAGATTGCAATTTTGGCGTTAATATTGATTCACTTATAGGGTCTTTGCATCGGAACTAAACACATTTATTCAAAAACCATTTGTTGGCATGACACGGTTATGTTCTTTCATATATGTTATGATGGTATGATACTAAACCCCTAACGGAAGGATTGTGCCTGATGTTCATATGATGAAATCATAATCTTTCAGTCAGTTTAATTGAAGTCTGGAGCTGGTATGTCAGTTAACTGCTAGTAGTCTGTTGTTATTTATGTATTATTGTCATTTTGTTTATTTTCTTTGGTTACATCTTCTGACATCAGACTCGGACTTCTCTTGAACTGAATTTTAAATGTGCGTATTGTTATGCGTTTACTTTTCTACATTGGCTAGAGGTATAGGGGGAGGGTTGAGATCTCACAAACATGTTTAACCCCCCAACATTTTTGAGCCTGTCCCAAGTCAGGAGCCTCTGGCCTTTGTTAGTCTTGTATTATTTTAATTTTAGTTTCTTGTGTACAATTTGGAAATTAGTGTGGCGTTCATTATCACTGAACTAGTATATATTTGTTTAGGGGCCAGTTGAAGGACGCCTCCGGATGCGGGAATTTCTCGCTACATTGAAGACCTGTTGGTGACCTTCTGCTGTTGTTTTTTTCTATTGTCGGGTTGTTGTCTCTTTGGCACATTCCCCATTTCCATTCTCAATTTTAAGGATAAAAAACATATAGTTCCATCATAATTACATGCTGAAGACTAGAATTCAGTTGATTGAGTCTGATAACTTAATGCAAACCAATTAAGTTTGAGAATTTACTTTCATTGATATGAAAGCCAGTATTCATTATATAAGATTATTTTTTATAAATATCATATATTACTTACTGTTATACTTATATTTTTAAAAAGCTGCTAAGCGAACGCCTCCTATGTTTTGTGCAGGTAGAGTTTTCTTAAGTGGATATACCAGATGGAGTGCAGGTTTGTCAGATAAGAAAAATAATACGGATTAATTGACAAAAACACTTAAGGAAAACTGCATCTTTTATTAGTTGACTTGTTTCCCTGATTAGATCGGCATCTTCGGGTATTATATTACATGTTTATTTCATACATTACCTTGCAAGTTTTCCTCAATAGCTTCCAACCGTATATTGTCAGCACAAATAGTATGAACCACAGACTGTTGTAGGTGAAATCTAAAATGATATATAGTCAAATACATACAGAATATTGACTGGATTTATACAAATCAATAACAACATTAATCTTCTAGGTATAGCAAATATCTCAATGGGAACAATTTGTAGTGAAGTTCTACAGGTTAATAGAAAGTTTAATGGTTCAAATATATTTGTGGTTTTTTTTTTTATTGCTTTTTAAAATTCTAGCTTACAGCCATTTTATTATTTCAAAAGGAATAACTTTAATGGTATATATTTTTATTTCATTAAAACGTATGGATACAAATCAAGAATTGTTACAACAACTGTAAGAATGATATCATAAAGTACTCTAACCTGTTAACAATACCATGAAATTCAGCCAACTTATTTTCATCTAAGTCACAAAGTTTGATAACTCTGTCAATCATCTGTACATTCCATCTTAAATCAAAAGGTATCTCCAATAGGAATGATGAGTCTATAAAAGAAAATATAGTCACATTTAATTTTCCAAAAGCCTCAAACATGCATTCAAATTCTAAATTTAACCAGAATGTTTAGCTAAATTGCAGAATCTGTGTAAAAGATGTTTATGGTACTATCTAGCAGGAAACAACTAGACACCCAATCTTAAAGGCCCTCAGAATCATCCTTATTAAAGCTTATGATCAAATGGGACAACATCCCTAATGCGCCTCGAAATGAGGAACTCAAAGTCATGTGTAAGAAAAAATTTCTGTGTAGTGATATTGGACATGTTTCTATTTTTAACAAATGACTGAACTTAATTATTTGTGTGATTAGGAAAGTAGAGGAACATAGAATAAATGTTGTAAAAACTATGGAGCTATTGAATGTGTTCAAAGTATTAAATTTTCAAAGAACTTATTGTGTTAAAAAGGGGATATTTTACCACAAGGAGCCGGACACAAAAGGATGTTCGGGGTTTGCTAATTTACAGAAAAAAGTAATCTCACTTCGTACCCGAAAATTTAACACATATGTGAAAATGTCACAGCTTCGAAACGAGGTATCATACATATCCAAGTTTACGATATGGACTGAGCTACAGGAAAAACGTTACCATTAACGCCTATGTAAAAACAATTAAAGATATTGAGCCAAATATGACATCATAGCAGCATTATGAAGTTGCTTAATTCCATTGTATAAGAAATTCTGACAAACAAATCATTGTTTCTATAAAAATAAAGCAGTTCAAAAGAACAAAATTTCTTATAAAGTTTTCTAATGTGTAAATAGCTAGCTAGTAGCTAGTGCAAATAATCAAACCAATTTTTATATCTGAACTCCAAGACGTTTTTAAAATAAAGCTCCAACTTGATAAATGAACAACAATATAGTTCTTACCTGGATAAATCTCTGTCAAGTTTTTAACGTAATTCTTTAAACTTTTTGTGAATCCACCTTTATCCATTAAAGTCATAGTGCTGCTGACATTATCACTCAATTCTTTCACAGAGGTCAACAAATTTTTACTCAATACCTGGTCTTCAATACTCTTCATATCAGTTCTAAATTTCTGTACAAAATTGTCTAACCACTTGATATACAGCTTCCAATAACTTAATGGCATTCCATTCATCAGTATTTGAAAAGCATATTTCAGTTCAGCTAATGTTCTTTCAAATGTCACATCAAATTCACATTTCCTGTAAAAAAATTAAAAAAAAGGATTTTTTTTTACAATGAATACATGTGTGTGTAACTATCTGTTATGAATTAATTTTAAAACAAAGATACAAGTTATCTGAAAATAAACATGTGGTTTAGGCTACTGCTCATTTCTTCATTCACCTCTTATGTTATATATTAAGTGCAAGGAAATACATGTACCAAACAATACCAAAGTTGACAACAGAAATAAGATAAACACAAGATTTAAATTACAAATATCAAACTTGGTATCCAAGTGCCCTTTTGTTTTATGAGTTGATTGATTCAAGCTATAGACGGTTCTACATCATTTTGTATGTTTTCAATTTTGTATTTAACCTTTTAGGAGATCTCGTTCTGAAGTTGACTAAATATATGATTTATACTGTATCTTACACCATTTTTTTCCTGTATATCTAATTGGCAAAATAATACCCATAAATGTACCTTCTCCTAAACAGTTTTCTAATTACCTGTTAATATTATTCATAAGCTGTTTGGTATAACACATAACACTGCTACCATCTTGCATCATATTGGCTAACTTTACATCAGTCATACAGTCAGTAACTGTTGATGAAGTGTAAATCATGGTCTCTGACATGAGATCTTCCTCAACCAATTCCTCACATTTTGAATTCCATATGGACTTAGCAATCTTCAAGAAATTTTTACACATAATTATGTTATACTAAAAATATTGTATTCTATATGGATTATATTTTTTAAGCAAAATTTGTTAAATATGCATTCTTTATAGTAACTTGGAACCTTTGATATAAAAATGCTTTTACCAATAAGACTAGTACTTTAAATAATAACATCTGAGTACTTTCTCATGTCTCCTGCTATATATCTCATAAAAAAAATGTCATTCATACAGAATTTGTTTTGGGTACTATGTATCAACTTTATTGTAGAGAATTCAGTATGAATTGTAAGAACCATATATATCTCATACAACCTTCAGAAACCATAATGTCTTTAGCTAAAGATGTCTAGCCGAATAATGTCTGAATATTTTTTTTAATGAAGGCCTTAGTAACTTACAGTTGCTTATGTATTCTTTGATCTCTGTTGCATATTTGTGAAATTGGTAATCATACCACATTTCCTTATTTTACAAATAAAATTTGACTGGTCTTTTTGATTTTAAGTGTTAATGACTTTAAATTGTTTTATCAAAATTACCTGCTTAGTTGTAAAATATTTCACACTCTTAACATAAATATCACTGGTTGCCAGTTTAAGTGCTTTATCCAATGGAATGCCTCTATCTATCTGCTGTTTGGTTACTGCTGCCACACACAGAAGATCTAGTATGGTTGGTTGTTCTCCTCTAGATAACTCTGACCTCAAAAGGTCATTGAAAGATATCAACCAATCACAAGCTTTATTCCACACAAGACCTAATGTCTGCAGGAGAAGTTTTACATCTTTGTTTGAGTATGGTGAACCTTCATCCTAAAAGTAAATAGTTTCCAATGCAGATTAGACAATACTGAAGGTTTCTAATATTTTTAATTTTTTTTTTTGGAACACCTATATTCACAAATCAACATGAACTTAAACGAGGAAGACTTTTAAAGAAAATATTTTGATCTATTCTTATTTTGTCATGATACCTATAACATGTATAAGAAAAACTTGTGATATTAAAAATTGTAATTCTTAAATGTGAAAACACAAACCAGTAAATTTTCAAAACCAACATTATCATTGGAATATTTCTTACAAATTCATTGAAGTAAAATTATGAAATATCATCAGCAATGATCTAACTGAAAATTGTAAAATTTAAAGACATTTCTATACAATTTAAAGAAGATCCATTTAAGAAAACTTTAGTGAACGTGACACATGCTCTAGATCTGAGTAGGGAATAATTAATAGGCAGACAGACAACAGTATCCCACAATGCATCTGTCATCAAACCGCCTTTGTTATTATTTACCTCTCCAGGAATATATATCTCCACTCCTCTATTCCTCATTGCTCTAGAGATGTCACCAAACTTAGGATCCATAGCTAAAAATAACCTGTGAATAAAATCCATATCATTAATACAGGATATATAAAATGTCATTATCTGACTACAGAATATCTTACTCATTAATATGTTGATTCAAAAAAATTTCATTATCACAATGCACCAGAAGTGATCATGTTTTTGAAATCCCATATTCGTGTAGTTTTGGTTTATGATTATTACATATGTTTTGTGTTTTTTGTTTTGTTTCATCTATTTGGTCTACTTTGTCCATCATATTGTTTGGTTATAAAGAATTTCAACATCTTAAAACTTGTGAATGGTCAACTGACATAATATTAAATTAGGTCAACCTACACAGATATTACCTGAAATTTGGATGTGGTTTAATGGATGGTATCTCTCCATCAATTACTCCTCTTTCATTAATTGTCAGTTCACCATTAGGTTCTAATAAAGCATTCAGTCTGTCTAATACTGATGGACTGGAAGACAAAAATAATGGAAGTTAAATATACAAAAGAATTACTGTAAAAGCAGAAATTTGCATGCAGGATTTAATTTCGTTTATTTGTGTAAAGAATATCTCCACGAAATTAAAACTCCATGAAAATTTAACCTACATATCTTGAATAGAGACAAAACCACAAAATTTTACCCTACGAAAATTAAAGTTTCTACAGTACATCATTCTATAATAACCATTTATATGGTGTACAACTAATTCCTGTTATTTCCACTTAGTGTGTGCTTTACTGGACTGAGTTATATGTATATTTTAATAGCAACCAAATCTAATTCTGAACGCTTCAATTAAAGATGTCAAAATCTGGCAAATCAGACACTTTTTACTCAAATCTTTCAAGCAAATATACTTGAAAGCTGTGAGCAAGTTAGTATAGCTTTCATAACGCTCAATTGTAGTCGAAACAAATTGTGAAAAAACTGTGACTTAATTTAAATGACATTTTGCTGTGGGACTCATTCAATGAAAAATAGTAATCAGCTTATTGTCGTCCTAAATATAGTCTTGACTCTACTATAATATCCATTCATCCATTTTCATGTTCTTCTAACTTACCTGCAGAAATTGACATTATCAATGAGTAGCCATTGTCCAGATTGTAAGGCCGTCACTAGAATACTGTCCACCCATTCAAATGTGCCACCACCTGACCCAGCTTTACTCTCAGCTAACTTTACTTGTAGTTTCCTCAGTTTCTCTATCAGTACAAACCAATCACTGACCACAGCTAAAAAAAAAAGATGTAGTGATATAACATGTATTCATATCAGTGATTATTGCAAGTGAGATATATATAGTGACTTGAGTTTCACCAGTATCACTAAGATTTTAATTCTACCTTGACATGTAAGTTTGTATTTAGCCTATAAAATACTTATTTAGCCTTGAGAATTGAAAGGTCAGTTTGTTAAATACAAACTTAGATGTCAAGGCAGAATTGTAATCTGAGTGATACTGGTGAAACTCAAGTCACTATAATATAACATCAAAGTGTACAAATAGAAAAACTGTAGCATGAAATAAACATAAAAATTTAAAACCTAGTATCCTGCACATATGTAGAATGAATATTTCATTTGAGGGTTTAAGGTACTGTTTCCTGGACTTTTTTTGTCTTTTGTCGTCTCAGTTTTTTTATTGCCATTATGTTGTCTGCTTTTCTTTGATTTATGAATTTTGAATGTCCACTTTTTTTAAAGGCGTTTTCTTTGTAGAAAAGGTCATCGTTTTGTGTTCTATTGTCCAAATATAGAAAATTCAATTTTACATTATTATGAGCTATATATTTATGTTAAGGTTATTTCGTTCATAAATGTGAAAGATGTAATGATTTCAATTTCATATTAACATACTATATTGTATTTGTAATAAGTTAAGATGTAATGGATGAAAAAATTGTATTTTACTGCACTGCTAAAGATAATATTGTGAAAATACTTCCATTCTCACACTGTGCATCAATTTTACTTGTTTCAAATCGTAGGTTTTTTGTATATATGTCATTACAAATCATTAACTGAGTACATTGTACTAACTGTTTAATTCGGTATATTTTTTCACAACACGAGAACAATCTGTCAACACTTTCATCAAACAATCAACTTGTTTCTTCATCTGTTGTAATTCTTCAACACTGGACATCTTCTCAACTAAAATATAAACAGAATCAATAATAAATAGGGGAAAAAGCACAAATCTACACACATATGTAAGTTTTAATTTGAAGTATATATATCTATAACTCGTTTAAACATCAGCCCAACAATGTTAGATCTGTAAATTTGCGTTCTGAGATATCGTGGCACCACATAGCATCGCACTGTGACCGAGGCACTAAACCACTCGACCACCTAGGCTATATATACTTGAAATAACAATATTAAAGGAACTAATTAAAAGTTGTAACATGATAAGAATAAATAAAACATTTGTATAACTGTTTAAAAAAAGCTCAATCCTTTATCAAAATGTTTGTGATTATTTTTTAATTTATAAATGGATTTCTACGAATAAAAATTTAACACATTCAATTTATAACTTAGTAATGCCTTCATTTCTTATGGCACTAGCTTTAAAGAACTGTACTTTTATAAGCAGTTTAATATTACTAATGATCTAATTATATGGTTTTTTAAGGCAATATCTTGAGATCTCTAAATAAAATAAAGCCTCTTTTAGTCGTGTCCTTCTCAAGACTTCTAAATACTAACCATGTTTACTGGCCTCTGTGTACATCTTCCATGATTTATGAAGTCCAATCACTTGGTGTAAATCACCTTTACAAAGTAGGAACTCCTCTATTCTAGTCAGTAATGTATGGATGTCACTCCCTAACTCTTCAATGTGTCTAGCAGGATCAGACTACAAATAAAACAACAAATTAATGCAAAACATATTTATTTTGTTTACAATTTATATACCTTATCTTGCCAACTTCATGTACAAGAGTTTTTTCATATTAACTATTTTCTTTAAGTGACATATAGCTGTTTATAATAAATTTCATGAAGTGGTCAGTTCTTATAAAATCTTTTATGGTGACTTGAATAACACCAGTATCACTCAGATTACAATTCTACCTTGATAGGTAAGTTTGTATTTAGCCTATAAAATACTTTATATTTAGCCTTGAGAATTGAAAGGTCAGTTTCCCATTCATACAATAGAGTTGATAAATTTGGCTTCATGCCATTTACCTTGTCCAAAATTAAGGTCACTTTATTGTTATTGTGATATTGTTAAAGTACAATAATTCTTATATGATTTGCATATCTATAAATACTTGAATTGGATTGGTCAATTAGAATTTTTCTCTAAGTTTACACTTCGATAAACCATGTTTCCGAAACTACTTTTGTAATCTATTCATGCGCGATACACAAGCTTGCAGTGATCCCGGGATTTTCAGCAAATTGAGATATAAAAACAATTGCATAACAGTTGTGACTATTCTAGTGCATATATAACCAAAAAAAAGAAAGAAATTTAATTCACTAAAGCTTCGAAAATGTATAAAAATAAAATTTAATAAAATTCCGCGAAATTTCATGAAGGATTTGGCGAATTTACGTGATGGCAAAACACGACGTCATACGAATGGAAATGTTCAAGGGAAACATTAATATTTCGTTACGTGTACGCTTCAAATTCGGATAACATTTAATTAAAAGGAGGTTTTTGAGGTAGGTGCTATTTCATTTACGATTCCGTTGTATTTATCGGACATTTATGGTTTTTAGAAAGTCAAGATGGCGGCGTACTCCTTAGTTACGACTTGCCATTGTGCTTTTGATGGCAAATATATATAGTAGCAATCAACAACAAAAATGTTTATTAAATATTACAAATGTTTGGCTGAAGAATTATAAGGATTAAACACATTTTTTCTAGAGGTTATTGATGTGTAAACCGGGGCTCTTACTCACAAACTCAACATAAAAGTCCTTTGGACTTTTATTCAGTTTGTGAGTTAATCGCCCCGGTTTACACATCAATAACCTCTAGAAAAAATGTGTTTAATCCTATAAAAGAACCCTATATTCTGACCAATACTTAAAACTTTGTGCATCTTGATTTAATTGTTAAAAAGGCCTTTTAATTGCATATTTCTTTACATGGTAGTTTTTTTTCAGATATAAAAAAAAAACTATCTGCTTGACTGTTATAGAAATAGACTATGCTTGCAGGGTCTTGTTTTTTGTTTACACCAAATCTGACAGATTATTATAAAGTTGCAAAATATTTTAAATGAGAGCTGAAATTTTTTCTATCTTTAAATGTGCATTGAACAATGTTGAAGGTTAAAATAATCATAATGTGAACAAGAATGAAGAAACCATCTTGGTCCCCAAAAAAACATCATCAACCAGGATATAATATTCCAAATTTTAATTTATTATACTAATATCAGTTGAAATCTCAAGCCACTATTTTGCATGTTTACAATGTAGGTCATGTCCCAACAGAAAATCAATGAATTTGACAGTACAATGTACTCTTAGCACAAACACATAAGGTCACTGTGAAATAGACATCTAGGGCAAGAAACAGTCAGTTATACCAAACCAGTTTGACTAGATGTCTAGTTTAAAACCAGTTTGACTAGATGTGTCCTATATTTTGACAATGTAAATGACATGAGGACCTGCATGGGTTTTTTAATATCTGTATTCTTTAAATTTTTAGGGCATTTTTCTTTTAATAGCCTTAAAAATAACTCTCATTCTGTAAAGCAAATTCTCATGAAAATGATTTTACTATATAGTCTTTCTGTTACAAGATTATTTATCAATTATGCACATTGATCATTATATTATCGGTATTGCATTACAGTTACCTAAGTTTCCTTTTTATTTTGCACATTTATTCTTTATAGTTTTGCACCGCATTATTCTCTATTCTTTATTTTGTTGTTCATTTTCTCTATTCTCTATTTTTTGTTGCTATTACATTTATTCTCTATTCTGTAAACCCCATTCTGACCCTTATAGGTAAACTTCTATTGTATGAATGGGATAAACTGACCTTTCAATTCTCAAGGCTAAATAAGTATTTTATAGGCTAAATACAAACTTACCTGTCACGGTAGAATTGTAATCTGAGTGATACCGGTGTTATTCAAGTCACCATAAAGATATTTGATGATGAAATGTGTTGTTGCTAGGCTTTTCAATACCTTTTTTCATTCTGTTAAAAAGTTAAATTGTCAAGACGACCATGCATAAAGTTATTCCAACAAAGTAGAAATGATTAAGTGAACTGGTCCTCATTTGAATTTAAGTCTTATACAAAGTGTGTTTATATAGACTACTGACCTGCTCAAATCCTCCTAACAATTCTGTCGTATCCATATCACTGTTCATAGCTAGAACTTGTAAATCCTGTCCACACAATGTGGCTAACAGTTGGACTAAACATGTTTTACCACAAGACTGAGGACCTATCTGTAAATAAAAATAAACAATTAATTAACAAAGAACTGTCTCCTTTTATTCCGGTCCATTAATAGATTGCTACTAATAATAAAATTGTCTTATCACTAGAATTTGATTAACTTTGACTGAATAATACTTTAAATATGTAAATTAATTCTATAATACTAGCAGAAGATATATACGAAATAGAAATAATGTGTCGGTTCAAAAGAAGCATTGTACGAAACGTCATAAAACTGTCATATATTGTTCTTGAGATGAATGCAAATTTAAGTGACACATTCATACATGTATATGTACAAGTGCAATATAATGAAAGTGTCTGAGGAAATAAAATTCAAATGACTGTGTGTGTTTTACTCTCTTCACTCTTTAATTTGTTTTTCTGCTTGTAAATACTGAACATTCTTACTGAAATTTTGTAATTGAGTGATTTAATGTTAATATTATGTATCAATGACTCATACAGCAAATACTGTAGCATCATTTTAATTACAGAATAAACTTCAACTTAAGTCATTAGAATAACGTTACAATGTAAACTGTCCAGACCTGCCAACTTTTGAAAATCCCCCATGGGGATTTAGTGCACGACCAGATTTTTAAGGGTTACAATTTTTGCGGCGTCTCTGTGTACACTGTTTTTGAACTCTTGAAATAGTCTCATATGTCTTCTTTTTTCTTTTGATATACTGATGATGAGCTAATAAGCCTTGATTTCTCTTATTTGCATGATTTTTGTACAAAATAACTGCAGAGAAAAATCACCTTAAAAACTAAAGGATTCACAGCTCCCCCTCCCCTTTTCCCCCCCTCCAAAGACCTTCTTATCTTTAATTTAAACATATTTTATTGTTCAAAATGACAAAAGGATCGGACACAAGTTTTACAACTTAGTAACGTCTTCTCGTCTTCTTCTTATCTTTGCACCATGACTCAAAAGACCTAAACCTTAATGTCCTAAAGAAGGAAGACAGATTTTGAGTTAGTCTTTCAGTATTAATGAGAAAATGGATAAAATTTGAGTTATCTCTCTTTGAGTTGAAAGGTGTTCTTACCGGCGGAGGCTTATACACAGTACAAGTGAATACAAAATGGCGTCGATTTTAAAACACTCGATTTGGACAGAAACACATCTGATTTCAAAAATTAAAACGGATTCTTGAAGAGATCGACGCCATTTATAATGAGTTCATTACAGTTTTCGTCTTTCAGTTAATTCCTATTTTGTCATGAAACTACGATAACATTGCAAATTGTGATCGTATGATAAATTGATTTGAAATGCTGACCGACTGATTTTGTTAACAAATTAATTAGATTTGATGATTGTTATGACCCAACAGATCAGCTAATTACATGTAACAACAAATTATGACACCTGTTGTGACCGTTTATTAGCGTAGGGTCCTATTTCCCCAGGTGAAATTATAGATTAAAAGAAATTTATCAAAATCGGTAACCAATATTTTTTTCAGGTATATTTTGTGAAAATTGGGATTTTGACCTGTTTTTCAATCCCGATATCAGGATTCGGGTTGAGGCATGAAAATTGGGATGATACCGCCAAAATCGGGATAGTTGGCAGGTCTGACTATCACAAGATAAGAAATTAATCCTATGACACCATGACTTACAATAATTGAAAGCCAGTTCATTTCTACACACTTCATTACTGATTCTAATGGTTCCAAGCAGTGATGCAGGAGGTGAATGGAACTCCCACTGTTGATTGGCTGGCTGTGTTGTATTCTGGGAAGGAAGGAGTGACCACACTGCATTTGACTTGATGTTATACAGAATTTCTTGCTTGGCTCATAAGATGGAAACTTTTCTGAGAAAATTCTTTGATACAGTTCCATAACCTGAGATGAAAAAAATTATTAAATATTTGTAATGCTATTAACAATGTGAAAATTTTGATGGGATACATTTCACAATATGAAATCTTGCACATGATGAAATTATGAATGTTACTTTTCAATTATTATTGATGCTGTATATTTAAAATATTAAAATCCTAAAATAACTGAAAATTGTATTATACATATAAATATCAATGCATCTGTATGTCCATTATGTTCAAGTTCTAATTTAAAAAGAGAATACTGTAAAAGTTTGCCTTCAAAATCAATCTACATCAAAATTAAAACTAGCTATGAATTGCATCTTTTGAGCATAATTAACTGTTGTCCATGTTAAAGTTATTCATGTGTTGCAAACAAATTAATTAAACGTTGACAAATATTATTTCAAACGTTAATGGCATCTCTTTAGCATTTTCAATTTATACAACAATAAAACCATACCATCTGTTTGTCTTTGATTGTTCTCATTCTGTCCTTGTATAACAAAGAAACATATTCTCCAGGGTTCAGATCCTCTAGTCTCTGTAAAGAAACCAGCTTTTTGATATAGGGAGTACAGAGGAAACACTAAGCTGACACTAGCATTAAGATTTACCAATATGTGGCTATCAACGCCTTGTACATCTTCTTCTGTTATGATATTTTATGTACTTTGTGTTCGTTCATATTCTGGTAAAGTGTGCATTTCATATACTTGTGTAATTTGTTGAGTTATTTTCCATTGCTTAGCTTTCCTTTTACCCTTTTTATTAAAAAAAGTTTAACACTTTAAATGATTTTAAGTAAGACAAAAGGCTATCAAGTTTGACAGTTTTTTATTTAAAAAATCCATTATACTCTACCAATGATACATTATTTTAGATCCCTTAGCATATTCTCAATTTAATTGTGTTACTTTTTGTATATCATCTATTTAAAATCAGCCACAAAATACATAAGTTTTGCTGTGTTGAAAACCTATTGGTGGCCTTGGGCTGTTTTCTGCTCTTTAGTCGGGTTGTCAATTTTATTTTTTATTGATCAGGATAAAATTCTTTTCTTATAATCCACACATTGCTTCACAACAGAATAAGATTTCTTGGAACTGCATTAAAAAAAATGTTTTATCTAAAACATGGAAAGACGAAACCACATACATCATGTTCACTACTGTAAATGCAGAAATTATTGCGATGTTTTTATTATTGCGAAAAATGCAACAGGGTTATAATGGCATTACATTATAACAGCATTTTGAAATTTTCTTTATGAAATAAACAGGATTTTCCTCAATATTGCAAAAATTAAAATTGTATTTTAGTCGAAAATGACAAAATCGCAGTAATAAATGTATGCAATAATATCTGAATTTACAGTACTTATACGCAATAAATATTGTTTTTAAACAGCAGACAAGAAAGTTTATTGATGAAGACCTATACCTGCTGTGATATGAGGAGTTGACACCATCTAAATAGATCTCTCAAGTTGAACTCCCAAGGGCTTCCTTTGTGTCCCCACTTTCTCTCAATAACTGTTTCCTTGTTCATCTAAAATAAAATTATTTATTAATTACACAGCTTTATGTCTATTGGTATCACTGCAATAACAGATATGAAAATAAGAACATGTGTTCACAGATCATCATGCAGCTGCCCATACAATCATGTTTCCTAGTTCAGTGAATCTTAACTTGGCATAATTGTTTAAAAATTGTCCATCATAATGAAGTTCATGTTAAACTAACTGAAACTATAAAAAAAATAAAAGATACAGAATAGATCTATAGACAGACAAACAGACCATTAAAAAGATGATTAAAAAAAACAACATTTGGAAGACAAAATACCGGAGAAATTCAAGTATATTTACAATGCATATTATATACACCAGGGCAAAAAAATATATGGCAAAGACATGAAAAAAATTGTAATTGTAGGTATCTGTAATGACAACACAATTACCTACTCCAATAATTTCAAAGGGCTGTTCCATTAAACATATATGGTACTCCAAGAAGGCACTTTGAAAAAGGGTTATAACCATCTATGGAGGAAATATTAACTTTCTTTTAACCCTGAAACTGTACAAAACACCCATCCATAGTAAAGATTTTAAGTGCCTTCCCTGGGTGTGATGTATGTTTTCATGGAACATTCTTTATACTTTACTTTAGATACCCTGCAATACTTACTTCAATGTTGAATGTGACCATATTTTCCAGAATATACTGAGGAATTACTGGAAACATAATTGATGCAATGAAGTGCAAGTCTTCTGATGTAAGTGGTTCAACATACACCTGAAATATAGACAAAACAACAGGTAATTTGCCATATCAGAAACTAAAGGCCTATGGGTAAAATTATTATTCTTGAAATTTTGGTGTACGAAAAATGGAATTTCAGCCAATGACGTTATCTTATATTGTTCCTCAACCAATCAAAATATTTTAGTGTACGTTTCGCCCACAAAGCATAAGATTGTGAAATGGTGAGTGTCATTTTTTGTGTAAATATGAAATACACATTCTAAACAGGGTAACTTCATATCTATCTTGAACATTGAAATGAAATACAGTATAATCTTAAGACTGTATTCTTGTCTCTAAATATATCATTTGGGATAACTTATATTGTTAGGTTTCTATCTCATTATCATTTACTCCAATGTCCTCCAACGATGAATATAAATGATGTTTTAGATATACACTTTGTGGGGGGGAAAAATTGGTTCATGGTATTTCACTTTTGTGTTTTATATGTAATAAATTTGTTGAATATAAAACTGCGGCAAGTAGTTCTGCTTAATATAGTGCACAAAGTAAAAAAAGTTAATATATTGCACAATGTACAAAAAGTAAAAGTACAAAAGATGCAAAACCTCTTTTGAATGATGTGAACAATATTTTTATTCAAAACAGCAGTTACTGAAAATCCAAGTTACCTGTAAGAAATAATTACCTGTGTAAATCTGTTAAGAAATGATCTTGGTAACCCTTTTCTTCCTCCACCTTGATTTAATGGATTCTGACAGGCAAATAATCGTGTCTTCTCATGTTGTATGTGGAAGGTTTTACTCAGTTCTGGTACGTACACTTCTGCTCTGTGATCTAAACAGGCATTCAAACCTTCCAGTACAGACTGTGAGGCCAGATTTAACTACAAACAAAATATATTATTGTCACCTTTTATTGAATTGATCGAATGAATAAATATTTCCATCTCCTTCATTATGTTACCATGCTTCACTACAAATAATTTGTTCTTTTATTAGATTATTTTTACATAGAGATTTTATAATAGACAAAATTAATTACACAAAATTAGGTATTTTTTGGAAAAAATCTTAATTGGATTTCTTTACTTTGTTCATACATTTATTGAATTTTATAAATTGTAATTCATAATAAAACTGAATGATTTAATTACACATACCTCATCTAATACAATCCAATGTCCTGCCTTTAATGCTTGTAAAAGTGGGCCATCTCTCCAGGCAAACACTCCACCCTCTGCTCCCTCTACAGGCAAGTCTGCTCCAAATAAATCTGTTACATCCTATAATCAAATCATTACATGCAAACTATTAGAAGGACAAGGGAACTATGAGCACACAGACCTAAGGACCATATGATCTCTAGCTCAAACCAGAAATATTATAAACATAAGAAATTGGATGTAACTTTGTAAGGAACCTATTATTTACCATGTGTCCTTTGTAATAAATAATGGAACTCTTACAAATCTACAGTTAATAAAATATTCTAAAAGTACAATAGAAAAGAAGTATCCTAGAAGCATACTTTGTTTACAATTATAATAATAGTGTTATTTTCTATGATTTCAAATATCATGTTAAAGCAATAAAAGAGTAAACATAAAAGAACAGTTCCTGTTGGTCAATCTTTATTTTTCTGTGAATGCTTTAGCAGACTGTTGTTACAGGTAGTCTTTTTCTTTGTTTTTCATATCTGTCATGGTGTTGTATGTTTTTATTGGATTTACGGTTTGTTATTGCCACCCTTTTCTCCCCGATTTCATATTAATCTGAACTACTGTAAATTGTGGAAATTAATGGGTGCATTTATTATTGTGATTTTGTCAAAAAAAATTTAAATGCCAATTTAAATCCTTGCGATTGTAAACCTTTTGCAATAATAAAAACATCACAATAATTTTTGAGTTAACACTGTAAATTCAGAAATTATTGAGATTTTGTCATTTTGATGAAAATGCGATTTTAATTTTTGCGAAATTCAGAAGAATCCTGTTTGATTCATATAAAAAATTTCAAAATGTGAGTTGAAATTATTGCGATGATGACCCTGCCGCATTTTTGGCAATAATAAAAACCTAGCAATACTTTTTGAATTAACAGTATATCATTAATCAGGTATATCATTAATCAGGTATATCATTAATCAGGTATATCACTAATCAGGTATATCAGTATTTTACTCACTGTTTGTTCAGACAAGTTGATCCTGACTAAATGTCTTCCTGCTCCTTTGGCAATGGCTGCCACTAAACTAGTCTTACCAATACCTGGTGAACCTTCCAATAAAAGTGGCCTAGGCAACTGTAATCCCCTCAATATTCTCTGAGCATTGACACATGTGGTGGGTGCTTGTAAGGCATAGTTGTCCATGTGAGCATCCTGATTTTGACCTTAAATATAAAATATATTTTCAAACAAAGGTTACTATATTGTCAAATTGATCACTTTGATAGCATTTTAGATACCATCATATGGTTTTCTTTTATGGAATATTTGTGCCAGAGATGACCTAGGATATGTCCAACTGTTTTAATATAACAATCTTCAGCAGGGAAAAAGATTATATTAGAAGGGCCCCAGTAGCCAATGGTACTAAAATTTTGGTTAGGCACCTTAATTATTTATTAAAATGCACATAGTGCTTACGTTAATTTTCACATTGTGGCAGGTTGGTCCCTAATCGGAAAATATTAGTCTTGTCATCTTTTCTTTGGTTATTACATGTGGAACATAATTAAAAGTTCTTATTGCACAATAAATGTAAAATCCTAACTCTGTGTCACTCAATACTTTCAAGCTAAATACTAAGTATAAAATCATTTCTTATTACAAGAGCTAAATCATGCAGGACAAATACTATCAGATTGAATAAAAAAATGTATAAATAGACAGATTGATAATGCACATATACTATATAACAAATTTGTCATAAAATATAATGTGATAAACTTAAAACACAAAGCTCAAACTTTTCTAACTTTAAGGGTTAATGCTTTAAAAATTTCTTTCTTATCATTGTTTTAAGCTTCATTTATATTTAATGTCTTTTTGAAATATACTTCAAAATATAATATAATCTATAGAACCTTTTCTCCATCTAAATAAAAGTTTTAGCTAATTTTACATGCATATACCTTTTTCAATACTGAATGGCCAGATGCAGAATTTATCTTCCATGATTGTGACAGTATCTTTGGACACGCCCCCATATTTATCCACTAAACCAAGTGATTTCAGGTCATATGACTGGTGTGTCATTTGACTGACTTGTTTCAGTAAGAACTGTAGAGATATAAGTCTAGTCTGTTCTATCTCACTGTCAGAACCTCTACTTGTAGTTCCTGTAAAATAATGAAACATTCATTTCATGCGGACAAAATAATCTTTAGCCTAAATGGCAAGCAACCAGTACATATTTTTGTTTAGGGACCAGCTGAAGCACGTCTTTGGGTGCCAGATTTTCTCGCTGTATTGAAGACCTATTGGTGGCCTTCAGCTTTTTTCTGCTCTTTAGTCAGGTTGTTGTCTAGTTGACACATGTCTATTTGACACACTTCCCATTTCCCTTCTCAATTTTAATAAATTTTAAAAACATAGTCCAACTCTGATAAAGCAACCCAATATTCTCATTCAATAAAATAATTATATATATAATATTAGCAAAAATGGTGAGATATGTCAGATTCAATCTGAATCTGTCATTGACACCATTTCCAAATTTCTTCAAATAATTTGATGGAATATTACTCAAGCTATTAACCATGCCAAATTCTAAACATGACTTTTAATGGTTGAATGACAATTAAATTTTACATTTTCATTTATCATGGAACTGTATTCATTTATTTTCTTTGGTACCAATTTTTATGAATTGAAGAAAAATTGTATTTTCTTGGATATTTGATTTCATGGTTTTGCCAAAGTCTGCATATCAGCTGTATAAAAATTGTTCATAGTGGAATATTTGAATTTGGGGCTCACCTTTCCCCAAAAAAATAAGTATCCCAGTAAGTAATAATTATAATTTTACCTGAACCTAGGCCATCCAGGAAGACAAGACAAGCACCATGTATAAAGGCTAGTGGGGCCTCTAGTTTGTTATACTTTAATGTATTATCATCCTCGTCATCATGTAGTGTTGTAGATGTCACATTGATGAAATTCACCCAAGATAGGATATCACGTATACTCACTGTACATCTAAAACATAAAATTTAACATATCAAAATCTAATAAAATGCTCTGCAGGGCGCAGCTAGAAAGACTGAAGAGGTCAAACTCTGAATAATTGGGGCCAGTATGGACACAACATTCAAGCTTGATACAGCTCTGAATTTGGATTGTGATTAAATATTTGACACAGCATAGGTTTCTGACACAGAATGAATGTGGTCTAATGAACTTAAAAAACATTAATTTACCTATTATGGTCCAATATCCAAAATCTAAATAAATGGATGGATTTAGCATATCAAAGAATCCCAAGAATTCAATTTTAAACCAAGTTTAATTTTGGACCCTTTTGACCTCAATGTGGACCAATTTGATAATGGGGCCCAAAAAT
The DNA here is from genome assembly GCA_019925275.1 of Mytilus edulis. Taxonomy (NCBI): domain Eukaryota; kingdom Metazoa; phylum Mollusca; class Bivalvia; order Mytilida; family Mytilidae; genus Mytilus; species Mytilus edulis. The sequence continues at coordinate 66,692,362 of CM034357.1, read as the reverse complement.
CAAAAATCTGCATGCATGGTTAGATTTAGCATATCAAAGAACCTCATATATTCAATTTTTGTTGAAATCATCAAAGTTTAATTTTGGACCCCAATTTTGACAAACTTGAAAACTGGATTTTTTTTAAAACCATCAAGATGTCAATTTTCTCATTCATCATTTGTTATTGGTATAAGAAAGGCAATCCTCATTCACAACACTTACCATTTTGTTTATTTCAGCATTGAGAAGGCATTTGACAAAATATTCCCATTTTTTTTTAGAAAAAATATGAAAGCCAATCTGCTTACCTCTTTCCATAGTCATTATTTGAAAACCATTCTATAAAGTCAATGATAGCTTTGCCTATACCACTGGTACCATCCTCCATATTACACAGGTGGATACCAGATTTAATGTTGTGCTCAATAATATTGACGAAATCTTGTCGCTTGTTGGTCTGTGGACACCATATTTCTGTAAATCTGTTTCTCAATGCAGGTGAAAGCTAAAATGAAGTTGTACTGTAAGTATAGTTGATTTTATACCTTTATTCAAAGATTAAACTCCATATGGTGAACCAACGCCTGTGTGAATCATTTCAATAGAGTCCCTTTATATACAGAGTTTTATAGTATTACTGACTGCTAACATTGTTATGAAGGAATGTATTTGTTTTTGTTTACTTTTGGTAAATAGTACAATTCAATATACAAATTAAAGAATGCATGGGATTTGCAGTACATATATTTGCTACTTTTATCATTCATCAAATGAGGCCTGTCTTTATCATACTTTTTTTGCTGCCCCGATATAGCCTTTTTGTGCTAATGCAGCGTAAAGCAAATAATAATCAATAAATTTATCATACTTTAATTTTTGCCTATTATAAATTGAAGACCTACAAGTTAAATATAGTATAAGTTAAAGAAAGGGTGTTAAGTTTTATGCAGCTTTCAATGTAAGATGTGGGTCAGTTTGCGTGCAAGAGATAAGTAAAATAAAAAAATAAAATCCTCTATGACTAAACTATAAACTCATTAGACACTATTATTAAGCAAACTTAAGCAAACCCTCCATTTCATTAATTTCCAGGGTTACAGTAATACTAAACTTTTACAGGTAGGCTTCAAGCTTCAAAGACTAGACACTGCGATCAAATTGCTTTTGGAAAAATGCATGTGTTCAGTTCTACAAGACAAATCATTACTCTTTTAATATGAAAAGTAAATACAGTGGTAAACAGTCAGTTTTCATTCTCACTCAGGATGTAACTAATCCATAACTTACCTCCTTCTTTCCAAAATCACCACCTGGATTCATTGTAGAAAACACCTGGAATCCTTCCTTAGCATTGACTTGTTCCACTTCATTTAATGACCCATCTCCTCCACCTTTCTCAGCCAATAAAATCATCTGTTCAGGTTCAAGGACACTGTTTAACCTCTCAAGGACAGAGTCATCAGCCAAGGAGATCTCATCAATCAGGAACATTGCCCCATCCTTCATGGCAGTGACCAGGGGGCCATCAACCCATTCAAAAAGTCTCTGTGGTCCTTCCTTTAAAAAACAATGTGACAGTTATTTCAATCATATTTGATAATTATGATACTTAGATCACATAGACAGAGAAATTTAGTGTACATTGCAAGGTTTTTGCCCTTTCACTAGAAATTCTTTATTCAAATAAAAATACTGAATTTTTGATTTAGTATAGAAAGATGATTTTTGTTTTATATATGAATGACGCACACAAGTCAAGTATGTTTCAAGACAAACTGATGCTGGGATAGACACCAAGAGAAATAGTTTCTGTGAATATTAAAATAAACTAGTTTCAGATACTAGTTGTTTTAAGAGTACCTTCCCTGTCTTACATGTGAGATAAAATGAAACATCCTTTACATTTGAATCAGTGAATGAGAATTTATTACCTGATCATGAGATCTACAAGGTCTGAGTCCTCCTAAGAAATCAGAACTTTCTGTATGTAGATGACAGTTAATGGAATAGAGCTTGATATTCTTTATGGCTGATAGTACTTGGCACATGGTTGTTTTTCCACACCTTGAAGTAAAAGAACAAAATTTGTTAGTATAGATGCTAATCAGTGTATTCTTACCTCTTGTAAAGTTTAAAAGTTGAAATTACAGAATTTTTAAGGCCAAAGTAACAGCGTAACATAGTATGCCTTATAAAATTGAGAATGGAAATAGGGATTGTGTCAAAGAAACAACAACTGGACAAAGAGCAGAAAACATCTTTGTTAAGATAAAACTACTAAATGTTTCTTATTCATATTTTGGGGAAATATTATCCACTTAAAGCTTCTTATTTTAGTCTGTGAAGCAGAGAGCATGTTAAAACATTTGACATTCTTTATTGAACAATATCTTAGAAACTTGCCACCTTTAAGTTTAAATAATATTAAACAGGGCCTTACAATACCCCCTGATAAGAAAGCGTTAATATGAAAAGCTGAGATGCAGAAGCTAAGCATCTGTCAATTGCAAGTGTTTTTACACTATATATTTATTCTAATTGAATCAAAAATATATTATTTGGCATAAATCTGTGCAATTTAACTGACTTCATCTTACCCTGTTTCTCCAACCAAAAGCACAGGCTCTTTAAATAGAATGCACTGTCCAATCAGCACAGCCAGTCTTCTCATACCATAGGTCCACACTACATGTTCAAAGTCACTAGACGATTCATTAATGACAGCCTTCAGCAGGTCAGCAGTCGTTGTTGAAGTGTTGGAACTTAATGTAAACAATCTATCTGGATCAACTTTACGTTTGAAATGTTTCTGAATCACTTCACAGACTACAAGCTCTTCTTCAGGTTTCCTAACTCTACCAGCTAGTACCATGTACCCTGTTGAAAGAAAACATGTATACAGGTATCATACAAGGTTTTAATTTTTGTAAAATTATAAATCTCAATTTTTCTCTTTATTTCTGTATTTCATCATTTTAAAAATACCATGTACTGAGCATGTATGCCATCCAAGAATAATGTTTCTAATCCGAAACTATCAAATGTTAAATTTTGGTTTTTAGTTCCATTTTTTTTTTGAAAGGTCTTGTTTTAGACTTAAATCAAATTAAATGCACAAAAATTAAGTACTATAGTCATGTTATGGTCTAAAAGAAACCAATTTTATTATTATAACACTGAAACTAAAACAACTACTAATTCAAATTGATGAGTTCCATGAAGGTTACTTCTTTTTCACGTATAATATGAACTAACATGTACATGAAATATTTACCATGATCTGACATATGTTGTTCCCAGTCATAGAACTTTGATTTCCCAGCAGTTTTACACTTGTATCTTTCTGCCCATCGGAATAAATCTCTTAATGTCATAAATCCTTGTTTACCAGCAAATACTCCAGATCCTCTTCTTCTCGTCTGAAATTACACAAATGTTATCAATAACACCAAATTATTCTGAGGAAAACAGGTTATTTACATTAGATATTTCTAAATGCAAAATATTCTGTAAGTGAAAATAAACATCAACCATTTTGAAATCCTTTTTTCAATTACACATGTAAACCAAAACAAATAACACCAAATGTCCATGGAAATATTGCATTTAATGCAATTGACAAAAAATGTAAAGTAACCAAATTTGAGCTTATTTGGTCAAGCATTATCAGCATGAAAAAAATTGTTAAATCTATTTTACTGAATACAGAAAAGCAGGCAGTAACTTTTAATTAATTTACAATCTGAGTGTCACATACCTGTAGTTCTAACATGACCTTTACAAGTTTTTTACTGTAAGACATAGGTATGCTACACCTCTCATGAAGTATAGTCTCCAGTTCCCCACTCGGTATCACATCAAAATGTAGTTCTATGAAACGATTTCTAAAGGCTCTAGATAACATCTGAAAAGAATAAAATATGGGTTAATATATCATAATGACCAAGCAATACTTCATTTTCAATGAATTTTTATAAGAAACTGATGATTTAAGCCATTTGCAACAGATTTATACAGTATGATTTTTGTTGTAGTGTCTCACAATTTTCCCAAAGGGGTGTTGATAGTGCTCAAAAAACATGTTTAATAACCCAGCAAAACGTTTTATGTACCATTACCAAGTAATTCAGTGGTTGTCATTGCTTACTGTCTGTAATATTTTTGTTTTTTTGTTTATTGTTTTATCATAAATCAGGTAGTGGGAATTTTACTTCATTTGTATCACATTTTGTCATGTCTGGAAAAGTCTTTTGATCTCTCAAACAATTCAAACTGTACTTTTTTAATATTGAATATCTAAATTGTTTACCTTTCTACCGCCATAATGACCAGGTGGATTCTGGGTAGCAAACAACATGAACTTTGGATGTGCCTTGATTGTCTCTTGTGTTTCTGGTATGAACAACTCTCTGTTGTCATCTAATAACTGAAATAATATATGAAATAATTTGAAAACCAGAAACCAACTTATAAGATTGTAAGCTGACATTGTTGAAATGGAACGATCTGAGATAAGATATCTTTCTCTAGCAATGTAATGGTTTTATATCCTTTACAACTCTTAATTAAAGTAACCATGTAGATTTTTTTAGTACACTGTATCTCTATTTGGAAATCTGTCCTGGTTGACTGGTGAATCTGTCCTGCTTGAACTGTCTTACAACAATCTCTTTTCCATTCTGGCGTCAAATATTTTGTATTGATGTCAAACTTTTACTGGAACCTTTGTGACATCCAGGCTAGTAATGGCGGGCAAATAGCGATAAGATGTGTATAAATTCAATGGAAGGCTTCTTCTTGCAAAAATATATTAACATTGAAATATTTAGCAATACGATAGCAATTGCTTCTTTTGAACTCCCTTTAAAACTAATGTACCATGAAGAAGAAATCAGACAATCCTAGTCAATCCCTGCCACATGCAGGGCATGAATTATTCTTTTCTAATTTGTTTTAAAATATGATAGTCTGTAACGATACTAACCCTATTTAGTGCTTCTAGAACATCTGTAGGAGCTAAGTTCAACTCATCTAATATTATCCAGTGGCCTTTCCTCATAGCTTCCACTAAAACTCCTACAAAATTTAGAAACTTTCATTTTAAATATAATCAACAAATCTAAATAAATAAACATGACAAATGAAAAATTCAATATTATGTATTAATGAGTTGTGAAATAAGTTGGTATGATTCTGATATTTCATATTGTAGCAACTTCTTTCAACATACAGCTATCTTGTAAGTTTAGTAAAAAATATACGACACTTTATTATGAATACTTGGATGCAAATATATAAATTAGTAATATAAAATATGTTCTAATTACATAGAATATTTCATTTAAAACATATGATCTAGATAAGCAAAAAGGAAGTTAGTGTATATGTAAAACAGGTTTAACCCTACTATATTTTGTGCCAACACCTAGCTATATATATAGTTAGACATTATAACTTATCCTATTTGAAAATCTGTCCGCTCGACCCGAGAATCTGTCCTGAATTTTTGACATCATACAACAATCACTTTTCTATTGTGGTGTCAGATATTTTCTATTATTGTATAGCAATATAATATTTTCCACAGAACGTAACCAAAAGTTAGCGTGCAATAAATTCTAATATTGCACTAGTGCAATAAATCTTTAAAATTCATGACGTCATTAACGACAAAATCTTAGTTTAAGGTGGTACCTAACACTTCAACTAAAATTAATTTGGCTCGTTTAATTTTCTTGAAATTTTGACAAAGTACTTACTTTGACCCTTTGACAAAAATATAAAAAAAATTAAAAATTTGAACCAATCGTTTATCAGAAAAATTACACTGGTTATATAGCAGTTTGACAAACACTTATTTTGATCATTGAGAAGCTTAATATTCCCTTAACAACACAACGTAATTAAAACGTTCAGTTGATTTTACACAGTTATCTCCCTGTAGTGTTAGGTACCACCTTAAACCAATTTTTACTTTAAAATATTATATTGCTATACAATAAAAGGGTTATTGCATGAATATTGGGGAATATTGTCCCTCGTAGAACATATATTGCACTCGCAAGCTCGTGCAATATAAAATTCTACTCGGGACAATATTCCCCAATATTCATGCAATAACCCTATATTATGACGTCAAAATTTTATGGGAACTTTTGTGATATCCAGTTTAATATGGGGGACAAATAGCAACAAGGTCTACTAAACTATGCATGTTGTTTTGTCTTTGTTTGTATCAGGATTTTTAAGGAGTCATGTGTTCCTGGTTGGTATGGTATGCTGTAAAGTGTAAAATTTGTGGTCATTTCTGTCATGCTATTTTATCAACTCTGTCAAAATTCACATTAATGTTCTTCATTTTCAAATATTTTTAACCCTGAGCATCACTGGAGACAAAAATTGTTAAAAATTTGCTTCTAATGCACATTTCCTATTTTAAAACTATTAAAACTGGTACCATTGATGTTGTTTCTGTTATCATTTTATGTTTTATCAGCTCTGCCTTATGTACTAAAACCTAAAAGGTTTTGCTTTTCTTAAATGACATGAATTTAAAAGCAACAGCTTACCTTCTTTGAAGACGAGTTTACCAGTTTCATCAGCTGAGTAACATCCTACGTATTCCTGTAAGTCTGTATGTTCATGGTTGTTTACTCTGACACAGTGGTTACCACTAGACTTGGCTAGCCATGTCACTAGACTGGTCTTGCCTACTGATGTCTCTCCTTGCAGAAGTACTGGATGTTGTCTGTAAGAAACAAGCTAAAGTTTAACAACTAATTTCTGTGCAGTTTAAACTAGAACTGTGAGTGAACTCATAACAGGATATCCTCTGCCCAGCAAACGAAAATATTTATTAACATGGTTTTAACTAGAACTGTGAGTGAACTCATAATAGAATACCCTCTACCCACAGTTTCAATTATTAGCTTGTTGAAGAAAAATTTCATTTTTGTATGCACAGATTGAATTTTACCATCATCAATATCGGTCCCCATGTTTGGGAAAGACTATTACTGCAGATTACAATATTAAAGTAAGTTAGATTATTTCTCCTCTAACATGTAGGGTTAGGATTATATTCCTTCAAGTTCATGCTAAGTTAATGTTGTAAAGTTTCATCAATATCCATCCTGTATAAATTCAAGAGAATTTAAGCATATGTGGCTCATGTTAACAAGAGGTATAATTGATTTCACATTTGTACACTCAAGTTCCTATCGGTTTAAACCTTTAAAATACAGATTTAACTAATTTTTCTAAAATGTCAACAGGACAAAATTATAGCTCATATATTAATCTATATATAAAATTATCTGTATTTCTATATATAAAATTATCTGTATTATCTATATATAAAATTATCTGTATTTCTATATATAAAATTATCTGTATTATCTATATATAAAATTATCTGTATTTCTATATATAAAATTATCTGTATTTCTATATATAAAATTATCTGTATTTCTATATATAAAATTATCTGTATTTCTATATATAAAATTATCTGTATTATCTATATATAAAATTATCTGTATTTCTATATATAAAATTATCTGTATTATCTATATAGAAAATAAAAATTTTCCACATCAAGCATCAAATGATGTATACTTATTATACTAACCCTCCTGATATAACTCTGCATAGATCTTTAAGATTCTGTCTGACTGATGGGGTTAGTATGTAATGATCAGGAACTTGAGCTTTCTTCTTCCCAATAGAGATCCAATAACCTTCAAAGTTAAGATACTGTCCTTGACTTGGCATGGGTATCTGCTGTTTAAGTATGGATTTTATATTGGACTTTCCAAGGACATGTTGACATATTAGACTGTCCACAATAGGATGTGATGACCTGTCCAACTGTGTCAGAAAACTCAAACAAAATCCCTAAAGAAAATAGAATTCATAAATTAAAGTAACTATAATTAGTAGTTGCATGGTCAATGAAAAAAAGATTTATATATCACCCCCCCCCCCATCCCAAAAAATAAATAATATAAAAGGTGGATCATAGAGTCAGTGGTGTGGTGATTAACTGAAAATCTATTTTTTAAGAATTTTACTCACAAAACAAACTTCCTGATCTATATATAGACTCCAAAAATCAACCTCTTAATTTTCTTAAATTTTTTCTCTAAAATTTCAATAAGACTCACCTCATACAAAGAACGAGCCTTTTGACCACATGGATTACTTGAAGCATATCTTAAAGCTCTACACAAAGTTCTCAAACTGAAAGGAAAATATTATAGTATAACAAATATGTTGACAACAACTTATACGTATATATTAGGCAATAGAGATAGTCTTTTTTGTCTCTCTACTACACATTCATACTGACCTAATAACAGTGACAAATCACTTTTTACTACAGGCAGCTATAGCAAATTTAAAGAAACCTTTTTTTAATTTGAATTGCAACAAAAACCATGTGTACATCTGACAGCATGTCCCACCCTGGGTAAAAGACTGAATTTGGCATATATTTTAGAAAGTTAAAATCATAATGAACATGTGAACTTAGTCTTATGTGAATATGACTTTATGTGAACTACCTTAAACCATAGCATCCTTTTAATGTACTGTATACCTGAAGTGTGGTCTATGTCCAGTTCCATCGGTCAGTTTCTTAACAGCCTCCTCTCTGACAGTTAAGTAGAATTTAACAATACCCTCTATCTGACCTGATGTAGGGGCCAAACCTCTAAGGTAATCACTGACCAGTATTTTTAGGTCCTGAATGTCTTCTAACTCATCTACATAAAACTCTGTAAACCTGAAATTTATAAAATAAACCATCTGTACATGATTATTGGCAGAACAATTACGAAATAATGATATTTTACAAGAATGTAATTTTTCTTATCATTTTTTACATAAACATGTCATTTAGGAGGCTACTATATATTAAAGACTGCAGAATTTCTGATTTTTTTCTCTCTCTCTCTCCATTAAAATGTTTACAACTAGACCACTTAAAATCCTACTAATCAATTCTACTTCCACCAAAACATTAAATCTCTAAGGAAATTTCCCAATAATTCAGAAATGTATGTGTTATTATCACTACTAATCCTTTATTCTCAGAAAAAAAATCAAAAACTTATAACTGCAAATTATTTCAAGGAAAATTACAACGTAAATTATGATTGCAAGTTTTTATTATTGTGAACTTGCAACAGTCACAATTTGTGCATTAATAAATAATTACTGAATTGACAATTAACTTTATTTTGATATTTTTACCTGTTACGAATACCAATAGGTAAGTCTTTCTTGCCAACATCTGTGGCAGGATTCATACAGGCAAATAGTTGGAAATTTTTATCTCGTACGACAGGCTCCATGTCTCTGAAATGTAAATTTATTTCTAATTGTAGGGAAAGAAATACTTTATGCTAATGTTTTTTTTAAAATAACTAAATTTAAAACAAATCAACATTTTCATGATAAAAGTTGTCTAATTTCTATCAGTAAGAGAAATTTTAAAATCAAATGAAACAATTTACAAAGGAGGAGGCTAGGTATGTTAAGAGTAATTAATTTCCCCTAATTTTTTTTAAATTAGCCATATATATGCCCCACTGAAACTTCAAAACAAAATTCTATTTATAGATATAAAGACAATAGGTCCTCCACCTTTTGTTATATAAAGCTTTATAATAAAAAATAGTTCCATTGAATAAGCATCCATATGTCCTGTATTGTCAAATGTGAGACAACAAACTACAACTATAAATAAAATATAAACATTTACCCCCTCTCTGTAAGAACCAATGAACCAGCTTGGCTCTCTAGTAAACCACTCAGACATTCTAATGTTTCAGCAGCTGCCAAGTTAATCTCATCCAACAAAACCCAATCACCATTTCTCAAAGCTTTTACCAAGGTACCCTAAATAGCATAAGACGGAAACGTTTTTGAAGCTTTAATGTAACTATTGTATAAATCATGAAAACTTTAAACTACAATTATATGATAACTTCAACATTCTTAACAAATAAAACAGTTTCTTTGATTGTAGTCTTATTAGAAGAGTTTTGTGTTAAATAAGCAAAAAAGAAATTTTGTTCATTTCTTCATGAATCTAGTATTTCTTCAATGTCTTTAAAATTCATGAAAAATGATTTTATTGCGAAATTAATATGTGCCTTTTGGGGTGTTTTTTTAACTAAAAGCTCATATTCAAAATAATCTTGTTTCTGCAGTATATTTTTTTTAAATGCTATGTTATTTAAGGTTCTTCTTCTGTAGCCATTTTTGTACGAACTTTTCAAACTTCAATTGTATCAAAACTACAGATATAATGAATAATAGAGATAGGCCATATTGTACATATTCCAAGGGGAAACTTGATGCAAAGCATTATTTTTTACTGTTCCATTGCATTTAATAGAAAAAGAGGACTTTGTGGCAAATAAATCAAGATTTTTATAGAAAATCCACAGCCTTTATCCTTGTACTCTCATATTTGGCAATTTGATGACTGATAGATATAGGATTATTGCATGCAGTGCTAGCATTGATTTCCTTAAAACAAGTTTATAAATGTAGTTATTGGTTAAGACAAGTATAAATATGGCCAAAATCAAGTACACCTTTTAGGGTGCGCTCGACTTTAGTGACTCAGCACGAGGTGTTTTGGAATTTACAGGTTACTTAGAACTTTTTGTAAAAAATAAACACTAGCACATCATAGAAAATCAAGTGAGTAATTTATGTTTCAAATTTTATAACAAAAATCTCTGTATTAAAGGCTGTGGATATTCTACAAAAATCTTGATTTATTTGCCACAAAGTCCTCTTTTTCTATCAAATGTAATGAAACAGTAAAACATAATGCTTTACATCAAGTTTCCCCTTGGAACATGTACTAAATGGCCAATCTCTATTATTTATTATATCTTTAGTTTTGATACAATTAGGGTTTTAAAAATTCGTACAAAAATGGCTACAGAAGGGTACATAAACCTTAATGTTTTCCTTTTTTTGAAGGTAAGAAAAATTGTGAATTTTAGGTGCATATAAGTACATGAAATAATTTATTGAAACATTCAATGTCATCTTCATGATTGAATCAACTGAAGTCTAGTTGCATAACAGCCGATTTCATTCAGTATGTAGCCAAAGGTAATATCTTTGGTTAGCTTGCTTGTTAGCTGAACCATGAAGTCATTATTAGGACAGGTATACTACCCACCTTTCAAAGTAGCCAAGTCCAACAGAAATTTACATTGAATATCTGTCGGACTAGTCCACTCTTAAAGGTGGGTAGTTTACCTAACCTAACAAAGACTTCACAGTTCAACTAACAAGCAAGCTAACCAAAGATATTAGCTTTGGCTACATACTCAATGAAATTGGCTGTAAATTTGATATTGGATGAAATTACCTCTATAAATGCAAAGGCTAGAACATTTTCTGTTTGTTGTACTTGGACCTTCAGCTGCTGTAAACGATGTTTTATATTTTTCCATTTCTCACTGCGATCTGAAGACATCTTTCCTATTGAATAATAAAAACAAATAGTGTATGGTAACAATCTATTTCACACAGAACACAGTAAAAAGTAAGCTAAAGATAATTCCACTGTATGAAAAAAAATTTTTTTAATTTTCTGTGTTCTAATACCACTTGTAAGCACTGTTTTTTAGCTATTTCATGGCCAGTTTTTATTGGTGGAGGAGACTGGAGTTCCCCAAGAAAACAACCGACGTTCAATATGAAAACTGACTGGTTACAATAAAAGGATAATTATATGAATATAAATGAAAAGTATACCTTGTAGATGAACAATGTATATTACACTCACAGATTTCATGCAATAACACTACAATTATTTATATTCATAATTTGCGCAGTTGAAAGACATTCCTGGGAAGCCACTATCCGATTATTTATGCAAATTTGATTAAATTTAATTTATTTTAAATAAACTGTCTTATTAGTAATAGTAGCCTTAATCTAATTATTTTAAGATTTAGGGACCTATACACGTCTCATTTATTACCATATTCCACTCAAAATATAATGAGTAAAACGTTAAATGAATACCTGCTTCTATCCTTTGAAAAGCTGGTTTCATGGTGTGTTCCATCAATGTTAACAACATATTCCATTTCTTCTTTATAAAACAATCCTAAAAATATTAACAGTAAGTATTCTGTACCTATTTAGATGAAGACTTAATTCTGTTCTGTAACTGACATAAATTAAGAACACAGATTTCCAAAATTTTGTAAGATAATTTTTGTGTGAAAACAATTTACTGTAAACAAGAATGTGTTCATAGTACACAGATGCCCCACTCGCACTATCATTTTCTGTAATCTGTGGTCCATGAAATAAGGATAAAACCTCTAATTTTGCATTAAAATCAGAAGATCATATCATAGGGAACCAGGGTTTCCGCTGGCGGTCGTGCGAAAAAATAATAATTGTGGCGATTAAAATTCGTCATTGGCGAAAGAATTTGGCGAAAGAAATATATATACGATTTATTTTCAGCCATCTTGTTTATTTACATTTTTTCAGGTTTCTCAGATTTTACCTGATCAGACAATATACTCGGAATTCACCTTGAACTCGTTTTAATTTTGACAGAAAATCAATAATCAGCTGATTGCATTGTGTGATATCAACATCAAAGGACTAATTAATAAAGGTGTTAATTGTATTGTTGACATTATGATATGGTTAAATGGCGTCCGTCATTTTTCACAAAAGGATCTTTTATTAACTACTTTGCGACGCACGTGTTCGAAGCAAAGTTTTGACGTCTCCTCTCCTTATATTAACGATAGTCCAGAAAAGAAAACTGTTGTTATGACAAAAATTTATTAAAATCAAGAAATATCTCCGATTTAAAACTTTATCCTTTGACTTTGATATCGATAATTGATTTTAAAGAGTACTTTAAAGTCGTTTGTGTGTTACGACATGTTTCAAGCATAGTTTTACGTCTCAACTTTTTCATTGACGATGGTCTAGACTTAAAGAAAACTGTCGTTATGAAGATATCTTTGCAAAAGATTGGGAACAACCCCTTGAAAGGGAGTAACCTTCAATGTATACCTACACCTTTAACGAGGGATCAATTCCAAGTGATAAAAGCTTTTTTTCTTCATGTAAAAACCACTTCATAGACCAAAAGGGCACCTATTTTTCTTTTGAAGAAATTTACCCAAAGAACTGTACATCTTTCTTGTATTATATGGCCAAGAATTTTGTTATATTATGGGACTGATATCTTCATTATTATCAAAAGTAAGTGGCCACCTCTATTAGAAAAGTTGTTCAAAATACATATAAAAAGAATTTTCACCCTTTTAAAAAAAGTTCCGTTTTTTTAATAGTAAATGTTAAAAGTTTATTCATTACAATTTACCTGTAACAATGTAGACTCTAAGATAAGTTTGAGAGAATAATCATAGACAACAATAGGACAAACTCATCTTATTTAGGGGCGGGGGGGGGGGGGGGGATTAAACGAAAAATATATAATGTAACTTGGCGAAAAAAAATAACAAAGTGGCGAAAAATATATTGTTTTGGCGAAAGAGGTGGCGAAAAAAATAATTGACCCAGGGGAAACCCTGTAGGGAACATGTGTACTTACTCTCAAGTTGATTGAACTTCAACTTCATCAAAAATACCATGACCAAGAACTTTAACTAGAAGTGGGAGACTAGGATGGACAGACACACAGAACAAAATACATACGCCCCTATGTGGGGCATAAAAAGATAAATAATATAGTATGAATGAGTTGTCTGCACACATGTAACACAATTTAAAAAAAAACCATCCAATTGCATGAAAATAAGATAATGTAAGAAAATTACTGTGACTTGACAGCATGTGTGTTGGGTTCTACCTATTACAACTTATTAAAAATTCTGACCAAAAGTCTTCTATATTCATAAGAATCAGACATCATTTGAATTAAAACATTTTATATTTAACTAAATATGTGTGAAATTACAATACCTTGTTAGGAGGTTCCATGGGAAATAATAAATTTTCTTTTGAAAAGTCTTCTTTATTCAAAGGATAATGTTTTAGGTTATATCCCATGGAAACTTCCTAACAACATATTACAATTTCAAAATTTCATAAAGACTTTTGGAAAGAAAAGTTGTATGAAAGCTTAGTTTTGGAAAACTGGATTTCACTATTTTACGAAACCAGTATTTTGTTGAAACCTAAAAATGTGTTGTTTTCTTATTCATACCTGCCATACCTATGAGATAATGGACTTACCTGCAAATGTGTAATAAACTTAACATTCTCTTTTCTGGAAAATGTTTCACAAAACAAAATTTCAAAATCTTCATGGAAAGGTTTCACTACTTTGTTTTATGTCAACTGGTTTGAATCTGGAAAAAAAGTACATGTGTATGTGGACATATAGTTTTCAATAAAACAGTACATATTTTTGTTTAGGGGCCAGCTAAAGCCTGCCTCTGGGTCTCTTTGACTTATTTATCATTTCCATCCTCAATCTTATATAAACAAGAATGTGTCCCAAGTACACGGATGCCCCATCTGCACTATCATTTTCTATGTTCAGTGGACCATAAAAATGGGATAAAATCTCTAATTTGGCATTAAAATTAGAAAGATCATATCATAGGGAACATGTTTACTAAGTTTCAAATTGATTAGACTTCAACTTCATCAAAAACTACCTCGACCAAAAACTTTAACCTGAAGCGGGACGAACGGACGGACGGACGAACGAACAAACGGATGGAAGGATGCACAGACCAGAAAACATAAGCCCATAAATGGGGCATAAAAATAGGAATTGTCAATCATTAATTCGTCACAGCTAAATGATGAGAATAAGCACTTTCTATACATGCATGAAAATTTGTACCTACCAAATGAATGAAACCACAGTAGACGTAATCCCTATGAATATTTCATTATTCGTTACTATATTACTTACCCTCCAAGTAGATCAGAACTATCACTTACTATATCACTTACCCTCCAAGTAGATCAGAACTATCACTTACTATATCACTTACCCTCCAAGTAGATCAGAACTATCACTTACTATATTACTTACCCTCCAAGTAGATCAGAACTATCACTTACTATATTACTTACCCCCCAAGTAGATCAGAACTATCACTTACTATATTACTTACCCTCCAAGTAGATCAGAACTATCACTTACTATATTACTTACCCTCCAAGTAGATCAGAACTATCACTTACTATATTACTTACCCTCCAAGTAGATCAGAACTATCACTTTGCTGATTCATATTCACAACCTTCAGAGTGTGACCTGAAATATATCAAGATGAACTATGACCTATCATTACTGTCAGCCCTTATCATGCCCCTACTACAAGTTTTAGGATAAACAGGAAGTTGATAAGAGATTAAAACACATCACTTAATATAGCATGTACACATGAAGCTAGGTATTTAATTTCAATATAAATTGGCACTGGTTCTCAGTCCTAAGATAAATGTGACGAAAATTTCAATACATGGTCATTCTGTGGTAGAATAAGTAAGCATTCCATATCTTCCACCTTTCAAAATTCCTTTCCACTTTGCCAGTGAGCTAAAAAATGGCATCAAGAATTAACAATCAATCTTTTAAT
The DNA here is from genome assembly GCA_019925275.1 of Mytilus edulis. NCBI lineage: Eukaryota > Metazoa > Mollusca > Bivalvia > Mytilida > Mytilidae > Mytilus > Mytilus edulis. The sequence continues at coordinate 66,676,745 of CM034357.1, read as the reverse complement.
CATAGCTCGATCACAATTAAATTGAGTGTAGATTTTTTATTATTAACATGAAACTGTACATGAGCATTTTTATTTAACATAAAAGCATACCTAATTGCTGGGCTAGATACTGGACTGAAGAGGTTTTGCCGGTACCAGTCTCTCCAACAAGTAAAACTGGTTCACTGCTCATCACACTGACTGCTACCTTTTCCAACAAGGATGATGACTGACGAGTAAAGGAAAATGTTGAATGAGACCTAGAAAGATACATAAAAATAATGTGTTATATAAGTGTATTGTAAGACATCATTGTTATCGCTAAAAATAAATGCATCAATGGTTCAATAACTAATGTTTTGTTCTATTTCTTCACATTTGTCATAAGTCAACACTTTCTGTACATTTTGTAAACAAGAATGTGTCTCCTGTACACAGATGCCCCATCTGCACTATCATTTTCTATGTTCAGTAGACTGTGAAAATGGGAGAAAATCTCTACTTTAGCATTAAAATTAGAAAGATCATATCATAGTGAACATGTGTACTAAGTTTCAAGTTCATCGGACTTCAACTTCATCAAAAACTACCTCGACCAAAAACTTTAACCTGAAAACTTTAACTTTAAGCGGGACAGACGAACGGAGGGACGCACCGACCAGAAAACATAATGCCCATAAATGGGGCATAAAAATGGATGCCTATGACATATTCTGACTGCTCATTTTTAAGAATTGACTCTTTGTGGACATTTTGTTTTTAATTTTTTGTATGGGTTCAAATTTGGTACCAGCTTGACAGTGCAATTTGGGTACTGTGATAATCATTGAAAATGAAGAATATCTCACAAACCTGGAGAGAACATAATCATCTGACTTTTGAAGTACAGCTCTTCCTACGTTGTATTTGTTTTGAGTTATTTTCACTTCTGGTTTATATTTAGAACAGTAATATTCAGCCTGAAATATATAAAATCACATGTTGCATATACACATTAAGATCTTGAAATATATAACTGATCTCATCTTTAACAAATGACAAAAAGTGGAAATTACTTTCTGGTGTTGTTGTTCATAAAGTAATAGAATAACAAGTATTTTAAATTGTTGTAGTGGCAAAAACAAGTTTCAATATGTAATTTTTTAACTGACAATATTTAATACTTTTTAAACGGAACGAATGTTTATCTTTATTATTTGTGATATAACAATTTTCCTGGATTTCATTATTAAAGTTGAACCTTGAATTCAAATGATCAACAAAATAGTCATTTTCTATAATATTATATGCAAATCTAGGTAAAACCATGAAATCACTTAGCAAAAAATACATGATTTTCCTCCATCTACAAAACTTGGTACCCACAACAATATATGAACCACAACATTTGTCATTTAAGCCATAAACTTAATAGCAGGTGGTTTATTGGTAAATAAGGCAATGACACAAACAAAACGTATCAATATGGTCACTCAACTGAAACATACACTAGGATTATTATTTAATGCAGATTTAAAATTTCAGGCTAGTTCTAATGTCAGTATCAACCAATACATTTACACATTGATCAATTACCTTGACTTTAGTGATATTAAGTTTGGCACCGATAGCTTCAGCCACTAACAATCTTTTCTGTGGTGAAGAAAGACATGAAACAAAACAATCTAAACCTTCCTGGAGAACTAGGTTAGCTGTAGCTGTAGAGGAGAGGTCAAAGTCCACTGCTATTCTTCTACACCATGTCATTAAATCCCTGTAAAAATGAAAAACTGTAAAATTTGCCTTAATACTAATTTAGTAGTACACCTATAATTCTTGAAATTCATTTTCTAAAATGATACCCTAATGATATGTTTTCTTGGAAATATAAAATTGTGCCTGACCAAACTGTATCAACATTTAAAAACGAAGCTCATACTAATTAGATTATATTAAATATGAAATTAGCAAGAAGTTCAATTCCAGGTTACACAAAAAAAAATATTTATAATATTAATATAAGGTAAATTGTTTCATATGTGTCATTTCATTTTGTTCTAGACGAATAATCATTACAGTAAAAATTGCGGGTGGTTTTGTTGTTTACCTTGTAGATATTAGTCTGCCATCATGTGACAGAAACTTGCCGACCGATTCCTCCTGGTTCCCTTCTGTGTCATGTTTACCAGCTGATAACATGAAGTATATGTCTAATAGTCTATCTACTACAGGCTTAAGGTCAGCATATTGTGTTGTTATTACCTGTAGGTAAAGCAGAAAGGAATTAACAGATTAAAACTTGTTAAAAAAAAAATCTTCTCCATTTACATCATGAACTGGGTTTGAACTCACAACCTCAGTGTTGACTGGCTAGTGATTACAGTATTAACTACTTAGACCACTCTGCCACTGAGGCCACTAGCAAACTATGGAGATTTATTTAAACACAAGGGATGATTAATTTTTCTAATATCCTCTGGAATTATGTTATTAATAGATTATCAAACCTGCTCTAATTCCACTCTAGACAATGGTTCCACACTGATCTTTGTCCACATTTTCTCCAACAAAACTGAGCTGTTATTATGCTGACGATGCCATCCACTGTGTGAACCAAGAAGTCTGAAAGAAAAATTGAAGTTAAGAAACAATAAATAGGCTATATAACAGACATTTTTACGTTTGTACATGTTTATAATTAGATATGATTGATTCAAGATAAAACTCAAGAAAAATTAATTAAAAACAAGAAGTTGTACACCATTCAACTTCACTACAGTATGAACAGTACATGATATAAGTAACTAGAGTACCTTTGTGTAGTAAACAGTCTAAAGTTTGGAGAAGTATGAATGTTGTAACAGTACGTGATATAAGTAACTATGGTAGCTTTGTGTAGTAAACAGTCTAAAGTTTGGAGAAGTATGAATGTTGTAACAGTACATGATATAAGTAACTAGGGTACCTTTGTGTAGTAAACAGACTAAAGTTTGGAGAAGTATGAATGTTGTAACAGTACATGATATAAGTAACTATGGTAGCTTTGTGTAGTAAACAGTCTAAAGTTTGGAGAAGTATGAATGTTGTAACAGTACATGATATAAGTAACTATGGTAGCTTTGTGTAGTAAACAGTCTAAAGTTTGGAGAAGTATGAATGTTGTAACAGTACATGATATAAGTAACTAGGGTACCTTTGTGTAGTAAACAGACTAAAGTTTGGAGAAGTATGAATGTTGTAACAGTACGTGATATAAGTAACTATGGTAGCTTTGTGTAGTAAACAGTCTAAAGTTTGGAGAAGTATGAATGTTGTAACAGTACATGATATAAGTAACTATGGTAGCTTTGTGTAGTAAACAGTCTAAAGTTTGGAGAAGTATGAATGTTGTAACAGTACGTGATATAAGTAACTATGGTAGCTTTGTGTAGTAAACAGTCTAAAGTTTGGAGAAGTATGAATGTTGTAACAGTACGTGATATAAGTAACTATGGTAGCTTTGTGTAGTAAACAGTCTAAAGTTTGGAGAAGTATGAATGTTGTAACAGTACGTGATATAAGTAACTATGGTAGCTTTGTGTAGTAAACAGTCTAAAGTTTGGAGAAGTATGAATGTTGTAACAGTACGTGATATAAGTAACTATGGTAGCTTTGTGTAGTAAACAGTCTAAAGTTTGGAGAAGTATGAATGTTGTAACAGTACGTGATATAAGTAACTAGGGTACCTTTGTGTAGCAAACAGTCTAAAGTTTGGGGAAGTATGAATATTGTCTCCATGTCCTGGTAAAGATAGAGCATTCCTCTCCAGCAGTGGTAGTAACACTGATACAACGTCCATCGGAGCAGAGTCTATATCCTCAAGCACCACCCAATGACCCTCAGTCACAGCCCTGGTCAATATACCTGGTTGCCATAGAAACTCTCCAGGTATATCTGTACATCTGTATGTGCCCAGTAATGCCTGTTTGAAAAATGGTAATAATGCTTGTCAAAAATATGCTTAACTGCTAAAAAAAATTAACTTAATTAATAAATTGAGGATTTCAACTATTAAAGACAGAAAAAATTTCCCTAATTCATCAGCCTGTAAAATACTGTACACTTGAATGAGTATCTTTCGTGCTCATTAAAAAACTGCTGGTGAAAGTGAACAAAGTCAATCTTCTCGTTTAGATATATTTTTCCTGAAAATATGAAATTATAAAATACTACTACAGCGGTGTCCCCATAGGTACCAAATATGTTATAATAGAACGGTCCTAATTGAACATCACAAATTCAAGGTCGTTAATTCAAGATGTAATTTTTTTTGTGAAGTTGCTGTCAATGTACCTTTGTATCAGGTGATCTGTTGATAATTACTTCTAATAATCTTATTCTTACCTTGCTATCTGTCTGATCACCAAGTTGTATTTTCATCAGTGCTGGTGATTTCTGTCTACCTGTTACCTGGGCCAGGTGTTCTACTAACGAGGTTTTACCACACCCCACAGGTCCCTGGAGTAGTACAGGATTCCCAGAGGCTACAGCCAAGGCAAGACTTCTCAGATGACTGACAGTGGATTCAACAGGTATCAATGAGCAGGTTGTCATCTATAAGATTTACGATTTTAATGTGATTTTGCAACTGACAAAATGACTGCATTTTTAAAAGTTAAATTTTGAACATGCTATACATAATCTCATACTGTGGATTTATTTATTTTCACTGGTTTTAATTTGTGTGAATCAAGGAAAACTTAAATGTTCGTGAATATTGAATTTTGCAGTTTTGCCAAAGTCTGCATATGCATAGAAGCCTATAGAAAATTTATTATTCGTTGAAAATCAATTTTATGGTTCAACTGTATCAACAAAATCCACGAAAATTGGTATCCAACTAATAATAATGAATCCACAGTATTAGTCCACAAAATGAAATTATACAATATAAGTTTGATATGAGATTAAAATAATCCCTTTTTAAAGGCCATAAATTTGTGAAACAGCATGCTTTTTTCACATATTTTTCATTCAAGGTTTGATTCATTTCCTGTGTAAAATATAAAAAAAAAAAGGCATTCAACTTTGGTCAAGAACTGATTTATGATTAATAAGACAATTTTCTAACAGCATATCATGCAAATAAGCAATGTCCTCATTCAGCTATGTTAAAATTGAGGCAGTATAACAGAATTTAATATATAATGTAGTTAAAAATCAGCCAGTAACAATTCTGTAGTACAGAATGAATAAGGATAAGACCACATCTAACTTTTATTGAAGTTTCAAGGCTTTAAGAAAATAGTTAAGTTAGCTACAGAGGTTGATCACTTACAAGATCTTCTACTACTACAGCTTTAGGGAGCATGATGCCTGCTACCATAACAATACTGTGATGAAAATCTGTCTCAGTAAATGATGTCAAGACCTCCTGTATTCTAGAACTGAGACCATCTAACTGTGTTCCTGATTCCTCAGTGGTAGTGTCTCTACTCATACTTCCGTACCTACAGAAGATGAGTTACATTAATTCATATAATTAACTGCATATATTCTGCACTTTAGGTGAGACAGTAGTTTAATATTGGATTGTCAACTTTGTGATAAGAAATGTGTTGTTTATATGATATAAACAACATATTACTTTAAAAAATCAATTAATAAAAACATAGGTTTCCATTCAAAATTGTTTTGTACCTTACTCTCTTTCTCACAATACTTTATACATTTATTCCTTTAAGGAGATTACCTGCTTATGAATGCTTGATCATTAAGAAAAAGTTAAACAACAGGACATTGTCCAATATTATCATGTAAACAGTTATCTCCCCTAATACTAAATCTTATCCCCCACCTCCTATGAAGCTATGGATGGTAATAAAATATTATTGATCAAAATGGCATTCAAAATCTCAAACAAAAAGTTCATACATGTTGTTGGAATTTTTGTTGGCTTAAAGTTGATATTGTAACTCTCTGTTTTAAATATGGTTTAATTTATTCATCATTACTAATTATATAAAATGTCTTCTATATTACAATTACAACACTTAGAAATATAATTCATTTGAAAAAAAATGTTAAAAGTAACATATATCTGCTTATTAACATTGTCAGCCTTATATCAATAATTTTCAATGATCTTTAAATTATTTGCTTAATTCTTATTGTATTAACAAACCTGATTTGATAGTCAGCAAACACGGATTTATCTGGGAAGAAGTTGGACAGGAATTCCTCTCTCTGTGATGATGACATGCATAGCATCTGAGCCACTGCATTTCCACAAAACCTGTATATTTATATAAATAAACACATTTATCTTATCACATTACTATGGTTTTGTAAACCTATATACCAATGTAGAATATATCACAACAATCTTTTCCTCTTAAACTTTAAATTTGTCTACAAACACAAAATTTTTATATGTACCACAGACAAAATCGGTTTTACATGCTGTTTCAATACAAGTAACCAAAGTCAAGTCTGATGTCAACCTGAGGCATTTTTTGGTTACTTTTAAATTTTAAATCTACAATTGAATTTTTTTTCCAAATACTTACAGGTCTTTTCATAATGCTAGCAAGACTTTTACTGACTTGCTGGCTTTGTTTGTTTAAAAGTTTGCTCAAGCATTGTAATTAAGATTGACATCTGCAAACAATAAAAGTAGGCAGAGTTAAACCTGTTTATACATAAATTTGATTATTTGAAAATGTCCAATCAAATTTAAATATAATGTCTACAAGTTTAAATCCGCCTTTTTATGTTGTTTTCATATGTCAATCTAAATTACAATGCTTGAGCAAACATTAATACTAACAAAGCAAGCAAACCAAACAAGCCGTCGTCTTGCTAGCACTATAAAAAGAGCTGTAATTATGATTAGGTTTCAGCTTGTATCCAATTCTTTTCTTCATCTCATTTTGATTCTGCTTGGCTTAATTACTATAAATAGTTGTACAAATTTGTACGTTGCTTTTGTATAAACTCAAAGCATAAAATAGGCAAAACTTTTCAATAATTTGTTGTTGTTCACTGCAGTTGCAAACAGCTATTTTGACAGATTTTTTTCATGATACATTTTGCTATACAGTTGTTTTCATTTCATCAGAAAAATAAACACTTTTTACCATGAAGCTTCTAAGTTGTCCTTATACTGTGACAGGAAACTTAAAACATTGTCCACTTGAATACAACTCTTCAAACTGTCCCCTATTTCTTTGACCAATCGCCATGTTGCTTTTGCTATTTCAACTACAGTCTGAAATTCAAATATTTTAAAAAGAATGAAGTATTTATAAATTTCATGCCACCAAAATATTGATTATAATTTATGTTAAACTTACTTATTCTTATTTTCATTACTATACCTCCTAAAATAAGGTTAAGAATACCTGACAAAATTATATCAGTAACCATGATTTAGTGTTAAGTCAATTACAAAATATAAATGGATTTTTGCATAATCTACTGTCTAAAACAAAAGCATTGACACATGTTGTCTAGCGCTTGCAATAGATATATCAAGACAATAAAATACAAAATGTTATATCATTTTAACAAGGAGTTTAATAGATTTTGAATAAAACCCCACTCACCAATACATATTGAAAAAAAAATCCATGATCAGTGGGTGTACACAAGATGTTTTGTTAGATATTGCATATTAAGAATTCCCCTTGCTGTATGTATTAGATAAATAGGAAGTTGCTGAGCAACTAATATCTAATATTATCATCACACTGTAATGCTTGTTTTCGCATGTTTCTAGATGCTAAATTTCAGGGAGTCATGTTCCAAAAACTGTAAATATTCATTGACAAGTATCTTCTGTGCTGTTCTATCTAGACTATTCAAGCGGCAAATATTCTTTTAGACTACCCACCTTTGAACTGTACTGTTTTGTTTCTGTCAGAGGTAAACTTTTACTGTTCTTTTGAAGATAATCAGCTGCATAACTATGGAAGATATATTTATCATAATCATGATCATAATATAATACAATTTTTGTGGTTGATTACCTTGCCCAAATAAAGACATAAAAAGGAAATAAATGTTTTATTAAATAAAAGGAACGTTCAATCAACAGTGACGTTGGTTTCTTGTGTATGCGTTTGTTTTTTTTTGTTTTAGGAGGGGATTTGCTGCCGTCTCTTAATATGTCTGATATTTATCCCTACTTGCTTTAATTTTGCAATTATCTGTTTCTTTCACCATTGTTAAATTGAATTCATATTTCTTTTTAGAACGGAATATACAGATATCACAAAAAATTAAGGAAGAAAAGATTCATAGACCATGTACTAAAAATGCTAAACCTACCTATCAATAAATTTGCTGCCTACTCAAAATCTTTAATTGTCCTGACGTAAGAAAAAATAAAATAAAATGTCTGCCTACCCACTTTCTCTACCTTCTGGTAGGGTTTGAGAACCAAAATATTTTTAAGGGTTGCCTTAGAAAGTAGCACTATTCCTCTTAGTTTAGCACTGACTTGAGTCCTTTTTTTTTTTTTTTAAATCTGTTGATGATACATTATTTTTTTCTAAACCACGCCTGTTGAACACCAAGCAAAAATGTAGTACAAGCGACTCCTTATGGCCGCACATTTAACCAGGTTTCAAAAATAATTTCTATTGGCTGCGTGTTGTTGGTTGATTGAAAATACTAACTAAGAATATTTACCTTCTTAAATCAGGACACACTGTAATGCCCTTGCTCAATGCAATATAGAAATTTTCCCGATTATCCTTCTTCACTGATTCTGCAGCTCTAGCAACAATATCCAATATCACACAGCGACAAATTTTACAAACATCTTCTGTAAACTTAGGTTTAATAAATAGTTCTGTCAAGTTGTTCATCAAATCTTGTTTTTGATGCACTGACAAAATCTGCAAAAAGATATATTATTTCTGAATAAATTTTCAAAATAAAAGTCTTTTCTTTATAAGGAATAAGGGTTGGATATTTTTGAGCTAAAGTTTAAAAAAGGATAAAAAAAAAAAAAAAAACATACAGTGAGGAACAGAACATGTAATATAAAAATGTGTGAGTCTTCCATTAGACAAGTTGTGTTGTCTGAAGTCTCCAAATAATTTTAGCAAACACAACTATGTCAATTATCAGTTAATATCTGAAAAACAAAGCAAAGAAATTTACATTATAGGTGTAAATGTATGTCTGGTAGAAGAATCTGTGCAAGAAAGATGACATTCAATCTTACTCTTTTCCAGGAGTTGAGGATTAACAAACTGAACCAGTGACAACTCTATGACAGATTTTTATCCACCGGATCACCAGTGATGGTGATAAAAGGATGAAAACACATTCTGTATATATAATTCCTCTAAATCATGTAAATAAAAGCCAAATAGTCCATTTACCAATTACGGATTTGATTCTGTTATTACACACTTTTTAAACAAATTACTTTCCCTTGTTAATCGTAGACTGGTTTTATACTGGACAAAATTGGCTTTTGCCAGTGCAAAACATTATCAATTGAAAGTGTTGTATCAGCTATTAACCAAAATTTTCATGAAAAATAATTTCTGATGTCAAAAATATTCAGCTTAACCATGTTAACAACAAATTAATGTAAGGCCAAAAAAAAAAAATGTCTGTTTAAGGTTACATACTTAAAATAAATACAGTACGCCCAGAGAGTTTGTAATCGCGAACTTTTATCACCGATTTCCGAGTGTAGCGGTGTGACACCGCGAATCACGGATTCTACTCCCAATTCCCTCCAAAGATTCTCTCCCAACACCGCGTGGCTGTTAATTGGTTTATTGCCCATCGGATGAACTGAAAATTAATGACGCGTGACAACATAATCGGATTAGCCAGATTTATTACCTTTGTACATTTAATCGATCTTGATTGCACCTGTGTGCTTTAAAATACGTCATTCATTGTCAGATAAAAGTGTGACATTTTTATTTAAAATAAGATAATTATTCTTGTATGTATATGCCCATGTCATTGTCATATGAAATAAAACGTAAAAACGTATAAAAATACGAATAAAACACTTATTTAGTATTTTCATTATAGTCCGATCAGGTCATAATTTTTGTTTTTTCAACAAAGTTTCAACAAAGATGATTTTACCACAATTAGAACCTTTTATGGCCTACTCAGTGAGCAATATCCGGTTCATTAATAGTTTAATATTATATAATTAATATCAACTGGCTTAAAACAAAATGATGTTTTTACGGTAATTTGTCCAATCTAAATCAAACCCTAGAGTTAATTTATCGGACCAACAAGTGAACTCTGTTACTTTCAATTTATTTTGAAATGTAAAATATTATGTTTCACTACCTCGGTAGATTACCGACTTGAAATATTTGAATTTAAAAAAGAAACAAATAGTTTTGTATGCAATGTGGCAGCCCTATATTCATAAATACTGAGATAATTCCCCGCCCAGACACAACACAATAATCACAACCTTATTTAATTATATGAAGAAATAAAATCATGTGTTTTTTTATCTGTTATGATCTGTTATTGATCTTTTATTTTTTTAAATAAAATTGGATTGGCGCAATCCGTATTTTACTGCTCGTTAAAAGTCCTCGGCGAAATATAAAAAGAAGTATTTCAACAATTTATACTATAGAATATTAAAATGAAATTATATCGTACAAGAAAGAAATATGTAAAAAAAAATGTGGATCGGATTTTTACGATCGACACATTTTCACAGAGGATCTCACCAACGCCCATCAGGAACTGAACGACATGCATCCTGTTTTCATCTACCATTAATGTATAGTGTTGGCTATGGAAGTATAAATAATGTCCAGGTTTATGTCCTCTGTTGACTGAGAAACGTATAAATAAAAGGCTGATGTTCGTTTATTCAGAAAAGGAATAAAATTTAGAATCCGGTTAATCAATTGTAAAAGGACCTTCTAGAGCCTCAATCTTAACGCACACAAATGTCAATCATTACAAAGCAAGTTTAAACCTTCAATGAATTTTCCCACGGTTATCCAGAAAGGTCACCTGAGTTTACTGTTACATGATACTATTTCCCGCCAAATAAAAATCTCGTGGACAAAATTGATGTCACTATTTTTAGCATTCAATATTGTGAGCGAAGTCAAGTTCAAGTTCAACCACGCACTGTTGATCACTGAGATGCGCGTCGTCTTCCCACGGCAATTAATTGTTTTAAAAATATTTAAAGATCACTGTTCTAAATACAACACAAAAGTTTACATTCATTGTGCGTAAATGAATATTATGCAACGACGAGTTGATGCAGCTATAGCAGTATTCCTGTTGTAGCCGAAATGTATTATATCCTAAAGTAATGCTAATCGTGAAGAGAAAATGCCGTAGACTTATTAAGCATAACGAATGGTGAATAGTATTTTCTTTTTTACTTGGATATACAAGTTTTAAGACACGTAATTTTCTTTAAACTCACTGCTCACATTTTATACCTTCAGCGTTAGTTTCCGTTTATTTTCACGCAAGTATGTCTCTTTTCGTAAGTTATATAAATTACCGATAAATAAAAAACGAGGTCATAATCAAGTATAGATTTTTTTTATAAAACTTTAATGCAATTGAAAGCATTAACAACAACGTTTTGGATTTTAAAACTTTTATTTTGTAATCGTAAAATGGAAATGGCGTAGAATTATTAGCATAACAGATAGTGAATAATATTTTCTTTTTTACTTGTAGTATAAAAAACTTTGAGACGTGTTATTTTTCTTTAAACTGCCCTCATTTATTCTCCGTTTATTGTTGCACAATTATATCTCTTTTAGTAAATTAAATATTTATTTACTGATAAAAAAACGGAAGTCAAAATCAAATATAGTTGTTTAAAAACTTGATTAAAATGTACAGTGTAATTGAAAGATTGAAAGAATTAACAACAACGTTTTGCTTTTTATTTTAATCTTTCATTTGTTTCAAGCAATCAGATATAACCTGATAATCAATAGACAGGAAATACAATTGTTTAATTACATTAGAAATCTCACATACCTTGACTGTCGCGTGCCGGCATAGATCAGACGGATTAGGGCAATTAATTACCTTGTGTCACACCGCGTCACACCAGACTGGGAGAGATGTCGCTAATACAATAAACAAAAGGTAGCGGATTTACGCGGAAGTCGGAGGGAATACTCCCAAATTTCTCCGAGAATTTTGGGAGGGATGTCGAAGTTTCCTGGTGTTACACCAGGAAAAATATCGGAGTATGGAGTTTGGGATTACAAACTCCTTGGGCGTACTGTAGGGTAGGTTTGTCGATATTTCCATTTTATTTTATTTTTTCATTTTACTTTTGGTGTCATGATTTTGAGTCATACAGTTGCGTTTTATCTTGGTCTGAGTTGATAATGGGCCAAGTTCACCTGTATTTTTAATGATTGGATATTCCCCTTTGTTATTAGTTGGAAAAATGGTGGCAAAGTGTCTATTCTATCACACGAGTCACGAATTTTCTTAAAACAGCTGACATATTCACGATTGTGAACATTAGGATGTATCAGGCAATGGATTTATATTATTGGCAATACTTACTTCACTTTTGGCACGAGTTCAGTTTATTTTTCACTTTACAACGGAAATAAAATGACTTAGGGTCGGCGCTCAAAAACAGGGTAGGTCGGGTAACCGTAAACAGACATATATTTTTCTTTTGCCTTTATTTAGAATTAGAAGATTTTACTTACATTTCACACAGGTAAATGTGCCATTCCTGCTAGCTCTCCATTGTAAATAAAATTTAATGTCCTCATGTGGACAACCAAAAAAAGGGATCTCTAATAACAGGGTCAATAAAAATGTACAGGAATTGGCAAATAGACTTCCTTTCTCAATTTTATCAAAAGGTTAGATCTATAAATTTGCTTATGCAAAGAAAAAAGAACATATAAAATGATGACTAAATTTCATTTAAAAAATGTTGACATACACACTAATATAAACAATGAGGTTCTCACAATTTTTAATTTGTTTTTTATATAGGTGGCTAGCTGAACGTCAACTGTTTTTTTTATATTTTTTACAATTTAAGGTCCAGATCTAAGGTCCGTAAATAATCAAAAGTAGCACAATGAACATAAAAACTACGTTTCCACATCAATGCAAAAAAATCATAGTATTAAAACAAATAACAATTTCTTCTTCAACGTTCAGTGGGACTTCAGTTGGTCATGTTGGTCACATATTTTCATTTGTGTAACAAAGCATGGTTACCTGATCTTTGTCGAACAGGAGCTGAATTTGCTTCAAAGCTGACATTTTCTTTCCAGTTATTATCTTCTTTCGACAATGAACTGTTTCTTTAAGAACGAACCCAATTCATATTTCATGTCAACAAAAACACGTGTGTTCAGACGACCGGAAATTCGTGAGCAATTCTAGTATAAAAACTTTAACGGTTAAATGTTATTATTCCGGATGCCAAATCAAAGAACTTCGTAGCTTTGTGGGTAAAGGTGACCATTGTTGATCATTGTTTTCCCTGACTGAAAGTATCTAAAATCAGTCAACAGCATGTCCATTTTCCAATTTACAAAAAAATATGCTTTTGTAGAATTTGTCTAAAGCATTTGACTTTTCTAAAAACTTGAACCAGAGACATATATCAGTACTATCAGTGGCGGTACCATGTGAAGGGTTCCTGAGGGTTGGAACCCTTCACCTGGTACCGCCCTTTTTCCCCCGACTAATGCATTCTTAAATGGAACATATGGTTAGAACCCTCTCCACCCTTTATCCTTCTGTTCTCATACTACTGACTCTGAACAACAAATTTATTTATTTCGTAAAAAAAAAATATTTCCGTACTCCATGTACTCTTTACAACAAAATGATTATATCAAGTTATCTGTGTATGTTATTTTATCAAACGCCATTTTTTCCAAGATTATAATAGTTGTTTTCCGCTGAAATTGTTTTACACCCCCCCCCCCCCCTTTTATATCAATATTGTATTTACATTGTGTATTAGATCAAATACCGGTATATTCGTTCAGCGAATGCTTACTTGTTTTTGTCTTTTAATTGAGCCATTTCAGTCGAGATTTTAAAGTGTGTCTTACTATGTTGTGATGATACATTCAGGTTAGGATGCTTTGGAAAGTTAGAGCCTGTTAAAACGTATTTAAAAACCACTGTATTGGTTTGCACATGTCCTGTGACTTGAACCTGTTGTTCAGTGGTTTTCGTTTTGTTGATGTGATCCATAAGCGGTTTTTTTATATATAGATTAGACCGTTGGTTATTCTGTTTGAATGGATTTACACTAGTCATTTTTTGAGCCCTTTATAACTTGTTTTTTTTATGGTGTATGCCAAGTCTCTGTGTTGAAGGCATTATTTTGACCTATAATTAATGGTTTACTTTTATAAGTTATGACTTGGATGGAGAGTTGTCTCATTGGCACTCATACCACACCTCCTTATATCTATAATCTGTCAATATTGAATGCCAACTTGATTTATTTGATAAAATTGTCAACCCAATACTTCTGTATGGGTGTGAAGTTTGAGGTTTTTGAAATGAATTCAAAAATCGAAAGTGTTCATTATCCCATAAAGTTTTTCTTAAATTATTACGTGGAGAAAAAAAAGTCTACTCCTGATTTTATTATATATGGTGAATTGGGAAGATATCCATTAGAAATTGCAATCAAATTAAGACGGATTTATTAACGTTTTAAGTTGGTAACTGGAAAACCTGATAAATTACCTTTATTTTGTATAAATAAGTTACTATCAAATATAGTGCAGATATTTTATGGTAAAAACAAGTAAAATCAATTTTAAATACGTGAGGCTTCTCATATGAATGGAACAACATCTTTTTTGTTAACAAAACATGGTTACATGTAACCATACAACAGACATTCAAATAAATAGATCCGTTCAAACAAACTTGGCTAGCAAGTCTACATGAATCACCAAACGCATTGAATTGTCGTTTATGTAAGGATACTTTGGATTTTGAGAAATATTTTAGTAATTTGGATGACAGACATATATCGTTATTTTTTAAATTTCGAACTCTGAACATGAAAACTAGAAGATGAGAAATTAGAAAGTGTGTATTGTGTAATTTAGATGCCATTTATCATGAATAATTATTCTATTACATTTTTAATTGATATGCTTTTGATAACTATGGAAAACAATGTATTAAATTTCATTTTAAGAATAGAAATTACCACGTTGAAGTTTCATGGCTTAATAAATTGTGTCTTTTTAAATTTTGTTGTTGGGATATACAAGTACCCGGCCAAGTCCACTCTGCGTTTTTGTAAGATGTATTTCTATTTGTATCCTTCTGATGAGTTAATTCTTTTTCAACTGACTTCTATAGTTCGTTCTTATGTTGTACTGTTTCACCACTGTCCCAGGTTAGGGGTTTGGAGGGGGGTTGACCCCGCTAACATGTTTAACCTCGCCACATTCTCTATGCATGTGCCTGTTCCAAGTCAGGAGCCTGTAATTCAGTGGTTGTCGTTTGTTGATGCGCTACATATTATTTTTTTGTACATAAATTAGGCCGTTTTCTCGTTTGAATTGTTTTACATTTGTCCTTTCGAGCCTTTTAATATCTAACTTTGATGTATGGGCTTTGCTCATTGTTGAAGGCCGTACAGTGACCTATAGTTTATAATTTCTGTGTCATTTGGTCTCTTGTGGAGAGTTGTCTCATTAGTATCATCATTTTATGTTTGTAGACAAGAACATACCTCATGACAAAACTCTCTTATTTGTTGATCTTGTATTACTGATCTTTTCGTCTGTTTAGTTTCTGTATATCTCCCTTATTTAAAACAAAAGTGTATAAAAACCACATATTTTGGGAATCAGCGTATATCTAGCTATCATTTGATTCTGTAAATAAATTCATCATAGATACCAGGGTTGAAATTTTGTATATGCGTCAGACGCGCGTTTCGTCTACAAAAGACTTATCAGTGTCGCTCGAATAAAAAAAAGTCAAAAAAAAAGTCAAAAAAGTTCAAAGTTGAAGAGCACTGAGGACCAAAAGTTAAAAAAAGTTTTGTCAAATTCTGCTAAGGTAATCTATTCCTGAGGTAGAAAAGCTTTTAAATAAAAGTATTTAAAAAAATCAACGTTTTGTAAACAGTTAAATTATGATTATGACCATATAGATGTTAATTCATGTCAACACAAAAGTGCTGACTACTGGGCTGGTGATACCCTCGGGGAATAAAAACTCAACCAGCAGTGACATTTTCTCAAATCAGTTTTATGGTGTATTGGTATTAAACCTTCAGTTGTTTTCTGAACTTTTTATTTATTCCGCATATTTTGTTTCTTGCGCTGTATTGTTGGATATGATATCGTACAGTTAATAAACCTTTGAAACTGACCATTTAAGCTTACACTTTTTTTTGTAATAGTTCATTTTCCCGAACACTGTTTTCTTATTATCAATTGCCTTACCTTGTGTCATGTCGTGATGAAATTCTTTATTAACAAGGGTTACTCAATTAGAACGAGTCTAATTTTCATTGAGACGCTCAATCAAAGTGGGTGTATACAGTTAACATCCATACATCAAATACAGAGACATCTGACATAGGGACAGGAAAGTTGCATCGAATTTATATATCCTGCACAGGCAAATGAAATTACCATCTATAAACAGCATGGGTTCGCCATATAAGACCATGATTACTTGTGATGCAGAGTATCTAACTTCAATGCCTAAATGAAATTCTTTGGTCTACACAATCTGATGAGTTATTGCAACAGTAGTTTACCATTGTTTAAATCTAGATAATCAACTAAAGAAACAAATAAAGGTACTTCGACAGGGTAAGTGTCGCCTGCGATGGACGCATCACCCAACTTATGTATAGCTGCGTCATCCTGTTAGATGCTACAATAAGCAGACATATTTCAGTCAACCTTATCATGCTAATGTGACTCTGAATTTGTTCGGAAAACATGCAAAAGAAGATATTCATGTTTTATTCTCAAACTTTTTGACAACTGTCATATTCCTGACTTGGTACAGACATTTTCTAATGCAGAATATGGTGGATTAGACCTGGTTTTATAGCTAGCAAATTTTACCTCTCACTTGTATGGCAGTCGCATAAAATTTCATTTTTGTTGTATGTTGACTTCAAATATTTACTAGCCTTCATATAAAAACATATTGTTCTCAAATATATATGTCATTACTAAAAAAAAATAAATAAGAAATTGTATGATTGCCAATGTGTCATTTATACACAATTGAACTTTGACATTTTTTACTTTTCTGTTTTGTCACAGAAATGTATATTTGTAGACGATGTGCCAATATACTTTCTAATAAAGGTTTATATATTATTGTATATAATGAGGGTCTCACAATTAATTGCAGTCAATATAATGAAAGGGAAACAACCTCATAAGAACACTACAATTTGTATTAAATTGTCAAGCTATCTAGGCGTTTGAATATATTGTTTAATTTTGATCTGTGCAATTACTTGTTATAATATGCTGCTGTGGACTTAGAAATAAGCTATTAAATTTTTTCTTGAATATTCATAGGAAACAGTCCATTTAAATAAATATGGAAGGATAGTAATGGAAATTCTATATTTGAGAAAAGGGGCATGGGTCTTATGTTGTTGTGAGTTCATTTCATGTATGCAAGATTACAAAAAGAAAACATTTGTTTCCCTATTTATTGTAATGTATTAGCAGTCAGATAAACAGATAGCCAGCAGTGTGTGCCTCTTCAATATATATATAATGGTCATCATTGTAGATAAATCGTCACCTCATGTTGCATTTGTATTGATATCATTTTTTTTTTTGTAGACTAATTTAAGTACTAACACTTTCACTTAGTTAGCAGTGCTATTCTTAGGTACAGGCTTTTTCAGCTTATGTAATGACTGATCGGTTGTTTATAAATTGTTTGGTAGAGAAAAAAAAAATGAGTACTCTTTTCTTTAAACCTATTTGCAAAGTCAAAACATACAATTTTCAATTTATTTTATATCGTTTTCCTTAATTTCTTAATATAGATTTTCAAATGAATTTAGATCACTAAAACTCCTAATGTTAAGATAGAATTTTACGAAAGGAAAGAAATATATTAGATATGAATAAACTGCCTGTAGTTTACACCTATGAGATAACTAAAGACTTCTTGATATCCACATAAACAGTCTTCAACTAAAAACATGTTTTTTAACCAAATGGGAATACATTTTGTGGATGATACAGATTAAGAATAGATTAGAATAGAAATATATATATGTTACATGTAATGAAATGTTGAAGTGGTATGGCCAATTTCCCCTGTATTTATTTTAATCATTGGATTACAATCAGAAAGTTCATAGTACCTAGAGTTACTTGGAATATTGGTGTCCATAACATACGTTGAAAGGTTTTCTGATTTTGCCAATAACCATACAAAAATGTAATTGAGCACTAAACAAATTGGATGCAATTTAAAACACGACAAAAAAATGATGTTTCTCGATTTAATTTTATGAGGTAAATTAAAACGTCAAGTTTATAAAATTTTAATATTTGAAAGACAACAAATTTCTTTCCATCTTTTTAGATTTTTGTTTTGGCCAAAGCTGTATCACTTTTATTATTTTTTTTATAAATTTAAAGAATTTTTCTTTTTTTTTAGTCATTAAGCCAGTAAAAATTGGTAATGTTCAGAAATATGAAAACTCCTTAAAATAGCTCAGACTTTGTAAGTAAACTCATGAAGCTGTGATAATGTATGTTTAAATAAAGATTAAAAGCAATTTTGGTAGACCCTGGTGTTAAATAAATTAGGAGTTATTGGCCTAACCTTTTATTCAAAGGATTATGATAGTCACACAGAAGATAAATATATAAACACAGATACTAATGTATATATATTTTTGATTCTCAATTCACATCAGATATAATCAACTTCAATGTATGCTTTTTTTATTTAACAAAAAGCTATTCACAATTGCTTTACTCAAGTTTTAGTTCATCCCTAAGTTTTAGATTTAATTTGTGCCATAAAAGCCAAATTCATTTTGTGCTTCAATTGATTGCTCATTTGTATATATCATATAATATATATAAACATTATATATAGAAATACATTTTGACTTCAAATGGTCAAGATAAGTGAATGTCATTGACAGCTGTATCAGAGGTAACTGTTATTGTGTCCTGGTCAAGGTCATTATGGAATGTATTTATTTGACCTTGTATAGAGTAAACATGTATTACCATCATACTATACACAATTGTTAAATGTAATTTGTGAGAAAAATAAAATCTTTTTGTTTTGGAGTTTGTGAAATATTATAATTTTTTTTAGATATGCCTTGTATTATTCAGTAATAGGGATACACATAAAATGAAACAATTCAATAAAGAAAATGATAAATTTATTTAAATGTGAACAGAGGAAGATAGGGATAGATAAAGATTTTTGAGGCAGCAAATCAAGAATACAAAGCATTTAGAATAAACAATCATATCCTTGTGTTTGTCAAGTTTCTTGTTGGTTTTTTTTGGGGGGAGGGGGATTACACAAATAGAATAAAAAGATATAAGAATCAATTTAGTTGATTGGTAAGAATATTTCGTTTGTAATCCATGGATGAATTAATAGAAACGTAATGCCTATTTGAACAACAAGAACAGAAAGAAGTGCCACAATCAGCTAAGGTCAACTTTTCATGAGGGAGTTGGAACTTAACCTTCTTTGGTGATTCCTTTATTTAAACAATGGGGAATTTTAGAAAAAAAAATGTTAAAAATCATGTTAGTACCAAAGCACAATCCTCTGAGCTTATTATCAAAAAATCAACTGAAGGAGACACAAACGTATACTCAATATGAAAAAAAATAGATGATTGTTTCTATTTACTGGAAACATATTTTGAATTATAAGGTACAGTTACATCATATAGAGAAACCTCATTTTGAATAATCACCTAGCTTTAATTAACTGCTCTAATAGTACACATTTTACCAATTTGCCATCAAAACTATTTTTGAATTATTAACAAGCACTTCCTAGCAACAGTACATGTACCGACGCTCATAATTTAGTATGTGTATGATCTTTTTTAAAAGCGGAAGTTTGATAACCTTATCTAAATATATTTAAATTTTTGGAATTCAACATTATAAATATAATCGAAAACAAATTTACTATCCACAGGTAAAAGTAATAACACATAAAATCATTGTAACATTGAAACAATTCAATAAAGAAAATGATAAATTTATTTAAATGTGAACAGAGGAAGATAGGGAGAAAAAGATTTTTGAGGCAGCAAATCAAGAATACAAAGCATTTAAAATAAACAATCATATCCTTGTGTTTGTCAAGTTTCCTGTTGTTGTTTTTTTTTTGGGGGGGGGGGGGGGTATTACACATCTAGAATAAAAAAATATAAGAACCAATTTAGTTGATATTAGTAAGAATATTTCGTTTGTTATCCATGGATGAATTAATAGAAACGTAAGCCCTATTAGAACAACAAGAACAGAAAGAAGTGCCACAATCAGCTAAGGTCAACCTTTCATGAGGGAGTTGGAACTTAACCTTCTTAGGTAATTCCTTTATTCAAACAATGGGGAATTTTAGAAAAAATATGTTAAAAATCATGTTAGTACCAAAGCACAATCCTCTGAGCTTATTATCACCTTTGGAACTTAAAGTCCACCAGCAAAGGTATTGACCCAGTGTTAGTAGATGAAAATAACAACGTTAACATTTTGAACACAATGATGTATAAATATGCAGAAACATGATGGGATATACATGTATTATCAAAGGAATTTATAAAATCGATGAGCAAAATTTAGCTAAGGTCAACTTTGCATGAAAGAGTGGGAACTTTCTTGACTAATTTATTTTAGCAACAGAATCATTCAGTAAATTAAATATGTTATAAATGATGTCAGTACTGAAGTACGAACTACTAAGATGACATCCTTAGGAACACACAGTCCACCAGTATCAATATCGACCCTGTGCTAGTGAATGGTCTTAGTAACACTTTATAAATTTCGTGAACAACTCTTGATATAATTAAGGAGATATCATCATGGTATAATAGTCAATTAGACAAAACTATCCACCAATGAAGTGGATGGGCTTATTCTCATTTCGCCTTAGCTGCCAAAATTTATATATAAAATTAATCCTAGTTTGCCTTAGTACAAATTTTCAGGTACACAAAAATTAACTAAGGCGAAATGGGAGCTTCTGTAAACATTGTAATTAAGTTATGTTTTGTTTGTATTGCAATTAGTTGATACTTTCTTATTTTTATGTCAAGTTTATAAAATTTTAATATTTGAAAGACAACAAATTTCTTTCCATCTTTTTAGATTTTTGTTTTGGCCAAAGCAGTATGACTTTTATCATACAGATACTAATGTATATATATTTTTGATTTCTCAATTCACATCAGATATAATCAACTTCAATGTATGCTTTTTTATTAGAAAATCAAGCCAAGAATACAAAGCATTTAAAATAAACAATCATATCCTTGTGTTTGTCAAGTTTCCTGTTGGTTTTTTTTTTGGGGGGATTACACAAATAGAATAAAAAATATAAGAACCAATTTAGTTGATATTAGTAAGAATATTTCGTTTGTAATCCATGGATGAATTAATACAAACGTAATGCCTATTTGAACAACAAGAACACAAATAAGTGCCACAATCAGCTAAGGTCAACTTTTTATGAGGGAGTTGGAACTTAACCTTCTTTGGTAATTCCTTTATTTAAACAATGGGGAATTTTTGAAAAAAATATGTTAAAAATCATGTTAGTACCAAAGCACAATCCTTTGAGCTTATAATCACATTTGGAACTTAAAGTTCACCAGCAGAGATATTGACCCAGTGTTAGTAAACGAAAATAACAACGTTAACATTTTGAACACAATGATGTATAAATATGGAGAAACATGATGGGATATACATGTATTATCAAAAGGAATTTATAAAATCGATGAGCAAAATTTAGCTAAGGTCAACTTTGCATGAAAGAGTGGGAACTTTCTTGACTAATTTATTTTAGCAACAGAATCATTCAGTAAATAAAATATGTTATAAATTATGTCAGTACTGAAGTACGAACTACTAAGATTACATCCTTAGGAACACACAGTCCACCAGTATCAATATCGACCCTGTGCTAGTCAATGGTCTTAGTAACACTTTATTAATTTCGTTAACAACTCTTATTAAGGAGATATAGTATAATAGTCCATTAAACAAAACTATCCACCAATGAAGTGGATGTAGGCAATCAGAAAACCTCATACCATATAGTCGGCAATAAAAGGCCCCGACATAGCACATATAAAACAATTCAATTGAGAAAACTAACGGCTTATTTTATATCACAAAACAATTTACCAAAAGCTTTTATGACAGACATGAACCAATGACAACTACTTAACTACAGGCACATACAGAATGAGGCTGGGTTAAACATGTTAGCGAACGCTCAAACTTCCACTAACCACAACATTAGAACAAACTATAAAAAATCAACTGAAGGAGACACAACTCAATATGAAAAAATAGATGATTGTTTCTATTTACTGGAAACATATTTTGAATAATAAGGTACAGTTACATCATATAGAGAAACCTCATTTTGAATAATCACCTAGCTTTAATTAACTGCACTAATAGTACACATTTTACCAATTTGCCATCAAAACTATTTTTGAATTATTAACAAGCACTTCCTAGCAACAGTACATGTACCGACGCTCATAATTTAGTATGTGTATGATCTTTTAAGCGGAAGTTTGATAACCCTACCTAAATATATTTACATGTTTGGAATTCAACATTGTAAATTATAAATGTTATCGAAAACAAATTTACTATCCACAGGTAAAAGTAATAAAACATAAAATCATTGTAAATAGAACTCTAGTTTATTTTGGCATTGTGTATCTTGTTGCAGGGGCTAACATGAGTGATAATATATATTCTACGACAAAAGAATCCTCGAACTATGCTAGACTGTGTCGTCTTTTGTTAGATGTAGGAACAGATGTATTTCGATACGTATTCGACAACTTTGCTCCTCCAGCAGATCTATTCATTTTTTTGTCCAAGCACGAAGCTAAACTGAAGAAAAAACCAAACCTACGTGAATACCAAAAGAAGAAACTATACCCTGACAATGGTAAACCGTTGTCTAACGATTTTGACATTTCTTTACTCTATACTTTACTTCGGGAAACGTGTAATATGGAACCACCGATGAACGGCTGGGGAAATAAAGTAGATCCCTCAGATAACAGTATTAGTGCAAACATCGAGAAAATAAGACAAATCAGAAATGATATATACGGTCACGTTCTACGTGCATGCTTACAGGAATATATATTTGAGGAAAATTGGCTAGTGTTATCTAAAGCATTAATTTCTCTTGGCGGACAGAGGTATGAACAAATAATATATCGCCTGAGGTATGTGTCATTGGACCCCGACAGTGATGAAGACTATATGAGGAGATTTACGGATTGGGTGTCGGAAGGTTCGAAACGACTAGACGCTGTAGAAGGTAATACATTTCAGATTGTTTACAACTTTTTGTGAATTATCAATCGTATTTTTCAATATGAAACTTAAAGCCACGTAGAAATGAAAAAGTAAAAATACCTAACTCCTAAGAAATTTAAAAACAAAACTGAAATGGCAAATTCAAAAGCTCAAACACATCAAACGAGTGGATAATAACTGTCGTTTTCCTGACTTGGTACAGGCAATTTCTTATGTAGAAAATGGTAACTCGCAGTTTAAACGCGACTGCAATCTATATATATATATCTATAATACGATGCTTAAGACATATCTATAGAAAGTATTTTCAGGATAGATATATGCATCATTTGTTTTGTATAAGAACATAACGAGTGAATATAGATGTTAATATAAGTTATGTTTTCTTTCTAGAATCAGTTGCAAACATCCTGAACATTGTGACATCTATGGCCAAGCCAGATGAGCAAGGTAGTTTTTCTATTATTTGTTTTCTTTAAACGGGACTCTATTACCGCATGTTATTATAACAAGCCGGCCCAATAAATGTGTTTTCATAAGATTACTATCTAATTCATTGTTTAAACATAACAAATTTTATAAAACGCCTACTAACCTGAAATTTACACGGTTTCCACGCGATTGCTTTTACTCAATCATGTTCCTAGAAATGTATAGGAGGTAAGATAAGTTTATTTGTTTGTCTAACTGTTGATACATTATTGTGTACTGAAAGTCATTGTTGTGGGATATAAAAAGTTCATTCGATAAATTTTTGGCTACTGTGCGATTTATACAAGGCAAATTGAATGTTATCCTGAAGTTTAAAAAATTAAATGGTCTATTACGTATTATTCTCTAGTCATTAAACCCAATCCATATTGTCATGTAAGTATTGCAGATTTATATATGCTCAGTATATGTTTAAGGGTACAAGGAAGCTCCTGTTTTACATATCAATTGAGAGGTTACATAATAGGTCATATATTTTTGTAGACTCGAACAAGGAAGCTTGTCTATATCAGTTCTTACATGCAAGGACGTATATTTGTTAGAAATACGTCCTTGATACATGTTAAACATTTTTCATCATTTCGAAATACCTGTTGTAGTTGTAGTTATTCCCAAGAAATACGAAAAGGCAAATAAGAACAAAACAAAAAAATATGCCCTGTAGAAAGATGGAACAAATGATATTGGTTTTGAAATAACAATTAAGCCATTTAAATATATACTAGAACACACCCGCGAAATCGCGGGCATATTCAGCTTGTGAACTGTTGTAGGATGATTTTTTGTAAAAGATATTATGTATGGAGAGTTTCATAAAAGGTATCAAAAGCCCTCTCTCTTTTTCCAAAGTCCGATATTTGTTTCCTTTCTGTTAAATTCAATTTTTTTTCGTGTTTCTGGCCTCAGACCATAATTATTCTTTTCCTTTGCTACAATGCATCTTTTGGTAAAAGTCAAATTAAATTAAAAATTTACGCCGCTTTCAAATATGAAATAAATGTAACTGCTTATATATAGACCATTATTAGTCTAATGAAATATGCTTCTATGACAGTCCATCAGTGTTTTTTTCTTTTGAGACCCTTATTAACATGTCAATGGTAGGATATGAATCTTGTATAAATGACTAAGACCAACTAAGGGGTGGTAAGAGGGGTCCTGATCCCGAAATCCCGGGCTTAAAAACATGAAATTCCGAGATGCAGAATTAAGAGAGATTCATATCCAGAGATCCCGCAATCGAAAAATATATTCCCGGATCCCATAAGGTTCAATCCCCAAATCCCGAGCTTAAAAACACACGATCCCGACGTCCCAAAAAAGGTCCTGCCTCCCTCTAACCTCTACCTACTTTCATTTTTGCCAAATCACTACTTTGACTTTCAACAATAAATTTTTATGCTTTATGGGCATTATGTTCTCTAGTCTGTGCATCCGTGCGTTCGTTCGTTTGTTCGTTCGTCCGTCTGTCCCGCTTCAGGTTAAAGTTTATGGTCGAGGTAGTTTTTGATTAAGTTGAAGTCCAATCAACTCGAAACTTGGTAATATATAGTGCCGATGTGGCATCCCTGTATTTTGGATACATTCTTGTTTCCACATGTTCTACTTATTTTAATATATATGCAACTGGTATGACCCCTTAAATAGTAAACATTTCAAAGAATACAGAGAGTCTCTGTATATTAAAGAATAATACTCGTAGTTTACATGTAGATAAACGCGAAAAATAATTGTCCTCTCTAAGGAGGTATAATAGTTGTGGTTCTTGCGATCTAAACACTATGATATGGAGAACGCTCTGATTGGCTTATTTATTTTTCATTTTTGTTATCTATCATACGATTGGTTGTACTTGTGCATATTTCAAACGCAGATGGCAGTTAGGTCCGCTGCTGTATGCCCTGAGGTAATCGGTGCCCTCAGGTAATCGTGGCAATAGTGCCCATATGCGTAGTAATAACATGATCTAAAAATAGAATAAACTAAAAATACATCATTGTACTTTCTATTTCGACTGAAGGGTATATGTGCGAAAAATAGGAGAAAACAGGAACACATACAATTTTTTACAATAAGTAACGCCAAATAATTCACGAAAAAAATCCAAATATTTGGTTAATTTGTGATCATTGCAACGTGAACAGATATTTATTTAGTGAAACGTAAATGACTTAAAATAATTAAAAAGAAAACACTTTTTGAATGGCGATTTAAACTTTTATAATGATAGTTGTCAAAAACTGGTTTCCTAGAAATTTATGTAAATAAATGTATACAATTATTTTAACTAACTATTAAAGAATAAAAGTTATCCACACATGCCTAAGGCAGCAAACATTTGATTTTCGGGGGGGTCTACGGATTTTTTTCCTTCGGCGAAAGACAATATTTTTTGGAGACAGGTCGAAAACATTTTTTTCTTTCATTTCAATTTTAGCATTACATATAGTGGCAGCTTTTCAAACCGGAAGTCTTGTCGATGACTAAAAGTTAGGCTGATGACGGAATCAATATCCGGACTCCGTTTTTGTCGTTTTTCTCCAAAAATAACTCAATCTAAATAGTCGTAAGAATGGATGACAAATGCGACTACGTATGTTACGTATAGAACACAGAGACATGATGATTTATTTATCTTGGAAGGAAGAGAAGCGACACACAAAATGAGATCTTCTCGTTTAATAGTATATAATATATATATATATATATATATATATATATATATATATATATATATATATATATATATATATATATATATATATATATATTTATAAGTACGTCTGAGCCAGTGACAACTCCACAACAGATTTATCCATCGGATCACCAGCAGTGATGGTGATACATGGCTGTGTACATTATGTATATACAACTCGTCTAAACATCAACCCAACAATGTTAGATCTGTAAATTTGCATTCGCAAATTTTTTGTTCTTCCCTCGCCGGGATTCGAAACCAAGCTACTGAGATATCTTGACACCAAAGTGCCTGCACTGTAGCCGTCCCGCTAGACCACACGACCACCTGGGCTTCATAAAAATGAAGCTTTCGGTGGCCGGGTGTTACCTTTCCACGTCAGTTTTAATCTAGCGTCGTACTGCAGTACATGATATATAAGGCATGGAGATGTTATTTTTACAGATCAGCTAAATTATCTATAGTAAAGGATCCTACAAATTAATGTAAGATACAGTCACAGAAAATAATTATATTTATAAGTACGTCTGAGCCAGTGACAACTCTACAACAGATTTATCTATCGGATCACCAGCAGTGATGGTGATACATGGCTGTGTACATTATGTATATACAACTCGTCTAAACATCAACCCAACATTGTTAGATCTGTAAATTTGCTTTCGCAAATATTTTGTTCTTCCCTCGCCGGGATATATATATATATATATATATATATAACAAGTCAAAAAGGGTACAACATCACCATTAAATAACTATAAAATACACAAATATTAGATATTTCGGATAACAGATATCCTTCTTCGGTAATTGCACAATGACAAATGAATCATGTCAATTCAAATTGAGACTCTATCAAAATCTTGATTTATACAATTTAAGCGAACGCTGGAACAATTTTAAAATTTCCAAACACACCGCAAAGACTACAGAAATCCGTAGTCTTTGCGGTGTGTTTGGAAATTTTAAAATTGTTCCAGCGTTCGCTTAAATTGTATAAATCAAGATTTTGATAGAGTCTCAATTTGAATTGACATGATTCATTTGTCATTGTGCAATTACCGAAGAAGGATATCTGTTATCCGAAATATCTAATATTTGTGTATTTTATAGTTATTTAATGGTGATGTTGTACCCTTTTTGACTTGTTATATATTATATTTTGTAGTGTACAGAATCATATTACATGATCCATCGCCCTGTAAGATTGATCGTTGACTATTTATTCAGTCATTTTATATATATATATATATATATATATATATATATATATATATATATATATATATATATATATAAACGAGTCTAAATTGAAATCTACGTTCAAACCTATGATTGCGTTGGATAAAAACCGCAATTTTTATACGTGTGCATGTAAAACAAATTTCGTTGTAGAAGGGTCTAAATATAGCACTAACAACATTTTCAAAAAGACCAAAAAAGTGAAAAAGTATATTTAAACAAAACGCATTTGACTAACAGGTCGAACAACTGATGTTAACCCTGCTGACTGCCATTGGCGATTGCCAAATAAAATTGATCACAAGATGTAACAAAATGGATCTTAATATAAATTTAATACTAAACAGAAAAAAATCAAATTGTGGCCACGATGTTATGCCACAAACATAAGGTGTCAATATTTTTTTGGTACACCAGATCCGGATTTCGACAATAAATGTCTCTTCAGTGATGTTAGGGATCGAAACGGTATATGGAAGGCAATATATATGTTCCAGACCGTATGAGTATTTGGACCGTACGCGTACGGTCTGACTGATATTAAGAAGTTGATCGAGTTTATTAGATACAAATGTATATAACAGATCAACATAACTTATATATTTAATAACAATTAATATAAAAAGTTCAACAGCATTTGACATAAAAACTTAATATTTTAACTATTTAAAAAGATCACGCTTATTTAATCTGTTAATCTCCTGTATTTTGCAGGCCAGTAATTCATTAATTGCAACTTATGCTCATTGAAATTGAAGTTATCGGAAGTAAACATAATGTGGGAGGATAATTGTTTAGAATATTTATGAACTTTACAAAAAAATGCATACGCAAAGGAACATGCATTAACAAAACATGTAAATGTAAAAAATACGACGTTCTTATTAGAAGCAAGTGTCACCTTCGGCCAGAGTAACAAAATAGAATTCACGGATATACAATAAAAGAAATATTAAATTTCAATTGTTCGCTTATTCACTTTATCCATCTATTTTGTAATAATAACAATTTGTATAACTAAAAATAAAGATTTTGATAAATGTTTGTTTAAATTTAACACATATGATCCAAAAACATGTATGATCAGCTGGACCGTACGCGTATGGTCGGACCGTACGAGTATACGTATACGGTCCGGACCGTACGCGTACGGTCCAAATACTCATATGGTCTGGAACATATATATATATAAATAAACAATTTGTTTTGCCAATAATAAGTCCAGTGCAAATTATAATGGTTCCTTTTGTTTGTGAATTGTTTATTTATGCCTGTTTAGCTGTTGATACTTGAATTTGTCTCAGTTTTATAATGAGGATAAAGGTGGTCAGCAAATTTTTTTAATTCATACTTGCATATAAGCTTTATTGTGTTACGTAACTTATTAAAGGTAAATCAAATATACAGGTAAAAGACCTTCTACGTCAGGTATAAAACCAACATGGCAGTAAAGTATAAAATTCGATACAGTTATGGTATTATGATTAACTCTTGTCCCAATAATAAACATTTTCAAGGCGTTTCTTTGTAAAAAAGTTAGTATCCAGATTAAACTTAAAGAGAATATTTCTAATATAACATTAGTCTTGTTTCCGGTAAGTGTATACCTTAATATTTTTAGAAAAGAAACGGGTGTCATTATTCAGGCGGAAAGTGCAAAAAGAGAGATGGAATATTACAAAGGGATATTCAACTCATACCTCGAATACAAATTCACAATGCCATTGCAATAAAAAACAACGACGAAACGAAAAACCACAAAACACACAACGCAAGATAAAAAACAAACGACTGAGCAACAGAAACAACACAATTAACCGGGGGTGATCTCAGGTTCCCCATAAGAATAAGCAGGTTCTGCTCAACATGTTACACCCGTCTTGTTGGTGATGAAAGTACAAGGCCGGTGATCAGTCTAATTCGGTAGGTCACAGTCGTAGAAAAAAGGACAATTAGAACGTACATGTATCCGTCGTCATCTGTGTAATAGATATTCAATAATGACCAACCAACTTGTGATGGTGTCCGTAAAAAATTCAAGGGATGATTTCATACCTTTCCGTAGAACCTTGATTATAGGGTAGACGTTGCTGAGGTCTTTATATCTTACCTTGCTAGTTTCCTATCAACAAACCGCTGTTTAAATTTTAATACTTGTTCTTGTAGTAAGGTCAGAAAATTTAAATGTACCAATTGTTTATGAATATGTAAATTACCTAATGTAAGACTAAAGACATGTCCTCTAATTCGTTATTATGTATATTGCTTTATTACACACATAATAATCTAACGCCGCAGATTAAACATAAGAAAAACGCTTGTTGTCATTGATAAAGCAATATTAGTCCGAGATGGCTCTTACGTCTTACGGTTCTTTTAAATTGATGACTTGTTGAATCGAGGTACACCAGAGCGCTCATGGAAATTGTCGACTGAGACTTTGAGCAGCATTTTATAACTCAAAATATCATTAAATTCATTTTAAGTAGAAAATTGATGCATCCTTTGATTCCTTATTAATTTTTCTCTACGAATGTAAACATTTTCGTCACGTATTACCTTCTGTAACATACACACATCCATTGTGAATACGCATGCATCCTTTATGTTTTTGTTTTAAATAATCAAGTACTACTATAGAGCCTTTTCCTTGTTAAACAGTTTGGAAAAAATCTAATTCAATATCCCTAGCAAAAAATGTTTTCTCTTTTCGATCAACTCAAACTGATCATTGAGTTCAGGGCCAAGGAGGACCGTTGTTTTGTTGAAACACGTGCTTTTCTGGATATTGAAAACCAACTAATACGTAACGGATCTGTGTTAATCGTTGGAGATCCAGGAGAAGGAAAAACCTTCAGTGCATGGCACATTATCCTCAAATCGTTAATCAAAGGCTTCCAGTTTCATTTAGTAGATTCACCCCATGAATGGCAATCAAAATGGACCCCAACATCTAAACAGATATTTTTCGTTGATGACTGCTTTGGAAAATCGCAATTGGTCCCAGAGAAAGTTGAAGCCTGGCTAAAATTGCAAGATCTGTTACGCGGCTGTATCGACAAAACGCATACGTATATTATAGCAACTACTCGACGCTCAATTTATCGGGACTCCCTAGACCTTATTACAAAACTTGTTTTGTTTGGACCTTCTGTTGATATCAATGACCCATGCCGATGTTTGACTCCAAGTGAAAGAGTCAAGATTTTGAAGAGTCATTTAAATAATGAAATTGATATAAATATCGAGTCCTTAATATCAACGACTTCCACACCACGATTTCCGATATCATGCCGATTGTTTGCTTCAGATCAGCAATTTCGGAATCAAGGTGCTGCATTTTTTGAAAATCCAATTAATCAACTGAAAGACGAAATAATTATTCTTTCAAAGACAAACAACATTGCTTTCGCAGGTCTTGTTTTGTTAATGCTTTTTGACGGATGTTTGAACTGTCATCTAATGCATAGTGATTATTATGAGAAGTCTAAGCCAATTTCATCATTTCTTCCATGGATGAAATACCTTTGTTGCAATAAAACAAACAATACTAGGATACATGAAGCTACCGAAAGCATTAAACAAATAAGAAAGTTACCAAAAGTAACACGAATAGAAGATTTTAGAAATGGCATTGAACATATGCTAGGAATTTATGTCGTTTATGACAATGGTCAATATAGATTCGTACATGAGTCAATTTCTGAAACGATTGGTGTTGTTTTGGCAGGTGAAGATATTGAATTCGTGCTGAAAAATGCAACTCCCTGTTTTATCCAGCAAAGAGTTGCTGTCTATCCCACATGCAAGGCCGATGGCGTCCGGCATGATGAAACTATGGTTGTAGTAAGGGAACCATACTTTCAAACGCTTGCGAAAAAGACTAACTGATGATGTTCTTAGTGGTCATTTGGACACTACATTTCAAAGCCAATCCGTACATAATATTGGATTCACTACATTTTGGTGTACATATCTTTCATCAGTAACTAGATCAAAGTATTTAAAGTTCACCAGGTGCATTGATGATAAAGGATTGTCAGTACAATATTGGGCAGCTAGAACAGGCAACAAAATTCTCCTCAAATTCTTTTTAGATGAACAAGACCCTACAAATGATGTTATACATGGTGCATGCTACAGTGAATCTATTGATTGTGTGCATATGGTTTTAAATCACAAGGTTAACACAAATGCAACTGATAACAGCGGTTTTACGCCTTTGTTAATCTCATGTGTTACGAAAAATAGGGATATCACACGTTTACTTCTTTCTCGCGGAGCTGATGTTAATAAAGAACATGCTGACTTTGGTACTGTCTTGCATTACGCCTGTTGGAACATGGACCTTGATTTAGTAACTATTCTCTTACAAAAGGGTGCTAAATCCAATGTTGTCACCACTGCTGGCTGGCCAAATGTTGTTTTTGATGGCAATGGAAATGATATAATAAGAATGCTAATCAAACGAGAGAAAACTCTTCGTTTGACATCAAACACAAATTGGTCGCCTTTGCATCTTGCATGCGGAAAAAATAACATTGAAATAGTTACTCTTTTAATACAATATGGCGCCAATATAAATCAGTATACAACTCAAGGTTGGACACCATTATTTTGCGCTACAAAGAAAGGCCTTCATCATATTGTAACTATTCTTATCAAAAAAGGAGCTTTTGTGAACATGAAAGATCACTTTGGTGTTGCATGTATACACAGAGTATGCTACGATGGATACCTGCATGTTGCACGTGCTCTTTTATCTGCCAAAGCAGACGTTAACATTCAGTCAAAAGCGCTTTACACTCCGCTTCACTGTGCTTGCGAGAACGGCCATGAAGATTTAGTCCATTTATTGCTGAAATATGGCGCTGACACAAGACTATGTAGTATGAGTAACAAAACACCACGTGACGTTGCAGTGAAAAAACAGCGTTTTGATATTATATCGGTTATAGAGCAACATGAACAAAGATGTTGAAACTGTCGATTTAGATTAAAACAGTTATCATATTCATGTATGGCATTTTAATAAAGTGAATGGAAGTCGGGTAATGCAATGTTATAAATGACACGAACATAGACATAATTCGATACAAACACTGCAGTTGTCATTATAGCACACGCATGTATAAAGAAACCTCTAAGATAATATATTTATGCATTTCAATACCATTTTTAAGTAGTTTTATTTGGAAAAAAAATGCACATAGTTTAATAATTAGAGGCGGTATGATTTCAAATGAGACAAATTTTACCATGTATACAACAGACCAAATGACGTACATATTAGGTCGCCGTACGTCCTTCAACTATTAGTAAGTAATAATTAAAAGGCTCCGACAAAATTGAATGTATAACAATCTGAATGAGAAAATGAAACGGCCTGATTTATGTTCAATACAATAAGCAAAAACCAAATGTGATATACAGAAACAAAACGAACTATAAAAATCAGTTGAAAAGAATTTGATTCATCAGATCGATACAAAACAAAATAACCAAGTCATATAATAAAGACACAAAGAACGGAGCTGTGAGTATTTGCATTTCCTTGAGTTCTAAGCCAACTAATTACTTTAAGAAATCACGAATCTTATAAAGACAAATTTTTATTTTTATGCCTCCACCGTTTTGGTGGAGGGGTCATTTAGTGATACCCTTGTCCGTCAGGTACGTACGTCTAAAAAGTCAGTCCCGTCCATACGTCCAAAAATTGGTTTCCGTTCTGTTACTTTAGTTTGCCTACACCAAATGTTATAACTTATACACAATGCATATCACCACAAAACACAGATCAATTCAAAATTTGGTGAAGTCACTTATATCGTTCATGAGTAATGAGCATTTAAAGCATAAAAATGCTGAGTTTTCCGTTTAAATTCTCTTATTATAAAAAAGAGAAGAATTATCTCTTCTGAAATGATTAAGTCAAAATATTCATATATTGTCATATGTGTGTGAAGTTAGCAGCCGGTTCGTTATTCGATATTCAGTATCCAAGCGGCTGCTAGCAGTCGGTTGGATATTCAAAATTTAGTTGAAAATCATTAAAAAAAATTACTTAATAACATTAAAAGCATGATTTTCATAGTTATGAGGACTGATATATATGATAAGTAGGAAATCGTTTCATGACCTCTTCAAGCTATCGTAAATTCGAATACAAACACTTTTCTAACTTGTATATTTGTCTTTATGTAATATAGATCTTTGTCAATAAAAAAACTTCAAAAATGTACCTTTATATATGATATTTCTTAAAACAAAAAGAAAAACCGATTCAGTGGCGGATCCAGAATGGGGGGGTTCCGGGGGTCAGCACCCCCACTTTATTTTGGCCGATCAATGCATTTGAATCGGGACATATGTTTGCACCCCCCTGCACCCCCCCTTTGCCCTGGGCTAGCACCCCCCCTTTCGAAAATTCCTGCATCCGCCACTGCGATAACTCTAGAAACATTAAGGAATATAAATAGAAATATTTATGGAGCGCCCAAAAAAGAAATATATAGTGAAAACCTACCTGAGACCGCTTAAATGAGGATGAAAGCCCCTGGACTTTCAATGTAACTAAATCATAAACTCTGTATATATAAAGGTTGTTTTAGAAGGATTTTCCAGAATAATGTCGT
This sequence comes from Mytilus edulis, assembly GCA_019925275.1. Taxonomy (NCBI): domain Eukaryota; kingdom Metazoa; phylum Mollusca; class Bivalvia; order Mytilida; family Mytilidae; genus Mytilus; species Mytilus edulis. Next base: position 66,642,144 of record CM034357.1, on the reverse strand, counting down.
CTTCGATATCTATGGAGGGCTTAGGTTGTCACTTTTCAGCTACATATTGTCAAAATTTTAGGACAAAGGGCACAGAGCAATGGTGAGAGCCCCTGATCTCTCAATCTTTTTAATATCATGCAGACATTTAGTTAATAGGTAGATACACGCGTGACTAAAAGCAATTTGGGTACACTTCCTGCCTTCCATGTTTACTGAGCGCACAAAGTGCCAGTTGGATATTCAAAATATATAGTAAAAACCTACCTGAGACCGCTTAGGCCTTAAATAAGGGTGAACACCCCCGGACTTTCAATGTGCATAAAATTCAACTAAATCATAGACTCTGTATAAATTAAGGTTGTATTAGAAGATTTTTTTAGAATAATGTCGTCTTCGATATCTATGGAGGGCTTAGGTTGTCACTTTTCAGCTACATATTGTCAACATTTTAGGACAAAGGGCACAGGGCAATTGTGAAAGCCCCTGATCTCTCAATCTTTCTAATATCCTGCAGATAATTAGTTAATAGGTAGATACAAGCGTGACTGAAAGGATTTTGAGTGCACTTCCTGTCTTCCATGTTCACGGAGCGCCAAAAGTGCCAGTTGGATATTCAAAATATATAGTGAAACCCTACCTGAGACTGCTTAAATGAAGGTGAAAGCCCCCTGGACTTTCAATGTGCATAAAATTCAACTAAATCATAGACTCTGAATATATAAATATAAAAAAGAAGATGTGGTATAATTGCCAATGAGACAACTGTTCACAAGAGACCAAAATGACACAGACATTAACAACTATAGGTCACCGAACGGCATTAAACAATGAGCAAAGTCCATACCGCATAGTCAGCTATAAAAGGCCCAGATATGATAATGTAAAACAATTCAAACGAGAAAACTAACGGCCTTATTTATATAAAAAAAAAATGAACAAAAACAAATATGTAACACATAAACAAACGACAACCACTGAATTACATGCTCCTGACTTGGAGCAGGCACATACATAAATAATGTGGCAGGGTTAAACATGTTAACGGGATCCCAACCCTCCCCTAACCTGGGACAGTGGTATAACAGTACAACATAAGAACGAACTATAAAATCAGTTGATAAAGGCTTAAATAAAGGCAACAGTAGTATACCGCTGTTCAAACTCATAAATCCATGGACAAAAAACAAAATCGGGGTAACAAACTAAAACTGAGGGAAACGCATTAAATATAAGAGGAGAACAACGACACAACACTACAATGTAACACACACAGAAACCGACCAAACATCAGACAAAATCCCACGAGAATAACAAATATAACATCAAAACCAAATACATGAATTTGGGATAGACAAGTACTGTGACACGTCTTATCGCAATGTGAACAATGTTTACTCATCAGATTGACAAAAATACGAGTAGATGTGGCCGGGTACTTATACATCCCTACAACAAAAAGACACAAGGAACAGATCTGAGAGTACTTGCAGTTATCTGACAGCTAGTTCAGAGCCACTAACAACTAATAAAAAAATCATGCAATTAAGATTACACTATCAATCCGTACACATCCTACATCCAATGGATTTAGTGTAAAGACGTCATAAACAGTCAGAGAAAAACATGACCTTGTGCAATGCCAAGTTACATATTGTAGATCCATGAATGTGCATATGTATATAACATACTAGTAATAGTTAATAGTTTGCTTTTAATTGTCTGATAACAAAATCAATATTTATACCAATAAAAACAATATTCAATGATCTTATTACAGTGTTGAATTGGTAACCTTTTAGAATAAGTTTATTGGTAACCTTTTAGAATAAGATTATTTATTGGTAACCTTTTAGAATAAGATTATTTATTGGTAACCTTTTAGAATAAGTTTATTTAAAGCTTGAATTAAAAGGATTTTCTGGAATAATATCGTCTTCGATATCTACGGAGGGCTTAGATAGTCACTTTTCAGCTACATATTTTCAAAATTTTAGGACAAAGGGCACAGGGCAATGGTAAGAGCCCCCTAATCTCTCAATCTGTCTAATATTATGAATACATTTAGTTAATAGGTAGGCACAAATTATAAGCTGATGCTGGAAGGGGGCAACTGTCCGCACTTAGGGATGTGAGAGATTAAACAAGCAGCTGACCACCGTCTTGGCAAAGAGAGAGCCGATTGAGCTCAGCAAATTGTGAGCTATGGAATGAAAAAAAAACCAGAGGAACCGGGTATGATTACCACGACTTTTTTTTGATAAGGACGGTCGGATCGAAAGATCGAAAACCGGGTCTAAAAACCATTGAATTGGGGATTGTGGTTTTGGGTGACCTAAATAGGTTTTATTTTGGTTTGTTAGGATAAAGACATGGATCCATTAGCTAAAATGGAATTAGTTGTTGAAAACGCCAAAGACCTGAGATGTATTGCCAAAATGAACCACCTCCGATGGTACTCCCGGATGAGGAAAGATCAGTTGGTTTAGTTGATCGAAACGTAGACCAACATTATTTGAGCACCGTCCCAACTCTATACGAGGAAGGAAATTATCACCCAGGCAAAACAACATGGGTTGATAGGGGTTAACAGGCTGTCGAAAGATCGACTGCTGGAGAAGTTACAGGAAAAGATACGAGAAGATAGGAAAGCCATTTGGGATAAAATTGAGGTACATCCACTAAGGAAAACCTTTAAAGATGTATTTACAACCTGGAAGATGACCCCCATTATTGACATGGATTTGCAGACTTTCCTTGTGGTCTCTCGGATGTTAAGGGTGGAACTTATAGACGATTGGGCATTGAAAGGAGCAAAAATAAATGTAGTGCGGCACTGTTCCTTTGTGAAGATTAACCCAACAGGTAAGATAGATGATTAGAACGTGGGCTACTTTTCACCTGAACCACGGACTTGGTTGAAACCCTTAAAGAGATGGATGAAAAGATCGGAGAAAAGATTGCACAATGAAAAAAGTGGCTGGACATTGAAGGCAAATGTAAAACTTCAAGTCAATATTAACAGTACATTGATTTGCGGGCGTGAATTAAAGCCAAGAAGGCTGGAATCAATGTGAAAAATAACGACGAAGAGTGTATCAAGTGGGCCATACTTTGGGCCTTGCACCATGACGAGGTAGACCCAAAACAAACTGACAGAGTTACACAGTACCACCGTTGGCAGAAAGAGCTCAATCTAGTTAGTCTTAAGGATATTAACAAATTTGAGAAGGCCAATTCAACCGTGGCGGTTAATGTATTTGGACACATGACAGTGACGACGGGCGAAAGAACTACTGCTGGATCCAAAATATGTCCCGGCTGGTGTCGAACCAGATTTCGGACCACGATGGAGAGATTTACCTGTGCTACAGGTGCTTGAACCACTTTTATAGCAAGGAACTCCTAAAGACCAACAATGAGTGTTGCGTCAACCACAAGGCAGTCAAGATCGAGCTGCCAAAGGAAGGGATATACCAGCTGAACTTTGTTAAACAACATCCACTTGATGAGAGTCCATTTCGTGGTGTACGCGGACTTTGAGTACTTTACCGATAAGGTTGAAACCGAGAAGATTGAAACTAAGAACGATAAGGTAGCAATACACAGTTAAAAGTTTAGTTCCGCATTATGGCCATGGTGAATTTTTTAAATGTGAAAGTTTTTGTACAATAAAATTGATTTTTAGATCATTGAAGAATAATATAGCCTTCTTAATTATATAGTGGGTTTATATGAACATTTAGATTGTTTTAGCATGTTTTATAGGGCATTTATCTGTTTGACAGTCCGTATTTTCCTATCCGTACCGCCCATAGGGTAGTGTTTATCAACAAAGATTTGACGCTCGATCTTTTCAATTCAATTTTATGGAAAAACGAGCAGAAATGCATATGATTTTTTTGTACCTTTTGATAGATATGTGCCTATGGTTTCAGGAAAGGTATCACTGTAATTGATTAAAATTTTCCTTTGGACCATATTTTGGACTGGGTATTACTACCTAAAGCACATACCAAAGCCTACCAGAAGCACACGCCGTCGGGATTTTGTTTTTACATCAGGTGCTTTGACGACAGTGTGTATGTGAAGGCACCGGTAATGTGTACCATGCAGAAGCCAGTAGAAGATGCGGAGCATGTCTTTGTTGAAAGCCTTGAGAAAGAAATTAAAGCCATTTAATCCGAAAACAACCTTAAGAAGTCGATTGTCTTGACGGAAGAGGACAAGAAAAATCACCGGGAGGACACAGTGCTGGCTGTGTAATGCTGAGCTCGTAGAGGACAAGGTGAGGGATCACAAACACATGGTATACTGGTCGCCATTATGATAAGGTTGAGCGCTTTCCTCAACCCCAATGCCCTGCCAAGATGATTCGAGGCCACCAGTGCACATACCGATGTCAACCGCGTAAAGACCTATGCCTCAGACACTTGAATCTTTCGAAAAAAAGGGAACCGTATCAGCTGTGTTATATCTTCATGTGCATTTCATCGCTTAGGAGCGTTCGAACCAACGCATAGGGGCGTTCAAACAAACGCTTAGGGCGTTCACGGCAACGCTATAAATAAATGACGTTTATCAAGATTACAGACCCTAAACAGTGTGAGGCGATCGTCAGGGAGTTGCAAGACACCAAGCAGAAGATTCAAGCCAGTAACAAGCAGCTTCGCCTCGAAAAGATTGGACTCAACCGGGACCTTTCCAAGTTGGTAAGCCTGTGGTTGAGGCTCAGCGAGATGCAGCTTCACCGATCACAGAAACGATCGTAGACCTTCCTGCTGCAGTGACAGACCTCCCTTCTCAACCGCCCAAGTTTGGCTACCCACTACCCATCGCACCACCTACAGACACCATCCTCGGACCTCGAGCACAGCAGTATTTGCAGCTCAGTATCAACCCTTCCGCCAACCACATCTTTGGATCGCGGTCTGAAAACAATGGTATCTTCATCGGAAGCTAACCAGTTAATACTTCGTGGATGGTGTGAGGTACAAAGGAACCCTTGGTCTCTGGGAACTCATGGTGAAAAAGAAACCAGAATCGACTAAGCAGAGATCCTGAAAAGTTCCGGTGTCATGTATCAAAGCAATTAACCCTCTCGAGAACCCGAAGGCGATAAAGAGTTACACGATTGTGTCGCACATCTACAAGGAAGATAAGCATGGTAGCGGACTGCAAACCGTATTTCTACCCTCCGACTTTAACCATCCTCGATCGCTTGGATCTGTACAACGCTGCCTACTGTTCTGGAAACAATGGTGTGCGCAACGAGATTGTAGCGATTCTCGATGCCATGAAGAAAGGTGAACACATCAGCATCAAGGAATACAAGCAACTCCATCGTAGTATCCTGTAAATAAATGTTAAGAATCAAGAAAGACTATGCTTGAAAGCATGCATACGGTTGTTTGTTTGACACTATCGCCGTATCGCTGGTCGCATGTTCACCTCCTCTGCTGTCAAGACCTTGGGAAGGAAGGCCATGAGCGCCGCCACCAATGCAGCCATTAAAGGTGTTGAAAAGGTGGTTGCCAAAGCTGTCGACCATGTCGTTGACAAAGTTACCCGCCCTCGAAAACCCAGTTCAACGCAGTAAGCCCCAGCACCAAACACAGTTAAACAATCTCCTCTCAGGTCGTAAAATCCTTACTATTCACGACTTCGTCCAACGCTATAAATAAATACATTATGTCTGACATCCTTACAATCACAGGAGGGTTGACCTTCGATGAAAGTCTTTCAAAAATATGATACCAGGTTCACGAATACGAACCTCAAGCCGGCGCCCAACTTACCAACTCTGGAGCGGAGATACGAATCAACATCGAAACGCAGGACCTGTTCCTCCCCCCCATCGAGAGTTATCTCTTGGTAGAAGGACGAGTTTAAAAGCACGACGGCCCTGCATATGCCGACGTTGATATCGTGTCGCTCCTTCACAATGGTATCATGTATTCAAAACTATCTGCTATCGGCTCTCCGGCCAGCAGATTGAACAAATTAACGACCCCGGCATCACCACTACTATGCTGGGAATGTTACCTACCCCGACGACTTCTCCAAATCGCAGGGTCTCGACCAACTGAGGTATAAGGATTCTTCCACCGATGCCGAGGCTGAGAACACTGGATTTGCAGCCCGCCACTGAGACATTATCACCAAGCCCAACAACAAAGGATCGTACTCGTTTGCCATCCCCCTGAAACATATATCGGGATTCGCAGATGATTACAACAAAATAGTGTACGGGTTCAGGCACGAACTCTCACTCGTTCGCAATTCAAATGCCATTCTGAGGGCAGCCGCGTCAATAACGTGGCAAAAATAATCCTGTGTAAGATCTCTTGGTTCGTCACTCACGTCACTTCTTCAGACGAAAACAAGATGCGACTGTACACAACCATCCAGAATAAATCAAAGATCCACTGTGGATTTCGCATGAGACTGTGCGATTCCATAGCCGTTCCCAAGCCTCACAGTTTAACTGGCGCCTAGCTGCCAATAGTGGTCGCGAAAAGCCTAGATATATCATTGTTGAGTTCCAAACCGACAGAGATAGTGACAAAACCATAATGCTTCCGTGTTCGATCACTGTCGATTGCGAAATATCCATGTCACCCTCAAGGTGAACGCTACTCAGCCGTCGACTTTAATGCCGGTTTTACCCAAAACAGGGTTGCCAGTGTGTTCAAGGAGGCTGCAGACTTCAGAAAGAAATTCTACAACATTGATACCCTCCTCAGTAACGGTGAAGTCAACTCCTCTGACTTCATTGACTTATACCCGCTGTTTATCATCGATGTACGTCATCAGTTCGAGTGGCTAACAGAATCCACGGTGGACATCCAGATTCGAGCCAAATTCGAGCGTAATGTTCCCGCCAACACCGAAGCATTTGCACTTGTAATCTCTGACAGAGTCCTCTAGTTCGAATCTGACGGTCAAAAGATGAACGTCGTGTTTTAAAAATAAATGGACACCACACTGTTGCAGCAAATTGCGACAACACAGACCAAAACAAGGGTTTTCCATCATTGTCTCTGGAAACGATAGCCGCATACTAACCGGTTCACCCCCCACTACAATTTAAGGAATCGAAGACCTACGAAATGGCATTGGTAAACCTGAAGACCTACTACTCCACTCCAAACATTCATGTGGGTAACAATTCCTTCTGTTACTCTCCCGAGAAGACACCCACTGATTTTTCATTGTACTAAGTACGTATACCGGCTCGTACGGCATCGATGAAATCAACGATGAGGTTCGATGACAGCAATCTGTGTGACAATCTAAGCGCTCCGTAGATATCGAAGATGACACTATTCTAGAAAATCCTTCTAATACAATCTTTATATATTAGTATACAGAATCTATTATTTGGTTGAATTTATGGACATTGAAAGACAAGGGGTGTCTCAACCTCATTTAAGTGGTCTCGGGTTGGTTTTCGCTATATATTTTGAATATCCAACTGGCACTTTGGGCGCTTCCGTAAACATGGAAGACAGGAAGTGTACCCAAATTTCGTTAAGTCACGTTTGCATCTACCTATTGACTATATGTCTGCATAATATCAGAAAGATTGAGAGATCAGGGGGCTCTCACCATTGCCTGTGCCCTTTGTCCTAAAATGTTGATATTTTGGGCTAAAAAGTGACAATCTAAGCGCTCCATTGATATCGAAGATGACATAATTCTGGAAAATCCTGCTAATACAATCTTTATATATGTAGGACTCTAAAGTGCGATGGGGACGCTAAAGTACGATGGTCACGCTAAAGTGCGATGGTTTTACGCTAAAGTACGATGCCTACACACGCTAAGTGCGATGGTCTACGCTAAAGTACGATGCCTACACACGCTAAAGTGCGATGGTCCGCGAAAATATAGACGTTATAAACGTACTATGGATTATGACGTGTACAGTCTTTTATACAAACAAAAAATGAACATGCCGAAAGATTAATGTAGAATATTTGATTAACAACTTTAAAGCAAATGTCCATGACTTACTCAGTTTAAACATGATAACTGTGTTTTGTCGGGTGAAGTAAATGTGGGTTTTTTTCGGTGCTAGAAGAAGGACTTTTGTCCTGCAGTCGGCCATCTTACTATACATATACGAAAGTATACGCATAAATATCCTTTATTCTGTTTCTATTTGAAGCTAACGGATACATTGAAGTCATTGTTTATGTTACAGTTTACTTTGCCGTCCCCGTTCAAATATTGATTCTAATGAAAAGTAAAGTCGGTAAGAGGTACGTCATGTTTCCATGAGTAAGTCATAAATTGTCTGCTGAAAAATTAGAACGAATTTTGTATTTGTAATTTACAATGACGACTTTGAGAGGAGATGTTCACATTAGCGATATACTGTGTGTACGGCAAGCTACACCAAATAGCCAAATATGTGATACCGGCCTGAATTAAAAAAAACATATACAGGATACATGTATATACAATGTAGATTTTTGTCACACCTAAATTACCATTTTAGCAATTATTACGTTTTCGTTCTTCTTAATTTAAAACAATGATCACTTAAGACTACCGATAATTATAAAGCCAATCAAATATGTCATAAAACCTTGTACTAGCTTTCGCAAGAAGACTATTTTTTAAATCCGTGTTCTTTAATACTTTAAGCCCTTTAACATTACACCTTTAGTCCATCGCACTTTAGCGTGATAAACCATCGTATTTTAGCGAACAAACAGCCATCGCACTTTAGCGTGATACACCATCGTACTTTAGCGTAGACCATCGCACTTAAGCGTGACCATCGCACTTTAGAGTCCTACATATATACATAGTCTATGATTTGGTTGAATTTTGTGGACATTGAAGGACAAGGGGGGTCTCAACCTCATTTAAGTGGTCTCTGGTTGGTTTTTGCTATATATTTTGAATATCCAACTGGCCCTTTGGGCGCTCCGTAAACATGGAAGACAGAAAGTGTACCCAAATTTCTTTAAGTCACGTTTGTATCTACCTATTGACAAAATGTCTGCACAATATTAGAAAGATTGAGAGATCAGGGGGCTCTCACCATTGCCCTGTGCCCTTTGATCTAAATATTTTACATTTTTGGCTAAAAAGCGACAATCTAAGCGCTCCGTAAATATCGAATATGACATTATTCTGGAAAATCCTTCTAATACAATCTTTATATATACAAAATCTATGATTTGCTTTAATTTTATGGACATTAAATGACAAGGGGTGTCTCAATCTCATTTAAGTGGTCTCGGGTTGGTTTTCGTTATTTATTTTGAATATCCAACTGGCACTTTGGGCGCTCCGTAAACATTGAAGACAGGAAGTATCAGGTTTGTATCTACCAATTGACTAAATGTGTGCATAATATTAGACGGATTGAGAGATCAGGGGGCTCTCACACTTGCCCTGTGCCCGTTGTCCTAAAATTTTGACATTTTATGGCCGAAGATTTGTTTTTGCGGCTTTTCATAAATATTTCTATTTATTATTCTAAATTTTTCTAGAGTTATCAGTTTTTCTTTTTGTTTTTAAAAGAAATATCATGTACAAAAGTACTTCTTTGAAGTCGTTTTATTGACAAAATTTATACTGCATAAAGACAAATATGAAACTTAGAAAAGGGTTTATATTCGAGGACAATGAAAATTTACAACAGCTTGAAAATGTCATTTAACGATTTCCTACATATCTTATCAATCCTCTTAACTATGAAAATTATGTTTTTAATGCTATCAAGTATTTCTTTTTTTTAAATTATTTTCAACAAAATTTTGAACTTGAATATCCAATCGACTGCTAGCAGCCGGTTCGATATTGAATATCGAATAACGAACCGGCTGCCAACTTCACATACATTATTGTCATGGGTAAATTGTGTAACTTTGTTTTATCACATACTAAAATAATGGTATAATTGTAACCTTTGATAAAACTTATTTGTACATATATTTATTCACAATATTTGAAGAATTGCCGTAGCCGTAGCCGTGTGATATGACTTTTGTTATCAACTGATTCCGGTTTGTATCAAATGTTTCCGTTTCATATCAACTGCTTCCGGTTCATATCGCATGCTTTGCTGTAACGTTATCGGATGACATCGACGTCATTCGGCTAATTCCGGAAAATATACCTCACTGGTTTCTTTGTGTAAAACGAAAATTGGATAAATGGTCAAAATCATCCCTCGAGCCTGTCGGCTCTCTGGCTGAAATCATGACCTAGGGCTGATAAGGGGTTGGATACTAAAAATGCCATGTTATAATCTATATTTATCACACGCGCCTTTAAATAAACTTTAATTATAAAGCTGAAACAAATATGTATTAATTTGGATCTAAGCCATGATAAATTTAATCAAAACCACGACGAATTTCTAGACACTTAGTTGAAACATGCTAATCGCTTAACCAAACCATACCAATTTGATATTTTTGGAATCCTGCATTAATCTCCAGTTAAAAACAACAATTTCAATTAAGATCGTTTGACTTACAAAAATGAAAATATCACATACATTTTAGTATAAACAATTTTACTGTGAGAATTGTTTCCCCTAAAATTGATAAAGTTTATCTGTATGAATGGTTTTACACTAGCTATTTTTGGCGCCCTTTATATCTTGCTTTTCTGTGACTCAGTGCTCCGTGTTGAAAACCGTACTTAAGCCCATAACGGTTTACCTTTACAAATTGTGACTTGGATGGAGAGTTGTCCCATTGGCACACATAGCACATAATCTTAAATCAATTAAATCTTTACTTTCTTGATGATTTGAGAGCTGAAAGTAAAAAAACAAACATTGTTTAAATTAAGATTGAATATAGTTATCAAAGGTACCAGGATTATAATTTAGCACGCCAGACACGTTTCGTCTCCATGAGACTCATCAGTGACGCTCATATCAAAATATTTATAAAGCCAAACAAGTACAAAGTTGAAGAGCACTGAGGATCCAAATTTCCAAAACAGTTGTGCCAAAAACGGCTGAGGTAATCTTTGCCTGGGATAAGAAAATCCTTAGTTTCTCGAAAAATTCAAAGTTTTGTAAACAGGAGTTTATAAAAATGACCACATTATTAATATTCATGTCAACACCGAAGTGTTAACTACTGGGTTGGTCATACCCTCGGGGACTAAACGTCCACCAGCAGTGGCATCGACCCAGTGGTGTAAATAGTTATCAAAGATACCAGGATTATAATTTAGTACGCCAGACGCGTTTCGTCTTCATAAGACTCATCAGTGACGCTCATATCAAATTATTTATAAAACCAAATAAGTACAAAGTTAAAGAGCATTGAGGATCCAAAATTCAAAAAAAGTTGTGACAAATACGGCTAAGTAAATCTTTGCCTGGGATAAGAAAATCCTAAGTTTTTCGAACAATTCAAAGTTTTGTAAACAGGAAATTTATAAAAATGACCACATTATTAATATTCATGTCAACACCGAAGTGTTGACTACTGGGCTGGTGATACCCTAGTGGACAAAAAGAGATAATATAAAAATGTTAAAATCAATTCACCAACAAGAGGAAATCACCACAGGCTTCACGTTTGTTTGTAAGAATGAAATTCCTACTGAAAATACTTAGTCAAATTTCTATGCTTTTGGAACTAAATTTAAAACAAATTGGGTAATTATAGATTTTTCTTCTTACTGAGTCACGATCCTTTTGTTCAGTAGTTGTCGTTTGTTGGTATGGTTCATAGTTGTCATCATATTTTATATAGCTTGAAAAAGTTTGTTTTCCTGTTTGAATTGCTTTATACTAGTCATTTCGGGGTCCCTAGTAGTTTACTATACGGTGTAAGCAAGGGTTCGTGTTGAAGGTCGTACTTTGACCATTAATATATATTGTTTTTATATAGTGACTTTGATGGAGAGTTGTCTCATTGACACTCATATCTTTTTATTTATATTGTAGTTGATTCAATATATTTTCAATTTCGAGACTCATACTGCGTTAGATGATTTTGATTTCATTTTCGATCAACATTAAATGTTTCAGCTTATGTTTTACTACATTAAACACAACATTGTGCTTATTTTACTAATGTTGTAAAATACATCAGAATTGGAGTTATCCATTATATTATACTGTGGATTCATTATTATTGGGATACCAATTTTCGTGTAAATAGATGAGCAATGAATTAGATTGTTAAACAAAGCGATTTTTTTAAATGCTTGTAAGCAGACTGTGGGTAAATCACGAATGTCCATGGAAATGTAAGTATTCCCAAATCAAAAAAAAAATGAATACCCTTGACAATAAATGAATGCACATTATTTGATTTATACGATTGATTGATGTGCTCACTTTGAAGACAATATATTTTCAAGTTTCAAAATATAAAAACCGATCATAAAACGAGATAAACATAAGGAGATGTGGTAAAATTGCCGAAATGAGACAACTGTCCTACAGAGACCAAAGGACGTTTATATAACTATACTTTAAAAAGTAAAATCACAAAAATAATGAACTCCGAGGAAACTTCAATCGGAAAGTCCCAAATCACATCGCAAAATCAAATGTCAAAACACATCAAACGAATGGACAACAACTGTCATATTCCTGACTTGGTACAGGCATTTTCAAATGTAGAAAATGGTGGATTGAACCTGGTTTTATAGCGCTAGAGCTCTCACTTTTACAACAGTATCATTAAATTCCGTTACATTTACAACGATGCGTGTCATCGTATGGGGTTCAAAAATAGACAAAAAACATTTCGTATAGTAAATGAATGCCAAAAAAAAAACCAATTGAAAGAATTCAACAGATGCAACTATTAGCCTTCTTTAGGGGTCAGACCACCAATTAAACCACTCATATTTCAGAACATATATAAAAGTAGCCCTTCGAAAAAAAATTTGTGTTTTTGGTATCATTGTTTACTTAAACTCATGAAGAAATTAAACTGTTGATGAAAGAGAAATATATGTATTCCATTTGGTACTAAAGCCACGGTCACAACAGATCGTACGATATTTTGTCGTGGAAAATCTAAAAATAGTTGTCGTGGCACTGTCGTGCAAAATGGTCAAAAAAATATTTCGAGTGGTCACATCAGCTAAGACATGTCCACGATGGTTCCACGATGGGTACAAGACAGAAAAAAAATTGTACTGTCGTGGGTATGTCACAAGTCGGTCGTGTGACAGTCGTGCGATAAACGTACGACGATCGTGAGTTGTTTGGGGCTATTGTTCAGGTTTTCATGTCGTGGGATGCGCATGTTATTGTCGTGTTACTATCGTGTCACTGTCCTGCCACTGTCGTACGACTGTTGTGCCACTGTGACACGACTCTCAGAGAAATATCTTGAAACGACCAGGCTCCATCTGTATGAATCCAACGAAATCAACGGCAGATTCCCGCTCCAACTCTTTTATCAGTGTACTATACTGCCCAAACATCATGCGCCGTTTGATCCATGGCTTACCAACCAATGTCCTGTGTTTCGCTGGTTCCTTTACTGTTCACGGGCTCGAATCAACGCTTACAGAACCATATTTTGCCCTTGTTGGAATCCGGGAAGGCGCCTATTCAGCAGGACCAAGCATAATAGTTCTGGTGGAATAGCCATTCTCTTTAATGGTAGACGGTATGTGTTTCCAAACATTCATTCCCGCCGAATTTTATTATTATAAATATAACAAAAATATGTTGGCCGACGAACGTACCACTGTCACACAATAGACAATCAATGTTGTGCGAGCATCGTACGAAATTTGGTATTCGTTAGACAATCGTGCGACTGTATCACGAGTGTCTTGCGACAGACGTGCGACGATTGTTTGATTAAAATGGTTTATGTTGATACTCACAACAATGTGTTCATCGCACGATGGTCGTAAGACACTTTGACGACAGCCACAAGACTGTGACACGACAAAAAAATCGGAGAGCAAAAAAGGTGCATGACCAATTTTCGTCCCACGACACACGACAGCGCCACGATGCTCAAAATATCATGCGACTGTCGTGCGATTGTCGTACGACGACCACAGGTGACCCGCGATTTGACCAAATTTCGTGTCGTGGCGCTGCATAGATGTGTCGTTGCATTGGTTCGTTGTGATCAGGGTTTAACAGGAGAGGGTTCACGAAGGGTTAGATTTGGCCCTAAATATTTGATGGTTAATATTGTTTTTTTTAAATTCAAATTTCACATAGAAATACTTATGATAATATTATTAAGTCAAAAGTATATTTGATTTGCACCTTCCTTTAAAGTTTATGAAGCTATAACTCTTAAATAAACTTTTTTGGTTTATAAGGTGAATTTTGATATTTTATTCACACAATTTTAAATGTTTTTGGCATAATTAACCTTGGCTGCCATCTACGATCAAAAAAAAGTTTTTTTTTATATTAATGAATTCTATATCGAAATTTGAATCTTTTGATAACAAAACTCTTTGGTTCGTAGGTGGCGGCAAAGGTTTTCCTCAAGCTTTTAGGTCTGAAAATTGCACAAAATCATCTTAATTTGACAAACTGTCCACACTTTGGAAAATATTATGTACTTTTATGAAAAGAACTGATTTATTTGGCTTAAAGGTATTTGAAACAGACCCATTTACGAACCAAATTGTGACCTTTTTGGTGTTTAATGATGAAGTTGTGCCATAAATGAACCTTGCCTAAAACTTGTATACGGATTTGCATTGTAAAATGAGATTAAATACACTCCATGGTATACTAATTTTCCAGAAAACCAGAGTCTCTTTAGTAGTTCTTAGCTTCCGAACGGTTGTACTTCGTTACAAGACTCTAAACATAGCTTGAAAATTGGCATGTAGAAAGGTGATACATGTATGATTAAACATAGTTCTATTTTCTACGAAATTAAACTTATAGTAACTTCACACTGTGAAAATTGCAAAATTTTGATGAATAGATTTGGATTTTGAATTAGTGATCTGACACCGTTATGCTATAAAACAATAAACAGAAGAAGAAAATATATGACGGACAACAATCTCAAATAGCAAACCCACGGGGTACCGGTCTTAGAATACTCTTAGTTACTGAAAACTAGTTCAACTAATAAATCAACCACGGCTTCTAAAGTTAAAATATCTATCATAACACTTCCTTAGCCGTATTTGGCACAACTTATGGGAGTTTTTGGTCATAAATGCTCTTGAACTTTACTTGTTTTGCTGTATAACTATTTTTATTTGAGCGTCACTGGTGAGTCTTTTGTAGAGGAAACGCGCGTCTGGCGTATAAAATTATAATCCTAATACCTTTGATAACTATTCCTACAGATTTAGTGAGAAGATTTCATACACAGTTTGAAAATAAAATATGGCCTTCTTCAATGTTGAAATATAAACATCAACAGATTGTAGGACAATAAGTGTTTATATCGTTATAGAAATAAATATTTATGCCTTATTGAAGGTAAGTGAACCCTTTCTCTCAATCAATGTTGACACTTTGGTGAGTATGTTTGCAAATCACCTTTTATTATCTCTATATGTGGAAATAAGGGCACTGTTGGCCCAAACCGGAATCAGTTATTGTTATAAAATATCTTTCCGACGTGTACCTTGATCTTTTGGTCACACATAAGTTTTTTCGGCACATTATTCCTTCAATACTTTTTCTGTACATTATTCTGTCAATACCTTGTATATTTTTTTTGGTTTCATCGTCAAATGGCTTTATCGCATTTTAGTTTTTAATTAATGCATGCATGCACAATATTATAAATTTCAATCAAACAAGGTATTGCACGTAACGATATCGATCGTTGATCTCAACAAGTTGAATGAACACAACAAGATTGATATAGCATCTACATGTACTATTAGGGCAAAATTAATCAATTTGCCAATAGGCAGATTAATTGTCACGTTGCGACAGTTTGGATATTATGTACTGAAATGATCAACTTGAAAATAAATTTTCTCAAGGAATGTGTAAAATTAACAATTTGGATCCCACCAAATTATATAACACGTAATGGTAAGCGGATTTAATTTTCTTATGTACAATAATAATTTGTGGAGGTCTAAAAGTGTTCTCTTTACAAATTATCTTTATTCTCAAATTGATACCAATGAAATAAAGTATGTACAACTACTTTTAGTGTTAAAAAATAAACTTAACTTATTTTGTCTCAGTATGTATTATCTTTAAAAAAATGTATATACGAATAAATTTATTAATTTGATACGAAATGGTTTGAAATATGTTGTGTATAAGTTATCATTTTGTACAAATTTTAACTTGTACAAAAATATTAAACAAATAGCAATTTGTATTTCTTCTTTGTACAAATTGACATTTGTACACACAAAGTACTTGTGCAAATTAAAATTTGTTCAAAATTTGACCTAAATTCACTCATAACTTGTACATTATTCTATTTTATAAAAAAAAAAAAGCATAAAAAAAGTAAAATCACAAAAATACTGAACTCCGAGGAAAATTAAATCGGTAAGTCCCTAATCACATGGCAAAATCAAATAACAAAACACATCAAACGAATGTACAACAACACAACACTCTATTTTTCAATGGCAATACAATAAACCTTATTACACAATACAAAAACAGTTCTATATCATTTGTTTGAGCATATGAGTGAATTATGTCTGCGGGAATTGCACAACATCGTTTGCCTTTATATTTTGTTATTTTCGTATTTACATGAAAGACAAAGACCACCAGTTTTTGAAAGCTTTTTAACTGACTGTTGTCTTTATCTAACTGCTTCACGTAGTAAAAGTTGAAGCTCATGAACTGTAAATGTAATTACATATGAGGTTCAATTTGATTTATAGACAAATATTCTTTAACAAAATTCCTAGAGCTGTTCCAATGTGGTACCAAATTTCTCCAGATTGAATTATAAGTTTTGAAATATTTCAAGGATCAGTTGAAACACGACCATACTGATGACTTGGTATAATGAAATTATCCCCTTCAGCAATTTCATATAAATTCCTTTTCGGCTTGGTTCTGTCGGCCAGACAGCGCACGCTTCCTAGTACGTACTATTGGTGTTTCAACGTTACTGTCATACTGATTGTCACTAGGTCAATTTCTATTTTACTATCAGCATGGTCACTGGGGCCAATTTCTATCATTCTATATTAGAAAGTGGGGCTAATTTTCTTATCCAGAATTGTCACTGGGTCATTTTTCATTAATCAGAACTATAACTGGGTCCAAATTTCATGGTACTACTAGTGTCAGTTTTAACTGACATGCATGCATCATTTACATTTCTTGTCTCCATCTGTGTTTTGTTTTATTTTGTAAATATGATTTATTGTGCGGTCATTGATTAAAATTCTATAGTGTGTTTCAATGATTGACGTACTTAGATACTGAGGTGTACAAAGGGGAGCGTTTTAAATCGAGTGGTGTCCTTGACATCAGGTTACATGTCAAACCAACTGAAACGTATCAGTACCTCCAAATTACAAGTGCACATCCTAAACATACTTTTAGAAGTATTATAACAGGTGAAACAATTCGTCACATAAGAAACAATAGCAACGAAACTGATCTTAACAAACATCTTCTGACTTTGGAGAATAAACTTATAGATAGAGGCTATAAGTTGGAAACTGCAAAAAACATAAAAGATGTGAAATACAAGATTAAACGATGCAGTACTCTGTCAGATAATTTTAGACAAAGGGAAATTCCACTTACACTAGTAACTAAATATAACCCTACAGTTATAAATCTTAACAGAGCTATTAAGAAACATTGGCAAATTTTGCAAAGAGATGAATATTGTGAAACAATATTTAAACAGATGCCTATCATTGCGTATAAACGCAGTAAAAATTTAAAAGAGCACCTAGCAAAAACAAGACTTTTAAATAGGGAGACTTTTGAGAAGGGACCCTTGCTAAAATAAAACTTAGCTAAAAAAAATCCCGAAACACCGTAAATTAATTATATATATATATTTCTAGTAAAAAAAAAGGCAATTAGTCATTACGACTCTATAAAAACGGTGTCAAGTCTTGAGGTTTAAGAATGAATGTTGGTGATGGGAATCTTTGCATTTGTGGAAAGTTTACCCAAATGTTTGTTAATATTGCGGTCACCTGTCTATGGAGTTCTGGGTCTTCTTATAGCCCTGGTCGACGCAGACTACAATTTTTGAATTGATGTCGGCTCTGATGGTTCCAACAACGATGCCTGTAGCTTTAATAGGTCTGGGGGAAGTCCTGTACAGCAGCTAATACTAATACAGTAGTTACCAAATATTTAATAACAACAAAATAACAATCTTTCTTTATATAGCTACTAATCACTCGAAAATTATACTTACAAAGCCGATATCAGATCGCAATGTAAAACAACATTGTATACAATAAAATATACATATGAAACGAGTATAACATCACTTAAAAACGGGTTGGACAACATTAAATGAGTCAGATGAAAAATCGAAAATAAATACACTATAAAGCAATTTGTTACAAAACACACATCAGAAAAGTTCTAGTCTTATTTGCAAGTTTTACATTTCTTACTGTTACATGTATTTACATTCTTTTTATGATAATCCTCTTCGTTTACATCATTTGTGGTGTTTTCAAATGAAGTTCATTTCAGTAAATTTGCATGCCGTTTATACGTTAAGAGTATATTTATTTTTTTTTCAGTATGAAAAGCAGACCCAAAGGAACAACATGACGTAAGATAAAAAAATAGTATTGATTTTCAATTGTCATTTTGAAGTACAATGTACTAAATAAAATTAACGGTACCAATTTTCTTGCACCAGATGCGCATTTCGACAATACATGTCTCTTCAGTGATGCTCGTGACCAAAATATTTGAAATCGAAAGCTTATATAAAAGATGAAGAGCTATAATCCAAAAGGTCCAAAAAGTATAGCCAAATCCTTGAAAGGAATCAGAGCTTTGCATGAGGGAGATAAATTCCTTATCATTTTGTAACAGTAAATTTTAATAACACAAAAAATCCGTATTTTCATGCCAGTACCGAAGTACTGGCTACTGGGGTGGTGATACCCTCGGGGACTAATAGTCCACTAGCAGAGGTATCGACCCAGTGGTAGTAATAAAATTAACGGTACCAATTTTCTTGCACCAGATGCGCATTTCGACAATACATGTCTCTTCAGTGATGCTCGTGGCCAAAATATTTGAAATCGAAAGCTTATATAAAAGATGAAGAGAAAGTGAGGTCTTTATTCTATACTCTTCATATTTAGGTCATTTTCTCTATTCTCAATATTTACTTTGTATTTTAGCACCCAATCTACCCATTATTCTCTCATTATAATCTATGTTTTTAAATGGAGGCTAATGAAATATCCTCCAACTTATTAGTTCTGAAATAGTCAGTCCATGGTGTACGGGAGGCATTGTTTTTATACTCGATGATGTTTACATCCATTCAATATCCGTTCTCAAAGACATTGAATAACGAACTATTAGTAAGAAAGCATAACAATCCGGAATTTGTCCTTCACTAGCAACAAAACATTCTTACAGACAATTTTCTACCTGTTCTCGAAACGCAAAAATTGTAGAGGCTACTTTTTCCTGAGGTAGACATGGATAAAGACCTCATTGGAGAGATAATTCCACAAGTTTGATTCACTTGTGTCTCATCATTTTGGATATTTAAGAAATAAAATGTTTTAATCCATGGTTGACGCAAAACAAACAAAATCATCTGTAGCTGTGGGCGTCGCAAAGAAAATACACTGAAAGTTCTGATACTTTATTCACGTCGCAAAATTTTGTCAAATAAACATACAGTGCATCGCACATACATTTTTACATTCACCCAGTTGTCTAGCATTATACAAAGTTCATGATCTAGTATACGGTGTTACACAGGTTTACGTACGAACTGAAAGTAGACAAAAAAGAACCATATTATAAGTTTCAATGCAAAACCCCTGTTGCATACCAAATATAAACAAATCGCAGTATAACCTAGCTTACACAAATCGCCGTATAACCTTACACGATATCATAATGAATATGCGAATATATCAATTATGCATATTAAAAGACATTTATTACATTAATAACGTTCAAATTACCTCTTCTGGCCATTAACATGTCAAAATTTGTGTTCATAGCATCGTGCTTCGTTCACGGGAATCTGATGTATCGGGGGGAAAAAACGACAATTTACTTCTTAGTTTATAATCGTAATATGTATCTTACTCCTAATCAATGTACAACAGTAACGGCATCTCTGTCAAACGTCAAAATTTCAGCTCTCCCAAAGTCAACTTCCCATTCCTCAAACGTTATATGCTCTTTCTGGGCTTGTTTGGCCACGCCTGAAATCGACACTACCTCACGTGACAAATTATTTGACCGGTACGATGTGCCTGTGTCTCTACTCACAATTGACATATCTTGCTGTCTTAGAATTTCACGTGCCATTATACATACTAGCATCGTCTGATCTGTACATTTACCTATTGGGTTCTTATCCCTGTGTGGAGATTTTGATAGTAGATTTGCATGCGTGTTTTTTCGTTATAGAAAATCCACAGCCTTTATCCTTGTACTCTTATATTTGGCAATTTGATGACTGATAGATATAGGATTATTGCATGCAGTGCTAGCATTGATTTCCTTAAAACAAGTTTATAAATGTAGTTATTGGTTAAGACAAGTATAAATATGGCCAAAATCAAGTACACCTTTTAGGGTGCGCTCGACTTTAGTGACTCAGCACGAGGTGTTTTGGAATTTACAGGTTACTTAGAACTTTTTGTAAAAAAGAAACACTAGCACATCATAGAAAATCAAGTGAGTAATTTATGTTTCAAATTTTATAACAAAAATCTCTGTATTAAAGGCTGTGGATTTTCTATAAAAATCTTGATTTATTTGCCACAAAATCCTCTTTTTCTATCAAATGCAATGAAACAGTAAAAAATAATGCTTTGCATCAACTTTCCCCTTGGAACATGTACTAAATGGCCTATATCTATTATTTATTATATCTTTAGTTTTGATACAATTGAGGTTTGAAAAATTCGTACAAAAATGGCTACAGAAGGGTACATTAACCTTAAGTTTGTCCGTTTCTGTGTGTGTTACGTTTCGGTGTTATGTCGTTGTTCTCCTCTTATATTTAATGCGTTTCCCTCGGTTTTAGTTTGTTACCCCGATTTTGTTTTTTGTCCCTGGATTTATGAGTTTTGAACAGCGGTATACTACTGTTGCCTTTATTTATTGTACATGTATTTGATTTGACTTTTTTGACTTTTTTTATTCGATTTTTTTTATACGAAAATAGTTGATTGGGACTACATTATCAATCCTGATATCTATGATATGTGTATTTAAATATAAATGTGTATTTAAAAAAGTAAAATCACAAGAATACTGAACTTAGAGGAAAATCAATTCGGAAAATCCATAATCACATGGCAAAATCAAATAACAAAACGCATCAAAAACGAATGGACAAGAACTGTCATATTCCTGACTTGGTACAGGCATTTTAAAATGTAGAAAATGGTGGATTAAACCTGGTTTTATAGCGCTAACCCTCTCACTTTGATGACAGTCTCATCCGTTAAATTTACATTGATGCGTTAACTAAACAGACACAATAAATAAAATAGTCAAAATATGGGTACATCAGTCATCATCGTATAACAATTTTAAAAGGAACAATTTAACAGAACACAAAAACATCTATCTACAAACACATTCATTGATTTGTGTGTCTGACGTCAGAAAATTTTATACGTCACATAGATTTGTACTTCAATGTGCATACAAGCAATTTTAAAATTTACATAGGCAATGTTAGCATATTTGGTTAAAAAATCAAAAGTATGTAAGAATAAATTTCAGATATAGACCGAGACTGAAAATAGTCCAAAAGTTATATATAGAATTTATAAGAATCCACAAATAGTTAATTCCACTACGCGATTGAATGATTTTGACGTTTATGGTTCAACGTATTTTGTAATTCATAATAGAAATATATCATAATGACATAAAATAGAAAAATATCATACTGACGGGATCTTTTAAAGTACTGAGTCACGTTATAAGAACCAAAGAAATACAAAAAGTCGCATATACAAAACACGCCACCAAAAAATGAAAGACAAATCTGAAGTTTGTTTAAGAAATAATTCCTTCATGTCATCCTCTTTGCTCATTTTAACATGAATAGGCATTATATTTGTCGATATTTTTCACTGAGCGTTAGCGAGGTGTAAAATGTGGTAAAATATAATGCCAACCCATGTTAAAATGAGCATAGAGCATGACATGAAGGAATTATTTCTATTCTAATAGGACAAATACAGTATTTTTTAGGTCGAAGCGTACGAAAATGCCGTAAAAATGTTTAGCTGTTCCAGTTTCCTCCCCGAGGAGTTTGTACATTACATTTCATATTTGAAAAATACGAGCAGGGTAAATATATGTTGTTCAATATAACATATATTATAAAAGTTTATGTAAGCTACTTGAAAGTATATATTTTATAGGATAACGATGGAAATAACTTTAATATAAACAGTAAATGTGTGCGCATGTGTCAAACATATTTTGTGCTCATTAGAATACGGCTTTGTTTACAAAGCGTAATAAGGACGTCATATATGTATTTACAATCGACATTCATTTTCATCAAAATTATCATTTTTATTATTTCATATCGTCTCACATTATATCAAGTTGATCGAATTCATTTTTTTAAAAGGTGCACTTTATTCAAATTGAATAAGAAACTTGTCTTGAAGTCTTTGTTATTTGCAGTCCTAACACTTTACCTCGTAACTACAAAATTGTTCGGGTACGTATTGTAAATGTTAAATTGTTATAGATACTTATTCCTACACAAGCGCCCCTTTTCGATGCTATTTTGCATTTCTATGGAGAAAAAAAAGATGTGTTATGATGATCTATGAGGTTTAAAGAAGACATTATTGTTTAATAAATTGAATGTAACATTTTTCCTTTGTAACACTGGTTATTTCAAGCATTCCTGTCAAGTTTTGTCATAATTAGTTCAACAGTTTGAGAAAAAATCTAGTATAATGAAAGACGACATCTACAGCGATTGGAGCAAAATTTCTTCTACAAATCCAAACCAAGCCGCATCAAGACAGAATATAGTGTGGACCAATAAATGATCATATATTATCTCATCTGCCTACAAACAGTTGAATATGATACACAAGATGATTTTATAAAGATAAATACCACTAATGAACATCTTTGTCTTCTTCGTAAGGTCTCTTTTGGTCAATTTATACCTCTCATTTCCTCCAAATTTCAACTTTCAGGCCAATAAATAAAAAATAATGGGATAACTTTCACTCACATATGATAGAAATGTCATAAGAAATGAGTAATTGAAGTATTCAATCAGAATGAGCAATCCATATAAAAGTCTCCAAGGAGGTTTCAATAAGTCCTTACGTAAAAATTAAATTTACGCCGCGTTCCAGAGAGGGATATATAAGGCTTCTCTTTTAGTACATAATTTGTTGTTACAGCATTAAAAATAATTTCGTATATTTATAACTATATCTTTATTAAAGTATTTCCTAGGTAAATGTTATATCATAGCAGAATATAAGAAATAAGGAGGAAAAGCTCTAAGAATGGCTTGTTCTATCAACTAAATATTCATGGTAGAGTCCTATTTCAAGGAAAGTTTTCTCATAAAATGTGTTTTGGAGACTCAATTCACTCAAAATCTTTCTTTTTTGTAATATTTCACTTCACTAGCAACAAATTTTAACACATGAGAGTACTCACAAGGTCAAAGGTGCATTTACAGCTTCCCATTTTAGGTGTAATACCACCATTGATGTTGCCCTATTTTGTTAAATTTGTACTGTTAAAAAATTTGTGTAGAATTTATCTTTGTTTCAAATAAAGAAAAACTTGGCACGAGTAAAGTTTAATCCTGTCCAGTACTATAGAAAAAAATTGACATTACATTTCATTGTATACATTGTACAAGAAAATAACCATCACTGGAAGTTAACCAATCAAATTTCTCCACTTATTTAACCTGTGTACAAGCTTTAGTAACCATGTAACTTCAAGTTTACAAATTTTCTATAGAAACCCCAAATAAAATAAAAATGGTGCTTTGAAATAACTTAGACATATGTTTATGACACAGAAATGTTTTACTGCAATAAAATGTAGGATTAATTACCTACAACTGTCAAATTTTCGTATACAACCGGATGTTACAATCGGATGTGACGTACCATGATTTGGTGGTATTTCACCTAAATAGTAAAATCTCCACCAGAGACAAAAATGAAATAGAAGTTATCATATAAAAATCACCGTACAGCCTCAAATAATGAGCCAAATCCATACCGCACAATAAGCTATAAAAGACCCCGCAATAACAAATGTGAAATATATCAAATGAGAAAAACAAAGGCCTAATTTTATGTACAAAACAATAAATGAAAAACAAATATGATACCCAGCAACAAACGACAAACACTGAATTACAGACATCTGAATGGGACAGGCACGTACATGATTACTAGTCAAATTATTCAAACAAGTAGGTATACATGGTATACTGCTTTAGACATACCTCTACATCTATATGACCTACACAATAAATAATGATGTTAGCTGTGCTTTTGGAAATCTGATTTATGGAATACAATGCAGTGTACATAGGACAGACAGACATGACACTTCGAATTAATTCGCAAACGCGTAACATTACATCTGCAACATATCTGAAACCCGAATTATAAACAAACCACTGGTAGTGAAAATTTAGACCTTTGTGCTGCCAAGTAGAATTCATAATTTAAATTTCCTCAATTTATCATTATGCTTAAAAAGCAACTTAACAAGAAAGAAATTATGGCATCACTTGGCGTCCGTCGTCTGTTATCTTTTATATAAATCTTCTCTGGAACTACATGGCCACATTTAACCAAACTTTGCAAAACTATCATAAGTGTATCTTTTTTCCAATGATCCCTCTTGCTAACTAACATGACCGATATGGCTAAAAATAAAGGGGTGAAATGCAGGTTTTGAAATATATCTATGAAACCAAAGCATTTAGAGCAAATCTGACAGTTTTTTTCTTTAGGTTTATCAGGTAAACATCTATCCGGCCTAAAATTTAAACTTAGTTCAAATTTCATTAGGGTATATGGATTTAAAAATGGATCCTTTGAGTTGGTCCATCTAACCAACATGGCTATCAATTTTTTTTTTTTTTTTTTATATAAATAAGGCCGTTAGTTATCTCGTTTGAATTGTTTTACATTGTCATTTCGTGGCCTGTTATAGCTAACTAAGCGGTATTGGCTCTTCTCATTGTTGAAAGCCGTAATATGACGTATAGTTATCTCATTGACAATAACACCACATCTTCTTTTTTTTATATAATAACCCTAGTATACTATAGCAGTACATGGAAAATAGTAAAAAATAATTTCAAAGGGTAACAACTTGAAAACTCATTTAAATAATGATAAGGTGTCTTCAGTTACTATTGTATGACTGGTATAGAATGAATTGCTTTTAATTGAACTACTGGTCTAAATTAAACGAAACTTGGCCTTACTCATTACAAGGGTATCTTATTCTAATTCAATATGATTTTAACATCAGTTGTTTTAAAGGATTTCCAAAACCACAGTAAAGCCGTTGAGTCACACAAGCTCTTGATAGCCTGAAGTAAAAACATCTATATATATACATATTGATATATAAGTTTTACAATTTCAGATACCAGATTGCGTCTTTTGGATACAAAAAAGAAATTGGAACTTTTACAACTACTGACTTCAAGTATTATAAAAAATATATGAACTTTACTAGCGTCGAATTCGGTAAATCTCTGGTTTATTTGCCAAAGTCTACAGTAGAAATAATAAACAATACATCAGCTACATTTAGTACTGGTGATATAATAACACTTAAAATAATTCTCCATAATGAAAAAGGTGACGTTTTAACTGGTGGTGGTGAATTTATAAACATTTGGATGTCTGAGAAAGGGAAAGGTGCAGGTTCAGCGGGTTATGTAGTAGATCATGGTAATGGTACATATATTGGAGTGATAAAAGCATTATGGAGCGGATCTCCGAATATCACAATTAAATTGGCATTTCCGAAAGAATCCATTGGACTATTTGTAAACCATATATATAGGAATGGAATGTTGCGGCCTATATTTGGATTTTTTAAGAATGCTCGTGGTGAAACTGGTAAAGGTATATGTGGGATTCACACACTGACAAACCATGATCTCTGTGACTTTACATCATTTAATTATGGAATGCGATGGTTTTGTTCATTACCAGATACACCTGGGTTTATATGTACCGACTGGTTTAGAACAGAAGGAGATACGAAAGCAGATGACCGTAACAATATCGATTCGAAACTTTCCAAGACACAGAAGTTCCTCTTAAGGTAGTTATCGTTATATCTAATTGGTGTGTTTTTAAAGGATATATTTTCAATACACCATTGATCTTCTTTTCCTTAAACGGAATTATCGCAGTCGTATCTTACTTATATTCAAAGACGTTTATTTAAGTATTACCAGAAAGGAAATAGTCTGAGAGCATAAAAAGTGCTACAACATTATATGTTTACTTAGGCAGGAAGGTTGGAAGAAAACTTGTATCATTTAAAAAAAATTCAGTTGGAGTGAGTTTACGAGTCATAATTGAAACAATTACAGTCTGCACACCTGCACACTTCCCGGTAATGTTGAACGTTGCATGTAATGTAGTATAAATTTGGGTTGTTTCCCTTAGATTCCTTTTAATATTAAACAGATGAAAATAACTATTTGCACACATCTTTGGTTGATCTAAATTGATGAAAAGAACAGAAGATTATATTATGCAGTAAAAACTTCAATGAATAATGACGACTTTAAAACTGCATAATACTGCACGGACTTCTCGATTCATTTGGCATATATTTTAACGGACCTTTTTGTATATTTCTTACGGATAATTTCACCAACTCAAGGCCTTGTTGCTGATATAAGCAAACATATTAACAATCACACTATGTGTATCTTTGACACCATATATCACCGACCAGTCGATGGTATCTACTACGTACTGTACGCACAGAAAAACCAGGCGCTAAACCCCTCAGTGTTGTTATAATACACCCTGGGATATTCATGTCATGAACTGTCAATTATACAACCCTACTTCTATTTTACTTATTATAATCTCAGCACAATCGTGTGGTTTACTTAATGACCGTATGTCGACTGATTTGAAACTCACCGGTAAAATTTCAATATGTGTTTAATCACGTGATACACATTAACTATCTGCTTGACTATATAGTCTGGTGTTAGTTAAATTAAGCCCTAACATAACATATAGTCCTATATGAAATAAATATATTAACTATCGCATTTTTGCGCCTGTCCCAAGTCAGGAGCGTATGGCCTTTGTAAGTCTTGTATGAGTTTTATTTTTAGTTTCTTTTATACATTCGGAGTTTAGTATGACGTCCATTATCGCTGAACTAGTATACATTTTTGTTTCGGGGCCAGCTAAAGCACGCCTCCAGGTGCGTGAATTTCTCGATGCATTGAAGACCCATTGGTGGCCTTCGGCTGTTATCTGCTCTTTGGTCGGGTTGTCATCTCTTTGACTAATTCCCTATTTCCATTCTCAATTGTATATACATAAATAGATAGCTGCAATTTGTTACAGTTGTACTGTTTCATAGCTGTGTCACGTTATGATAGGACTGAGTGCTGACACACGTGTTTACCATTCTTTATGCTCATGTCTAAAGTAAGGATCTTGTAATTCACAGCTAGGTGTCGTTGGTTATTGTCTACCATATTTGTGTTTCATTAAAATAGTTTTAAAATGAAGCAGACAGTTGGTTTCTTTCTTTAATTATATCAGATTATGGCATGCCAATACCTTATCAAGTGAACAATATTGTATGGGATTTGCCAATCCTGTAAGGATATGTATATACTTATAGATGTCGCTGTCATCTGCTTTGGTCTCTGGTGGAGCATACCACATCCTGTCACTTTTATTTTGTTATATGAATGGATTTTATATGTTTTGATTGGTCTAAAAATGATAATAATTGTGGTTATTATTAAAACGTTAATTATTTGCATAACTGACATATTGGCTAACTTTAACTCTGATGTCTTTTACGATTTGAATAAAGTAATTTTACTGTTATGCAGTTTAATATACAAAGATAAAAAATGTTTTGTAAAAAAGACAAAATATATGTTATGCAACGTGATCATTTCCGTTACATAATATATTGAAAACCATACATTACCAAAGGTAAATGAATAAAGACAAGGATATATCATTGACAATATATTTTGAGTGGAAAAGTTGACGAAGTAATTTTTTTTTTCAAACATAAAATTTAAATTTATTTTTACTTGCAGTTCTACCAGTAATAAAATCATCAAGGAAATTAAAGTCGATGTACATGGTGGTAAGTTATTAATAAAACAACAAAAGGTATTCGATATTCGAATTTGTTAAAAGATTCGCTTTAAGAAGAATATAACAGTTATTTAGATTTTTAATTAATACTTTGATAAGAATACCTGAGGATGCTGGTTTGAGATTGACTTGGCTGTACCGTGTAAAGTAGATTGTTTTGTATAACCCATTCTCCGATCTAAAAAGTTAAATCAACAAAATACTGAACTCCGAGGAAAATTGAAAATCCCTAATCAAAATTGCAAAATCAAAAGCTCTAGCACATCAAACGAATGGATTTAACAACTGTCATATTACTGACTTGGTACAGGCATTTTCTTATGAAGAAAATGGTGGATTGAACCTGGCAAGCTAAACCGCTCACTTGTATGACAATGCATATTCCATAATATTGCCAACGATGCGTGAACAAAACAAACAGATATAATAGGTAAAAAGTCAATAATACAGCAGTCAATATTGTGCTTTAATCCTTATCACTAAAAAAAACCATACAAACACGTAACAAAGAAGCAGAAAATGGCATACAGACCAAGAATATTAGTAAAAATTAAAGACAAGAATACATAAATTCACCATAGTATAATAACACAATGACGGGATGTATAGCACAGAGCCACGTCATATATGTAACGAAAAAATATTAAAAGGCAAATACACAAAGCACATAGCAAAAATGAAAGACGAGCAACAAACAAGTTTTCGAAGTAACACCAAAAAGCATATATTTACATGTATGACATCATAATATTTTTGTATACAAGCATACCTGATTGAAAACGGGTCAAAGGATACGAAAAGGACAGTTAGAACGCATAATTTGGCAGGAAACCAACAAGACCATGAGTTGTATTAGTTGTGCGCTCTAGACTTTGCCATATCAATTAAAGTAAAACATTAAGTAAGAGACCGTGACCTTTGACCTCAAAATCCGTCTAGAAACCATTTGTTCAATTCGTTCTTTTTGTAGCTGCATTGGTTTTAACATTTGACCTATTGACCCCAAAACCAACAGGCTTTTATCCTACCATTATTTTCAACCGAATAACTGTCTTTTCGTATACATTGGTTGCTGTAACTACCACTTGAAGGTTTTTATGCTACTGTTCTTTATAATACTTATCAGAGTGTAAAAAATTGAAAATATTTTTCTATTAGTTTCAAGTAATACACACAAGTAAAATTGGTCTGTTTTGTCTTTGTGATTCTGATTGGAAATTTTCGAATTTTTTTATGATTCTCGAAGGTTTTATATTGGCTTATATATATATATATTATCTACGCTTTCTGAATATCAATGAGCGTTTTTGTTTATTGCAGATAAAACCATATGTCCGACAAAGTTTTTATGCAGAGAAATAAACCCTTCAGTCACATGGAACAGTTCGTCCCCGATGGGATATTTTTATAATAGAACATGGCATAATCTTTTATGCCAAAACAAAGTTGAACACAGTAAAAAACTTATATCTTGTCTTAAAAACAGGGAGATTTATATGGTTGGAGATTCTACACAGCGACAATGGTTTGTGGAAATGACCGAGATTTTAAATCTTTCATACTCTGTCATACCGACTATACGAAATCTACGAGGTTATCATCGAACGATCAACGCTTTCAGTAAAAATAAGAGAGACAACATTACTGTAAAATGGGCTGCGCATGAGTTCCCATTTTTCACTTATACACCTAATGCCACATTAGATTTTTTCTTACCTGCAAGATATCACCTCAAGGTCATACGTTCTAAAAACCCGATCGTTGTTCTGCACTGGTATGTACATATGGGCTTTGTTCCAGTATCAGTTTATGAAGATCACGTAAGGAACGCTAAAGATGCCATTATTGAACTATTGGATCGTGTGCCTAGCGCTAAGATATTCATTAAAGGTCCACACAAAATTAAGAATGATGAAGTTGTTCCATATGATTTTGTCAGATATTTGCATGATAAATTGTTATTCCCGATTTTTGACAATATCAAACGTAAAGTTGTTTATTTAAATCAATGGGATATCACAGTTGCTTCTGAAAATAATGAAATGCATCCAACCAAGGATATAGTCTTTCAAATGGTTCATGAATTGTTTTCCTATATTTGTTAACTGATTAACTAACTTCAACTAACTGATTGACTGTCCCTTTGGTATCTTTCGTCCCCCTTCAATATGCTATATGAAATTTAAACAATTGTATCTAATTTATGAAATAAAAATGTTACCCTGTCAGAAACATTGCAATTTATATGCCAGCTTTAGCTGGCACTTATGGTAGAAGCATCGTTTTTGGAATAAAGAACGATATCTCTCTCTACACGACCCATCTGAAAAGTTTCGTCACTCTCGTTAAATCTCGTACGACTATTTTTTTTAATGACTGCCAATTTAACGTTTCAACGCGGGACAGATAGGAATAATTTCGATGTGAAATACGACATGAATTTTTATTTGTTTACAAAAACAAGAATTCAGAAATTTTGGTAACTTGTGAAGTTTATTTAAATTTTATTGTACCACGGAAATTACCGAAGTTTGGACAACAACATCTGACGCCACGTTTCGTCTGCTTCATTTTTCCATTTTCAGTGAGAGGTCAAAACAAAGTTCCTTAATCACAGGTACTTCATTTAAAAGTCACAAAATCATAATTAATGATAAAATATTTAGCGTTGAAGTTCCGTCCATCCATGGGAACACAGACAGAACCTCTGCAAGCAATACATTTCGGGATTTTTTTATAATGACCATGCGGCATGTGGGGTAAACTCCGGTGCACTGGTTGACCATGACTACTTATGTTCACCTGCCACATAATTCCCCATATCAAAGAACAGTGATAATGACGTTGGTTATACTGTTGAATGTGACCACCCCACCTACCCTTTTCATTGATTATGTCACATAGATCACTTTATCAGATACAGTCCCAGTTTTCTCTCTCTAAGTTTAATCATAAAAGGAGACTTAAAGACTTGAGTCTGGGTAGTACTTTTAAGTACAAACTGTAACGTAACGATGCCCAAATTGCACCTATTTAGCAAAAATAGCAGCGGAAATCTTACAAGATCTCCTAGAGACTTAAGAATTTGTATTTTATGATTTGATACTATCAATGTCTTTCAAAATAGGTAAATATATTTAGATAATATACACAAAACGTTCACAGTATTTATCAACAGATGAAGTGTTTACTGAAAAAGCAAAATGTACTGAAACGTCACAATGCGACGTCATTAAAACGTCATCTTTTTAAAATTAGAAAATACAATATGTTTCAAGTATTTATTTCTTAAATAAAAGAAGAGTAAGCATGGACAAATATCCAATTGTTCAAAATA
Organism: Mytilus edulis; assembly: GCA_019925275.1. NCBI lineage: Eukaryota > Metazoa > Mollusca > Bivalvia > Mytilida > Mytilidae > Mytilus > Mytilus edulis. Next base: position 66,610,316 of record CM034357.1, on the reverse strand, counting down.
TTTGAAAAAATAAATAAACAAAAGCTCTGTTATTCGACTTTTGACGATGTGAATTTAAGCATGGATGCAATTTGGGTACTCCTCATTACAGAATCATTGATGGTTTGGAGGCTAGTTCAGACCAATTTTTCTATGATTCCATAGGAATCGAAAATCAAATTGGTGTACCTATATAGTGAAGAAGGATACGGCTACAAAATAAACACAAAATGGAAACTTTTGTCTTAATCATAAAAAAAAAAACGTAGTTGAAAAAACTGTCAAAATAGGTGCAATTTGGGTACCGTCACGTTATATTGTATGCACCCATAATTGTCCAAAATAGGATTTTATGGGAAGATGGAGTTAATATGATAACCCATGATAATACCATGACTTTGATAGGTATATATATTTATCTTACCTCCTATACATTTCTAGGAATATGATTGGTTAAAAGCGTCCTCGTGGAAACCGTGTATATTCAATATTAGGTTAGTTGGGAGGCGGGGCTTATTCCATACACCGTTAGTAGTGGAGTTACTTCCCTTTATTTTCCATATAAGGTAATAAGGAGGCGGGGCTTATTTCATACACGGTAAGTACTGAGAAAAAATCTTAAAAGTTTCAACAGACGAAGAAAGTGATGATCAAGTGAAATAAATTCAGAAAACACATTTAAATCTAACAAGTTGTCATTGTTGGCATCATGCTAGTGCCAACTGTATTGAAGACTTGCTCATTTTGATAGGTCACTAGTCTAAATTTTATACGTTAAGATACTCGGTAAGATAAATTCATTACATAGTATGCTAGTGGCGTAATACGGTATATATGGGGTTAGTAAATTCCATATGGGGATTCGAGCTTCGCTCTCACCCCATATGGAATTTACTGACCCCATATATACCGTATTAGGTCAGTAGCACACTATGTAACTAATATTATAGGGCATGTTACTGGGGAGTATGTCGTGTATGTGGGCTACATCCTTAAAAATTCAAACTGCAACAGTCACATTTCAACCTATTTAGCAATACACACTTATGGTTATATAATATCACAGTACCAATACTGCACTCAGTAACCAAAATTGCACCTATTAAAAAGCTGTGGAAATCTTACAAGTTTTCTTTCACCATGTGCAGTTACATGTATCTAATTATCATCTTTTTAAAATGAGCAAATTAAATTTGTTACCAGCATCCTTTTCTCCAAAAAATAAAAGTTGAAGCATGGAATAATGTCAAATTGTTCAAAATATTTGAAGAAATAAAACTAAACATCTGTTTATATTCCAGTTTTAAGGATTTAAAATAACATGTAATGATGTATGGAATTTGGGTACTGACCTCATTACAGAATCATGGATTGTTTGGAGGTCAGTTCAAACCCATTTTTCTATGACTCTGCATGGACTCAAAAATAAATTGGTGTAACTATATTGTAAACAAGGATAGTCTAAAAAATAAGCACAGAATAAACTTTCGTCTGGTTCATAAAAAAAAGTTGGAGAAAAAAAATGACAATATAGGTGCAATTTGGGTACTCTCATGTTAGCAACTTCACAACAAAACTACACATTTATTTTCATGTCCAAAATAAAAAAAGTACAAACCTAAAGGCAATAAAATGCTTTGCCATGCACAGCCTGATATGACCACATATGTACAATGTATATTTAGCATAAAAAAAAACACAATTTTTTTTTATGTCAGTTGAAATCAAACATATTTTAATTTGGGACCCTAGAAACTTCAATATGGACTAATTTGAAAACAGGTATCAAGAGAACCCAAACATTTCTATTTAGCAGAAGTCTCTTTTACATGTCTCCTTAATTTCATATGATGTTGATAGTTTTAAGTCCTACAAAAATATTGAAAATGTGTACATTTATTTTTTTCCTAGCTTCTCTCATGTGAAAGCGGTACCTTTTTGGTCACTATTTGTGTGTTGCGTCTAAATATGAATTGTAACACTTTATAGTGACTGAACAGGTTAAACAAATACTTCAAAAGAAACATTAAAAGAAGACAACTTGGAACAGCACCAGCCATGCCAGTACACATAAAATTGAGAATGGAAATGGGGAATGTGCCAAAGAGACAACAATCCGATCATAGAAAAAAACACAACAGCAGAAGGTCACCAACAGGTCTTCAATGTAGCAAGAAATTCCCGTACCCGGAGGCGTCCTTCAACTGGCCCCTAAACAAATATATACTAGTTCAGTGATAATGAACGCCATACTAATTTCCAAATTGTACACAAGAAACTAAAATTAAAATAATACAAGACTAACAAAGGCCAGAGGCTCCTGACTTAGGACAGGCGCAAAAATGCGGCGGGGTTAAACATGTTTGTGAGATCTCAACCCTCCCCCTATACCTCTAACCAATGTAGAAAAGTAAACGCATAACAATACGCACATTAAAATTCAGTTCAAGAGAAGTCCGAGTTTGATGTCAGAAGATGTAACCAAAGAAAATAAACAAAATGACAATAATACATAAATAACAACAGACTACTAGCAGTTAACTGACATGCCAGCTCCAGACTTCAATTAAACTGACTGAAAGATTATGATTTCATAATATGAACATCAGGCACAATCCTTCCCGTTAGGGGTTTAGTATCATACCATCCTAACATATATGAGAAGAACATAACCCGTGTCATGCCAACAACTGGTTTTTGAATAAATGTGTTTAGTTCCGATGCAAAGACCCTATAAGTGAATCAATATTAACGCCAAAATATGCAATCTTTAATGACCTGACAACAGTATCGTAACTATATCCCTTCTTAATAAGTCTATTCAAAGGTTTTGTTAGTTTATGAAGTGAATACTGACACCTTTGTGCTTTATAAAGAATATTTCCATAAAAAATTGGATGTGAAATACCTGAACGTATAAGAAGTCTGCATGTTGAGCTATATTTACGAATGATGTCCTTATACCGATGATAAAATTTAGTAAATGTTTTGACTAGTTTGTGATATCGAAAACCCTGGTGTAATAATTTTTCAGTAATACATAAATTTCTCTCGTTAAAATCTAAAACATTGTTACATACACGAGCGAATCGTACAAGTTGAGATATATAAACACCGTAAGATGGTGACAAGGGAACGTCACCATCTAAAAATGGATAATTAACGATAGGAAATGAAAAATCATCTCTTTTATCATAAATTTTAGTATTCAGCTTTCCGTTAGTGATATATATATCAAGATCGAGGAAAGGGCAGTGGTCATTGTTAGTATTAGCTTTATTTAAAGTAAGTTCAACAGGATAAATTTCTTTAATATACATACTGAAGTCGTCATTATTGAGAGCCAATATATAAATAAAAACTCAGATCAGAATAGCATGGACAATATGTTAGTTATATCCTTGTGAATATATAGTGAGGAAAGTTATCAATAATTCTGCAGATAATGCTGCTGCAATTTCATCAAGTGTTTTGTACATTTTCTTTTAAAATGTTCACAAAATCAGTGAAACATTCAAAAAGGCTAAACTTAATTTTTATTACTGAAAGTTTTATACAATGACAAGTGTTTTATTTACCAAATAACTCATGTTTCTGTGAGAAAAGAAAACATGCGCAATTTTGGGAATTAAAGGGAAAGAAGATCCTTTTGCCTCGCACTGGCGCATGTCAATTGTGAATATACTTACCAAATATATTTTCTGTATTATGATACTCATGTCGACATTATAAAGAAGTACACATCATAGTAAAAATGCACAAATTACAGATAAAGTAATTAAAACACCATATTTTGTGTGCATCTCCTGCCAAATCAGTGTTTGTTGCATCTATATACTAGATGAGTATAATCAATGTAAATATGGTAAATTTTTAAAGAAAAACCCAAAATTTTGATAAAAAAACACCCCCAAAAATGTTGTACCATAACCCCAAAATCAATTCTAATCTTCCTTTTGTGTATTGAACCTTCTAGTACAATTTCATAGAGATCCATTCACTTATACTAAAGTTATTGTCTTGAAACCAAATGTGTCTTCTTGAAAACAACTATGACATGATTAAGCATTACTCGAAAACAAATTATTGACATGCTTGTATTTCCCATTTCCATTCTCAAATTTATTTTGCTGTCATATGAAAACTTGAAAAGTGAGCTAACAAAAAAAATATATGCAAGAAATGTCATTAAACTGACTCTAAATTAGGACATGAAATTGATGTAGAACTAACAAATTGACGATGATCAGGAATATGAATGTTTTTTTGTTTGAGTCAGATTGTTTTCACTGAACCCTTTCATCGCTTCAATTAAAATTATTTAGTCAAAATTTAACACTATAGTATTAAGGTTCATCATAACATTTACAAATTGGCAAATACAGCCGTATTATCACCTAAAAAAGTACTGTGTACAGACTAATCTGTGCGGTTTGGGAAGTTTAAAATATTTTTAGATATATAAAAGTTAAATTAATTTTGCATATCTGAAAGATAAAATCTTTTTTGGTGAAGCTCTGGATTCAAAATATTTTTTTGTCCTCTGTTTGAACAGATTTTTTTGTCATCAATTTGGGAATAAGAATATATTTTTTAGGAAAAATACCATAACCCCCTCCTGCCTTTTGAAGTTCAATGATCGTTCCCTAAACATTTTCCATCTGAACTTATAATTTTATTTTAGACAAAAACTATATGTTTAATGTAGCCTAGGACATTAGTCCTGAACATGCATGAAATATTTGCCACTGGACGTTAAACAAACAACAACCAATAGATATACATAGTATAGTCTTAGTATAAAGCTGGCATTAAAGGTAGCGCCTTCCTCATATTAACAAATATTGCCAATTGTACACGTTTTGTAACAAAAATTGCACCTAAAGACATGCTAATTCAAAATATTCGGATTAACAACAAATCATAGTTATACTTAGATACATGTGGGTATTCTTTTTATGTCCATTTTGACAATATACTAGTACTTATTCAGGTTTTTATACATCATTGTGTGTTGTTTCATCGTGGCGAGAAAATGTCAGTTTCATTAGATGCACACCTCATCTTGTAATTATTACTTAACAATTGTTAGTTTTGATTTGTTGCTAAGAAGTAAAAGCACAATAAATACTGAATTCCGAGGTACATGTATGTTCAAAACGGGAAGCCCCTAATTAAGTGACAAAATCAAAAGCTCAAACACATCAAACGAATGGAAAAAAATGTCATATTTCTGACTTGGTACAGACATGTAGAAAGTGGTGGATTGAACCTGGTTTTATAGCTAGCTAAACCTCTCACTTGTATGACAGTCGCATAAAATTCCATTATATTGACAACAATGCGTGAACATAACAAACAGACATACAACAGTCAACATTGGTAAGCAGTGAGGCAGAATATTAATTGACTTGTATGAACTATCAAATAAGTAGCACATCTGGACAAAATGGAACAAATATACACAGATGGTCTGAAAGTTTGGATATTCGAGACTCTTTCGACGAATATATTGCTGTAAGAACACATTTTGTTGAATACGCATTAATACTCAAAAATAATTAGTGTTTAACCAATTAGTCCGGATAACCATCGGAAACACCCAAATGTTTTAAAAATACAAAAATAGAATTAAAAAAATAATTTTCAAAATTAATTAGCAAAAAGACAATATGTCAACAGCTTGGCTCAACCTTCAACAGTAATGTTCAAAGCCAAACCTTATAATGCACAAGGATTAACTTATTTTTGGCATAAGAATAAATTAATCCACACAATAAAAACTGAATATACCGTTATCAAAGTGAGACCGGATGATAGAAAAACCTATTAAAACACAACCCCATCTTCTTTTTTTTTCACTCCTCAAACCTATTAGATACTTAACAATGATATATCTAGAAATACTGTTTTTGAAATAAAGTTAATTCCATTTGAAGGTTAGGCCAACTAAAATTAATTAGTAGATTTTCATCCAAATTTTTGAAAAAAATGGGGCGGGTGGGAGGATTTTATTTTTTAAATTTTATTTCATATGAAACCCTTTTGCATGTTTTGTGACGAGTTCTTCATATATGCAAGTGTAATAATAAGCTTATATCATGTATTGTTAAGGCCGTACAGTGACCTATAGTTGTTAATGTCTGTGTCATTTTGGTCTTTTGTGGATAGTTGTCAGAAGTCTCATTGGAAATCATACCACATCTTCTTTTTTATATACACAAGTATGAGGAATCTTACATAATTTTTCAAATCCTTAAATAGTCGACTTTTTAATTTCAATAAACGGTCAACAATCTGACAAGTTCGTGCTTGTATTTCAATATCTATAATCCAGTCATGTTTTCTGTATCAATGGTTTCAACGAATCTTGCGCTTTGGGTATCATTTACAGTTTAAATTTCCTGAGACAAAGTCATTGCATAAATAAATCAAAGAGCTGAAAGCTCTGAAGAAAAATGACGCCACTGTCTCTAATATTGGGATAGTTTTTATGCAAGTCTTGATTTTCACGTACCGTAATTAGTTTAACAATGCAACATGTATCGTGAGCATATAATTGATATTCGTATATGTGTGTGTGTGTGAAGTGAAGGTGACAACTGGCTGTTTTTTTAAGACAAATGAATAGGTCAAGACTAGCTGAATTGTACAAATAAATACCATAGAAAGGCTTGTATATTTCTCACTGGTACATAGTCTGAATACGGGTCCGTTCGCGTCCATTCACGTTTGCGCCCACTCATTTTCACCCCCTTTCACTTTCACACCCTACATGTTCGCACCCAATCTTAATTGGTTTTGTGTTTAATAACTCTGTAAGCAAGTGTTTTCTTATAAGTATAATTGTTGTCATTGTCTCAAAATAAAGTAAGACAGCAATTTTTTTTTTTGTGTTGAATAAATCTTAATCATGTTTTGGATAGGGTATTGCTAAAAATAATAATAATCCTTTCTAAATAAAGTGGTATTTTGTTAACGTTTTATTTTGTGTTGAATAACTCTTAATCATGTTTTGGTTAGTGTATTGCTATAACTTGTTTCATTGACTTGTTTCAAAATGAAGTGAGATTCTGACTATGTTTGTTTCCGTGTGTTGAATAAATTTTATCATGTTTTGGTTATATTAGTGGATTGCTATATTTTGGTGTCTATGTTTTATTGTTTCGTTGTTTCAGATCAATGGGACCAAGCTGTTAAAAAAAATTATCTTTTGTGTTTTTTCCTTTAAAATCTTCAATGTTTTACTCATACCAAGCTATAAATACATTCAGTATTTACACCAAAGCAATTTAAAACAACAACCATGATTTTCCAATTATTCAACTTGAATTTGAATTAAAATTGGGCACGAATGAGTAGAGTGTGAATGTGCGAACGTGTAGGGTGCGAAAATGTATTGGGCACAAACAGACCTGATACAACACAGTCTGAACCCCCTTCTCCCACAAAATATTAAGTAAATAATCTTTTTGTTACTGCTATCAAAGGTCTAATGAAACTCAGATAATTTCAAACATTTTGTCAAAGAATTCTAGTCAAACCGGCACCTAGTTAAATTGGCACCTGGACAAATCATCACCTGGTTAAAATCGACACCTGATATAGTCAATTCGTCACCCATGTTAAATATATATTTTTAACAGTATTTTAAGCAATAGGGTAAAAATAAGAAAGGGCTTGCCAGAATTTTTTTCAGTATTTAAGCAAAAAGAGTTAAATACTAACTTTCACATTTTTGGGTGTTCACGTACATTTTGTATATATTTATTTTTCTCAACTAAATGACTTTTTTGGTGTAGTTTTAATGATATATATATATGAGTAGTCCAAATAATTATTACGTCTGGCAAGGCTTTTTTAATTTTATTCTGGAACACTTTCCTATGACTGCAAGGCTATATTAATTTTTTTTCTGGGACGCCTTCCTACGAACGTCGTAGGAAGGCGTCCCAGAAAAATAATAAAATAGCCTTGCCAGACGTCATAATTATTTTGACTAATACATGAGATATTGGGTATTTTTCTGCATTATTTTAACCAGTTGAGCATTTTACAGGATTGTTGGTTTAATGCTGTATAAACTTTACTGAAAAAAAAACACCTTAAATTTGCTAATTATTTTGCATGAAAGATTGATTTATTGAAAGGGACTCATAGTTTTCCATTTTATTTTAATAATTGACTTGTTTTTACAATTACACAAATTGTCTAATTGTTAAAACAACAGCTTTGGTAAGGGCTTCGTTGTTTACCTTTATACACAACATTATTATATTCACTTTCGTTTCGTTGTTTACCAAAATACACAACAACATATTCACTATGTACTTGGTAACAGTAATTAATTAATTGAATAGAAAATATTATAACAAATATTATTGGATGTCGAATAGGTGCCGATTTGACTAGATGCCAATTTAACCAGGTGACGACTTGACTTGTACGTTTCAATTCCTCTGCGATCGTTTGCGGTATTTTCTTGAGAAAATCTATTTTCCATCATCAAAGAGAAGAAGAAACTGCTTTAAAATGATTCTGGAACGCTTCATGATTGTTAAAATAAGTTTAATTCACTCAAAAACAATTTTAAAACTTGCGATGTTTAAGCAGGAAGTTTCCAAAGCATGTGTAAAAGAAGAAATTAACCGGTGAGAGTGAAAATCCGTATATGACAGATATCCCTATAGTACGACTTTGAAAGTAAAACAGTTCAATCCTTTTGTAAAACAGTCTTTAATATACCTTTCACATTAATGTTTGAAGGGTCTTAAGCTTATTCAAACCATATAAGTCGGTATGAAACACCAAAACGGAATGAACAATAACCGATTACGTTTTGTAGTTTACAAATTCTAAAACTGGTTTCCGTCAAACTACAACACTTTGTTCGAGTGTAGTGGAATTCAAGTAGAAACCAGTGTAAACTGGGTCCTGGCTGATTTAATACTACACAATGATGCATAATGATAACACAAGCAGATTCCAGTTTGTATGGAAAATAGTAAATACGAAACCAAGCGCGGTAGGCAGAGAAATGAAATGAAGTTCAGGTCGGCAGTTATGGAACAATGACTGCGTCATTTTCCAAAAAGTCCGCAGTTTTCTAATCACAGAAATTTGTGACATACCGCGATTTGCGGTCTTGGAAACAGCGTGTTTCTCTTAACACCAATATTTCACGCCATTCTCGTTATCAATCTTTACTCTCGGAAGATGATGTTGTCATCATAGAGCAGTGGAAAGGTCGACTTAATCATTTTTGTTAGATTTACTTGAGGTACAAAACCGAAATTTGAAACAGGAAGCTTTGAGGATGAAACGAAATTTTAACGGTTACCGGTAACGGGAATGAACGAAATCCGGAAATCGCAAATTTTATAAAATAAAAAAAATTCGGGGCGGGACGATTTCAGAGGGGCGGGCGGGGATGAAAATCTATCAATTAATTTTAATTGGCCTTAAACTAATAAACATATTGATATGTGTTCCTTGAGCAGATAAATCTTAAAACAGTACATCAAGGGAACAACTGTAGGGTTATTCTTTTCTTTTTCGGTATGATATTGATAATTGAATGGCTGTTTTTGTTTTTCGTTTTTTTTTTATAAATCGTCAATATTGAACAAAAAACGTTATTGTGGATTCATTATTATTCGTTGGATACCAATTTTCGTGGCTTTTGTGGGTACATATGAAACACGAAATTAAATGTTGAACGAAAAACAAATGTTCTATAGGCTTATATGCAGACTTCGACAAAATCACGAAATTAGATATCCACGAACAGGCAAGTTTTTTCGTAACCCACGAATATTTGTACCAACGAAAATAAATGAATTTTCAATCGAGATTATTAGATTATTATTTTGTTTTTAAATTTATATTTTAACTATCGATTTGGATAAATCCGATAATCCACGAGTAACTATGCAAGAATCTGTTTCTCTAATGATTAAAAAATAAATATTAATTTAACGAAAATCCCCTTCGAGTGCCTACCATATTTTACAAAGTAACACCCGTTATCATATTTGATTCATTCAGTTAGCTGATAAAGGTTATGACCCTGAAACTCATCTAATCATGTTCTGAGATCGACGACTACCATATGTTGATTAAATTAGATTATACAATGAGTGCAGATAGGTAAAAATTGTCAACGAATTAGGGAAATAAAAAAAAGCATTTCAGGAACAATCACAAGTATTTGACAGTACAACATACTTCAACCGGCTAAAATGATACTGTAAATCTAGTTATACTTGAAAAACAGCAACGAACATGGCATTGTCCTAGAAATGTTATTTAATACACTCACTCTAAAGGTAGTTTTATATCATTTTTACATGAACACACGTCACACTCAAGACATTTCTTTACCAACAGGTTGACCAATATTTTTATCTAAATGGAAGCAAATACAAGTTAGAAAATAACATCTTTGCATTTATGTTATGAGCACGTGCCTGAAAAAAACCCAACAGGCTCTTAAACTTTTAAGTACTAACTTGAAGCAGTAGAAAGTCATTTTGTTTTTATAAAAATAGAAGGGACTTGTAGAAAACAGCATTCACCAGCGTGAAAAAAATCGTGAGAAACATCTTTACTTTATTTCAGGTGACTTTGAGCCTCGGTGGTCGAGTGGTCTAAATTGTTACTACTGTTATAAATAAAGGCAACAGTAGTATACCGCTGTTCAAAACTCATAAATCCATGGACAAAAAACAAAATCGGGGTAACAAACTAAAACCGAGGGAAACGCATTAAATATAAGAGGAGAACAACGACATAACCCTAAAATGTAACACACATAGACAAAATCCCACGAGAATAACAAATATAACATATATATATAACATCAAAACCAAATACATGAATTTGGGATAGATAAGTACCGTGACACGTCTTATCGCAATGTGAATTTACACTCAAAAATGAGAGAAAACAAACGACACAACGTTATAATGTAATACACACAGAAACGAACTATAATATAACAATGGCCATATTCCTGACTTGGTACAGGGCATTTTTAAAGGAAACAACACTGAGGTTGTGAGTTTGAACACCGCTCGTGCGGGTGCAATCGACTCCAATCTTAGTTGACTAGGATTGTCAGTTTTCCTATCGAGGTCGGTTGTTATCTCCGTGCACTCCGGCATCCTCCACCAATAAAAACTGACCACCACTAAAAAGCCTAAATGCGGTGCTTAAAAAATGGCGTTGATAGTTATCAAAAGTACCAGGATTATAATTTAGTACGCCAGACGCGCTTTTCGTCTACATAAGACTCATCAGTGACGCTCATATCAAAATAATTTTAAAGCCAAAAAAGTACAAAGTTGAAGAGCATTGAGGATCCAAAATTCCAAAAAGTTGTGCCAAATACGGCTAAGGTAATCTATACCTTGGACAAGAAAATCCTTAGTTTTTCGAAAAAATCAAAGTTTTGTAAACAGGACATTTATAAAAATAAAACGTTAAAAAACAAAAAAATAAAAAAAATAAAAATCAAGTGACTTGATTTAACTTCTGGTATAGAACATCTAATATTTGCGTGACAACGAATGGACGTGTGAGCAGGTATTACATTTTGTATTTAAACGTGACTTCTTTACCGCGTTTTTTTCTCTCATAAGATTGCTGTCTTATTCATTGTTTGCCTTGACTTTTTATTGAATAAATAAAAAAATGAGTTTTTTTCACGTTAAAGATTATAAAAATCGAATGGGAAGAAACATGAAATATACATGTATACGATATTTACACGAAACATATCATTTATATGTTGATCTCAATACCATTCTTGATTATTACAACTTCCATGTTTGTGTTTTAAGACCACGATATTGTGTTTAAGTTGGACTAGCAAATCTTGGAATGATAAGACATTTGAGGATGTGTAGTTTTTTTTGTAGAAAACTTGAACTTGACCTGTTGCACACATTTTTGAGGAATATTTCAGAAATATATATTTAAAGATCTAACAAAGACTAATTTTTGGGTCAAGATGCCATCAGTTAAAGAATTAGTTGTTAAAAAGGGGCCAAAAAGAAGCATTTTTGTAGTTTCCGGACAATAACCTATGTGTAAGTGTATGGATATCCTTGAAATTGTATCACAAAGTTACATATCACAAAGGAAAGGCTAGGGTTGAGTTTCAAAACCATTTTTTTTAAATTAAAACTTCCATGTATTGTTTTGTGTGTGCGAATGCCATGCTGCCCAGCAAAATTGAAGACCCTTAATTGAAACATTAAATATTATTTTTCTATACATCTTTGTAATAATTTCATAAATGAATTTTACCTGTTTACAAATGATTTTGGAACATACACAGCTTTTATAGTTCTACATTTATCCCCAGAAATATCATGATTTTATCACTTTAAGTCGGGTTGTAAATTTTCACATCCTATAGATAATGAACCATAAGAGATGAGTGATCAGATTGGGCATCCAGCTGGTGCTGCAATACCAAAGGTTAAAAAATGACAGAAATTGCACGCTTACTTCAATATCGTTAACAATTCATATACTTGACAGACATTCAAACTTTCATTTTATGACCCCCCCCCCCCTCCCCCAGTAAAATAAAGTTTTTGATGTCACCCCACAGCTGTGTGATATTAGTGGTAATGACGCCCCTCCCACCCCAAATAAAATACACCGACACCTGAGCTGGTAAATAATGACTGTTCCATAAATTCTTATAATTAAGTTCACACGACTTAGTTTTGTCTGCACATTATCCCTTCAATACCTTGCATATTTGTTTTTGTTTCATCGTCGAAAGGCATAGTTGCGTTAAAGTTTTTGGCTAATGCATGCATGGACAATATTATAAATTTCAACCAAACAAGGTATTACATGTGCTATCGATTGTTGATCTCTTCTGCTTATGTTTATACTTTTTGCCACAAACTTATTTATTTCTAAATGTGGACACGACAGGTTTGAATTAAAATTTACATGTACCATTAGGGCAAAATTAAATAATTTGCCAATAGGCAGATAAATTGTCACGTTGAAACAGTTTGGATATTATGTCATTAGATGATCAAGTAGACACACACTTTCTCAATGCAAGGATCCTAGCGCTAGCCACCAAATTATATATTACATGTAATGGTAAGTGGCTTTGATTTTATTATATACTCTTTACAAATTATCTAACAAATTAACTTAGTTCTAAAAATCGATACCAATGAAATAGGGGACTAATCATTTTTTTTATCATGAAAAGGGGGAGAGGCTGGTCAGAATACAGGAGGGATCAAGCTTTTTTTTCTGTATGTGGAAAACGAGGGGTTCAATTGTTTTTATAAAATCAGAGTGGGGGATCAATATTTTTTTTATTGCACATGGGAATATGTACTTACATACTTCAATTCAAGAGAAAAAATGTCAGAAAAACTAGTCAAATAAAAATATATTTTACCACCATTCATATACATTTAAGTAAGACATCAAATGACTTTTGTGATATAGGATGCTGCCATTTTGTGTCATTTTGTTCAATATACAAGGCATAGGTGCTTCATAACCCGAATAATCAAGTCGATATATTTCACTCACTTCAGTCACTATATTAACAAGCATTTTTTATTTAAAACAGCTGTTTATTCTAAGAGAAATTATTAGGTATAGATAACTATGCTGAAAGCATAAACTATCTATATTAACGTTTATAGACTCAATGATTTGATTTTGATTTTTGGTGTTTTAATGTCACCTTTAAGCATCGCTTTTCGGCTATTTCGTGGCGGCCAGGCTTTATTGGTGGAAGAAGCTGGACCTTTGATAGTAAAACTGACAATCCTAGTCAATTAAGATTGGAGTCAAGTACACCCGCACGAGCGGGATTCGAACTCAAAACTTCAGTGTTGACTGGCAAGTAGTTCCAATGGGCAAATAAATTGTCACTTTGAGACAATTTAGATATTAGTCTTGAGATGATCAATGTGGATAAAAACTTTTACATGAATAACTTGGATCCCAGCTCCAGCCACCAAATTAAATGACGTGTAATGGTAAGCGTGTATTATTTCATTACGTGAAAGGTTTTTGACTAAAATAATTTTTTTTACAAACTATCCAACAAATAAAATTTATTCTTCAATTGATATCAATAAAATAAAATATTTACAAATTTTTTTTGCGTAATCTAAAAAACTAAACTTATTTTGCCTCAGTACGTTTTTTCTTTAAAAGAAATATATACGAATAAGTTTATTAATTATACGGAATTAGTTGAAAAAGACTACTCTCAGGTAAATAGTTCAAAAACCATTAAATTGATATGTATTATTTTTTTTTAGGCAAACATTTTCTCGTACAAAGACCGGTTAATAGTCCAAAACCTATTAATCATAGCTAGTGATGGTCGTTTTAAAATAAATACTGACAGCTAACACTTTCATGTACTTTCTGTATCGTTTTAGTTAACTAATTGCTCGAAACTACCGAATGTTTTTTTCAAACTGCATCTGAGGTACACGTGTTTACGCTCTTTTGTTATAAATGCTGCAGCTACTAATTCAGTAGTTACTAATTATTTACCCACAACAAAATAACAATCTTTCTTTACATAGCTACTTATCACTCGAAAATCATTCTATCAAAGCTGACATCAGATTGCAATGTAAAAACCAAAAATAAACACAATAACATATACATATAAAACGAGCAGAACAACACTTAAAAATGGGCAGGTCATCATTAAACGAGTCAGAAAGAAAATCGAAAATAAATTCACTATTAGGCAAATTGTCACAAAACACATATAAGAAAAAATCTAGTCTATTCTAATGTATTTGTAAGTTTAGTATTTCTAAATGTTATTTATATTCTATATAAGATAATCCTCTTAGTTTACATTATTGTGATATTTTCTAATGAATTCAATTTCAGTTTATCTGCTTGTCATTTATTCGTTTAGGGTATATTAGTATGAATTATCATTGATATGGTCATAATTAAAAATCTACTGTTTACAACACGCATCTGGCGAAAATAAAAAATGTCAATCCTGGTATCTATGAT
This sequence comes from Mytilus edulis, assembly GCA_019925275.1. Classification (NCBI taxonomy): domain Eukaryota; kingdom Metazoa; phylum Mollusca; class Bivalvia; order Mytilida; family Mytilidae; genus Mytilus; species Mytilus edulis. The sequence goes on along the minus strand of CM034357.1, from coordinate 66,595,289 downwards.
GAAGTTATTTACAACCACTAGGTTGATGCCACTGCATGTGGAGTTTTTATTCTCTGAAGGTATTCTTTTGCAGACAAAACGCTTGTCTGGCGCAAAAACAAAATGTCAATCTATGTATCTATAATTAAGTTATTTACAACCACTAGGTTGATGCCACTGCTTGTGGAGTTTTTATTCCCCAAAGGTATTCTTTTGCAGACGAAACATTGTCTGGCGCAAAAACAAAATGTCAATCCTTGTATCTATGACGAGTATATTAAACTTTGTTCAGTTTAAAATGCAGACCCAAAAAAACAACATGACGTAAGATAACACCTTAAATAATATTGATATTCAATTGTCATTATGAAGTACTAAAGTGAGTTCTGTATTATGTACTCTTCATATTCAGTTAATCACCTCTAAACACAAGTTTAATTCACTTGTATGTCATCAATTTGCGTATAAATTAGGAAATGAATGTTTTAAACTATTGAAGACGCCAAACAAGCTAAAGGTCTCTGACAAACGTCACAATTTCGGCTCTACCATAGTCAACCTACAATTTTGCCGACGCTATATGCTCGTACTTGACTTTAACACTTTTGCTTTAGAGTCAGCTGAAGCACACCTTCGTGTGCGGGATTTAACCGCTGTGTTAAACCATTGATGGTCTCGGCTTTTTTTTCTGCTCTTTGGCCGGGTTGTTGTCTATTTGGCACATACCCAATTTCCATTCTTAATCGTCTCATGAATTGAATAGAAATACCGAAGCGATATTCCTGAAGTTGTTCCTTTGGCAAAAAACATATGAATTTCCGGCGAATAATTCTAATACCGTGACGTAGAGTCATCGTTTGTGGTTTAAAACCACCAGTCTGACGCAAATGAGGGACGTAAAAAATTCAAGTATTAAAGTTGAATTGATAAAAAGAAACAAAATATGTAAATTCGTTAGCTTATCTCGATGCCTCGAAGCGTTGAATTGTTAACCGTTCAGTCTCAAATTTGCTCTTAAACTTCGTACGTGATATGACTTTATTTACTTATTTTGTTCGATCGCCACTGATGACATATTTTTTTATAGACGAAAACGGTTTATGGGGACTACAATAATAATCCTGATATCTCTCATGAGTTTATTTAAATGTCATTGTGTACCTAATATGTCTTATACAATCAACATTTATTTTAATTAGACCTGATATTGTTTCATCAATTGGCAACTATTTACCATCAAAGATACACTAGACATGTTGTAACTAACGAGTTATCTGTCATCTTGACTTTCTGAAATCAATAAATTTTCGATTTATAGAATCTAAGATGATATAACTCTTACCTATAAAACTTCATGTTAAGGAGACAGAATCCGAATTTGAAGCGTACAAGTAACGAAATAATTTTGCGAAGTAATTGCACTTTACTTTATAAAAAAGAAGTAATTGCACTTTGCTTCATAAAAAAGAATGGCCAACGTACATACAAGTATCTTGTCTTAGGGAGGGATAAATCCTACTTTGTAAAGAATCACTCTGATTCAAACAAAAAATTCTCTGAAACTGATATTATCAAGATGCTTGATTTCTTGATTGACAACATATTTGTTACGTTCGGAGGACGTGTTTTTCAACAGACTGTCGGCATTCCAATGGGAACACACTGTGCCCCTCTACTCGCCGACTCGTTTCTTTATTATTATGAGGCTGACTTCATGCAGGAACTTCTTAGGAAGAAAGATAAGAAGTTAGCAATATCCTTTAACTTTACTTTCCGCTATATAGATGATGTTCTTACACTAAACAATTCAAAATTTGGTGACTATGTGGAACGCATCTATCCAATCGAACTAGAGATAAAGGATACTACAGATACAGTTAAGTCGGCTTCATATCTTGACTTACATCTAGAAATTGACAATGAGGGTCGGTTGAAAACAAAACTTTACGACAAAAGAGATGATTTCAGCTTTCCAATTGTGAACTTTCCATTTCTAAGTAGCATCATTCCAGCAGCACCTGCATACGGGGTATATATCTCCCAATTGATACGATATTCCCGTGCTTGCATTTCCTATCATGATTTTCTTGATAGAGGTTTGCTGCTCACAAGGAAGCTATTAAACCAAGAGTTCCAAATGGTGAAGTTGAAATCATCCCTTCGTAAATTTTACGGACGCCATCACGAGTTGGTTGACCGTTATGGAATAACCGTTTCACAAATGATATCGGATATGTTCCTTACGTCATAACTACAATCCCCTTCCCTTTCATGAATATGACCTACCGAATTAGACTATTTACCGGATTTGTAATCACATAAGCAACACGACGGGTGCCACATGTGGAGCAGGATCTGCTTACCCTTCCGGAGCACCTGAGATCACCCCTAGTTTTTGGTGGGGTTCGTGTTGTTTATTTTTTAGTTTTCTATGTTGTGTCGTGTGTACTATTGTTTTTCTGTTTGTCTTTTTCATTTTTAGCCATGGCGTTGTCAGTTTGTTTTGGATTTATGAGTTTGACTGTCCCTTTGGTATCTTTCGTCCCTCTTTTACTTTAAGTTCATGTTCATTTAAAAGCTTAACGTATTATTTCTTTCGGTATGCGTTCAAAAACAATAACAGTTACGTATTTATTATCTAATCTCAATGTGTTTAGAACCCTGGATCATATTCATGCGTATAGTGCACTAATAGATATTTATCGAAGTGGAAACCAAGAAAAAAATATATCGGACCAATCCGATTCAAGTACTAGTAGATATTTAAAAAACTACAACGTCACATCTTTATAAGACTTTCCAGAAACTAACTTTTGAAAGCTCGAATCGGTTTTGAATTTCAAATGTCAAAGACGAGGAATTTCAATTGTTGGAAAGTATTTATACTGGTTCACTGAGGTGCAGAACAACGTTGAAAAGTAAAACAAAATCTATTATTCATATGAACCAAATATTTATATAAATCAAATATTTGTATGAACCAAATATTTGTACAAACCAAATTCATCATTTTAAAGGACACAATGGACCAAGTGAGATTTTATCATCACTTGGCGTCCGTCGTCCGTTGTCTTTAACGGAATCTTTTCTGAAACTACTGGGCCAAATTTAACCAAACTATGCAAAATTATCATTAGGGTATCTTGATTAAAAATGTTTCCGATTACCCAACTTGCCATATATGGAAACATAGGACCGTGAATCTCGAGACCCACCTTAAACAACAAGGTCACAGTTTAACTTGATATTACCTGATAAAAGATAGAACGCAATGAAAATGAATAAATAAGGCCGTTATTTCTATCGTTTGAATTAAAATTTCGGGGCCTTTTATAACTGACTATGCGGTATGGACTTTGCTCATTTTTGAAGGCCGTAGGGTGACCTATAGTTGTTAATTTCTGTGTCATATGGTCTCTTGTGGAGAGTTGTCTCATTGGCAATCATACCGCATCTTCTTTTTTTATACTTACTACATTGTCTGTCTTAGCTGAATATTGATTCATTACTTTTATGTTCAGAATACGATTAATTGATTCGTTTGTTATATATCTGTTTAAATTACTTTAAACGAAATTGTTTTAGGACAATGAATGCTACAGATAAAGTTTTGTCACCAAAGTCTTTTCTCCATTCACGATGACAATCAAGATTGCGTTCATCGATGTTAAATCCGCATGAATTGTAATCGCATAAAGCGTCACTAATATCACATGATTGAAACACTAAAAAAAGTAAAATAACAAAACTACGTAAATCTGAAAAATAAATAAAACGGAATGTCCGTAATCAAATGGAAAAGTCAAAATCTCAAACACATCATACGAATGGATAAGAACTGTCATATTCCGTGGATTTATATATCTAGCATTTGTCGTTCAATAATACATTTATTACATTCATACATTACAAAAGATGACAGATGACGTGATGGAATCTTCTCCGGTAGCCAGTAAGACAGCATATGACGTTCAATAATACATTTGTTACATTCATATTACAAAAGATGACAGATAATGTGATGGAATATTCTCAGGTAGCCTATCAATATATTGGCTAGCTGCACATGTTTTTAATAATCAAGAACTACTCAGTGACAGCACCAGCGCATGTGAGAAAATTATTTCTTTTCACCAAAAAAAGTATAACATTTGTGTTCCGGATTTTAGAACAGATGTGTTGATCACTTTGCCATTCAGTACCAAAACTATTATATATGTCAATGTATTAAGTAAGAAAGGTCATAAAGTGTTCTCTCGAAATATTCTTTTAAAATACTTGAAACTACAACATTTGACCACATATATATGTTATGTTTGTTTTAACAAAACGCACAGAAACATTAAAATCATAAACATGGAATATACAAGAGCGTTTCAATAATAGAAATACAAATTAGGTTAATTTTGGCTATTGTCTGATACATATCTGTTTCTTACATAGATGTAAAATAATTTTATCTTGCAGACCAGAAAGATTTACTTGTACCAAACAGTTCCAATGCATACCTGCTTCAAAAAATGTGATGGTGTAGTTGACTGTTTCAATAAAACCGATGAAGAAGGGTGTGTCCAACCGTTGGAAAAGCCAGCGTTAAGGGCATCCGATACAATTTCAAGGGAGTTAACTCTTGACCGCTTTTTGCGGGACGTAATGCGTGTAATTTTGCGTAATAAGAAACGTAATGTGGATTGTTCGATGCTTCAATTTATGTTTCTCCGCATGCTAACTTCTACACCATTAATATTAGTGCATTGTATTCTAACAGGATAACAGTCTAAAAAAATCATAAGAAATAAAACACATTACTGTTTCTGTGAGATCATCAAAAAAATATCGTATACATAGCAATCTCTAGATGACTGACCCTTTTGGTGTTATACAATGTAATGCATGACAATTATCATTTTTAATATAAGGAAGGCGCTACCTCAAATTACAGCTTTATACCAAGACTATGCCCAATATATTGATTGTTTTTGTCTAAAATAAAATAATAAATTCAGATGAAAAATGTTTATGGAACGATCATTGCACTTCAAAAGGCTGGAGGGGTATGATATTTTTCTAGTCCAAACGTCTTGAAAGGCTATTATATATTTTTTTCTTTCACGCGTCACACAAAAGGCTGGTCGTCAAAGCGAAAAAATTGATATACCCTTCCTTAGTGTCATAATTATTTGGACTACTAGTAGTATTTGTCTTAAAAACATATTCTGATTCCCAAAGTGATGAAAAAAAAAAAATCTGTTCAAGCAGAGGACAAATCATTATCATTCACCATCCATGATTTAGTCCGGCTCTGATTTTCTATCATTTTTTTACAGCACAGAAAACCAGCAATGATATTTTAAAACTAATACCGAAAATTTAGGTACACGAAGAAGGAAACTACCTAACTGAACAATTTATTCAATTTATTTATGTTAGATAAATAATGGTATTCCGCTTATATAAAAAATGATACAACTTGAATAAAAGAACAAAGTTCCTATTACCTCCATGTATCACGTATTTTATCTAACATAAAGTAAAATTACCAAAATACTGAACTCCGCGGAAAATTCAAAAGGCAATAGCCAACAATATTTTTATACGCCCGTAAAAATTTTGACGGGACGTATTATGGTATACAAATGTCTGGCGTCCCTCTGTCCGTCGTAAACACGATATAACATAATATCCTAAAATCATTTAACTTTACATGGTTGTTTTTTCATGACGGTCAAACGGTCTGTATTCTATTTGGTGAACTTTTTGAGTTACAAGACAAAAAACTGTTTATTATTATTGCATAAAATTTCACATACTTGTTAGTTAAATTATTCTTAAGATCTGTATACTTTTTCGTGATGATTCTTTAATTCATTTTTGAGTTTTTGAATTTTTATTGAGCTTCAATTTGGTATCATAGAAAACATGTTGTGAGATACAAACTTCCATTTGAGCAAGAATAAGGAATGTCTCAGGATATACTATATATATAGCATGACTTCCTGTACCAGCTCCAATGTTATTCTAAAAACATGTATTATGTTTTTTTTTATTAGACGACGGGCGTATCATGGGCTCGTAGCGCAGCTGTTTATTTTGTTCTTTAATTTTCTACAAATATATTACAGAAATGACGGAATGACAGCAAATACAATGCAAATTCCAATATAATTAATATTTCCAAGTGTCATAACTCTGATAAAGGAGGGACGAAAGATACCAAAGGGACAGTCAAACTCATAAATCTAAAACAAACTGACAACGCCATGGCTAAAAATAAAAAAGACAAACAGAAAAACAATAGTACACACGACACAACATAGAAAACTAAAGAATAAACAACACGAACCCCACCAAAAACTAGGGGCGATCTCAGGTGCTCCGGAAGGGTAAGCAGATCCTGCTCCACATGTGGCACCCGTCGTGTTGCTTAAGTGATTACAAATCCGGTAAATAGTCTAATTCGGTAGGTCATATTCATGAAAGGGAAGGGGATTGTAGTTACGACGTAAGGAACATATCCGATATCATTTGTGAAACGGTTATTCCATAACGGTCAACCAACTCGTGATGGCGTCCGTAAAATTTACGAAGGGATGATTTCAACTTCACCATTTGGAACTCTTGGTTTAATAGCTTCCTTGTGAGCAGCAAACCTCTATCAAGAAAATCATGATAGGAAATGCAAGCACGGGAATATCGTATCAATTGGGAGATATATACCCCGTATGCAGGTGCTGCTGGAATGTTGCTACTTAGAAATGGAAAGTTCACAATTGGAAAGCTGAAATCATCTCTTTTGTCGTAAAGTTTTGTTTTCAACCGACCCTCATTGTCAATTTCTAGATGTAAGTCAAGATATGAAGCCGACTTAACTGTATCTGTAGTATCCTTTATCTCTAGTTCGATTGGATAGATGCGTTCCACATAGTCACCAAATTTTGAATTGTTTAGTGAAAGAACATCATCTATATAGCGGAAAGTAGAGTTAAAGGATATTGCTAACTTCTTATCTTTCTTCCTAAGAAGTTCCTGCATGAAGTCAGCCTCATAATAATAAAGAAACAAGTCGGCGAGTAGAGGGGCACAGTTTGTTCCCATTGGAATGCCGACAGTCTGTTGAAAAACACGTCCTCCGAACGTAACAAATATGTTGTCAATCAAGAAATCAAGCATCTTGATAATATCAGTTTCAGAGAATTTTTTGTTTGAATCAGAGTGATTCTTTACAAAGTAGGATTTATCCCTCCCTAAGACAAGATACTTGTATCTACGTTGGCCATTCTTTTTTATGAAGCAAAGTAATATCAACTCTTTCAATTTGTCTTTTAGTTTGGAATGTGGAATACTTGTGTACAGGGTAGAAAAGTCAAATGTTTTAATACTGTTACAAGATGAAAGAGAGTTAGATTGTATGTACTCTAAAAGATCTTTTGAATTTTTAAGTATCCACATCTGATTCACGCCACCTCTAGAATAGGCAGTTTCACAATAACTTTGAAGCCCGTCTTTGATTGCTGATAAAATAGATGTTATAAAGAATAGTTGATATGCACTGATTTTCGAACATGTCCATACGATATCAGTTTTAAAGAAATTTGGCAAGAATTGTACACTTGAAAATCTAATTAACCATAAGGACCGAAAGGACAGACAGAGGAATGAACGTGCGGTATTTCATGTACCCCGAACTGCGTCGCTCTTTTACTTTGGTGAATATATTATATATATATAGTTATTTACCAATGAAATTACGCATATGCTATATGTCCAGTCCTCTCGCTTTTAATTCAATCGTTTTTGCCAAATGAAAAAAAAATCAAGATTATGGTATAGTTTCTCTCTCTGGACAAAAGCATCCTTTAGCATATTGAAGATTCTCCTTTATCAGATTTTGTTTTTGTTTTCTGACAACATAAAAAAGAAGACGTGGTATACATGCAAATGAGACAACTCTCCACAAGAGACAAACATGACACAGAAATTAACAAATATAGGTCAAAGTACGGTCTTCAACAATGAACAAAGTCCATACCGCATTGTCAACTATAAAAACTGTGAACTTTGAAACTGTTAAGGAGCCTTCCAATTTTATTCAATTGTAATCATTGACCCGAATAAAAGTTTAATTTTATGAATAAAAAATTCTAAAAAGTGATTTTACGTGAATATAGAGATTTAAAGGAGTATTATAATGAAACAGCATCCCACCAAACAAAACAAAACAAAACAAAAAACAACATATGGTATAAATTAATACATTAATTAATACACGAGTGACTGTGTACAGTACATGTACATGTACCTATATGTCAAGTTCTGAATTGTCGAGTCTTTAATTTCAAAAGCCGTAAAAATTATTAACAGTCCGTAATCACTTTTCTTGAGATATTTCTCACTTAGACCATATACAAAGAGATGTATTTGTGATTCAGATAATTTTATTTCCGAGAACAATATTACCATTTTTTAGTTAGCTCTTTATAAGCAATATTTATACATCGGAAAAATGTCACCGGTAATTTGCAGCGATTACGTCGAAAAAGTCTGCCAGCGGCGTCGTGCACTTTAGCGTTTACGTCAAGGTTACAAAAGGGGGAGGGACGCAATTTTTAGGATAAATCGCGTTTATTTTAGAATCCAGCGCGGTGACATATATTTTTATTTGATATTTGGAGAAAGCATGACAAAATGCAGTTTATGCAGAAAAATTATAAAAATTACATTTTCAGAAACACTTTATTTCCATATTTTTTGGATTACAAAAATACCACTTTGAGCATCTGGTCCGCAATTTCAAACAAAGCTTGAAAAATTGTATAGTCATCAGTGTTAGGGATTTATTTTTTCCCTTATTGTCACTTATCACAGCTTCAAGTTGAACCCGATCGAGTTGCACTGTACAAATGGTAAACGTTTTGATATAAGGCAAAAGGAAGATCAAAAAGGAGGTCAAGATCTTAAAATTCAAATTTACATTACACCAGACTGTAACCTTGTAGGTTTGTGTCATGTCATAGAGGTTGTCATATTTGAAAAAAAAAACCGATTAGGTAAACAGTTAAATGTCAAAAATACTGAACTCTGAGGGTAATTCAAAACCGAAAGTCCCTTATCAAATTGCAAAATCAAATGATAAAACCCATCAATTGAATGGACAACAACTGTCGTATTCCTGACTTGGAACAGGCATTTTTCAATGTAGATGTTGGATTGAACTTTATTTTATAGCGTTAAACCTCTCACAGTGATGACAGTCGCATCAAATGTCATTATATTTACAACGATGCGTGAACACATAACAGGTAAAATTGTCAAAATAGGAGTACAGCAGTCATCACTGTGTCACAATCTCAATTAAAACAAACACAAACAAATATCTAAGAAAAATCATGCATTCTGAGAGTTTCCCGGACTCTTTTTTTACATTGAAACACAATTAACTTTTAACATGCTATTTTTTTTGACAATTTCCTGGTCTCAACGGAAATATATAGATTCATTGTAATTGAAGACTTTTAGGTTTTAGGGTTAACATTAAAAGACCGATATGTAAGATAAAGCAAAAATCGTAATTCTCAAAATCATTAATACCGGATCTGCCTGTATTGTCTTTAGACTTTGATGAATTTTTTTTATGCATTGACTTTGTGTGCGTTGAAGTCCTGTGCACGTTTACTCAATTTTGCTTTATTTTCTGTTAAAGGATCTGAACACGACTTAAAGCAAGTTTAACCTTTCAATGTAAAAACATGTCAGCTATCTAATTTTATCTACAAAAAGAGCCAGTTTTGTATTTTTGATATTTAGTTCAATTCTCCATGAAGAAACGACCAATGTTTCTGTGTCCAATAGCATTGTATCTTCTTAAAATATGTTCCCGAACAATGTCTGTACATCGGTGGATATGCAACATTGCCAAACCATACATTAACAAATGAAAATCAACACTTAGAATAGTCATAAAGTAGGACAATAAATGAACAAAAGACAAACTCGGGTACAGATAAGACACAAACAAAAGACCATCAACACTGAAAACTAAAAGTAAATAGAAAAGTGGATCACGAATTACATGCAGTGGTGACATCAGAGAGTGAAGAGAACTTGCTGCTTGCAAGACACCTGCCGTGAAAACATTTTGACATGAGGACAAGTTTTTGTTTCAATTTTTTTTTTTTTGAAATTTCAAACATGAGGCATTTGCCTCATTTGCCTCCATCTAGTTACGGCCCTGCCCAAAATTTCAAAAAAATTGTGCCAAATACGACTAAAATAGTCTATAGATACCCATTGGAAGCCTATAATCATCACATCGACTAGTTTTATATGGTGCTCGTTAACGTATATGAATTTACAGTAGAATAGGTGTTTATATCGAAATAATTACATTACATGTATGTTTCATTATAATACTGTATTCTGATTGGCTAACTGCACATCACGTGTTATTCCGTAAGCAGTTGCATTGCTCAATACAACTTTTCATTCATGATAACACGTGGTCCAACAATAAAGTGCACAGGTGAATTAAATAAAAAAATATATAAAATTCGTGTTTTCATGATCATAGCTAAAAAATGTAATTATAAGTATTGAATGCTTTTTTTGTAACTTTATAGGGTTGTAAAAGCGTTGACCGCGCGCACATTTTTAGAATGAAGCGCTTCCGCGCTTCATACAAAATGTACTTCGGTCAACGTTTTTACAACCCAATAAATTTACAAAAAGAAGCATTCAATTCTTAATTGAAGTATAAATTATTTGTGACTAAGATGTGTACCGTTTTGATCAAGTCATTGATATTAACACTTTTCATATAAATACACTGGATGTGCTTCATCACTGAATTCATTTATTCCATATCAGTATCTTTGTTTTTCAATATTTCAGACATTTTTGGTCAATCATCAAATTAATTGTTTTACTAAACTACATGTTTGCCAATCTAAAAAGCTATCAGTGTGTTTTATCAATTGGAACTGCCGTATCAATAAAACAGGTGCGATATTTAGCAAAATAGTGACATCCTTCAATACGTCAGTCAATGTAATCCACGTACATTTGTGTACCAGGAAATTTGGATGAAAACATGTTATATTTTACACCAGAAAAATGCATTTAAATGATTCTGTAAAACGTAATTATATCGACTGTGTTTTACATTAAAAATTTTATTCATGACGTTTATATATTTTGTCATTAATGCCTTTTCATAAAATTATTTCAAGAGATACTAAAAAATATATTCAATTTATTCCAGACAATCCTATAATGTGTTATAATTGGTGGAATCTGGAACTGGTCAAGTAATAGGAATATTTATATGCGTATGTGCCGATGTAAACAATGTGAATATTCAGGTAAGATATCACATACAAATATAACGCTGTATAGAGTTTAGTCCATCTATGCGCTTTTCTGCATTCACATTTATCAGAAACGCATAAATTAAAATCTTTTCAAGCCAATGAATATGTTAGTATATTACGTGGAAAGCTTTATGACAGAACAAAAGACTAGAAATTAATAACCTTCATCTTAGATCAATTTTGGTTAATGAATTTGAAAACTTCTGTAATAACTAATAAAAAATCAACAGTGAATTAAAACAGTCTTTCATAAATATTGTCGATACAACGGCACTTACTTGTGAACTGATGAAACATTTGGGAAAAAGAGTACATCAGCTGTGGTATTACAGAGTTTATTGATTGTGTGCGCCGGAACTACCGTTATCAGGAACGCCCAAACTTATGTAATGTTATATATGATGTATAAGTATCTGAAGAAACGAATATGTATAAATAAGTTGGATCCACCTAAAGCACCGATGCTACATATTTGAATTGTTTCAATGGAGCTTTTCTGTAAAGGTTCCTCAAAGAGCATCAGAAAGAAAACATTTCTGCAACAATTCAAACCAGTCTATCACTATTGACAAAAGTAATACAGAACATAGTCTGAGTTACAGTGTTATCCCGTATGATGAAATGCATTAGCCTTCAGTAGAACTTCGCTAAGATGTCACAATATAGTTGACGTATTTTTATATTAAGAGGGACTTTAATGCCTAATATATTTACCTCTATAACATACCTTTATGAATATTATTTCGTAGTACAAGCTGAATTTGACTGTTCCATAAAACAATAAAAAGCGATGCTATTGATGGCTTTTTGCTGGATAGAACTTATTTTGATATCAGAAATATATTTAGCATATAAGAAGGATGGATTCATTCCAGCACTTTTATTTTGTCTAAATTAACAGGGTTTCATCATATTGAATATAGCAAAAAGTTCAATTTGTGTATGTGTTTACGGAAACGATTAAACTAACGGGTATGGGTACCCAGCGGGAATGGCGTTTAGAAATCATCATATTTTGCCTATATAATATTGTTTTCTTTTCATTAAGTTTTCAAAATCAAAAACGTCATTCATGATTGCGGCACTGTTCATTTAAAATTCTTTATTTTGGCAAATAATTGTATATTTCAAAATACGTCTATTAAGCAAATACTTATTCCCTATAATCATGATGATGTTAAACAAAAAACGATATGTCATCTGATACCTCAAATTAAATAATAATTTGAATTATTTTATACACTTGAATGGCTAAGTTTTATTAGAAACAAACGGACGTGAAATAAATCCCTTATATGATCAACATATTAATAGTTTAATTGCTTTTGATACATTGTCTTCCCATACACGAATTTGCAGATATTTTATCATATATAGTGACCTTCACTACGGAATCTCTCGTCAGAACTTCGGCTACCGCACAGCAGCAATGCGTGTGAAAAACGGGATAAAAGAATGTAAACAAACATGCACTTAAGGTTTATGTACCCTTCTGTAGCCATTTTTGTACGAATTTTTCAAACCTCAATTGTATCAAAACTAAAGATGTAATAAATAATAGAGATAGGCCATTTAGTACATGTTCCAAGGGGAAACAAAGGCTGTGGATTTTCTATAAAAATCTTGATTTATTTGCCACAAAGTCCTCTTTTTCTATTAAATGCAATGGAACAGTAAAAAATAATGCTTTGCATCAAGTTTCCCCTTGGAATATGTACAAAATGGCCTATCTCTATTATTCATTATATCTGTAGTTTTGATACAATTGAAGTTTGAAAACTTCGTACAAAAATGGCTACAGAAGGGTACATAAACCTTAAAGGTACTTAGTTATAACTTATAAATTCTAAAATAACAAATTATTTTTACGAAATTATTCAAATAATAATAGGAAAAGTTTGATTAAGGATTATGTACCCTTCTGTTGATTCAATGCTAAACATATGGAAATGTTATAGAAAATCCACAGCCTTTATCCTTGTACTATCATATTTGGCAGTTTGATGACTGATAGATATAGAATTATTGCATGCAGTGCTAGCATTGGTTTCCTTAAAACAAGTTTATTTATGTAGTTATCGGTCAAAACAAATAAAAATATAGACCAAATCAAGTACACCATTTAGGGTGCGCTCGACTTTAGTGACTCTGCACGAAGTATTTTGGAGTTTACAGGTTGGTTAGAACTTTTTGTAAAATAAACAATAGCACATCATAGGAAAGCTAGTGAGTAATCTATGTTTCAAATTTTATAACAAAAATCTCTGTATTAAAGGCTGTGGATTTTCTATAAAAATCTTGGTTTATTTGCCACAAAGTACTCTTTTTCTATTAAATGCAATGAAACAGTAAATGATAATGCTTTGCATCAAGTTTCCCCTTAGTATATGTACAAAATGGCCTGTCTCAATTATTCATTATATCTGTAGTTTTGATAAAATTGATGTTTGAAAAAATCGTACAAAAATGGCTACAGAAGGGGTCATAAACCTTCACAAATTAAATGGTAACGCATAGAAAGTAAAACAAAATATATCGTGACTATACATGGTATTTTCCCTTGAGTTCGGTATTTTTGTTATTTTATTTCTTATACTTCAAGTTTGAACTTAAAAAAACAATATAGCCGTCTATTGGCTTTGTGTTGATGAAAATAAACACAATAGATGATAGTATTACTTCCGAAAGCCCGTTGTTTGATTTGCATTACATGAACCGTCAAATTGAAATGTATCTTACAAGTTGGAAGAATATTATAGGGCTTGCATTTCCTATCAAAGGAGTAGGTCCGGTAAGGGCCGATTTTCCTCAAATTTCAGGTTCATCTGATGAAAGATTTTGGACACTCTGCAAACACTTGAGTGTCCATTTAGTCGAATCAATAAGTATATGTGAAATATTTTAACTGATTTAGTCACTAAAAACGTACCAACTCAAGCTTAGATACGGAAATCTATCAAATATGCCATAATATGTCACTTTTCAGATGGTTTTTGTCAAAAATGAAAGTGACCGCATCCGTGTTCATTCTCAACTTTTACATATGTTATGTATTATCATCAAATACAACTTACATTTAAATATTAAGAATGAACACAAATGCGGCCACTTCCATTTCACACGGAAAGCGTCTAAAAATTAACTAAATGCAAACATTTTGAGGATTTCAATCATTAAGCATGACTTTATGATGCTAGTATCCTATATATGTGCATTGTATTGTAAAAAAACAGCCCATATTTATGTGGCAGAAGTATTCTACTTTCCAATCAATAGCTAAAAGTTTACATGTTAACAATTTTCCAAAGTTTTTCATGAAGAAATTGTAGAAAAAAAGGCAGAACGATTACGAGCTTGACATGTTGCAAAGGTACACCCTGTCTATTGACGAAGGTTGCTTGGTGCGTGACTTTTTCTTAAGGTAATTGTAAAACCTATCTATTGTTGAAGACCCTTCTAGACGATTTAAATCTTAAAATATAAAAAGAAACAACATGCCTAGTATTGAAGACTGTACGGAACGATTTAGATCTTAACATATGGTAAAGGCGCAACCTGTCTATTGTTGTAGACTGTACGGTACGTTTTATATCTTTACATATGGTAAAGGCACAACCTGCCAATTGTCGAAGACTGTGCGGTACGATTCATATTACATATGGTAAAGGCACAACTGTCTATTGTTGAAGACGGTTTGGGACGATTTAGAGCTTTACAATGGTGAAGGCAAAACTTACATTGTCTATTGTAGAAGACTGTTCGGGACGATATAGAGCTATACATTTTTTAAAGATAAAACCTGTCTATTGTTGAAGTCTGTTCGGGACGATTTAGAGCAATACATATTGTAAAGACACATCATGTTTATTGTTGGAGACTGTTCGGGACGATTTGGAGCTATACATATGGATAAGACACAACATGTCTATTGTTTAAGACTGTTCAGGGAGATTTAGAGCTTTACATATGGTAAAGGCACAAACTGTTTATTTTTTAAACACTGTTCGGTACGATTTTGAGCTTTACAAATGGTAAAGGAACAAACTGTTTATTTTTGAAGACTGTTCGGGACGATTTTGAGCTTTTCAAATGGTAAAGGAACAACCTGCAATAGTTGGAGACTGTTAGAGACGATTTAGAGCTTGATATATTGTAAAGGCAAAACCTGTCTATTGTTTAAGACTGTTCGGGAAACTTAAGAGCTTAACATATGTAAATGCACAACCTGTTAATGATGGTAGACTTGTAACAACGATTTAGAGCTATACATATAGTAAAGGCACAACCTGTCTACTGTTGTAGACTGTTCTAGACGATTTAGATCTTAACACATGGCAAAGATATAACCTTCCTATTGTTGAAGACTGTTCGGTTCGATTTATATCTTTACACATGGTAAAGGCACAACCTGTCTATTTTTAAAGACTGTTCGAGAAGATTTATAACTTTTCATATGGTAAAGACAAAACCTGTCTATTGTTGAAGACTGTTCCGGACAATTTAAAGCTTTACGTCTGATAAAGGCACAACCAGTCTATTGTTGAAGACTGTTCGGGACGATTTAGAGCTTCACATATGGTAAAGACAAAACGATTAAGATCTTTACATATTGTAAAGGCACAACCTGTCTATTGTTGTAGACCGTTTGGGCCGATGTAGAGCTTTCCATATGGTAAAGGCAAAACCTGTCTATTTTTAAAGACTGTTCGGGACAATTTTGAGCTTTATATATGGTAAAGGCACAACCTGTCTATTGTTGAAGACTGTACGGTACGGTTTATCTCTTTACATATGGCAAAGTCACAACCTATCTATTGTTGTAGACTGTTCTAGACGATTTAGATCTTAACATATAGTAAAGGCACATCCTGTCTTATGTTGAAGACTGTACGGTACGATTTAGAGCTTTACATATGGTAAAGGCTAAAGCTGTCTTTTGTTGAAGACTGTACGGTACGATTTATATCTTTACATATGGTAATGACACAACCTGTCTTTTGTTGAAAACTTTTCGGGACGATTTAGAGCTTTACATATGATAAAGGCACAACTTGTCTATTGTTGAAGAATGTTCGGGACGATAAAGGCTAAAGCTGTCTATTGTTGAAGACTGTACGGTACGATTTATATCTAAACATATGGTAAAGGCACAACCTGTCTTTTGTTGTAAAACTTTTCGGAACGAATGAGAGCTTTGCACATTGTAAAGGCACAACCTATCTATTGTTGAAGAATGTTCGGGACGATAAAGGCTAAAGCTGTCTATTGTTGAAGACTGTACGGTACGATTTATATCTTTACATATGGTAAAGGCATAACCTGTCTTTTGATGTAGACTGTCGGGACGATTTAGAGCTTTACTTTTGGTAAAGGCACAACCTGTCTATTGTTGAAAAATGTTCGGGACGATTTAGAGCTTTACATATGGTAAAGGCTCAAACTGTATATTGTTAAAGACTGTTCTGGACGATTTATATCTTTACACATGGTAAAGGCACAAGCTGTCTTTTGGTTTAGACTGTTCGGGATGCTTTAGAGCTTTAAGTATAGTAAAGGCACAACCTGTATATTGTTCAAGACTTTTCGGGACGATTAAGAGCTTTACATATGGTTAAGGCACAATCTGTCTATTGATGAAGACTGTTCGAGCTGATTTTGAGCCTCACATATGGTAAAGGCACAACCTGCAATAGTTGAAGACTGTACGGTACGATTGATGTCTTTACATATGGTAAAGGCACATCCTGTCTACTGTAGACTGTTCGGGACGATTTAGAGATTTACATATGGTAAATGAACAACCTGTCTATTGTTATAGACTGTTCGTGACGATTTAGAAATTAACATATGGTAAAGGCAAAACCTGTCTATTGTTGTAGACCGTTGGGGAAGATTTTGAGCTTTACACAGGGTAAAGGCACAACCTGTCTATTGTTGAAGTCTATTTGGGACGATTTAGATCTTTACATATGGTAACGGCACAACCTACAATGGTTGAAGACTGTTCGGGACGATTTAGAGCTTTCCATATTGTAAAGGCACAACCTGTCTATTTTTGAAGACTGTTCAAAAAGATTTAGAGCTTTATATATTGTAAAGGCACAACCTGTCTATTGTTGTAGATTGTCTAAGACGATTTAAATATTTACATATTGTAAAGGCACAACATGTCTATTGTTGTGAAGGAAACAAATGTCAACATAAATTTAGTTGTCTGCTTTTTGCTTTTTCGACATTAAAAATTACACTTCCTCACAGTCTTAAGCTTCTCAAATGGACTTTTTAGAATTGTTTTGAAACAACTCATCAAAGATACTAGTCAATTTCGTATATCAGACGTGTGTTGCATTTACATGAGACTCATTATTAAAGCTCAAATCAAATACGAAGTGGAAGCATTTAAAGGTCGAAAGTCCCTAAAAGGTATGTTAACTAAGTCAAAGGCAACCTATTAATGCTTTTGTGAAATTTATGATTGTATGATTGATGAAGCTCATTTAAAGTCATCTTATGTTTGGACAATGTAAATAAACTAGATATGATTAAGATAGATTAAAACTGTGAGATGAAACAATTGTTGATCTTCTACTTCCCACCTAAGTGTACTGCTCAGCAGTAAAGAGTATTCAGGTTGTATGTATTCATGTTGGCACTAATTGCGCGCAGTTCATTGCAGACATAGTGCTGTATTGTTCTAAATCACATCTTATTCAGATCAGTCGGAATTTCATTGTTTTAATGATCACAATTCTGTAATGATAACGCACAGAATTTAAGGAGACTTACTTCAATACTAGCAACTATCATCGTTCTTGTCTTGATTTGGATAATTCGCAAGGGACAATTAAAGCAAAGAAATAGACGTATTTACACTTGTATGCAAAATTTGTCTGCCATTACGTAAGATCATACAAGCTCCAGTAAATTTTGACATCTCAATTGACGTAACAATAGAAAAGTGATAGTTGCTTGACGTCAAAAGGTTATTCGGGGTAGATTTGAGGTCATTCGAACACAAAAAGTAGCCAAATACCAAAAGTTTAAATACGTTTATTAAGAAAAAATCGAAGATTTTACTTCCTTTATTTTTGATTATCCCCATTTTAGAAGGTAATACAGCTGTGCTCCCTACTTTACAGTATGCATATTTCCCTATCTTTTCTATGTCCTCGTGTTTAAATTTTTGTTGCCGTTCATATTTGTGTATACGGTATGGTGTTTTCTCATTGCTGAAGGGCGTATGGTGACCTATAGTTTGCCTCTATGTAATAGTTGTCTCATTTGGAATCATACCACATCCTATTTATCTAATTTTGTTGCACAATTATATTGCATTCATCAAATCACTTTGCTGAAACGTATTGTCAAAGAAAAGGTAAATGTCTCGTCTCTTGACCTTCTTTTCAAATAAAATACCGTTTTTCGTAGATTAAAACAATATCCACCATCTTAAAATTTCTAAGAGAAAATCTAACGCTTAAAAAAGATAAGTAGTAAGAAGATAAATAAGAGAAAATAAAATTAATAATAGGCATTATATTAAAGCATGTCTGTATTTATTCCCTCAGATAGATTTTACACATTTCGATGACACATTACATGTTCTTTTTAAAACCAGTAAGCTTGTGTTAGTGTCATGCGCCAACATGGTAAGATTACAATATTCTAAATTTAACAGTCTAAAGTTCTCTTAGTGATAACAATTATTTATTAAATATTTCATATCAGTTATGACGTAGTAGTAAACGATGATAAAGAGGAAGTCGTAAGTTGGTCTAATTTGGCCTATGCCGTCCGCTTTAATATGCTTCAATATAGGAATATGCAGGTTTACAATTGATGTTTAAAATATTATTACACACAGGTAAGTAAGATTGCTGTTGTATCTTTGTATCTCTATTTATCAAGTGGTCAGTTGTTTTACTGCTGATACATGTACCATGTCCGGGTTGGCTAAACATAAGTATTAACAGCTCTTCTATATCAGGCTTTGGATTTTCAAATATTCAGCTGGTTTCGAACACCTTTGAAAATCTCATCAAGAACAGTAATATTAGTTTTGTTAATATAAATGCATCTCATTTAATTGGAGGTAATTAGCTTATGTCAAGCAGTTCCTTAATCTTTGAACCATACCCCATGTAAAGTTGGCGTATCATAAAATGTGTTATTCATTGGTATACAACATAAATCTCAAAATGAACATTTCTACAAAGTACTAATAGCTATTTTATACATCAGTTAGCTTATACTACCCTTAACTGGTTAAATTCCGGTGCTGAAATAAGCTTCATATTTTTATAAATATTTCGAAATGAAATATCAATAAAATTATAATTTGACTTAACCACAAAAAAGATTAAACATCTTAATAATTACATACAGAAAATCAATATAGAGATCTGAAAAACTCATAAAGACATCCCAAAATAGTCGATAGTAAATAAAGGCAACAGTAGTATACCGCTTTTCGAAACTCATAAAACAAATCCGGGTTACAAGCTAAAACTGAGGGAAACGCATCAAATATAAGAGGAGAAGAACGACACAACAGAATCGAACTATAATATAACAATGGCCATTTTCCTGACTTGGTACAGGACATTTTAAGAAAAAAAAGTTGGTGGGTTGAACCTGGTTTTGTAGCATGCCAAACCTCCCGCTTTTATGGCATTGTTAAATATAACATTAAAATGACAACATTACATGACAAGACTATAATACAAATAAATTGGAGAACATATAGGACAGAGAAACACACGAATAATAGCTAACAAAAGGTAAAAAAGATTTGTCGAATTTAGTAGTTGTATTACATGTTTTACATTATTAAAACTAGAACACACCCGCGAAATCGCGGGCATTTATAGCTTGGTTGAAAGTATGTTAACTGGTGTAGAATGAATTTTTGTAAAAAAAATTATGTCTGTGGAATTTCAGAAAAGGTTTCAAATGTCATAAGTACTTGGAGACAGGACAATTATTTTAAGCCCTCTTCCTTTTTTCCAAAGTCCGTTATTTTTTTGTTTTCTGTTAAATTCCATGATTTTGCGTTTCTGTATACTATGAACATACGTATATTAAAAATATAAAGTGTATTTGCTATCACCTATCAATTCCAAGTTCGTTCTCTATATATTATACATGTTATAGGAGTATAATCATTGTATACATGCAGAGTAACGCGAAAATACTTGTCCTGTACCCGAGTAATTAATGAAAATTTTGTTTAAAAATTTAAAACCGGAAGTCTTGTCTATTTAAAAAAAAAGATGTGGTATGATTGCAAATGAGACAACTCTCCACGAAATAACCCAAATTGAATAATCATAAGAATGGATGATAAATGCGACTATGTATGCTACCTATAGAACACAAAGGCATGATGATTTATGTATTGCGAAAGGAAGAGAGGCGACACACAAAATGAGGTCTTATTGTTTTATAGTATAGAAGATACGACTGAACATTGTTAGAACACTTAATCCAAAACATTTGATTTAAATTTCGAATGGAAAGCAAGTCATTATGAATGTAAGTTATATTTTATTAAGACACAGTAAAGTTGTTCGATCCTCAAATTGTGCATGGTGACTTGTTTAAACAATCATTTATATAAAACTGTTTAAAAGTCCTAATCAGAGATAAGTTTTTATCTATTATCTTTTATATATGTACTAGATAGATTTATATAGATAGAAACATACGTGATACAATGCAATTTTACTTTGAACGCTAGTGTTTATACATGCATGCTCATAGTCTTATATCACAGGATGATGTTGTGTGACTATTGGTTGGATGTCTGGTGCTAAGAGCATGTTGATGACCATACCAAGGTCGAAACCATCTTATATTCGTTTCGATTTTGCCATTTGCTTAGTAACTTTTAAAAAAAGATATGACAATAGATTTTTGTTCTTAAGCGTCATCCTGAGAAAATATTTAACGATTATATTAAATGTAAAAACATCGCAAATTTACGACTTTACATATTCAGTACATATTATTCTTTACTGCAGTCCATACAGTTTAATTTTTATACCAAATGTAGCGTAATGAAAGTTAAAGCACAATTATAATGAAAGACTCCACCCTACTGCAAATCGCAAATACGGTAGATATTGAACTTTCACTGCTAAACTGTGGTAAAACATAGCACTGGAATATTCAAAGTAATAATTGAAACCAAATGCCAAATTGTATTCTGGGAAGGAATATACACATGCACTACTTTTTCCCGAAGGTAAACACAGCGTGTTTTCAACATCAATGCTCGAACTTTTGAGAATTTAAACTTATATCAATATACCGTACTGTACTACCTTTCCTTTGTCTCATTCTGAAAATGCAAGGTGAAGGCTATCCGTGTTGTGTCTATAAGAGATAAAACATGGAGTGCATATCTGGAAACCTGCATTATCCAAAAATCAAGCTATCCATAAATATCAATCTCTTTAAAAGTGGCTGGATTGATTTGTATATATAAGTGCAACGTAAGTAAATCAACATTTCATTTTCAGATTTTGTTTGATTTATAATGACATATTGAAAGGTTATACCTTTTGTAATTTCCAGTGAATGTTTCTTTAATTAGTTTATGATAATAATTACCAGGACCAAACAGGAAGGTTCATTGTCAGACCATATGCTTATGTACACATATGGTCATTACTATATTCGTATGTTTAAAGTACTCAGACAGTTCGGAACAGATACATTGTACAAAGTCCCTCCAAAATATCGAGATAACATCAACACATCATTAACAGATGAAACAATAGATAATGGTTGTTCATTGTTTGAATTTTAATAAATACCGCTTAACATGCATCATTTTCTGGTAAAACATATGTTACGACATCGTGCATTCCTCCTCAGTATAATATGTATACGGAAGGTTGACTAAAGACTGAGTTTACAAAAATTTACCTATCTTGTTCAATATGTTATTAGTTGTGAATAAATTAATGAACAGAAAACTCATAATCACCTCCGAATTTAATTTGTTTTATTCATGCATCATTAACGAGTGTTTTGTAAACGAAAAATGCGTTTGGCGTACAAAATTAAATTCTTAGCTTGGTACTTAACTGTTTTATAAGAGAGATCATTTAGTTATATTATTTCAAACTGTGATGACAAAAACTAATCTATGATGTGCGAGTCTTTTTTTTTGTTAATGACCCATTTACAGTTCGACATCAGCATGATATGATTCCATGCTTGTAATAACTCAAGCAAATGAAATATCTCCATCTTCACAGAGAAAATGTATTCCGTCTAAACGTTTTCTAGTCACCATTGATCTAAAGAAAAGCTAAAAGAAAAGTAGCAATGTCGTATCAGATGACAGAAAAGATCAACCAAATTAACGCATTAAAGGCATCACATATCCATATAATACTTCGTTCATTGTGATACGAAGGTACGTAAATTACTGTGATATATTATAGGCTACCGTTCGGACTTCAACAATAAAAAATAACCATATCGTTAAGAAAATGTGTTATATTAAGCTAACTTGTATTTCAGTTTTACTACAGTTTCAACTACAGTGCCATTGGTTTGTGTTTTCTAGTAAACAGGGTCCAGTGTTTCTCTTCTTCCGTTGTTTTCCTCTTTTTGTTGATGTGTCTCCCGCGATTTTAGTTTGTTACCCGGATTTGTTTTCTCTTTATGGATTTATGACTTTTGAACAGCGGTATTCTACGGCTGCCTTTATCAATCACTCATCCATTTAAATATTTCAGGTGGTGCATGAACTACAAAGAATCTTAAGCAATAAAAATGTCCAAGTTAGATGAAAAAAAATCACTGGAATTTTACGCATATCTATGCCAGAAAATTGGATCAAAAAATCTTGTAAAGGCAAGGCGAGTTTTGTATACAATAGGGGACATAGCCATGGATAATAATTTTCCAAGAATAAGTAGCGGAAGTAAAGGGGAAGGGCTCAATTTTAAAAGTAGTGACACCGATGTGATGTTTGTTGAACCAAACTTGATGGTATACGAATATGGGAGTGATTTAACTGATAACCATAAAGAGGCTCTCATTATGGATACAAGAGACACGCCACCGTGTTTCACATACCTTCGAATATCAACAAGCCTATATGCAGATACTGAACAAATGCTGCAACAGAAAGATGGGGAGAGTTTACTATCAAATGAACTTTTCAAAATGCGCCATTTAAACAATTTAGCATCAAAACCTACTTTCAGGAATCTTCATGGGCCATGTATATCAGATGATTCAGAACAACATGATATTGCATATTGCATCAAATGTGAAAAATGGATATCACAAGCGCAACCATGGGTGAATAGATCACGTACACTTTGGCCATCATCTAATCTTGTTTCACAAATAACATCATTAGGCGTCTTATTTGTTCCTATTGGTTGCAAAGGATCCGTTAATGAACATGTTGAATGGAGGATATCGTTTTCAGTAGCAGAAAAAATGCTGATATTTTCCTTCAGTCATACCCAGTTACTGTGCTATGCTTTATTAAAGATCTTGCTAAAAGAAGTAATAGAAAAAGACTTGGATTTGAAGGGAATATTATGTTCTTATTTCCTAAAAACTCTGATGTTTTGGATATCTGAGGAGTCGGATCCATCCATTTGGAGACCAGACAACATTATTCAATGCTTCATGGCATGCTTACGTAAGCTTTTGTACTGTGTAGAATATTTAACCCTGTTACACTATTTTATCCCTGACAATAATCTTTTTCTATCACGTTTTGATATAAGAATAAAAAGGAAGCTTGTTTGCCTTCTTCAGAATGCATACCAGCAAGATATCTGCTGTTTCACACAATCCGAAACTTTGTGTGATTACTCGCTTTTTTCATATGATATAATCAGACCATTGAGTGAAAAAAACAAATTGATAGAAGAAACAATTGAAATATTTTCGTCTGGAAAAGCTAAAGGACACATTTACAGATTGACAAATAACCTTCTACATCATTCTAGAAGTCGACTGTCGAGAAATGATTTTAGTTTATTTTTGTCAGACGCACACCACTTTGTATCGGGAATACCAACTATGGAGCTTATACCTAGTAATAAACAACGATATTTCCAATACAAAAAAGGTATAAGTCATCTGTTAATAGGTATTAATTCAGATGCCATCTCAGGATGGCTGCTATTGGCCACATTTTTATATAGCCATACCAAATACCATGAGGCCTTAATGATTACAGACCATGTCATGTCAAAACTAACAGACAAAACAATTCCTTCTCTGGTAGACACTAGTCATGATCCAATTATTATTACTCAAATACAGAAATATCAAATGGAATTGATGAAACAAGAAAAGATAACCACTATAGTAAAGCACTCAATAAATCTTGATATATGCATTGATAGAAATGCTTTGGCTGTTTTACCAGAACTGAAACAGGATACTACAGACCCTTTCACGGTCTTTCCGAGCATACCAATGGCATATTTTATTCGTTTTTTATGCTATTACCGTCTGGATGATCACCAATCATTCATGAATGCATTTATGGAACTTTTACAGAAAAACATAATGACACAATTTCAATATAATATATATCGTGATTTGTCTTCAGTCAATGTTTTAGACTTGATTTATATACCATATTTTCTTGGAATTTCTTCACAGATGATCGGGAAAAATGACTTAGCAAAACAGTGCTTTGAAATCACTGCTACAATGGATTACTTTAACTTTACCCGTAGCAGATCGAGACTTTCAGAACTAATATGATGTAATTTAAAATATTTTAGAGGACATTTAAGAATAATGTTCATAAGGAATGTAGTGTATATTGACTGAAAACAATTAATAATTGATTTATGTATATATATAAAAAGTAAAATCACAAAAGTACTGTAATCCGAGGAAAATTCAAAAAGGAAAGTCCCTAATCAAATGGCAAAATCAAAAGCCTAAACACTCAAACGAATGGATAACAACTGTCATATTCCTGACTTGGTACAGACATTTTCTTATGTAAAAAAATGGTGGATTGAACTTGGTTTTAAAGCTAGCTTAACCTCTTACTTGTATGACAGTCACATCAAGTTCCATTATATTGACAACGATGCGTGAACAAAACTAACAGACACAATAGGTAAAAATGTCAAAAATAGGGGTACAGCAGTCATCATTGTGATATAATCTTAATCACTAACAACCCCATTTTGCTTTTTTCTTATATGATTTTATTTATATATGTAAAATCCACCCATAAGGATTGAAATGTTGTTTTTTCCAGTAATTTGATAGAATGTGTTCGTAATGTCGTAGGTGGAAGCATATTCTTTGAATAGACTTATTAAGAAGGGATATAGTTACGATACTGTTGTCAGGTCATTAAAGATTGCATATTTTGGCGTTAATATTGATTCACTTATAGGGTCTTTGCATCGGAACTAAACACATTTATTCAAAAACCAGTTGTTGGCATGACACGGGTTATGTTATTCTCATATATGTTATGATGGTATGATACTAAACCCCTAACGGGAAGGATTGTGCCTGATGTTCATATGATGAAATCATAATCTTTCAGTCAGTTTAATTGAAGTTTGGAGTTGGCATGTCAGTTAACTGCTAGTAGTCTGTTGTTATTTATGTATTATTGTCATTTTGTTTATTTTCTTTGGTTACATCTTCTGACATCAGACTCGGACTTCTCTTGAACTGAATTTTAATGTGCGTATTGTTATGCGTTTACTTTTCTACATTGGCTAGAGGTATAGGGGAGGGTTGAGATCTCACAAACATGTTTAACCCCGCCGCATTTTTGCGCCTGTTCCAAGTCAGGAGCCTCTGGCCTTTGTTAGTCTTGTATTATTTTAATTTTAGTTTCTTGTGTACAATTTGGAAATTAGTATGGCGTTCATTATCACTGAACTAGTATATATTTGTTTAGGGGCCAGCTGAAGGACGCCTTCGGGTGCGGGAATGTTTCGCTACATTGAAGACCTGCTGGTGACCTTCTGTTGTTGTTTTTTTCTATGGTCGGGTTGTTGTCTCTTTGGCACATTCCCCATTTCCATTCTCAATTTTATCAATTGTACGTTGTTCTAAAACTTGTGTAATATTAACGCAGAACGGATTTTTTCAGCAGTGCTTTGCTTTGTAAAAATGAGAAATACTGCAAACGGCCGTAAAAAAAAGATGGAGAGGTAATTTTCAAAGTGATGAAAATAGAATTACATTTGAAAACAGGTTTGTCATTCATCAGGCAGAAATTGGCAGCAAAATTGATAAAAAAATGAGTTCTGTACAGTATTCAGCAAACACAAATGTCGACGATAGTAGTAGATACTAAGATTTATTGTCCACTGTTAATTTGAATGCCCACCGATGAGGTGAAGACCAGTAACCACATTAAATTTCTTTTTGTGTTCATTGATTTCTGACATAAAACAAGCATCGTGCATGTATTGTACCATCATGCATGGAATTGTGGAATTGTAATAAATTTTGTACCGTTGAATAGGGCTGATATCGTAGATATGCTTGTCGTGCAATCGTAGGTAGATTGTAGGTTGGTCTCCTTTAATACCTGATTTATCTCTGCTAGAAAAAGAAAACAGAATAAGGACCGGCAACCAGTCAAAGGTAGTAAGTACATTTGTTTGTTTGTGCTGTTTAACATTTTAGAACGTTCAATATTGTGAAGTCATTATTGTTCATGAGAAACCAATGTTCGTGATTATATATTAATAAAGGCAACAGATGTATACCACTATTCAATAGTCATAAATGGATTAAGCGAAAACAAATCCAGCTTTCAAACTAAAACTGAGGGAAACACTTCCACTATATGAGGAAAACAGCGGATCAACGAAAAACACTGAACTGAAACAAAAAAAATCGGTAATATACACAGAAACGAACTATTTGATAACAACTGCCATATTCCTGACTTGGTACAGAACATTGTAAAAACTAATCATGTGTTGATTTATGGATAGCCAAAACTCTCGCTTATTTGGCAATGTAAAAAAATACCGCTAAAATGGAAACCTTACGTGACAAGAATACAATTCAAATAAACACAAGAATACTCAGGACAGAAAAATACATAATTATAGAATATAATAGTACTACATTACAACATGTAAACCACAGAATAACAAGAGGCCCTCAAGAGCCTGAATCGCTTTATTTCAATCTTTCATCGATACTTATTTTTGTTTTCAATATATATTAATGAGTGGCTTAAAAATGAAATATAAACAAATAAATACATTTACCCATATGTTCCATTTTAGCAATAGTGGCTATGTTTCTTGGCGTACAAGGAAATAAAATACAAAATTGATACTAGATTCAACTGAAAAGATTTTTTGAAAGTTTGAAAACATGAACAAATGTAATATTGCCCTTAAATGGCAATAACTCCTTATTTTGCTGAACAAATTAGCTGTTTACAGTTTATCTTTATCTATTAGAATATTCAGGATAATAACCACAAACTGTCAGATTTGCTCTAAAAGATTCAGTTTTTGAGATAAGAGGCAAAAACTGCATTTGACACTTATGTTCTATTTTTAGCCATGGCGGCCATGTTTATTGATGGATCAAAAGTTGAAGGTATTTGGCCCAGTAGTTTCAGAGAAGATTTTGAAATAGTTTACAACAACAGACGACGGACGACGATGGACGCCAAGTGATGGCATAAGCTCACATTTGGCACTCTTGGCCCTGTTGAGCTGAAAACGGACATCTTCCATGAATGTATGACAGTACAGTAAGACACCACAAACGAAGTATAAACTGCGCGTCACACAAATGTATCAACGCCACAATTTTTTTATTTTTTTTTAAAAACCATTAAATAAAATGTACAATAAGATACATTATTTCTGCGACTGAATGAACACTTTGATTAAACAACGCAATCAATTGCAATACTTCGTTTTTTACATGTTTTTTTTTTCTGAATTCAGGATACAAGTTTTCTTTTAAATAGATAAATTGATTATATATATGTAATTAAGTTACAATATTGCTAAAGTGGCGGTAGATACCATTTAGCAATGAGAGACCGACGAACCCATGGCAAAACAAAAACCGAAAACAAACTTTAAAAGAATGAACAAATCTGCAAAACACTATAAAGATACCTAAACACGAACTACAACGAACGCTAGAGACGTTCTAAAGTAATCCAGAATTGAACGCGTTTTGCGTATTTTTGTCTATTTTCAGCCAGCAATTGTTTTAACTCGATAAAGCTAAGGTGGTATGATATTATATTATGCTAGAAGCACTTTGAAATGAGCCATACTTCTCTGTCTTAACTCTAGAATGAATTGTATGGCCCACATTCCTCTCAACTCCACGGATATACATTAAAGTTTTGTTGTACAAAATGAAACACCATGAAATACAATTGATACACGTGCACATTTCAGACAAGATTTTTTCATGAATTGTTAGGACACAAACGAAAATAACTAAAGCATGTAGTAAAATTCGAATGCTCAGAAAGCATGATTACAATATTGATAGGTTTTCCGTGAAGCTGCAGGGATATTAGTACTCTTAATTTGAAATCATACTTTATATAAACTATTTTTTGTAGGATCAATAAGATATTTGACAAACAAATATTTGGTAATTTGTTACATTTATTTTCAGAAGTAAATTAAGAGAGAAGATTACAAGGCCACTCCCAATAATACTGGATCAATAACTACATATATTTCATTAAAAAAAAAGGTAGAAGAGGAAGATGTTTTTATCTTCAAATGCATCTTTTGTTGATGATTTGCATGCCAAAATAAAATATGTCTATATGTGTAAATCTTGAGCCAAGCAAATTGAAGAACAACGTATGTAAATGAATTATATTGTATTTTAACAACCCTTTCAGTACCGCAATTATGTATAATCTTCTCAACAAATCTCTATAACACCGATATCATGTAATTAAAATAAACAGTGGCAAATTATAGAAAATCATTTAGTTTCAAAACTTTATTTTACAATATTTACAAGTACACTTAATTCTAACAAAACTCATCATAAAATTGATGACAGTATTCTATCAAAATCATACGTAGATGAATCATTATCATTTAAGTATAGATTTACAAAAATGAAGAGAAAAACAACAAAAGATGGGTATAAAAGAAGTTATTCAAGAACAGATTGAAAGTCGTGTTATCAGTCATCTAATTTTGGTATTTCGCCCAACTATTTCACTAATTTATCGATATGAGTAAAATGACGAGTCAGCGATAATTAAAGTACCATCATCACATTTTTAAAGAAGAAAGCATTTAAGAGATCTGTCTTGACCAAGTTATGCTTGCCGAAGTTGAACGTACGTTGAAGGATACATACAATGAACAAATTAAAGTGCATACTGCACACTGCTTTACCCCTGTCCATCCCTTTATCAATCTATCTGTACAAATTTATTACTCAAACACAGAAAAGTACCAATTATTCATTTCTTTTTTGATAGAAAAAAGAGGGTAGGGTAAAATAACACATTTCAACTTATAAACTATCTGTTTTTGACAGATAAGTAGGGCAAAAAAAAAATCATTGGGCCAAAACCCCCCGAAAATGCTTTTCGGATTTTTCTTCACAAAATTTATATGCCTTTCATTGAAAAAATGCGTCCCCCCCTTTATATTTCTGTAAGAATTTGTAATCGTAAGATCCTTCATTTCATGAACATAAATAGACATGTTACATGCACATGTACAATCAGTTCAGTTGCTATCATTTAAATTCCATAACATTTCCAAATTCAATTCTAAATGCATTTTTCCGAATCCTACCAATAAAAGAAAAAAAAAATGAAAAAAATCTTAACAAGTGCAGATCTAGACTAGACCCCCTTATTTACATCAACATCACAAAATAAAATGTGAAAATTTTTTTGCAACCCTGAATCATGTCAATTGCTAATTTGATAGTTGCAACGATTTTTTTTAGGCCATTTGTGATTGTAAATCGAACTGAAAATGACAACTCTTTTACAAAAAACTATTCTTGCGTGTATTCTAAAGAAATTCTACACACGGACAATCTATGATGATATTAATAAATGTACAAATTGTGTCAATGACTCCAATTGTATTTAGTAAATATCAAAAATGGTCCAAAAGACAATTAAATTTTTATAATAAAACAAGTATACAAAATCACCCATAAGGCACTTTCATGTTCATGTATAACCAAGCTCTAAAACGGTTTAGCATCTCTGGTCTCATGTGTTCAATACACTCAATATGTAGTCCTTTTTAATTGTTAAACAAAAAAAATGTGAAACAATTAACTACATAAATGCAAATAGCACAGTGATTCACCGTTCTCTATTTCATGTTAAAATTAATTATAATACATTGTTTTTATTTTGTGGTTGGGTTACTTTTTCATTGACATATACATGTATCCCAAATAATATCCATTAAATTTAATCATAATTATATTTCTTTCTTTTAAATACAGCAAAATGAGACAAACCAAGAACCTGAATTCGAAGATGTTAATATTATATCAAATGGAAGGTTTCCTGTTATCAATACAGAAGAGAAGGAGAATATTGTAGATGACGCGAACAGCAAGTCCACAAAGAAACAGACTAAATATGGAGTTAATATTTTTAGACGTATGTTTTCAAAAATATATAAAATAAATATATAAGCAGTATTAAACAATCAGTACCTCGAGCTTCTTCCTTCTTTTTTTTAACACAAACAAACAATTGACACACAAGTACATGTATGAATTGACTTCGTAATTTGTACATATCAACCAGTAACATTGTACATGTACATGTGTGTAGATCTTGAATCAGCTAGCACTACACAAGGAATGAAACTGTTCTTTATTTATATCATTGCACTTTGCCATATTCATCCCCTAACGAAACAAATCAGCTCCTTTCCTTCCATTTACATAATCATATTTACAGCCTTGTAATTAAATGTTGTACAAATGACACATCTTCAGGAAAGATAAACAATCTGTTAACAAAGGAAGTAACTTCATCCGCTAATCTTTCACTTCATTGTTCTTATATAATATATCATCATCAATTAAATCTGGTCATTTCAATATGTGTATTTTAAACATGAAATTGGGTCTATTCCACACTTGACGAGACTAAAATAACGAGTACGGAATTTTTAACATTAACAGACACACAAAAACTAGCTCGTCTTCTGAATTTCATCTTTGAAATTGTTTTCATGAATATACATGTAGAATACATTTGTGATCGACGAACATGTATCAGCAAAGTTCCGATATCCTGTCAGACATACACATGTTCCTAGGTCATAGTGGCCATACCTGAAAAATACAATGTTAAAAAGTCATAATTTTTTGTTAGGAAAAATCTTTATCATTTTTCACATTTACTTAAGTATTGAAAAAAAGTAACAGTTTGTTGTGCAATAGAATCGGAATAACAGTACTGTAGTTGAAGAGTTGCCACCGTCAATTTTAATTTAACAGTGGCAAATCTCTTTGTAGAGTGGTTATTGGAAAGAGAAAACAATGTAGATTTTGAGGATCTTGACATCACTACTTTAGATGCAACATTGACGGAATGTTACGCCGAGGTCAGAAATACTGATGGCAACAGGCATTTGAGAGCTACAATCCACAATTGAAGGTGGCAACTCTTCAAATACAGTACATTTATTCCTTAATTCGCTATCACATTGTTTATTTATTCACATGTCTTCATTTTTATTGATTATGGATCATGTCAGTCTAAATTAACTTGCTTGGCATAATAAATGCATGTGTTTGATCGAACAATCAACTCATCACAGAAATAACATTATTATAGTTCTACAATATTAAATGAATGACAGTTGTAGAAACGGTTTATTTCACAGTTAAAAGAGTTTTGATATGTCAAAAAAAACATATCTGAGTTGAGCGTTGTAATTTCTTTGTTTTGTTGGTCACATTCGAGTTGGCCTGGGGAGTTTTTCTGTTTTCCGTAATGATAAAAAGTAAGGTAAGTGAGCAAGGTTCTCTACTTTAGATATCCGAACACCATCAGCCTGAATTTTTTTTTTAGAAAACATCACAAAAAATTATTGTCAAAACGAAAGGTCAGACAGTCCAATTAAAAACATATATTGTCCTTGGGACTCACATTTCAAGTTATTCAGTTCAGCTGGACATGTCAAACAAGACAATATATTTTTTATGGGTGGGGATCTTAACCAATTGTAGGGTATTTAAACATTTTCAAATTGCAGGCGATGGGGATGACCCCTGGAGACTCACCCTTTTTACCACAACATTCAATTCGTTTTTATATAACAAATAAGCATTAAAACTGGTGATAGGTAACTCACCCAAACATATTTGAAAATTATCAAATGACAGGTGTCGGGATGTCCCCTGGGAATCGCCTAGTATATTTTCAATTCATTCTTATATGACGAGTAAGCATATACATGGCGTAGTGCTAGTTATTATAACGAATCATATTTGAACTTCATGAGATGCCAGGGGTCGGGATGATCCTCGGAAAGTCATTATGTATATCGCTTAATTCATCTTGTATGAAATACAAGAGGAAATATGGTTTAGAAAAAGAGGGGCGAAAGATACCAGAGGAACAGTCAAACTCATTAATCAAAAATAAACTGACAACGCCATTAATTAGGAATTGAGATCTAAACAATCTAAACAATTTGCAAAATGTTTGATCATTCTTAATGTACATGGGATGGGATTAGATTTAGGGACTCCCCCTACACATCGTTCAATGCATCTCAACATGTTCAACAATAAAATATCCAGGAGTTGGGATATCAGCTATGATGAAGACATTCAGATTGCAGATTATGGGATATCTTGTCTTTTCTGAAGAATATGTTCCAATCAATATAGTATCCTTGTCGTTTACGGTTTATGTATTATTTTGGAAATAGTTTTCAAAGTCAAAAATTAATTTCAGTGGTCATCACTGACTTTCGATCATTACTGAGGAGCCATTGTCTCTATCGGTAACTCTTCTCAAGTAATTATCGTTAGATTTAAACATGAAAATAAAAAACAAACCAAAATGTTTCAATATTAGACCCATCCCCTTGTGATTCCAAACATTTCAAATCTCAACAATATGAAATTGAGACTAAAATTGGCACATTGAGATTGTCTCTGGATTATGAACATACAATCACAAAGCAACTCAAATTCGTTTTGCTTAGTATTTAAGTAAAATAACATAAAGTTAGTTTCCATACAGGATTAACCACATCTATTATAGTATGCCATAACTGTGTGTCAGAACGTAGGTTTGTCTATATGGCTGCACATAATACTTCCTGCCACTATGATGCCTATCTACTGTCTGGAATAAATCCTAACAACGACAATAAAAAACATATGAACATAAAAATCTGGCATACAAGTAGGAAGTTTAGCTAGTTATGAGATCAGATTTAAATTGTAGCATGAAATATGTAACGTCATTTCAGAAATAATGGACGGCTTTACTCCGTATGTAATGTTGATGTGTTTTTTTTTATATTTTAGTTCATTTATATGTTTTGGATTTGTGTGCGTTCAATTTTTGTATAAGGGTTCTATCTATCACGTTACAGCAGGTGGATTGCAATTGAAGTTTCAGACCTAAAACATCCAGCACAATTTATAGCAGAAAGGTCTATGCACTTTGAATCAGTATAAAACATTGTAAAATATACAAACTGATCATTAAGTTTATTTGTACTGCAGTCCTGTCTTATAATGTTGTCAATTAAGTGTTATATTTAACATTGCCATAAAAGCGTGAGGTTTGACTAGCCACAAAACCAGGTTCAACCCACCATTTTTCTTAAAATGTCCTGTACCAAGTCAGGATAATTGCAGTTGTTATCTTATAGATCGTTTCTCTGTGTGTTGCATTGTCTTTTGTTTTTTGTTGCACTTCAGTGTTTCTATTGTTTTATTGTTTTCCTCTTATAGTTTATGTGTTTCCCTCGGTCATAGTTTTAAGCCGGATTTGTTTTCCCTCGATCTATTCATGACTTTCGAACAGCGGTATACTACGGTTGCCTTTATTTATCAAACCCGCGATTTGTGTTTTCTATGCTACAATGGTTAAATGAAACAAACATTTCAAATATGTATTGACATAGAGCGGGTGTAAATGTCAACGTTTTATAGGAAAAACTTTTTTTTAACATGTTTACGAATCAACTTGTAAAACTGTTCCATCTTGAAATAGTGGAATTTATGTTTGGAGATAAATTGTGTACTTACTTTTATTTTTTTACTGCTTTTGTTAAACAAAGATGCTTACTATAAAGCTAATAAAATATATTATGATGAAGTTCGGAAAAATCAAGACTAGTAAATGCATCCTTTGCAGCATCTCTGTAAAAAGACAAAAGAAAGACCATTAAATTGGTCTTTTGACTGAGCATTCAGTAGTAAGTTTTAACATTATCATCACAACATGTGCAATATTTAGGATTTTTCATATAAGTCGAATAAAAAATTTCACATAATTTCAACAAAACGTGGTTCAAACTGTCATGCGCAATAAACTTAAATGCAGGTATAATGATTGATAACTTATTCACATTTGTGTATTCGGGTTATGAGGGTTTAAGCAACCTTGTAGTCAGCCATATTATTTATATGAAATAATATTTATACATTCATTACTTGTAAATTAAACTGTCAATAAAATGTTGAACTATTCAAAATACCAAGGTTTTTACCCCCCCCCCCCTTCTTCCCATAAGCAGAGTTTGTCTTACCAATATTTGTCACAAATTTTCATAATTATCGACTCTAAATGCTCTTTACATTTGTACTTAATTTTGGCTTCCTAATGTTTTAAATCGAGCGCTATTTGTGATTCTTCTGTAGTCAAACCGCGCATCATTTGAAGTACCAACTTTTAAGACTGGTATCTTTAATGAGTTTTTAAAATCAACAATGGTACGAAGTTAACCTTCGGAATAAGCATATTAATTGATTGGCAAATCTTCTGAGTTTGTATTATATTACAAGGCAAATCAAACTTATATCTTTGTTTTCGATATAAAGGGGGAACAATACTGTTCTTACCAGATATGTTTTCTTTGTAAAATACATCATCTAAAGAAGGACGTGTAATCTTCTATACATGTACTTACTTTTGATCATTGACCACCTTTGTTAGAGCTGACATTGTCATGAACTCTTCTATACCAACGAATATACTAGAACTTGTTATATCATACACCTTCAATAACCAAATGCTATCTGGATTAAATTTGATAAAATAAATAATTTCTATAAAACAGTCATTTAAACAAAAATTCTTTTTCATTTTTTGTTTTATACTTTCCCATGTAATGATTAACGAATCAATAACGTATCTTATTTGATATGAAGTTGAATTATAAAAATCAACTAGAACACACCCGCGAAATCGCGGGGAAATAAAGCGTATGTAAACTGTAAAATTAATTATAACTGGAGAATGCCAGGAGAGGTATCAAAAGTCAAAGGTACTTTGGGATATTTTTTTTGCCCTCCCCCTTTTATCTAAATACCGGTTTTTATTCTTTCTGTTTTTCTGTATACTATGAACATACATATATATATACTATAATTACTATATAAAAACGTAGTCAAATCAATACCGTGAATATGAAAGCATTTGAAAAGGATATCAAGCAAAAAGTATATAAAGGCATTCGAAATTGCAGAGGCATACAATTCCAGTCTGCTTATTTGTCTATCATGTTTACAAGTTGATGAAAATTTGCATATAGACTATTTTTTACCTGATTAAATCAAATACGTAATAAAAAATATACCTCCATGTGCTACTTTTTGAGTTAAATAAGGTCGAAATTTTGTATATCTGCCCAAAATTCGGATTTGTGGCCGTATTTTCCCTTTCGAAAGAAAGTAATAACTTTTTTGTTTTTAAAGATAAACACAAATTGTTTTTTTGTTAAATAATTTGTAATTTCTGTATTTTATAAGTATCTTAAAAATGTATGCATATATTCAGAAACTATACATATTTATCAAATGGTCATGAATTGAGAAAAAAACGTCATTTTTTGCTGTATATTTATCAAAATTAAAAAAAAATGCACTATTTACAGTTTTATAAAATTTGGTCCACATAATCTTCCTGCAAAATGAAACAAAATGTCATTCTAAAAAATAGGGGTCCATGCACTCGTTTTCAAATTAAATGAGTTTGAATGATAAAAATCAGTTGAAAAATGCATCTTTTTCCGATATGTCACAGTTTGACGTCGCGAAAATAACATTTTACGTTAGCAAACGTCATTACCTCCCCTGTAACTGTATCGTATGCCCTAAAAAAGAAACACATTCATGACATTATTACCATTTTTTTCATTTGACAAAATCCGCATAAGTCCGTCTTTGAAAAGTATTACACACTTTATTATATCTATGGATAACAAACATAATTGAAAGAAAGAAGGTTACGAACAATGACAGACCTAGCTCAATTCATTGATGAAAACAAGAATTAAAAACAATATATGCTAAAGTTGACTCATTCTATACATGTTGGGCCTTACTAGACATTATACAATAAAAGCACATGTAGTGACAATACTTTAATGTCAGATGATCATTATTTTTGGTTGTTTACAAATAAAAAAGTCATTCATGTGTATATAGACTTCCGTAAAGCATTTCAGATTTATATACATACCCGTCTGAATCAGTATCCAGTTTTTTAAATGCTTCTTTTAATTGCTTTTGTTCATCCTCTGGATGTTTTCGTGAGAGGTTAGATCCCTATAAAAGAACATGTAAAGCTAAGGAAGTAGTCTTTGGGTATAAGTTTCATGTTTGACATAACTTGAACAATATTAAATTGAGGGAAAGGCATTGCAGCAGACCATACGTGCTTTACAACTTTTGTCATTTCATATCGCAAAAAGATCAAGGGTAACACAGACTTATTTTCAATGAAACTGAAATTTAAAGTTTCCAGATATTCGTTTACCTAACTTTGATATGAAAAATAGTAATTTACCTAACAATGATATCAGGTGAAGTATAATTGGAATTTATGTAAATAAAGTCAACAATAGTATACCGCTGTTCAGATGTTATTACAGATGGTATTTATCATTGTTTCTCAACAAGTCAAAACTATTTTTCACAACATTTAAAAGTCAAATTGATCATTTTGATTTGTTTTCTTTAATCTTTCATATGAAGAATCTACTCCTAACAAAATCATTACAGGAAATACTAAAACATGCAGGTTGTTTGTAATGAGTGTGAGTTACACGACACTAAACCAAAAGTTAACAATGCAGATACAGATATTTGTTTTTTTTAGGATTAACAAATCTTATCTAGCAAAACCAGTCTGATTTGAACGAAAACTGCATGAACAATGATATTCCTAGAGTTTATCTATGCTTTATATCGGGGTTCAAGTTACTCAATCTTTAGTTTTCTGTGTAATGTTTTATTTTTCGTTTATTTTTCGTTTGTTTTTTTTTTGTCGTTGTTTTCTTTTTAGCTGTGATGTTGTCAGTTTGTATCAAACTGCTTCTTGATTGTCTCCCTTTGTATCTTACTTTGTATCAAACTGCGTCTTGATTGCCTAGCTCCCTTTGTATCTTACTTACCTTTTTAACAATTGCAGGAAAGCGTTCAAGAGTTCTTGATACCAAAGTAACATTAGTAAGAGTTTATCTTTTACTTATCTAATTTATCCTAATAGATTTACGAGATTCAATCATCGATAAACTGCTGTTGACGCTATTACATTTTGTGTTTATATTTAACTGCCATTTGATAAAATTACTAATCAACTCATGGTCATTCACAGTCAGTCGCAAGTAAGAGAGGTAACATAAAACACTTGATAAAATGCACTATTTGTATATCAGAATTGCAAAATATAGTTATTTTTTTTCAGATAATTTTCTTTATCGTTTGTCTTTTGTCTCTTTCGTGTATTTTCTATGGGTCGGAAAATTATTAAAACTTTCATATCCCGTCAAAAAGACTACAAAAAAAGCCTTAAAATTTTTAAATGGGATATTTCAAAAAGTATTATTTCTTATAATAGATATAAGGCTATGTGGTATGAATGCCAATGAGACAATAGTTATCAAAGGTACCAGGATTATAATTTAGTACACCATTATATGTTATAGTACGGAGCCTTGGCTCACATCGGACAGCAACCTATAAAGGCCCTGTGTAAACGAAATGTATAAAACCATTCAAACGGGAAAACCAACGGTCTAATATATATAAAAAAATCAGAATCGAAAATAACTTATAAGTATATATACACATAGTTACTCTAAATATCAGCACAACAATGTTAAATCTGTAACTTTGTAGAAGCAAAGTTTTGCTCTTTCCTCGCTGAGATTGATGTTTACGTAATATCCAGTGACAAATATTTCATACATTTCTGAAAGAAAACAAATGATCAAAAATTAGTGTACGTAACACATTAAGGCAGATAACAAAAAAAAAG
This sequence comes from Mytilus edulis, assembly GCA_019925275.1. Taxonomy (NCBI): domain Eukaryota; kingdom Metazoa; phylum Mollusca; class Bivalvia; order Mytilida; family Mytilidae; genus Mytilus; species Mytilus edulis. Next base: position 66,556,439 of record CM034357.1, on the reverse strand, counting down.
GGGGGGTTGTTCTTGGGTGTTGGAATCCCCTCCACTTTTCTGACGATCAATGCTTTGGAATGGGGACATATGATTGGAACCACCCCTTTTATCCTGGGTTGTGGATTCGCAACTCTTTCAAATGTAACAATTTATAAATATTTTTGTTTTATCTTATTTGATATGAAGTTGAATTCTAAAAATCGACTAGAACACACCCGCGAAATCGCGGGGAAATAGAGCGTATGTAAACTGTAAAATTAATTATAACTGGAGAATGCCAGGTGAGGTATCAAAAGTCAAAGGTACTTCGGGACTGGGCACATTTTTTTTTGCCCTCCCCCTTTTATCCAAATACCGGTTTTTATTCTTTCTGTTTTTCTGTATACTATGAACATACATATATATATATATACTATAATTACTATATAAAACGGTCACTGATATATTAAAAGTCACCCCAGTAAACTATTGGAATTTATAGAAAATTATAGCAAATTTATACAATTTATTCATAGTATATATGTATGTAGTATACAGAAATATTTCAGTGAACGCTGTGGATAGAAAACTATTGGTATTGATAATATATAATAATAGCAAATACACTTTATATATAGTATATGTATGATCATAGTATACAGAAAAACGCAAAAAATAATTGTTCTGTCTCACGTACTTATGCAAATTATGTTTAATTTCAAAACTGTGACAGGCATAAAGGGCAGCGGAAGTCTTATATTTCTCTAAAAGTCATTTTTTTGTTTTCTATTTATTTCAATATGAGCATACGTTTAGTATGTTATGAACATACATAAGTATAAATACAGTGTTCGCTTTTTACTTTCAATTCTCAGTTACCTAATCAACCCACGGCGGTCATTGATATATTATATAGACCCTCTCTATTTAATATACTCAGCGACCCGATGAATTTTTTTAAAAGATTTCATGACTGAAGAATTTCAGAAAAGGTTCCAAAGCAGATAGCAAATACACCTTATTCATTGTCTTTGGTATGTACAAAGTACAGAAAAAACGCAAACCGGATGTCTAGTCTGACTTAAAATTTCGTCCAATGACGGAAAAATATCCGGACGCAGTTTTTTTCGATTTTCTCCCAAAATAACCCAAACTGAATAGTCATAAGAATGGATGACAAATGCGACATTACATGGTACCTATAGGACACAGAGGCATGATGATTAATTTATTGTGGAAGGAAGAGAAGCGACACACAAAATGAGGTCTTCTCGTTTAATAGTATAGATTACCTAATGCGGGGTTCACACATTGCCGATTATTGCTCCCGTTTGAGATCAGACAGCGATACGACACGAAAAGTGAAAAAGTCGGATTAGTATCCTCAATTATCTGGAATGTCCTATTATTGTCTGAACGCAGTCGTTTTAGTTCGTTACAGATTCCTACTGGTCGGGAAGGGTCCGAATAGTTCGGCAAAGCACCCCGACAGTTAGGTGCGTCCCGTAACATTCGGGGGAACTCAGCCGATTTTGTCTAGTCGGATTACAATCGTGCCTATGTCGTGACAGATTCTGCTGTATCGGATCGAATTCCTAACAATGTTCTGTGTATTCGGGACGGTGTCCTGTGGAACGGGAATGATCTGGAGAAGTCCCGACAATAACAGAATACAATACGACTGAGACCAGACAAAGCCGTTTGCAATACGATAGAGCGGACCGTGATACGATTACGTTCCGACAGTACCTGATCATCCCGATTATGCCGACAGTTTTCGAACGGATAACTTTCGTCAGCGTCGGTTCACTGTCGTGTCACTATCTGATCTCTGTCTGATTACATTCGGTAGAATCGGGACGCAGTCGTGACAGACTCGGTCGAATTTTACCTGGCGAAAGATACAAATCGAATGTCCATCCACGATTCACAGGATCTTGATCAGACTTTTGACAAATTTTAATCGGGAATGGTCCTGTCAAGGACGGCAGTAAAAATCGTGAATGTGTGACCCCAGCTTAATCAATCCACGGCGGTCATTGATATATTATATAGACTCTCTCTATTAAATACTCAGTGACCCGATGAATTTTTTTAAAAGATTTCATGACAAAAGAATTTCAGAAAAGGTTCCAAAGCAGATAGCAAATACACCTTATTCATTGTCTTTGGTATGTACAAAGTACAGAAAAAAAGCAAACCGGATGTCTAGTCTGACTTAAAATTTCGTCCAATGACGGAAAATATCCGGACGCAGTTTTTTTCGATTTTCTCCCAAAATAACCCAAACTGAATAGTCATATTAAGAATGGATGACGAATGCGACAATACATGGTACATATAGGACACAGATTACTCTTAATAGTGGGTATCAGAATCAGACCTGAAAAGTGAATGCTGTGCTTCTAGTATTTGAAGTAGATTTTTTTTTTGAAAAAAAATGTGTTGTTCAATTTTTTTTTAACTAAGCATTCGGAGTACTATACTAGTCGGTTATTCTTGCAATTTTTTTTTTAAATTTAACCGTTAGATATTTTGGTATTTAAGTTTAAAATATGCCCCACCCTCTAATTGGTTCATTAAATAGGAACAAAATCTATTCAAAAAGTACATAATGGCGATATTTTTTTTCGACTTTTGAACTATAGGCCTTAGATATTTGGCATGTGGATGTATCATCACGGGGTTAAGTGTCTTGCATCATGATGACCTTTTTGTGACCTTCAAATGTGACCTCAAGTTCAACTTATGTTGTTTTTTTCGTGAAAAACACAACCATGTAAGCCATAACTTCTTCACCTTTTGACCTAGGCCTTACATCTTTAGCATATGGATGTATCATCATGAGGTGGTGTGCCTTCTTAAAATTTTGACCTTTATGTGACTTTATTGAACTTTGACCTCGAGGACGATAATTGTGTTTTTTGGTAAGAAACACTTGTAAAAGCCATGACTTTTATGTAGTTATGAATTCATATTTATTTAAAAAAAATCATATTACACAAGCTTCAATCGACCATACAACAATATAGACACATTTTATGACATGTCAACCCATTCCATGCACACGGAATACATAATGGACATGTAGTCACATACAATTGTTTGAAAAAGGAATAGTTTCTATTGAAGCGCAGTATTGAATACTCAACAGACGGCAAAGTGAAAACTTCCTAGGAATCAAAAAGTAGGAGGAGTTATGCCAAATAACTATATACCAATAATGGGACGGACGGAAGGGCAGACGGACAGGGGTGAAACATAAATAAAGGCAACAGTAGTATACCGCTGTTCAAAACTCATAAATCCATGGACAAAAAACAAAATCGGGGTAACAAACTAAAACCGAGGGAAACGTATTAAATATAAGAGGAGAACAACGACATAACACCGAAACGTAATACACACAGAAACGGACCAAGCATCAGACAAAACACCACGAGAATAACAAATATAACATGAAAACCAAATACATGAATTTGGGATAGACAAATACCGTGCCACGTCTTATCTCAATATCTCAAAAATAAGAGAAAACACAAACGACTCAACGTTAAAATGCAACACACACAGAAACGAACAATACCCCCCCCCCCTCCAAAAAAAAAGGATGTAACTGATTTTTGATTTGAGATGCGAGCTGTTGAAATTAAAAGCATGACACGCCAAAAATACATATGATACATAGGAAGAAGCTTTAAGGTTGGCAGATGCTTTACATGATCAAGATTTTTACTTTATTGGTCCACAGGTTCAAAAATATACAATCCAAAATGTATGAACAAAACTATTCGTGCAAAGAACCATGTCTCATGGCTTCTCACTAATCGTTTATTTTTATTCTAACTTAAATGCATAGAACACTTCGCCACTGCATTTAAAGCAAAATAATGAATCAATGTTTTGAGAAAGAGAACCACTACCGCTGGTCTGTCACCTGTTTACGATATCGTCATGAGACGATGCAAATACGTGTAATAATGTAATAGATTTCGATGTTTTTTTTTATTTTAACCAAATATAGAAAGATAGTATAAAAGTTTCAAATTTTAACAAATATATGACAGTAATTCATGTATCATTTGATGTCTTAAACTATTCGAAGGATGCATTTCATAGCTTTCTGAAGCAACTGTGATATCCCATTGGTTTAAATACACAATCTTATGTTTGATATTGTCAAAAATTTTGAATATAATTTTATCCTGTAAATATCTCACAAAATCATATGGGACACCGTCAGTATGTTGTAAGTTATGTGGGCCTTTAATGAATATCTTTGCGTCAGGCACACGATCCAAGAATTCAACTATAGAATCTTTAGCGTTCATTACATGTTCTTCATAAACTGACAATGGAACAAACCCTATATGAACATACCAATGCAGTACTACAATCGGATTTTTAGAACGTAGTACGTTGAGGTGATATCTTGCAGGCTTAAAATAATTTATTGTCGCATTAGATGTATAAGCAAAAAATGGGAACTCGTGCGCAGCCCATGTCACAGTAATGTTGTCTCTTGTACTTTTACTGAAAGCTTTGATTGGATGATGAGCATCTAATGTCAGTTTTATTGAGTATGCAAGATTCAAAATCTCAGCCATTGACATAAGCCAGTGTCGCACTGTTGAATCTCCAACCATGTAAATCTCCCTGTTCTTAAGACAGGATACATATCTGTTGTAACTTGGTTCAACATTGTTTTGGCATAAGAGATTATGCCATGTTTCATTATAAAGATATCCAACTGGGGACGACATGTTCCATGTGACTGAAAGATTTATTTGTCTACACAAGTACTCTGGGTGATCTATGAATTTATCTGCAATAAAATTATATATATATTTAAAAAGCTGAAAAAGATAAATACCCAGACATAGACACCCAATGAATGACAAAAGGTTAACTTCACGAAACATTGAAATACAGAAACAGAGTAAATAAAGTTCAGAATCACAAATCTTCACGGGAATGACAATACCACTCATAATATTACGTACGCTTACACAGAATATGGTACCAAAGCAAACAGAAACAACTTCTCTTTATTCTTATTTGTCTTGACCAGAAATCCTTTTAACTTTCTGATAAAGAATATCGTGTTTAAAGAGAAGAATATTTAAATACCTATAAAAGAATGATAAAAGGTTAATTACAAAATGCTAAATACAAACGGACGATTTGAATTAAGTTAACTATTACACACAACTCAAGTATCCCTTTAAGACTAAAGTATATATAATTATTTAAAACTGACATGTTACGGGGTTGGTATGAACATGACCAATTGGTTTTGAAACGAACTGCGACTGGTTACCTTTTTCTGTAGTTGGACATCCTTGTACCAAGTCAGGTAAGAGCAAGCTAAAGAAGTAAAACCAAGCTTTCAATCGGTACAATTTGGGGGGGGGGGGATTATCTGCTTAATATTTTCTCTAAACAACAAAAACATCACAAAAAGTAAACTTTCCCCTCAAATTACATCATTTATATGTTAGATTTTATTAATTTTGGATGCTTTTACTTTACCGAGAACCAGGATTTACAACCACAGAAAAGGTGACCAGTTGCAAAATTATATAATCAAAACTCGGTAATAAATAAATAGTCTATTCGATTGTTTTATAACTTATGCAGATGGAAGATGAATGGAAGAAAACGAATCAATTGATTTTGGGACAATTGATCAAAGAACAAGTTAACTTGATAACTTGAAAAATGGGTTTTGAGATGTTTACCTGAATTTCATTTGATTGATTGATTGATTGAAACATAGATTTGCAAGGTCAAAGTTCATCTTCACTGTTCCAATTTTTTTTTCTCGAGGAATGTAGTTTTGAAATGAAACTGATACAGACGGAAGATTCCTATTGATTTTTGGTACAACAGGTCAAATGACCCTCTTTCTAAAATCACATGTTATTTAAAAGTCACAGTTGGTGGTTGATTCTAGTATTTGAATAAAGTAAAATCACAAAAATACTGAACTTAGAGGAAGATCAATTGGAAAGTCCATAATCACATGGCAAAATCAAATAACAAAACGCATCAAAAACGAATGGACAAGAACTGTCATATTCCTGACTTGGTACAGGCATTTTCAAATGTAGAAAATGGTGGATTAAACCTGGAATCCATATTTTTTCAATTTGCAGGCATATCTGACATGATTTTCACACCAAAACCTTGATGACAAAATTTATACATTTAGTACAGATTAAAACTGGCTTCAGATAATAGGATTGATGAGAATGCTGAAAAATCTATCAACATTTAGTCTTGGTGTATGTGCAAGTAACAGAGTCTTTAATTTCTCATACAGATACCAGTTTATCAAACGCGTACTCAGTTTCAGTCAGCTATTAGTTTTATCTTGTTTACAAGATAGATACATAAGGTTAGGTGCTCTATCCACCATGATGATCGCTAGCTTATGTTTTTTACATTTTTTCTGATTTTTTTACTGCCGATGAATTTCTTCCCTCTTATACGCATCACCTTTTGAACATTTTGACAGTCTGTTGTACGATCTTACGATTTTTTATATTCACAAAATATCTTATCTAGGCATAACAGTCCTGTTATATTTTAAGTTATTCGTAACAGGTCGTGTTAACAAACATCAAGGATGAACTGTACAAACCTGACACCTGATTGTCTGATAAATGTTTGATAAGGATTTCAGAGCGCGCACCTGATACAATTCATGAGTTATACCATGAATAGTTTACGACCAAAAAGATGATTCCAGCTTTCTTTTTGTGAACTTGCCATGTTTGCTTTGGTCTTATCGGTTTGTATCCTACTTAAAAAAAGTGATTGTCACTTTATTTACTTCTTTTTTACTCCAGATATGCTGTAGACAATAAACAATTGGGGAGTCAATAGACATCTTAAAGCGAAGAGACGGACATGAAAACTTAACAATAGAGCAATGACAATCTTACACAACCATCTTAATGCAGTTGTTTTCAAAATTTTGCTTAAAAAACTTAACGATCCAGCCATTTTTTTACAGATTAGTTGTTCAAATAATGCTAAAATTTAGTACCGGGTTGAGTCATTTTTAAGAAACAAATTTCTGTGCATGAGATACTTTAATACTTACCACCATGTACTTCAATTTCAATTTCCTTTATAATTTTATTACTGGTAGAACTGAAAGTATAAAAACAACATTTTTGGTTTTATGCTTGAAAAGAAACCCGTATATAAATGTATATGTCAAAGCGTCACCAATTGCAAATCACAAAAGACTTAATGTTTATGAATACATATTGTCAATCAAATCACACACATTATGCATCTATTTATTTAATATCAAGGAAACAAGAAATGCCTAGCTATAAATGAACAAGATCAAGTTGAATTGAAGATTGTTTTTGCATTTGCATAACTCACATTACATGCACACAGTTTCTTCCTGTTCCTGTTCATAATGCATTATGTATGTCCTTTTAAATGTCGAATTCTCCCCACAGTAAAATTTTCTGATATTCGACACCTTCACCGACGTCACAAATATTGAAATTAGATTTGTGAGACAATACAAAGGTTAACAATTTATTTGAACTAAACACAAAACTACATTGTTTTGCTATGACCATGAAAATACGATTACTATCATATTTTTCTTTTATTTCCCTGTGCACTTTATTGTGGAAATAGGGGTAATCATGTTGGTACAATTCATGCAATTCGTTTTGAAATGAAGAATGACGCTATATTGATGTTAGTCTAACTAATTATCGTATAATAATGACACGTACATCTTATGTAATTATTTAGTTATGATTAAATGTATTAAATGCAATATCCAGGCTAGTAAAGATAAAACGTGTAAATTAATTTAATAATTAGTTTCTAAATATACGTTCACTATAAACAACTAACTGTCAAATTAATGTGTGAATTTCCCTTTGTTTCAATAATTCTTCATGTACAGCCAAATGTCCGAACCAACTGATTGTTTCTTTAAATATATAACGCTATTTGTGATACAGAATTCCCCTACTTATTCACTTACCAATTAAACATAGTTTAAATTTATGAGATTCTAAAAATATGGTTGTATTATTACCTTAGCTGTATTTGGCAAAACTTTTAGGGCTTTTTGGTCCTCAATGCTCTTCAACTTTGTACTCTCTTTGGCCTTTTAAACATTATTTTATTCGAGCGTCACTGATAAGTCTTTTTATAGACGAAACGTGTGTTTGACAAACGTGCGTTACTTTAAGAAACACATTAATGCTAATAAAACTTATTTTTATTATGGTTGGCTTAATTGTTGTCTCTTTGACTCTTCAAAAACATAGAATACCTTCACGAAGGTCTTACGTAGATGCTAATGATAACTATCTTAACCTTGAACAGTAATGTATATTTAAACTATTTTTTTCTATTATCAACAAGCAGCAATCGCTTCAAAAATTTCTGAGAAACGACACGAAGATCAATCATGTAACGAAATAATTTCCTCAAATGTATTACCTTATGAAGTTACTCTGTGTTGTTGTAAATGTCGAAACGTTCGTATCTCCAATTATGGAATACCAGTCTGAACAATCAAACCCAGGTTTATCTGGCAATGAACAAAACCATCTCATTCCATAATTCATTGATGTAAAGTCACAGATGCCGTGTTTTGTCAGTGTGTGAATCCCACATGGACCTTTACCAGTTTCTCCATCAGCATTCTTAAAAACTCCTTTCATAGTTCTCAACATTCCATTCTTGTATATGTAGTTTACAAATAGTCCAATAGATTCTTTTGGAAATGACAATGAAATTTTGATAATTGGAGATCCGCTCCATAATGTTTTTATCACTCCAATATACGTACCATTACCATGATCTACTACATAACCCGCTGAACCTGCACCTTTCCCTTTCTCAGACATCCAAACTTTTAGAAAATCATCACTTTCAGTTAAGACGTCACCATTTTCATTATGAAGGATTATTCTTAGTGTTATAATATCACCAGTAGTAAACGTAGCTGATTTGTTGTTGATTATTTCCACTGTAGATTTCAGCATATAAACAAGAGATTTTCCGAAATCTAGGCCTTTATACTTTATGTATTTTTCATAATACTTGAAATCATTAGCTGTAAACGTTTCGACCTCTTTTTTGTATCCAGGGCACAAAATCTGCCATCTACAATAATCAACCGATATATAAATATATAACAGAGAGAGTAAAAAATACATTTACTTATTTCAAAGATCAAAGTTTTCTTTTGTCCAACCTCTTCTCTCACTTTTGAATTAATTAGCAAATCTTGCTAGATTCTGTTAGGCTACCCTTTAGTTATCCAAAATTTGAAGCAACAGGTATTCCATCCGACAATAAACCCATGACAAAAGGATCGTCAGTTTGGCTGTACATATTCGTGAGCCATGTCCGGTCGCAAAATGAAAAAAATCTTTATTTCGATGACTTACGTTGTTGAACGTTAGGAGAAAAATAACAGGTGTATATGTGTCAGACCACCAATTAAAAATCCCTATCTGTTCAACCAAATTTTGCAATTTTCACAGCTTTCTAAATATTTTACCTTAAGTTTAACTTCATAGAAACCAGGTATATCCTTAATTGTACATGTATCAGCTTTCTACATGCCAATTTTCACCATACCTTTAAAGCCTTCTAACAAAATAACTGACCATCAAACAGAGGTACTCAAAAACAAAAACCTGGTTTTCTGGAAGTCTAAAATTAGTATACTATGGAGCGCATTAATCCTCAATTTTTAATGCAAACTCATAGACAAGTAAATTTTGGCTCAAAATGATCTAGATATATTTCTCTTTCACCAAAAGTTTCATTTCTGCAAATGTGTTGGTTAGTTTAAGTAAACAAGGACATCAAAAACACTATTTTGTGTCAGAGTAGGGCTACTTTTACATACGTTCTAAATTGGAAGGAGTAATTGGTGGTCTGACACCTATACCGGTGTTCAAAAGACATAAATTGATTGAGAGAAAAACAAATCCGGGCATTACATTACAACCGAGAGAAACGCATACAAGAAAAATACAAAGGAACAACAGGAACACTGATTGCATAAAAAATAAACGCCAAAATACATAGAAACGAATTATTTGATACCAACTGTCGTATTCCTGACTTGGTACAGGCCATTTTAGGAAAAAAATAGTGGGTTGTACCTGTTTAAATGGCTACCCGAACCTCCTGCTTTAAGACAATGTTAAAAAGTATCGTTTAAATGACAAGACTACGTGACACGATCTCTTCGGCCTAAAATGCGACAAAAACTGATTGATGGATCTGTACGGGGCTAGTTGCGGGTAATATTTTGCCCTTATCAAACACACACTTTTTCCAGTGGCTGTCGGCATTCCCTTGTTCAATTGACTTATCAAAAGCTAGCTACTGCATTCACTATTACGTCGTGTGTGTCCTGAATATCCATGAAATAGTTTCTCCTAATCAATGAAAAGGTGTGAATTTGTGAAAAAAAATAACACAAAATCCACTCCGTTTTATTTGTAATATACAAAATTTGGAGATGTGGAGGTATGACTGTCCACACAAGTTCAATAGAAATTGGGTGTAAGTAATTATAGCCGACGGTAATGCCTTCAACAAAAGGTCAAAACCGTATAGTCGGTTACAAAAGCCCTTGTATAAAAAAAATTGGGAAAAATACAATTGAGAACGGCCTAAATAACAACAAAACAAATTTGCAAAAAAAATAAAAAAATATGATAGACATAAATCAATGACAACCACTGAACAATCACCTGACTTAGGACATGCACGTACAGAATGATGTGGCGGGTTATACTTCAGTTTGTTGATTTTAATTACCGCCCCCTAACCTGGGACACTGGTGCCACAGATAAACATAAGAACAAACTATGAAAATCAGTTGAAAAGGGGTTCGATACAAGGCAGAAAACATCCTATTAAAACACAGATCGGACGTGGCAGCATATCTATTATACATCCCACAACAAAAAGGACACTAAATATAAATCTGAGAGTACTTTCAGATACATGTAGTGACAGCTAGTTCAAAGCCAATGACAAATGAACATATTGGAATTTTTTTTCGGCTGATTTGTATCATTCAGACTGATTTAACTTGAAAACGAGTTCATGGACCACTCTTTTTGTAAATGACATTAGGTTTGAAAACATTATTCAATATCATTTGCACCAATTTTTACGAAAAAGCCAATGATTATTTTTTTTCAATTAGATATGTATACAACAACAAATATCCTTTTTATTTCCAAAACCATGACACTTTGATATAAATAATTTTTTTCAAAAGAAATGTTATTGAAAGTTGTGTTCATCCTTTGAAAAAAAAAGTAATATGTCTCAAAACTCAAAATTTCCAGCAAAACTAACGTCTAAAATTTCTACCCATTTATCTCTAACGATCAGGACTGGAAGGTATATATTTTTTTTTATCAAATATTTGAATTGACTAGGTAAACTAAAAGCTTGTATGCAAATTCTATTTAAAATATAATCACCGAGAGATCAAAATTGTATCAAATGCCCTTAATAGTCCAAGTAACACATGACATTGTGTAATGTCAAAATAGGCATTGCCAGATTGTAGTACCGTGAATGTGCATATATGTGAACCAAATTGAAGGCTATTTAGAATGATTCATGTGGTATTAATTTACTGATACCAAATTCATAATACAAATCATATAGTAAAGGAACAGTTGGGTTGGATGCAATATTAATGTCGAAAATGTTTTTTGGGGAAAATTTTGAAAAATACATGTATTAGTATTTGAATATATATATAGCATTGTACATGTAGCTACATATATTCCTGTGATAATAATTGACTTGCCGTCGCAAACTAGCACCAAAGGGAAACATGACGGGGAGAATGAATATATTTTAGAGTTCAACAATTATTTTACGTACCCGAACAATTTTGTCGTTGTAAGGTGAAGTATTAAAACAGCAAAAATCGATGACCAAAAGACAAGTTTCTTATTTAATTTTAATGTCGTACTCAACCTGCAAAATATTGTTTTCATCTTCATTAACTTTATCTAATCAGAGACGATTTGAAATCGAAAATGACAGTTTCGACTCAAAATGATGTTCTCCAAAAGGGACATTAACCCAAACCTCCTAGCAATTTACTTTGCCTCTAAAAAGATACTTTGTCTGGAAAAAAATTACAAGTCACTTTGGCTCAATCTGAAAAGAAGTCTGCCCCCCCAAAAAAAATAATCCAAGGCCCACGCACCCGAAAATCAAATGGTTGCTGCCCTTACTATTCAAGGTATATGTCTACAATGATGACGGGTCATAGGAAGGTATATATTTAATCCTACATATAGATATGGGTCTGAACAAATTATCAGAGAAAATAGAATAGACAATATTAGCAATAAATGCCATTTTTACGGAATTTATTGATATATTACCTCAGACTTTGCATATATAATCAATCCTTCTGACTTCATAAATTATGTTAGAAAGTCGGCTAAATTACGACTTTATATGATGAAAATTAATTAAAATCCTGCTGTGAAAATGCATCGCATATACAACAGTAATGAATCGCTCTACAGTGAAAATGAAATTCTGGTATCATTATTCAACAGTAAACATGAATCGCATCACAAAAACAACAAAGTGGAATTTGATTCAATATCAACAAGCTGAACAACAAAACCTGTTTTAAGTGATACTACACTATTAATCATGTTAACATGTACATTTTTTTTACAAATGAAACTTGACTGCTACTTTTAAAACTATTTCACGCTCTGTTCGTGAACTATTCTTAATATGTATCTACAATGTATCTGTGTATCAATTTTGCAGCTGGATGGCTGTAGGCGCGACTAAAACCCGTCCGCATCAAATTCATTTATCATGAATTTATAAAAACAGTACATTTTGTGTATTATCGCTATTTTATGCATTTTTCCTTTGATATGTTTTTGTGATAATTTTCATATCATGCTTCTCGCTTGAGATGGACAATTGTCGCTAGAAACTAAGAAAACACGTGGCGTTGCTAATGAAAATGACATGAAATTCGCATCGTCGTTGTAGGTAAAATAGCAATAAACAGATTATCATTGGTCATCTCAACTCGATTGCTTTTCTCGCTTTCGCCGTGACCGGCTCAAGAGCAAAAATCAATCACGTTGAGATAACAAACGATAATCTATAATTATTTCTTATTTTATTCAAAAATCGTGAATTTGTCGTGTTTATTTATCCTTCTACATAAGAAATTCATCACGAATATAGTGAAAATGGCATTTTATGATTCGCACATTACATACACTGTTTTCTATATCTCCTAAGTTAATCCTAGGTAATATAGTCATTATATCAGTGACAACCGCGGATATTTATAGTAAATGTAAAATAGCAGATACACTTTGCTCATAGTATAAAAAAAAAACGCAAAAAATAATTGTCCTGTCTCAAAGTACTCATGCCAAAAGTTTTTAATGTGTAATTTTTAAACAGTCCAAAACGGAAGTCTTGTTCGTACTTAAAAGTCTTTCCGATGACGGAAACAATATTCTGACGCTTTTATTTTCATTTTTCTCCCAACGTAATCCAAATTGAATAATCATAAGCGAAAATAACAAATGCGACTGTACATAGGACACAGAGACATGATTATTAATTTATTGTGGAAGGAAGAGAAGCGACTCACAAAATGAGGTCTTCTCATTTAAAAGTAAAGATTCTACTGATCTTTAACTTTAAAAAAACGATGCTTATTATGGTAAAAAGTGTTTTAAATACACATTTGCATTCATTTGTATGTTATGGATGAAAATTTTTCTTCGGTAAAAACATCATTACCAGACGTACAGCTAGATTGACATCCTGTATTGTGTCTAAGAAATCAATTTCTTTCTCTTATTTTCATATAAATAAAATCAAATTATTGGACATTTAATATTCATTATATACCGGCTTTTTAATCAGGGAAACAGTATCTTACAACCACCAAATAACTCGCTATATACAGTATGCATTGACATGGAAACAATATCTCAAGAACGACAAAGTATCTCCCTACATACAGTATGCATTGACAGAAAAACAGTATCTCAAGAACGACAAAGAATCTCCCTATATACAGTATGCATTGACAGAAAAACAGTATCTCAAGAACGACAAAGTATCTCCCTATATACAGTATTCATTGACAGCCAATGTTAAGTCCCTGCATACAACATGTATTGACATGGAAACACTATCGTATACAAGACAATGTGAGGTCCCTGCATACAATATGTATTGACATGGAAATACTCTCTTATAGAAGACAATGTGAAGTCCCTGCATACAATATGTATTGACATGGAAACACTCTCTTATAAAAGACAATGTGAAGTCCCTGCATACAATATGTATTGACATGGAAACACTCTCTTATAAAAGACAATGTGAAGTCTCTGCATACAATATGCATTGATATGGAAACACTCTCTTATAGAAAACAATGTGAAGTCTCTGCATACAATATGTATTAACATGGAAACACTCTCTTATAAAAGACAATGTGAAGTCCCTGCATACAATATGTATTGACATGGAAACACTCTCTTATAAAAGACAATGTGAAGTCCCTGCATACAATATGTAATGACATGGGAACACTCTCTTATAAAAGACAATGGGAAGTCCCTGCATACAATATGTATTGACATGGAAACACTCTCTTGTAGAAGACAATGTGAAGTCCCTGCATACAATATGTATTGACACAGAAACACTATCTTATAAAAGACAATGTGAAGTCCCTTTATACAATATGTATTGACATGGAAACACTCTCTTATAAAAGACAATGGGAAGTCCCTGCATACAATATGTATTGACATGGAAACACTCTCTTATAAAAGACAATGTGAAGTCCCTGCATACAATATGTATTGACATGGAAATTCTCTCTTAAAAAGACAATGTGAAGTCCCTTTATACAATATGTATTGACATGGAAACACTCTCTTATAAAAGACATTGTGAAGTCCCTGCATACAATATGTATTGACATGGAAACACTCTCTTATAAAAGACAATGTGAAGTCCCTGCATACAATATGTATTGACATGGAACCACTCTCTTATAAAAGACAATGTGAAGTCCCTGCATACAATATGTATTGACATGGAAACACTCTCTTATAAAAGACACTGTGCAGTCCCTGCATACAATATGTATTTACATGGAATCTCTCTCTTATAAAAGATAATGTGAAGTCACTTTATACAATATGTATTGACATGGAAACACTCTATTATAAAAGACAATGTGAAGTCCCTGCATACAATACGTATTGACATGGAAACACTCTCTTATAGAAGACAATGTGAAGTCCCTGCATACAATATGTATTGACATGGAAACACTCTCTTACAAAAGACAAAGTATTTCCCTATAAAAAGTATGCATTGACAGATAAACAGCTCTCTTACTGCTCTTCAACTTCGTACTTTATTTGGCCCTTTTTACTTTTCGAATTCGAGCGTCACTGGTGAGTTTTTTGTAGACGGAACGCGCGTGTGTCGTATATACAAAATTTAGTCCTGGTATCTCTGATGAGTTTATTTATAAAAGACAATGTGAGCTCTCTGTATACAATATGTATTGACAGGCAAACAGTATATGCTACTTTTCAAAATTTAGGTAAAATGACGGAGAAAACAAATATTAGTTTTATTCTAAATATTCGAGATTTTAAGTTTAACATTAATTTAAAAATTAATAATTGTGTGAAGAAGATGCATTTACAACACTTCTTCCTCTGATGGTACTTTCTAATTAAAATGTCAAACGATGGGCCTGCCGGAATGTTAATTCTGAGGAATGGTAAGTTGACCATTGTTAAGTTGTTATCGTCACGTTTGTCAGAAATCCGTGTGCTAGTCCATATATGTCTGTATTAAGATAAAGATCCAAATATGAAGCAAGCCTTCTAGTTTTGTTGATTATTTGAATGTTTACTTTTAGCTACCTATAAAACCATTTGTTATCTACCAATTTCTTTGGAACGCCTGTACCAAGTTATGATTATGACAATTGTTTCGTTCTACTGGTTGATATAATAGAGTGTTCGATTCGATCAGGTTTTATGGATTTTCCTCTAAATTTTTTTTGGAGTTCGGTATTTTTGTTAATTCTTTTAAAAAGATTTCGATTTTTATTTTTACTATTTTTAATACTTATAGATTATCGTTGATCATCTCAACGAGATTGATTTTCTCGCTTGAGCCGGTCACGGCGAAAGCGAGAAATGCAATCGAGTTGAGATGACCAATGATGATCTGTTTATCGCTATTTTACTTTTGACGACGTTGTCACTTTCATGTCAATTTCGTTAGCAACGCCACGTGCATGCATAGTTTCTGGCGATAATTTTCCATCTCAAGCGAGTAGCATGATATGAAAATTATCACAAAAAAAGATCAAAGGTAAAATGCACAAAATAGCGATAATAGATTTTATTAGCGTTTGGTATTACTATATGTTATTACTTCTGTTATCGTACTATGAACAACAAATTTATTTATTTTGTTAAAATTATTTTTATTTACCTGTGTACATTATTCTATTTGGCGGCATTTTGTTCAAGGTTATGGCTGTTTATTCTGAAATTGGTAACCATCTTACCCCTTAAAATGATTGTTTTTGTATTTATTTTTTATTTACATTGTGTCAGAGATCAAATTTATTGGTTCAGTTAGACGTTACGCACGTTGTTGTGTCAATACTGTGTATTCAACAAGTCCACACTAATAAACAGCTTTTCTATAAAATCATAACAGTTAAGATATATAAAACTTATATCCATAGACTAGACAGGTAAATACTATTTAAAAAAAAAAGTGCAAATTGTTTTATCATACTTTACTATAGTCTAAAATAAGGACAACATATTGACAAAACGTCAAAAATATGCGTGTCAGACGTAACAGACTATACGCATAATAACTTTAGCAGGGGTGTTTGTGTTCTTCAAAACAGTGTTATATCCACGAAATTCAAATGAATGATATGCTTTATATATAAAGTATTACAATATCACTGAATATGCGTTCCTGTAACGATCAACGCTATTTTTTTGGTAAAAACAAATAGTGGTCATTATGGTCAGATTTTGGAAAATGTTAAGTTATCAAAATTTAAAGGTTTTAAAATATAAGATTATATGATATTTCGTTTGTGAAAATTATGCTAACAAATGTACATACACAGACCATATCAGAATCGAATTTTTGCAGCACTCACACTTCATATAAAAATGCAACGGCTTCTGGCAAATGTCTTGCAAGATGTCCAATGTTGGATTTTGCCGCTTTTTACAAATAAATTGGCATTTGCGACGCTATTCATTGAAAAATTAGATTATTTGCATGCTACATAGTGCTTTTTCGTAATTGTGCTTTAACTTTGCAAAACAGCTACATAGTTTTTAATAATTTGCGTAGTCAAAACGACTTCGTTTTCAAAGAAATGAAATGTCTTGCAAGTTTGTCCACTGGACGATTTTCATACGTTTTCAACGTTAATTGTCTATTCGGGGTACGCTATTTATGGTGGATTACCGTCTAGATGTATATTTCCTGAGACAGAATTTTCTTGATGGTCAGATACTATCAAGAGGACCACAAAGTATTAAAAAAAAATCCGATGACTGGGGTTGTTCGTTTAGATGAGGTTCTTAAGTTGTGAAAAAGTTAGTATCACGAGAGGATAAAAAAATCCTCTTTTTCAAATTTTCAAATTTGGGAAGCGTAAAACTTCGATTTTTTAAAAATTTCTTTGCAATATGATTTATATGTATAGAACTTGAAAGTAAAAATGAAATTGGGCCTAAAGCGGGCAATTGGCTATATACACCTCTCCACATCATACAAAGCTTGTAAATAATGTATATGAGATGAATTATAAATAACCTTTTATTTCTGACAATCGTTTCATTTTTTAATCTAATTGTACCGCTATTAGTAAATTGAATTTTATAAGCAAGATCCGTTTAACTTGTAATACCCGACAAACTTTTTATAGTAAAGCAAAATATATATCTTCCTCCTTTTCGGATCTAAATGGGGAAACATTGCATTTTATTAAGTTTTATGTCAATTGGTCTCTGGTAGAGAGTTGTCTCATTGGCACTCATCATACCGTATATATCTTCTCATTTCATATAGATTTATGCATTACCCAAATACGATATATTTTGTTGTTTGTTGCTTACGTTACTTTCAGTGGTAAATATTTCATGCATATTCAGTACAACTAATCATTAAGAAGTATCCATATTGATATGCAAAACAAAAATTACAAGCAAAATAAAAAAACTTATCCCAAATAATCATTAATCGCCGTAAAACGTAAGAAATTGACGTTACCATTTGAGACGCAATATCGTGCTTAACGTCTGTACGTTCTCTTGTGTTAAGATGTCTTTTGATTGATATTCTGTAATGTGACTTTCTTTGTTGTGATGGTACGTAATTGTTTCAGATAAAGGTGATGGTTGGTACCTATTACAGTTAAATCTGCTGCATTTGTACTACGTCAGGAATTTGATGTTCAGTAGTTGTCATTTGTTGATGTGGTTCATAAGTATTGCTCGTTCTTTTATGGATTAGACCGTTGGTTTTCTCGTTTGAATGGGTTTTCCTTTTGCGTCCATGAGAACGACTGTTTGGAGATAAACAATGCAACTATAGTATATAAATGAAGGTTTGGATGAGTTTTACACAATTTTAAATAATGGTAAAAATATGAGAATAGTGACAATTGGGTTGTTTTAAGAATATAAAGGTAAAAGAATAATGGACAAACATTAATTAAAGAGGTAATGGCCTAACAAGTTGTAAATACAGAATTAAGAGATCCCTCTAGAACTTCATTAAAGGTGACATCTAAGTATTCATATTATTTAGCAAAGATTGTCTTAAACTTACCTTCCTTTGTTCTTTTCCATCTGCATTTCAAACTGAAATAATAAATGGCGAAATCCGTATCGCATGCTGTATCACCACGAGAAACAATTATCAATCGGTATCGCATGCTGTATCACCACCCATGAGACACCAATATCAGTCCTGAGGACCAAAGGTCCCGAGGGTTGGTATTGGTCTAGTGGTGATACAGCATGCGAATCTGAGGTGGAAGCCTGTCAGATTTTAGATATAAAAAATCTTGTCTTATCACATATAAAATTATAAATATACTGAACATATGTTCTGGACTAATGTTACCGTCTTGTGTATTGATCTGTAATAATCTAACATTCGATTACTGTTTTAACATAATGATGTATAATTTGACCAAATGTTACCACTTAATGTTAATTTATGTATTAATCTGTTTATCATATATTTTTTAACAAAATCAAATAATATGTTAGTAGACATTCATTTGATTCTAAGGTGGTGTCTGGGAGTTTTTAGAAATAAATACTCCAGCTCCCATTTTATAATAGTCTTATCACACAAGCAAAAAAAATAATCTGGCCCAATATACATTTTTGTAATCATTTTATACAATGGTACATTTATCAATTATAAACAGAAAATCCGGAAAAAAGTATTATCAGTTGTGTTTTGAGGGATATATAATATGCAGTGAACGTTCCTCTCTCTTTTTTCGCGCATGGAAAGGTGCCAAGAGGAAACCACTATAAATAATGCTCTTCTGCGTAGGTGACTCTTATCAAGAATGTTATCTTTCGGACCAAAGAGAGGGACGAAGATGGAAATGGAATCATTTTAACAAGAATATTTTGCCCCATATATAACAGCAGTTACATTGACAATCCATGTCAGTTTCTATATCCTATAGAATGATTTACTTGGTTTTAGTTTGTTATAAGTACTTTACTGTCTTATGTTTGCTTAACCGATTAATAGCAATTGAACAGCGGTATACAACTGTTACTTTCATTTAATCAACAATAAAAGGTACTATAAGCACAGATCTTTGTTTAACCTTTATCTGACCTTTCGTATAAAACAGGCATTTGGGTTCACGATTACATTTCTTTTTTTAAAGAAAGCAACTTGTTTTTCTTTTTATTAAGTAGTGCAGTGAATTTAAGACACGTTCTGTATCTAATTGCGGTCAAATCAGCCTTTATCCTACACAGTAAAAGAATATAAACAATTTGACGTATATATATAAAATAAAACAGTTTTATTATAATAAGTTATATAATAACATATAGGAGGATAGTCTGTTAGTTGAAAATATTTACAAATATATGACAGTAGTTCATGTGTCATTGGTTTTCTTAAATCGTAAGATGGATGCATATCTTTATTTTCTGAAGAAACTGTGATATCCCATTCGTTTAAATACACAATATTATGTGTGATATTGTCGAAAATTTTGAATATCATTTTATCCTGCAAAAAATCTCACAAAATCATACGGAACACCTTCATTATTATGTTCGAAGTAATGTGGACCTTTACATAATAATGAATATTTTTGCGCCAGGCACACGATCCAAGAATTTATTTATAGCGTCTTTGGTGTTCATTACATGTTCATAAACTGACAATGGAGCATAACCTATATGTATATACAAATGCAGCACTACGATCGGATTTTTAGAACGCATTACGTTAAGATGATAGTTTGCAGGTTTGAAATGATGAATTGTCGCATTCCGTGAATAGGCGAAAAATGGGAACTCATGCGCAGCCCATGTTACAGTAATGTTGTCTCTCTTATTTTTACTAAACGCTTTAATTGGTTGATGATAAACTTTTAGAGCATCTGATGTCCGTTTAACCGAGAGTGCAAGATTTAAAATATCAGCAATTGATAAAAGCCATTCTCGCACTGTTGAATCTCCAACCATGTAAATCTCCCGGTTTCTTAGACAGGCTAAATACCTGTTAAAACTTGGTTCAACCTTTTTTGACATAAGAGATTATGCCACGTTTTATTATAAAAATATCCAACTGGGGACGAAATGTTCCATGTGACTGAAGAATTTATTAGACTACATGAGTGCTCTGGGTGACCTATAGTTTTATCTGCAAAAAGAAAAACAATACACAAGTGTCCCAAAAAAATAGCAACTGTATTCATATTAAACAGACATGTTATAAGCTTGACATGAATATAATAAATTCTTTTTATACATTAGATTTAATTTTGGTGTATGAACATCGCCATGAAAACTTGTTTGTCCTTCTGTTCGTCACTATCGTCCGTGTGTCCAAAATATTATTTTCTAATTGATACTCTGAGTTTACCTCTCGATTGTATTGAGACTTAAACAGATGGGAGATATATCGAAAGAACAATCAATCAATGTTTGGGTCAATAGATCGAAGGACAAGGTCATTGGAAACAGGAAAAAGATATCAGGATGATAACCTGAGTGTCATTTACTTCATTGAAATGAAACTTATACAGATTGAATATTTAGTGAAGTAAAATATTCTATTGATTTTAAGGTCAAAGTCATGAAAACTGTTCCGAAAATATCTTTTTAGGGGAAAACAGTTTTGAAATGGTTACTCGAGGTTCCCTTTTTGAAAATATAGTGCAGTAGAAGATTCCTTTTGAATTTGGGGTCAACAGATTAAAATCCAAGGTTCCTCCAAAAATCTCATTTAAAAAAAAAAATTATAGTTGGTGGTTGATTCTAGTGTTGGCAGCCAAATTGGTCAATTTAATTACACATTCGACATGAATTTTACACCGAAATGGTGATTATTACAAAACATTATAGATACACTTCTGTTCTCGAACTATGAACAACATTTATTTATTTTAGTGAAAACACATTTCCGTAATCCATGTTCTGTTTTCAACAAAAATTATTATATTTACCTGTGAACTTTTTTTTTATTTTTGATTTAACGTCATATTGACCAATGTTATAGTTGTCTTTCTAACACTGTTTATGTTCTCCAATTTATTTATATTGTAGTCCTGTGTTGTCATTTTGATGTTATATTTCACATGGCCATAAAAGTGCGAGGTTTGGCATGCCACAAAACCAGGTTCAACCCACCATTTTTTCCTTTAAAAATGCCCTGTACCAAGTCAGGAATATGGTCATTGTTATATTATAGTTCGTTTCTGTGTGTATTACACTATAACGTTGTGTCGTTTGTTTTCTCTTATTTTTGAGTGTAAATTCACATTGCGATAAGACGTGTCACGGTACTTGTCTATCCCAAACTCATGTATTTGGTTTTGATGTTATATATATTATTCTCGTGGGATTTTGTCTATGTGTGTTACATTTTAGTGTTATGTCGTTGTTCTCCTCTTATATTTAATGCGTTTCCCTCGGTTTTAGTTTGTTATCCCGATTTTGTTTTTTGTCCATGGATTTATGAGTTTTGAACAGCGGTATACTACTGTTGCCTTTATTTTATATCCGCCTTTGTTTTTATTAATATTGTGTTTTTATTGTGTCATAGATCAAATTTATTTGTTCAGTGTATGTTTACTTGTTTTTGTTGATATGTCTTTTGATAGAGTTAAACCATTTCAGTTGATATTTAAAAGTTCGTCTTTCTATGTTACTATGTTAGGGTGAAGGTTGGCGCCTGTTAAAACGTTTTTCCCCGCTGCATTTCCTTGCATCTGTCCTATGTCAGGAACCTATTGTTCAGTGTTTTTAGTTTGTTGATGTGGCTCAAGTGTTTCTCGTTTCTCGTTTCTCGTTTTTTATATAGATTATACCTGTTTGAAGGTTTTAAACTAGTCATTTGGGGGCTCTTCATAGCTTGCTGTTCTAAGTGAGCAAGGGCTCCGTTTTGAAAGCAATACTTTGATCTAAAATGGTTAACTTTTTTACAACATGTGACATGGATCAAAAGTTGTCTCATTGACACTCATACCACATCTTCTTATATCTATTTAGAAAACTTTGAAACTGTCCTCAAAGGATAAGATTGACAAACATGCTCTAAAGTATTTCCTCAAGTAAATAAGCAATTTATGCCTGTACCAAGTAAGGAATATGACAGTTGTCCATTCGTTGATTTGTTTCGTTATTTGATTTTGACATGTGATTAGACACTTTCCGATTGAATTTTCCTCGGATTTCAGTATTTTTGTGATTTTAATTTTTATTGTCATTGGTGTCAGTAACAGGGTCGTTAACTTGTTATATTCCTCATAAAGATAATAATTGATAAAAAACGAATTCAATTTAAATCAGCTTCAAATTCTATTCTGTTTACTTCTGAAAATAAAGTATTACTTATAATTATGTGATAATACCTTATTTATTATCTATGGATCTATGAGGCAAGGTAACCTGTCCACGAGGATGGTCGGTAGCTTATCGATGACTGCCAATGAACTTCTCCGTACCTTATATTTTGTAGGTCTAATGCGAAACACTTTTTGAAAATGTTCACCGCTTGTTGTACGACTGCATTTTTTATGTCCAAATATATATTACTAGACAAGTATTTAGGCATAACCATGATTACGGTGTCGTAATCATATGATTTTTTTTATTTGTACCAGTTCGTGTAATAAAACATCTAGGATGAACTGTTATAACCTCAGTGTTTGATAAACGTTTGATACGGATTTCAGAGAAAATACTTGATTCAGTTCATTAGTTAGATATCGAATAGTTACAATGAAATTATGATTTCAGCCTTGTACTGGTGACCTGTCTATATTTGCTATGGTATTATCAGGTTTATTTTTCGACTTACGAATAGGGATTGTCACTTTGGTATCTTCTTTTTTGCCACTAGATATGCTCGAAACAAACAGATTGGGAATTCAAATGAATAGACATTGGAGAAAGGGGCATAAAAACAAAACAACACAACTATGACAATCCTACATAAGTATGTTATAATTAGAGCACTTGTAATCTACAATTAACTTAAGGTCTTAATTTAAATATATAGAATGTTTTTAATAATTTGTAAGAGCGTAGTTTTTATCATGTTTTTTCAAAATATAATAAAAAGTATTGGTCAGCAGACTTTTTTCATGCTACAGGTTGTACAATAGTTTGTATACATTACGCATGGAAAATCCAATGTTTTTTTTATAAAATGAAAACTACGACATAGACTTTAAAGACAAAATGTGAGAAGATAGCTCATATAACACGTCTTCAGATGTAAGAAAGAAAAAATTGGGTCACCGTATTTTTTCTTTCTTGCTAGAGATTATGGTTGGTAAATTCCCAACACTATATTATAAAAATTACTTTATCCGAGTTACATGTATCTCTTCTACTATCTGAGTTATACCCCGTATAAGGCAAAAATTGAAAAAAAATCAACCAAAAATATGTGGTTTTTATAGAAAATACGGCCGTAAATATGACAAAACACAAATTGTCTATACTACATTGTAACATGAAAAGTCTTACACACGAATTACACATTACTCTTAAAATTTGCACATTTCATTACAGATCTAAACCTATTGTTTTATGCTACTTCAAAATTCAAAATGGAGGAAGACACCCCAGTTACCTTAAATAACAATAAATTGTGCAAGAGATATTACCTGTTACCAGGTTACTTTAATAATTTACCACCAAGTACATCAACTTTAATTTCCTTTATGATTTTATATCTAGTAGAACTGCAAGTATAAACCTTTTTTTTATATTATGTTTACAAACGATCATATAAAAATGTATGTCAAACCGTCACTAAGAGCAAATCACAAAGGTAGTATAAGAATACATCTTTTCAATCGAATCACACATATATAATGCATCTCTTGAATATATTTTACAATAAAAGAACAAGAAATGTGTAGTAAAAAAATAGTTAAGATTATACAGATTGTTTATGCATTTGCATAGCTCAGATACATGCACAAAAGTTATTCCTTTTAATTTGCAAATGCATTCTTTAAGACCCTTTGTATGTCAAGTTCTTACAACTTCGCATGACGTCACACATATTGAAATGCAAATAGTTATCAAAGGTACCAGGATTATAATTTAGTACAGACATTCTTTCTTTGAAATATCTGTTTTATTAGCCAATGAAACAGTTAAAAAAGTAATAATGTTTTATGCTTCTGAGACTAAAATATCAATAATAAGGACGTCATGACTTATTTGAGAAAGACTATGCAATGTCACAGTATGAATATCGACAGGTTTATATGTATGGTACCATACATTTATTTTCTACTCATTATAGAAAAACCTATTCTACGGTGGCAGAATGCGGCCATGAAATAATAAGAATATGTCAGTCCCTCATGATACTATGGCGTTCCCTATATATTCTATGTCGTTCCACCAAGAAAGTTATCTCGTTCCCTCAAGATACTATGCCGTTCATTCAAGCAGAACAAAAACAAAATAGAAGCAATGTGAGATACTTTTTACAGCCGATTGCATTGAGTGTGTAGCTTAATGTAATATCTTTGGTTAGCTTGCTTGCTAGCTGAACGATGAAGTCATTATTAGGTTAGGTACACTACCCTCCTTTCGAAGTAGCCTAGTCCTACAGACAGATAGATTGGTTATCTGTCGTACTAGTCTACTCTTAAAGGAGGGTAGTTTACATAACCTAATAATGACTTCGTGGTTCAGCTGGCAAGCAAGCTAACCAAAAATACTGTTGCCTATGGTTAATTTATAGATAAAATTAACCTTTTTGCAACCACGTACTAACACAGTTATAAAACAAAACGTTTATATTTAATAAATAAGGTAACGTTAAAAATTAAGAGCTGCCATTAAAGCATCAAATCCCCATTATAAAAGTGGACTTCACTAAACTTAAACGTCCTATCGAACCTTATTTTATGTATACTTTTGTTACATGTATAGATCGTGTAGAAGTTGCGATTTTGTACATGTTATAATTTGTACAATGCAAAAATACAAGTTATAACATGTACAAAAGTACCTCATACATGTTACAACATGTACAAAATATTGCTTAAAAATGGTTTTAACTTGTACAAAATTTAAAAATAAAAATATGTTTCTATAATTACAACACATACCATTAACCTCAATGATATTTTCATCATTTTTTTTGCTATTGTCCATTCATGCTAGTGTGATACCTTTTTAATACTGTTAATGGCCATATAAATAATTTTAAAATTATAATTACTTTTAACTTAAAAGACTGTTAAAATACACATGTAGTCAATTAACATTATTTGGTATTCTTACCTGATTTTCAAACAGAAGAAGACTTAGAAGCAATACTTGAAGCAAGTTATGTATCCAATAATACTAACAGTCAATAGATATAGAAAGATGTGGTGTGAGTGCCAATGAGACAACTCTCCATCCCAGTCACAATTATAAAAGTAAACCATTAAAGGTCAAGGTATGGTCTTCAATACGGATAATACCATTTTACCGAGACGGAACAGTATACAGACACTGAAACTGAAACTGAAAAAAAACAATGTTCGAGACGGACATTATAACTGACACCAAAAACACAAAAACTGATGGTGAATTGAATGTTCATGATTCAACAGACAACAATGAACAAACTATTGAGTTAGAGACATAAACAATGGTAATAGAATGAAGTGATGCTAACACTGGTTGGTTAGGAAGTATCAGCATGCATGACATATACTGGTATACTTCCTCGAAAGAGGGCGCTTTCTTGTGGTGATATTCCTGCTGTCAATACCAGTGAGATTTTGTCTGAAATTTCAAATATTGACATCAAACGTGCACGAAAGAGAGCCCTTTCTGGCCAGCAGATACAAGCTGATGCCTTGACAAAAAGCTAAAAACTAGATTAGCTGTTCTCTCCCAAGGTGATAACATTATCATTCCTATTCCGTCCATTGATATAGGCCATGCCGATGAGAAACACATACATGTAACAGGCATGGTGATGAATATGAATGAACATGGGGGCTATAAAATTGACAAATAAAGGGATACTTGAGTAGAAACCAGGTTTAATTTCTTACAAATGCAACTTTGAATGTGTCTTATGTCTCAATGAGTGATATGCATGTGAGAGAGATTGTGCATAAGATATCATAAAGTGGAGTGCAAAGTTTTGTGCATTGTCAGTGTTAGAAAGACAGTTGTATTTCTGGTAGGTGTAAATGTAGAAGAATGAGAGTTTTGTGCAACTCAAAGGTATCACATGACTCTATGTCTAAATCTTTATAAATTGGTGCAAAATAAACTAATATGTGTATATGTATACACAAATGTCGTTGTAATATTTCGTTAGCACATACAATACCTGATTGTCTTATGTGAAAATGTGTTTATTAGCTATATCCTGATTGTTTGATAGCGTCATCGTGCACAAAAGAGGGACGAAAGATACCAGAGGAACAGTCAAACTCATAAATCGAAAATAAACTGACAACGCTGTGGCTAAAAATAAAAAAAGACAACCAATAGTACACATGACACAACATAGAAAACTTAAGAATAAGCAACACGAACCCCACCAAAACTAGGGGTATTGTACAAACCAATATTTCTTGAAAGAAGCATTCATTTGAATTGGAAGGCAAAAGAAGTTAAAAATGATATCTAAGATTATTAGTGTTGCATATCCTACGTATGCTAATGTAGTGTGCTGTCTATACTATATAAAATGAGAATGGAAATGGGGAATGTGTCAAAGAGACAACAACCCAGCCATAGAGCAGACAACAGCCAAAGACCACCAATGGGTCTTCAATGCAACGAGAAACTCCCGCAACTGGAGGAGTCCTTCAGTATTTTTGCGATTTTGTCCTTTTCCAATCATTGTTCCAGGCTACAGGAGAGTTGACACACATTCTTAATAAAAATGTCCAAAACATGATAATTCAGTGGTTGCTGTCTGTCATATTAAAGTTTGCTATTGTTTGTTTATTTCACTTGGGACCGGTGCATAAGTAATGTGGCGGGAAAAGACCTTTCTATGATCGCTCTTCTCTTCTTCTAACCTTGGTCAATGCTTTAATGAAACAACATTAGATCAAACTTTAAAGATCATAAAAAAATGTCTCATCAGATGACTACCAACAACATTAACAACAAATAAACGAAACTTAACTAAAAGATCCAGAGACGTTAGATACGAAATATCGAGTACTTGAAGATCTTTCCTGTTATTGAAAGTTAAAGTCGCTATTCCACTTACAGACAACGCATATTTGACAATACTTAAATATCAATCAGTACACATCCAACGGATTAGTTTAAACATATTATTTATTTATAGGGGATTGGGAAACACGTTTTGCAACATTAATCTTTCACTTGGGTGCGAGTCTCGTTAGCTGCATGCCTGCTCTTTTTCGAAATCTACAAGGATGTCTTTAACATGCAAGAGATATGGCTTTCTCTTAACACTCTTAACACGGTCATCCATTTATCGTCCCCTTCCGACGGACTATCATCGTTTCCTCAAGACCATACTCGCAAATGGTGTCAAGGGAGAGCCGAAAATTCTGTCCCTAAAATTTTCATCCCAGACGGGAATCGAACCAGGAACCTTTCTGTTAGTAGTCCGATGCACTAACCACTACACCACGGCTCTCAAAAGATTAGATGTAGAGATGTCATACATAGCATGACCTTCCATGTGAAAAGTTTGAATACCTAGACAGTTTTATCTGATTATTTTTGTTTAAACCGAACAATAGTAAGATTAATGTTGTAATTACCGAAACAAAACAGATTCAAAGATCCAAATACAATACTCAATTGGTAACCTTTACAAATGAGTTATTCGAAGTTCTAATAAGTTAATATGAATCTTGTAAATCGTTTTTGTTTTTAATTTACGGGGCCCCTGTAAAGAGAATCACTATAAACATGATAAAATTAGGTTATGATTCCCATTGTGGATTATGAAATATACCGTAGGAAAGGTTATAACTGCTATTTTTCTTCGGAAAAAATAAACTATTTATGAAAGGGCATTTACTTTCAAATTCATATCAACGATTTGACTCAAATCACATATTTGATTTATAACATACTGAAATACATATCTAAATCATAAAAAGTCCAAAATAATAAATTTACAGTGCATATGCTTGATAATATTTCTCAGCAATTCTTGTGTATTTCAGCCAAGGCGCCATCTGATTAACCCTCGATGTGACCCTCGAAGACTACCGATGGTCATATAATCCGATATTAACGATAATATAGTTAAGAAGAGACAGCGAACTCGTGCAATTTAATTTTTCTAGGTCTGTTGATTTCAAATTAAAGTTTAAAATATTAACTATGTTTATCATCGTTTTACCTGTATACGAATGAGTTCTTGTGGATCGAATTGGATTCAATTGCAATGTTGACTTTGTTTTTCTTTTTAATAACTAAACACACATTATTCATGCAAAACCCATCTCTGGCTAAGGGAAAAACGAATACGATGTTTTTAGTTATTTTAACAAAATTGAACAGAAATCGCAGCTAAAAGTGAATTATTGTTTCACTTTTTCACTTATATGAATGAATAAATAATAAAAGGGTTTTTTGGTTTTTTTTTGTCTGCCTGTGTTTGTTTTATGTTTTATTTTAAACATATTTTATTTATAAATACCTGTTACATAGATCATAAGTTGCCTAGGTGCAACTAAGGGGGTCCCGAATTTTACAGTCTCTTTTTTGGGGGGAAAAGCAAATGAGAAAAACATTCCCATTACAAATAATTAACATCTATCTTATAAATATCATCTATCTTTATCTAAATTTATGTACATATGATTATCATCTATCTATATATTAATACATCACATCATGTATGATCATTTGAATAAAGAAATCATTTTATCTGTATGTTTTTGTCTCCTTTACCTGTATGTATTGAGCAGTTTCAATTTTATAGCACTTTGAACAATGAAAGTTTTTTTCTCTCGTATATCTGAGCTTATGCCCTTTGAAATATTTGATATTTGGCTGTAAATAAGCTTTCATCAACTAATTCTCCATTTAAATCAATTCTAACTTGTTGACTTTTTTGAAATTTTTTCATCGTGATACTAATTAAACGAGTTAAGCCCTTTCCAAAAGTTTTGCTTCTTATACCCCTGTCCTTATGTTTGTGGAATGTATACAGAGAGCTTGCAAACATACCACCGCGCCACATTCTTGACGTGTTTGTGAAAAATTAGGATCATTTATTTCATTGGTTGCCATCTGTCAAATTGTTTCAATTAATGTTATCAGGTAATACCAGACAGCCTGGTTTCTCTATTGTGTTGTTATCCATTGGCTGTTATAGGTCTATATATGTTTTGGTCATTATTGAAGGTTCTACTTTTGTATAGTGACTAGCAGTTCACTCCAAATAAAATTGGACTACACGGACAAGTCAAAACTATGTTTGTCTTCCTTAAGTGATTCGTTATTAAGATCCTTTACCATTTGAATATGAATATGCTCATGACATTCATTTGAAAAAAAAAACAGTTTCGTAATTTTTTTTCATATGTTATGCTTTACACATGGCACTATAAAAATTGCGCAAGTCAAATTTTCTAATGTATTGTAATCGTTGCTTAAGAGTACGTGAATCAGTAATTCTTAGGTTATTGTATACTTCTTGACATTCTTGGTCAATTAAACTCAATACAGGTTTCGGTAATTGAGTCATCCATTTCAAAGAGACTAACAGGGAATCTGCCACATTAACATTGTATTTCATGCCGAATAACATGGCTTTTCCTTTAGTATGAGTTATTAGCCAACTACTTATTTCATTTGTAAATTCAAAGTTTAGGTAAGTATATAACGATTCAGTCACACTAATTGGATATGCAGCAAGACATTCAAATTTCAAAGAAAATACATTCCGTCGCATTTGATGATTGCAAATGTAGATATTTTTTACCATCTTGGTACATAATTGATGTGACACATTATTCATATCTTGGTAATGAAGATACCCCAGCTCTCTACGAGAATATAGAATAGCTCTTGGGTCCCTTACTAAATGAATAATCTTGATGTCCGGAATTTTCGAAACAACTTTATGAAAAAGGTCAAACGATATTCTAATGGTTTTTATCAGAATATTTGTTGAATTTTTACACATCACTTCCATTTTGTTTACACATCTAGCTCGCGTATCGGAAACATTGACGCGGACGTTAGGTGTATTCATGTGAAAGTTGAAGCATCCATTTAGAATGGCGTGTCCAGTACCTTGTGGAAAAACCCAAAACGACGTTAACACTTCTTCTGGAAGTTGATTAAAATTACAATTGTATATGCTATGGAGTACTGATGAGATTTTCTGGATACTTTGGACCTCAGTTTCCTCATCTCTACAAATTAACAACAAAATATACATGAATAAGAACAATAAAAAAGTAAAATGAAATCTATCAACATTATCATTAACACAAAAGTCTTCTGTGGAATCATAAAAAGCAACTCACGAACAAATAGTTGCATAAAGATATGCATGTGGAACTATAAGAAGAACATCAATTAAATAACTGCACACTTATTAGAACAGTAACTTTAATTACTAAAGTAGATTGTTGTGAGTGAGATTAATAATCGAAATCTTAAACAATGTATTTCTATCTTATAAAATGAAGATATGTCAAGAAGCGTATAATAAGAATTGAGTAGCTGATTAAATATTTCATTATGAATAGTCTCTTCAATTTATATTCATAGTTATTTAATTGGATAAACATGTGCTTTCATTGTGATCAATTGTTCTGTTAAAGAATCAGATTGCGTACCTGCAAACAGCTTTCCAAGAAGATCTTCGTTTTACAAACTCTTTCCGACAAATACCCCAGAATGGTTCGAAAACAAAGAAGGAGTGTCCGCTTTGTCGAACAATGTATTTCTATCTTATAAAATGAAGATATGTCAAGAAGCGTATAATAAGAATTGAGTAGCTGATTAAATATTTCATTATGAATAGTCTCTTCAATTTATATTCATAGTTATTTAATTGGATAAACATGTGCTTTCATTGTGATCAATTGTTCTGTTAAAGAATCAGATTGCGTACCTGCAAACAGCTTTCCAAGAAGATCTTCGTTTTACAAACTCTTTCCGACAAATACCCCAGAATGGTTCGAAAACAAAGAAGGAGTGTCCGCTTTGTCGAACAATGTATTTCTATCTTATAAAATGAAGATATGTCAAGAAGCGTATAATAAGAATTGAGTAGCTGATTAAATATTTCATTATGAATAGTCTCTTCAATTTATATTCATAGTTATTTAATTGGATAAACATGTGCTTTCATTGTGATCAATTGTTCTGTTAAAGAATCAGATTGCGTACCTGCAAACAGCTTTCCAAGAAGATCTTCGTTTTACAAACTCTTTCCGACAAATACCCCAGAATGGTTCGAAAACAAAGAAGGAGTGTCCGCTTTGTCGAATAATTTCTGACGTAAATGTAGACCCGCTACGCATGTACGAAAGCAACAGTATTTTATTCATCGTTGACTTGGATCTGTACGCCCCTAAAAAATAACAATTATTGACAATGAGGGCCAGTTGAAAACAAACTTTACAACACAAGAGATCCATTCAGCTTCCCAATTGCGAACTTATAATTTCTACATAGCACCATTCAAGCAGCGCCCCATACGTAGTATATATCAACCAGTTGATACGATTTTCCAGGTCTTGTATATCCTATCGTTATTTCCCTGCTGACGTGTTGCTGCTCACAACGAAAATATTAAACTAAGAGGCCCAAGTGGTGAAGTTAAAATCATTGATACGAGATGATTTTAATTATAAAAATTGTCAAAGTCCCCCACCTTAGTATCAATATACAAACTTCACCAGTATATTTCTCAACCCATTTGGTGTTCAAGAGTTTGCAGCTGTTATTTAAACGTCATAAGTGTTTGAGCAGAAAATATATGAACCAGGAGTATGTGAAAAAAAGTCGCGTCCTTTTTCTAAAAATGATCATTGGAAGATAACAAGACCTTGTTGGTAAATTTGCCGGACTAACTTCACAAATAATACACGATGGTCTCGAAGTATAGAGTCTAGGTAATGACGTTGTAATCACCTTAATTTTTTAAAGTATTATTTTATTCATCTTTGTAAATCATTACGTTTTTGGTAATATCCAATTAACGATGTTCGGTAATCACAAAGCCCGTCTTTGTGTTATTATGCTATAGTGAAATTGTGTCCGCTTGTCATTGGTTTTTGTATCTTTGATTATAAGCCTTTTTGTTTTTCTTTGTTGACATATTTGCCATTTTATAGTGATTAAAATTAGAACACATTGTTGACTGCTGTACCCCTAATTTTGACTTTTTTACCCTTTATGTCTGTTTGTTTTGTCCACACATCGTTGTCAATATAATGGAATTTTATGGAGTTGTCATAAAAGGTAGAGGTTTTGCTAGCAATAAAACCATTTCCAATCCACCATTTTCTACATTGAAAAATGCCAGTACAAAGTCGGAATATGACAGCTGTTATTTATTCGTTTGATGAGTTTGAGTTATTTTGAGTTTGTCATTTGATTGGGGACCTCCCGTTTTGAATTTTCTCGGTGTTTGATTTATATACTATTTTACTTTTTTCGTAAGTTTTAGGCAAGTCATCAATGGTTGGTTGACCGTAATGGAATATCCGTTTCACAGATGATAGCGGATATATTACCGTCCCCTTCTTCAAAGTGCGACCCAACGAGTGAGACATATAGCGGGTTTATACTGACATAAACAAGACCGTTGCCACATTTAGAGTAGGATCTGCTTACCCTTCCAGATCCCCCTCAGATTTTGGTGGGGTTCGTGTTGCACATTTTTTTCAGTTTTCTATGATGTTCTTAGTGTACTTCTTTTTTTTTGCTTTTGGTATTTATCTTTTTTCGTCAAGACGTTGTCTGTTGTTTTTTTTCGACTTATGAGTTTTGAATGTCGCTCTGGTGTCCTTCGTCTCTCTTTTAAACTACTTAAAAAATTATCAATGTACCAAAAATGTTTAGTGTAACGAGTAAGTTTATTTTTTAATATTACGACGGTAGACGACCATGGTTTTTGCATAGGCAGGATTATCATTAAGTATCTTTTCTATTGTTTGGAATATATATCATTCGCAAATAATGTTGTGTGAAGCAACATTGAATTGTGTTTGCGCACTGTAACGATTGTTTAGACATTGAACAAGAGCATCTCTGTTTATGACAATGTTGTACAACTGAACGCATAGTTAAGAACTTCACACACTCTTTTGTGTATTAAGTTGTATGTTCATTATGTAGTCTTGCTTCTGATCATCAATCCAATACACATTTATACTTTAGTTTTGTTGTTCATTCACATTATCATTTTAATTTTGTAGACCCCAGAGTTGTGTTGTCAACTAGTTTTTGCACCTGTTTAGTTTTGTGTTTTGTGTTGTTTTTTGTTTTTTGTTTTTTTTGACTTCATTGTAATCAGTATGGTGTTAATCAGATATTGCAAATAATAATTTACTTAGCAATAAATTACTTATAAACTGAATTGACACACTCCAATTATTCTTTTTAGTGTTACATAAATGAACTCATTCGGTATTTTTGCAACTAAGACTTTCATTATTTGCAACATTTTAACTGTTCGTGTGTTCTCCTTGCACAAATTCCAAAACGAACCTGATTTAATTATTTTCTTAATAAATCATATCAAAACATATTTAGGTCATGCATCTGTGAAAGTTAATTATCCCCTGGATGAAGGTGACACATGTAAACTACTGTTTAACAAATATATTTTTAAACGCTTTTATTTAAAGTTAAAGCTAGATAAGGGTTAAATTTTTTAACTGCATCATTTGCATTAAAAAATGACTACACTTCAAGCTGAACTTTATATAATTGTCGAAATACAATCAAGCTAGAATTAGATATTAAACGCGGCAGTTCTATATATTATTATATATTGTTTTGATACAAAATATGCAATTACCTTCAAAAAGTAAATATCCAGAAATTAATGAAACAGCCAGAATAAAACACAAACACCGACATCGTCTTCTCATGTTCGCTTCTGTGCTAATTATATTAATCATGTTATACAAAACACATGTCATGATTTTCTTAACAATCTAACAAGGACAGTCAAAACAATCAAGTAGTTAAAACAATACACTAAAAATAAAACATAGGTAAAATATATATATAAATTAAGGCTCGTGACATTTTTAAATACCATATACATTATATAGGAAGTAAAGTTCCTTTGTAATATCAGTTCAAAAATGTATGAATGACATATTATTTCCACTAGAAGAAATATAACTAAAAACTTCTATATATAATAGATCTAATAGATAATTAGTTCAAAACATTGATTTGTAGGTCAATATTTAATAGCTTTGTTTTATAAGATAAAGTATATGTGTAAGTGTGATTTGAAATTTTTTTTCTATAAGAATTACTGATCTGCTGGCGTTATAAGGGGAAATAATTTTTATTGCGTCATTGTATATTAAAAATTTAATGAATAATACCAGGCTTATGATTTCGCTTACAAAAGATTCATCAATACGACTTGAATAAAAAAAAAATGAAATGCAAAATTACTAATAAGTACAAAGTTTAAGAGCATTAGAACAAAACAGTTACGAAAGTTTTTTCAAAAAAATGCTCATACTTGTTATCTAATTCTGGGTGGTAGAATTTCATTAGTACTAAATTGAATAATTCAAAGTTTTGCAAAACAGTTAGTCTATAATTTTACCATATCAATAAAAATTCATGTCAATATAAAATAGCTGACTTCAGGCAAGTGATACCTACTTAATTTACCAAGGAGTTTGTATGATTTAAAGAACTTTGAATGTGTTCCACTAAATAATCTAAACATTGTTTTTTTCAAAATTTAATCATTGTAAAAATAAATTTTAGTGTTCTTTTTAAGAACAAAGGATACTAGTTTAATAATCACGGAAATAATGTAACAAACAAATTACTTATAAAATGACGGAAGTTGATATTTGTCAGACAGAATAATATTTTGCTGATTTTAAGGTAATTTCAATTATTTCCCATGAATAGTAGTAGGAAAAAAGTGCTTTAGAGAAATGTCCAAACTACAATTACGCAAAACTTGCTGTTGGCAAACAGAGCTATAAATTATAGACCTACAAACAATGTTTTGAATTAAATATCTACGGTATCTATTTATGATAGAATTTTTCATGTCACAGTTAACCCTTCTAATTCAGTGACTCGTATAATGATAAGTCATCATTTTGATTTGAAATTTATGACAAAGAAATCATCTAACTGGAACTGGATGGTAAGTATTAATTTTAATTTCACACAACTCACTCACTTCATATTAACAACCTTTAACTTGAGCAATCTGCTAAAATATTTTTCCAGTTGATCAGTTAGTTGTAGAAGAAATCTTACTGATATTTGGTAAACAGTTTTAGCCATTGCTATTGTGATACCACAAAGGTTCCTGGATAAGCACTATTATGTTATCAAGTTGACTGAAACCGTGATCTTTTTCCTTTAAA
Organism: Mytilus edulis; assembly: GCA_019925275.1. Lineage (NCBI taxonomy): Eukaryota > Metazoa > Mollusca > Bivalvia > Mytilida > Mytilidae > Mytilus > Mytilus edulis. Next base: position 66,520,033 of record CM034357.1, on the reverse strand, counting down.
TATTTTTACATGTTTTTTTGTCTCGGAGCCTGTAATATTTTATTATGAGATGTGGGGTTTTCTCATTGCCGAAAGCCGCCATACAATGACCCTATTTTTTAACAAAAATGCAATCATACACATACACAACAGGCATTGTTAATTACACAATACTACTTTCATCTAGATTTGAAGACGAATTCATAAATATGAGTATGATGTGTTAATGGTTTTTTTTCTTTTTATATTGATCAATTATAGACAACTATCAAAGATATTAATATTCAATTTGAGCAGAAATTATATAAATTGTTTATTATAAAAAGGACTTATAATTGGTCACAGCATTTTATTTTAAATCAACCATAACATCAACAAACATTTCATGGTTGACTGCCTAATGGATATTCGCACAAAGCTGGGTAGTGCTCTGCGCAGCTGCGATGATCCCAGTAGTAATTACCATTACCATGAAGATGACCATAAACATTGCGTTGTCCTATGTTAGCGCAATGTTCACCATCTGACGCTATGTTAGGATGTGAATTAGGATTCCAATGAGTGTAAGCGTGGGAATTGATAATTAGACCTGTGCTGTTCCATCTCCATGGTTTATTGAACCTGCTCCGAAAACGATATGCGTCTATCCAATAGAAAGGCTCTACAATAATACACATGAAGGAAAATAAAGAAATTGAAACAGTTATACATGAGACAATGATCAAAATGTTATTCTACATATTGTACTTGTTGCAAATGTCTTTGAAAATATTTTGTTAGCTGAAGATGACCACGAATAAGCGTTTTTACTTCTTTAAGATGCATTAGAGTATGAATAAAACATCGAACTCATAAAGGGAAGTCCATAATTAAAATTAACGACTACTGGCATATTGATATATTCGGAAGAAAATGGTGGGTTATCATGGTAATTAGCATTGATGGCCTAATTGGAACAATTGTTTATTAAGGTTTCTACTCGCTGTTTACTCTTTTGATCATTTGAATAAATATTTATATACAACTGACACCAGCATCATTGCGTGGACCTAAATTGGATCGTTATTCTTCAATGTAATTGATAAGCTATAATTTATTTTTATCTTTGGAATACACTTCGGTAGATCATGTTGTCGATCAAGTACAGTACACATAAAAAGGTAACTGGGGTTCGAAAAACGTTTAAATTGAAATAAAAGGACAAAGGTTTGGGTTGCGAATTAAAAGGATTAAACTAAGGCTTTTAAGTAAAGGATGGGAGTCAGTGACCAAGTGTATAACACAGTAATAACCTCTATAAAATGTGTAAATTACTATAGTAGTTCTACATTCAATATAGCTTTTGTTATCCCGACTTAAACAAATTGATGACACAGAACTTATTTGTACTTTATTAAGAAGTCGTGTTAATTTTTGTATGTTCAACCATTTGGAGTTGATTAAAGAACATCGGTAAATTACTTAATATGTCTCTGTACCATTTGAGTTGTTTTGTTTTGTGTGTGTTTAATACGCACCTTTCTATTGAGTAGAGAAATTTGTAATTAGTTATCAAAGGTCCAGGATTATAATTTACTACGCCAGACGCGCGTTTCGTCTACATAAGACTCATCAGTGCCGCTCATATCAAGATATTTATAAAGCCAAACAAGTACACAGTTGAAGAGCATTGAGGATCCGAAATTCCAAAAAGTTGTGCCAAATACGGCTAAGGTAATCTATGACTGGGATAAGAAAATCCTTAGTTTTTCGAAAAATTCAAAGTTTTGTAAACAGGAAATTTATAAAAATGACCACATTATTGATATTCATGTCAACACCGAAGTGTTGACTACTAGGCTGGTGATACCCTCGGGAACGAAACGTCCACCAGCAGTGGCATCAACCCAGTGGTGTGAATAGTTATCAAAGGTACCAGGATTATAATTTTGTACGCCAGACGCACCTATTATTTTTTGTTAACGCTGCATCATGTATGTTACATTGTTTCTAAAATTCTGTTCCTTAAAAAACAAATTAAGCCACCAGCGTTCTAGTTCGAACTGTTTCACGAGTGTCACATAAGGTCATTTATAGCGGACTGTTTTTTTTACTCTCACTATCAAAGGTCGTATTGTTACCTATAATTGCTTGTATCTCGTCATTTGGACTCTTGTGGATATAAAGTTGTCTCATTGGCAATCATACCACATGTCCTTATTTTTTTTTATAACACAGTAACATGCATTTCTACTACAACACCATCGTCCTGAATATGCATGCAATATTTGCCACTGAACGTTAGGCGACCACCCATCAATCAATCAATCAATCAATCAATATTGCGACACTCTTTCATATATTGTAAATAACAATGGATAGTTTGTAAACATTTTCGCTTGAGAACAAAAGTAGTTTCCACATGAATTTAACACGCATGTTTTGATTTGACAAACTTGTATGATATCAAATTATAGATCATAAAGATGTTATCATAGAATGCCTAGCTTGTAATAGATAAAGGCAACATTAGTATACCGTTGTTAAAAAATCATACACCGATTGAGAGAATATAAATCTTGGTTACAACTAAAACCGATGGAAAACATCAACTACAAGAGGAAAACCAAAGGATCAACAGGATCACTGAATGAAATGCAACAAAAAAAAACCCGCCAACATACAAAGAAGCGAACTAATGGATAACAACTGCCATAACTCTGACTTGGTACACAGAAATACAGCACAAACATACGCAACTTGACAACAAATTTTGAATGAAGCATTTAAAAAAAAAATTTAATGTTGAGAACCGGTCATAGTTTTACCATTATCATAACATACACATACCTTCCTTATATCCAAATGTGTGTTGTACATTAGCGAGAAAGGAGGACACATCATGATTTTCTTTATCGCTACTTATGATTGCTAATCTACTGCACATACTTTCACATTCATGCTAATAAAATAAAAAATAAAAAAACATATACTAGATATTTAACTCAATTAGACGGGAAATAAACACTTAAGAATAAACTAGGTCGATATGAAACCTTAATTCTGGCTATTCTGTACAAAAATACTGGTACTAAGGGTTACACTATATGATATTATCAATTATGGAAAGGAAAACAACAGGTTTATGCACGATCTAAAACGTTATCAAATTATATCAACGCAACATATACAAAGTTATAAAAGAATGGAAAAGCATACATGATGTTTAGTTCTGAATCAACGCAGGAAAGATGTTGTTTTATGATTAAACCAATTTGGCAAAACTTTTAGGAATTTTTGGTTATCAATTGCTCTTCGACTTCGTACTTTATTTGGCCCTTTAAACATTTTTTTGATTCAAGCGTCACTGATGAGTTTTTTTTGTAGATGACACGCGCGAAAGATAAACATAAAATTTTGATCCTGGTATCTATGATGAGTAAATTGAGAAGAAAGAGGGCAGCATAAACGAAACTGTTTGCTTGAAAAGAAGATTCTATTTTATCCAACCTTATCACTATAAAAGTAACTGTACTATTTTTCTATTCATCTAAGTGATGAAAGAAGAAATTTAATAGTCGAGACAAAAATAAAAAGATACCAATGAGGCACTAAAAAATATTAGTAGAAGAACAAGTCCACACAAAAAAAACTACTGATATAGATATCAACTAACAAAAATGAGGATGAAATTAGGTGCTCCGTCTCTATTAATAACAACAATTAATATTGAGTCTACTCCATTGCCCCCCCCCCCCCCCCCCCCCCCCATGTATGATATTATCAGGAATTGGGCGCAGTTGTGACGAAAATATATTCATAAGCCGTTTCCTACATATAAAATTAGTAGAATCACAAAACTGAACTCCAAGGAAAATTCGAGACGAAAAGTCCCTTATCAAATGGCAAAACCAAAAGCTATACCACATTAAACGATGGATACCAACTGTCATATTCCTAACATCGTAAAGGCATTTTCTTATGTAAGCTGCATGCAAACCAGTCGAATACATCGTTGTGAGAATATGGACAAGCATTACGGAAGTATAGTTGAATATTGAAGCACTTAAAGTAATGATCTCTTAGTTCGTGTGTCAAGTGGATTGTAAGCTTGTGGCCAACACAAACGTGAAGGAGTCGGTTTTATAAAATTACAAAGAACCGGCTATCAATTGATTGTCTTACAACGAAAAGTACAATTAGAATGCATACAAGCAAATAACTCAAGTATTTCCAACCCTGATAAACCTGTAATTGGGTGAAATTATTCTATATCTCCAAATAAGATTCATCAAATTTATTATCAGATGAACCACAAGATACCTCATTAAACTATAATTTGCATATTCAATTGTGATTTACTTTAGTTGAGAGCACTACAAAACAATGATTCTTTGATATCGATAAATACACTCATCGTAGAGGTCAGGATTGAATTTTTAGTAAATGTTTTGCCAAATATATCTAAGGTTATCTCTTCTTGGAGTAGAAAAGCTTTAGAATTTCGAAAATGCAAAGTTTTGTAAACAGTTAATTTATAATTATGACCGTATCAGTGATTACATATTGATGCATGTCAACACAAAAGGCTGACTACTGGATTGGTAATACCCCTGAGGAATAAAAACTCCACCAGCAGTGGGTATCGACCCAGTGGTTGTAAATAAACTCATGTAGATACCAACCCGTGTTAATCAAAAATATAATATCAAACAAAAGTATCACAGGAAGATAATCTTCATAAGCTATTTAACGCTTCGTCTTGTATTTCAAATGCTCTAAATCAGATGGTAATGAACCATTATGAATTTTCACAACTTACCTTTGCAGCTGTTCTTGTTTTCTTCCATCGACCAACAAAATAGCAAGTGTCTGCACTTTTTGCAAAACCAATAGGACAGTCACCAGCCTTTAATATGTTAGGTTGACAATCTGTTTTAAATATAGTAGGATATTCTATAGTAATGTTGTCTTTCATTCATAGCTCTAGTTACATCTTTTGTCAGCATGCAGCAAGTCTTCCTGACGGTTTTTTTCTAGTATGTATTACCCATATCTTGTCTCAATTTAATGAGTAAATAAAGGGTATAAACCCTTGTTAGTTGTCATCGACCGCAATGGCAAAATCTAAATTAATGTCTTTTCTTCTTGATATCACGAAACAGTGGTAAACAATTAAATGATGACATGCGCTCTGAGTTTCTAGCGATAACTTTGCATTTCATCTGCTGTCATGAAAAGGAAATTATCAGTCAGTTAGATCAAAAGAAAAAAATCGTAAAATAACGATAATATTTATTACCTAAAGGAAGTCCGAGATTTTTTACATGTGTAATGGTCTGCTTTGGAAGATAAAATGCATTACAGAAACTAGTGTTACAACATGTCCCATCTATATCTCTGGATAACAGATTGCTACATGTCTGTGAGGAAAAGGAAAGTTATAAATTTCATTTTAAAATGACAATTGAACTATTTCATTTTTGTTAAAAGTGCAAATTAATAGATTATCATGCCTTGTGATGTAACTTGAAACATTCGCAAACCTTATTTTTAAAGTCCAAATGTAACACAATTAATGTTTTCAAAATAAGAAAGTTCAAGCATATTTTTTTTTTAAAACTTATCATAAGATTAAATGAAAACATTTTATTACTCATGAATAAATACATGAAATTGAAATTAGATATTAAATGTTCTCTTGAAGGGATGACTTCAACTCTACCACTCAAAATTATAATTTCAATAGCTTCCTATTAAGCTTGGAATACCGTTTCAATATATACACTCCAAAGTAAGGCATTGATTGAATGGTGATACAAAGAGATGGAAACCTCAAGTTTGTCGTAAATACTTGTTCTCAACCAACACCCATTGTCAATTTCTAGTATTAATTGTAACTATAGGCAGGTTTGACTATATCTATGGTATCAATTATTCCAGTTTCGACTAAATAGATGCGTTCAACATAGTCACAAAAACCTATGTTAATTACGAAGAGGACGTCATCTACAAAGCAAAACCATAAAAGGATTAAGGCAGCTTTTTTTTGAGAAGCATCTGTTTTAAATCTGCCTCTTAAATTTAGACAGTAATCACTAAAACATTGGAATATGTACATATGCACCTGCTTTTCAATACATCCTAATTTGTATCCACTCTAAAAACCGACACATGAGTTTCTGCTGCTACACAAACCTCCTGGAAGTTTAGAAATAACATATTTCAAGTTCGATTAATGTTACTGTCATATATAAACTAACTCCTTTTTATTAGTTCTGTAGCAATTATAACTGGTGTGTTTTGCTATAGGTTGTTGCATTCATATCGCTAACTGTTTTTTAGCTTTAAAGATTTGCAGCGGCCATTTTAAATTTATCTCGAAAATTGACGAAATACTATCAATACATTCTGATGTTTTCTAATATTTCGATATAAACTGGCTGACAAAAGGAATCTTTTTTTTCATATTAAATGCCATTGTTTTTTTTTTCAATATCTTTTTTCCATTTTCATCTTAATTCATCTTATTCATAATAAAAGCATTATACAGTCGTTATAGAATTAGAGATATATTCTTTTTGCATTTAGATATATTTATTTAAAGAAAGATAAAGTAGCAAATATTGAGGTATTTTGCTTTTTTGTTGAATTTTTGTTGCAGTTTTATTTCTGATAATAAATAAATTACCGTATGTTTATTACACTGAACCTTACTGGAACAGTTAAGTGGTTGGTTCACAAGGGAACAATCATAACATGTGAAAGCTACAAAATAATGCAAAGGAAATAAAAATAGCCGCATATTATTACTAGATATAAGAAAATGTGGTATGAGTGCCAATGAGACAACTCTCAATCCAAGTCACAATTTATAAAAGTAAATCATTTAGGTCAAAGTACGGTTTGCAACACAGTTCCTTGGCTCACAACGAACAGCAAGCTACAAAGCCCCAAAATGACCAGTGTAAAACCATTCAAATGGGACAACGGTCTAATCCATATAAAAAACGAAAAATGAGAAAACACTTATGAACCACATCAAGAAACGAAAACTACTGAACATCAGATTCATGACCTAGGACAGGTGCAAACAATTCCAGAGGGTTTAAACGTTTTTTTTTCCACTCCCATTTGAAACAATAGTTTAACATCCAAACATAGAAAGTCACACTATAAAATATCAATTTAAATGGCTTAACTCAATCAAAAGACATATTAACTACTAGTTCACAATGCCAATCCTACAGTTTTATCAAAATGTTTATGTTGTAGAGTTGATTATATTTATAACCTACCTTGTCTCACTTTAATTGCATTTTGCGCGATTTGATTGTTTACATTCATGTTGTCACAGCTTTATATACCTCATCAAGATATATACCGAAGTTAGGTTTGCTGTTTTTCTATTTATTCACGAACAATTTAATATATTCATATGCGTAATATTGTGCAAAAAGAATTGCATTTGTCAAAAGAATGTTTTACATGCTTTTCTGAACTCATTATTGCATTTTTCTTAAAGTTTTTTTATCATTACATACTTACAGCATTGTCCGCAGGTTTGTGGACAAAGCGAAGAAACACATTGTTTATCACATCCCTTGTTCTGTGACAAAAATCTACATGCTTCTGTGTCTATTTCGTGACATCCTTGGCTGACACCTCTATCTTTGGACGTTGGTTGAACTGATAAAGAGAACGAAATAGTTGACGTAAAAGGACAAGCCTGTCTGTATTATTCTTAATCACATATTAAGTTGACCTTCGATCAAACTTTAACTTATTGTTGAAACTAATGCTTCAATACTATGTTGTGGCTTTGATTTTATGGTTTTAATTGTTGTTCATTTGTTGCCTTGTTAAAAGAGCTTGATTTATCTTATCAATGAATGCTGAAAAATATTATATATGCCTTTCACTTTGTATTCCAACGGAACTAGCCTATTTTAATATTCGGGTAGACACTGATGGATTATTCAAAAATACAAGGCAAAAGGAAAGAAAGAAAGAAACGACAATGACAAACAAGTTCAGACAATACTACGTAGAATAATATTAGAACGTGCAACACATAGAAAACCAAAATAACTGAGAGTGATTTCGGATGCTCCGTTCGGGTAGTAGATTCTGCTTCACACGTGGTACCAATTATATTATTCATGGTATTGCCAAGATTGGTGTGAATAATACATATGATTTAAAAACAAACTTAAAAGAATCATTCTAAAGCATGGAGTGTTTTAGTTAAAGGTAAAAGCATTTATTTTTTGCTGACAATCTGGAGTAAATTTTAAATACCTGCGTAACCGTACTACATGCATATGAAAAAGAGAGTCGCAAATGTATATACAAATAAGAAAATTAGATTTAATTTCCAATTTCACATTTTTTCACAATATAAGTTTGATTTACGTATATCACACAATTATAATGTTTTCTGTATTAATACAAAGAAATCTAGTCTCTTTTCTATTCAAAATGGTAACACAGACACAGAATCTTTAACAGTTGCTTTTGTCCTTTTAATATTGATAAGATCTATACATCTAAAATAGACAAGTTTTTTTACCATTTCAACGGTGGTCGTAATTGTAAATGTACATGTATCTTTGAAAACATTTTGTTCAATGTGTCTAAGAATATAATGGATAGTTAATAAGATGCGTTCACCTTATTCATTAATGTGAGAGAAAATATACAAACCAGTTAGAACTGTAGGCATTGAAACGTTGTCTGGCTCTTTGTATTTATTGCACAAATCGGAACTACAGCATCCACCCAACAAATCAACGGTTCGCCTTACGTTTGGCATGGAAGGATGATCAGATATCAAACCAAACAATGAACTGCAAATCTGGAATTTCGAAGATAGAACAATGTATATTGACTATTTGATTTAATAAACAAATAAATGAATATAAAGATAGCTCACATAAAAAAAATCAACACTATTGATATCGCGTGTTCAAGTAGTTATACATCCTTTGTTATCATTGTTTTGTGTTGGAGAGTATATAATCATGACGAAGTTTAATCCAGAAAAAATTATAAATGTTATTATCATTTGAAAATATTTCAAAAATGTCCTTAACGAATAAACGAATAAAGTAGATGGTACCTGCCTGTTTATCTACACAACCCAACTGATACACCTTGTCATATTCTGGTGTTACTGTCTGCGTTGCTATACATATCTGAAAAATACATTTAGAAAAGAAGAAAAAACGAATATGTTGTGTTTGTAGAGAGATAGAAAGATAAAATGTTGTTTTGTTGAATTATATTACTGTTTTATATTAACCGCGCTAGTTCTGTGTGTGACTCGTGTGATGTCAGGAGAGCTTGTAATTAGGTGGTTGCCATTGGAGGCCATATGCCATAATGTTGTTTGTACTTTGTATATGATTCTTACCTACTGTGGACTATTCAGGATTTGAGAGATGCCAATTTTCGTGGATTTCGAGTGTTTAGGCGAAACACGAATTGAAATTTTAAACGAAAGACGTGTTTTCTATATGCTTGTTTGCAGAATTTTGTAAGAAATTAAATATCAGCAAAAAAAGAACTTTTCAAAGGTAATTTAGTACCCAAGAAAAAAAAATGAATCTACAGTAAATAAACCCGTTGGTTTTTTTTTCTTCTCTCGTTTGAACTGTTTTAGTTATTGAAGATGTCATATCACGGTCTTTTTGTAGTGTACTATACGATATGGGCTTTGCTCGTTGTTGGAAAATTACGATGAACTATTGATGCTTACATCCTTATCTTTTGGTCTTTAGTGGTTTATTGTAATGGCAAATCATAATGTTTCTATGTAAAAAGAAAAAAAGGTTTGCATATCTGCAGTTTTATTTTATTGTAGAATTGTTTTCTGGAATGGACAATAAATAAGACAATGCATCAATTATATCAACACAGTATGAAAATTTCTGTCTTGAAAATAACTTTTAAAAAGTTTGAGAATAAATTTACATCATACCATTGACAAATTACTACATTTAACCGTGTGAGTACAGTTAGCTGGGTGATCCACACTGTTACAGGAGTAGCATGTCAGTGCTTTAATTATAATAAAATTATTTAAATGAATTTCAACCCTATTTGATTGTATCTTCCACATATACTATAACTCAAAAACAATAATAAAACTAACATATACAATGCTACAAGAAAAAAAAATTGGTTTCTCATCATTTGCTTAATTTATTTTAGATAATAAATACGGATTAGTTATAGTTCCGCTTCTTTAAACGATAAGAGACTAAAAACGAACAATAATATCATATTTAAAAAAAAATGCAAGTGATTATGGTAGTAAATGATGTTTGTTAACACGATGCATTGCATTCGTGTAAAAGATAAGCGTATAATCATGAAGATGAAGATTTCAATGATTGTTACGTTGTAGATATCATCTTGCTAATTCTGCAATTTTCAATATTGCTTTTACTTTGTTTGATGTCGATTTGGATATTTGACACATTTGCCTACATGTAACAGTAGAAGGTTAGATATTGCAATACAAATCGTTGTCTGCAATATTAAGTCGTCCGTCGTATACTTTTCTTTAAACATTATCCACGAAAAACAAAAGTCCAATTTAAGTATATATATATATATATATATATATATATATATATATATATATATATATATACAACTCGTCTAAACATCAATCCAACAATGTTAGATCTGTAAATTTGCTTTCGCAAATTTTTGGTTCTTCCCTCGCCGGGATTCGAACCCATGCTACTGTGATATCGTGACACCAAATCGCCTGCACTGCAGCCGTCCCGCTAGACCACACGACCACCTGGGCTCTCAAAAAAAAGAGCTTTCGGTGGGCATGTGTTACCTTTCCACGTCAGTTTTAATCTAGCGGCGTACTACAGTACATGATATATAAGGCATGAAGATGTTATTGTTACAGATCAGCTAAATTATCTATAGTAAAGGATCCTACAAATTAATGTAAGATACAGTCACAGAAAATAATTATATTCATAAGTACGTCTGAGTCAGTGACAACCCTACAACAGATGTATCCATCGGATCGCCATCAATGATGGTGATACATGGCTGTGTACATAATGTATATACAACTCGTCTAAACATCAATCCAACAATGTTAGATCTGTAAATTTGCTTTCGCAAATTTTTGGTTCTTCCCTCGCCGGGATTCGAACCCATGCTACTGTGATATCGTGACACCAAATCGCCTGCACTGCAGCCGTCCCGCTAGACCACACGACCACCTGGGCTCTCAAAAAAAGAGCTTTCGGTGGGCATGTGTTACCTTTCCACGTCAGTTTTAATCTAGCGGCGTACTACAGTACATGATATATAAGGCATGAAGATGTTATTGTTACAGATCAGCTAAATTATCTATAGTAAAGGATCCTACAAATTAATGTAAGATACAGTCACAGAAAATAATTATATTCATAAGTACGTCTGAGACAGTGACAACCCTACAACAGATGTATCCATCGGATCGCCATCAATGATGGTGATACATGGCTGTGTACATAATGTATATACAACTCGTCTAAACATCAATCCAACAATGTTAGATCTGTAAATTTGCTTTCGCAAATTTTTGGTTCTTCCCTCGCCGGGATTCGAACCCATGCTACTGTGATATCGTGACACCAAATCGCCTGCACTGCAGCCGTCCCGCTAGACCACACGACCACCTGGGCTCTCAAAAAAAGAGCTTTCGGTGGGCATGTGTTACCTTTCCACGTCAGTTTTAATCTAGCGGCGTACTACAGTACATGATATATAAGGCATGAAGATGTTATTGTTACAGATCAGCTAAATTATCTATAGTAAAGGATCCTACAAATTAATGTAAGATACAGTCACAGAAAATAATTATATTCATAAGTACGTCTGAGTCAGTGACAACCCTACAACAGATGTATCCATCGGATCGCCATCAATGATGGTGATACATGGCTGTGTACATAATGTATATACAACTCGTCTAAACATCAATCCAACAATGTTAGATCTGTAAATTTGCTTTCGCAAATTTTTGGTTCTTCCCTCGCCGGGATTCGAACCCATGCTACTGTGATATCGTGACACCAAATCGCCTGCACTGCAGCCGTCCCGCTAGACCACACGACCACCTGGGCTCTCAAAAAAAGAGCTTTCGGTGGGCATGTGTTACCTTTCCACGTCAGTTTTAATCTAGCGGCGTACTACAGTACATGATATATAAGGCATGAAGATGTTATTGTTACATATATATATGTAGGGTACCTTGATTAAAGTTTATGTTTTTCTGTTGCGACTTGGAAACAACAAAATATTTAAAAAAAAAAAGTAGGTTGAGTTGTCTCATAATACATGTAGAATATCAAATTATGCCTATCTTCAAATGCAGCCAAGATTATCAAGCTTCAATACTTTGTTAATTTATGTTTTCATTGTCATTTTGATCAGTTTCTTTTGTCATTCATTCTCACATCGGATTCGGGCTTTTTTTTAAATCAAATTTTACTGTGCCTATTGGTGTGTGTTTGTTTATACTCCATTTCCTAGATGTATGGGGGAGTATTAAGATTTCATTAAACATGTTTAACCTCGACGAATTTTTGCGCCTGTCTTCAGTCAGGATACTCTGACCTTCGTTAGTCTTGTATGTTTTTTTTAAATTTTAGTTCATTTATATGTTTTGTAGTTTAGTATGACGTCCAAATTCACCGAACTAGTACATATTTTGTTAAGGGACTCGCTGAAGCCCGCCTCTGGGTGTGGGATATTATCGCTGTGTTGATGACCCATTGATGGCCTTCGGCTGTTTTCTAATCTCTGGTCATGTTGTTGTCTCTCTAACACACTCCCAATTTTTATTCTCAATTTTATCAATACAATACATACGACACTGGCCACATGTACTAGGACACAAACGAGCAGTACAATTATGTTGGCACAAGTCTGGTTTAATGGCAGCTAAACGTTGGCATGCTAAGGTATTGTGATCATCGCATACATTAGCACCATCTATTCCTAAAACTAGAACAAATTTTGTATTACTATGTTTTTGTTTATCAGTGCGTTTGATAAAATGCCTAAGATTACTTGACAATCTATAAGAAAACAATATTGCAACAGATCAGCCAACGAACCGAACCTATCAATATACTGGAATTTTCTTGTACAATGCATTTCCAAAGAGAATTTCCCGTTAAATCATCATTTGACACTTATTTTGCATATATATATATATATACGTTCTTTTACATCGCCGATGAGAAATAAATGTAGGCGTTAGAGAGCTTACAAAATTAAAGTTCCATATAATTTTGATAAGGGACACTAATCTCAAAAATACATTGTCACCGCCGATTTTTGAACTTATTCGAGATAACTCCGATGTCAACCTTTGACATTAAGTTCATCAAACTATAATTATAAGAAAAGAAGAGAGCAAAGCATTTAAGATAATGATATTTTCCCAAGTTATTTTCATTTTGAAATGCATTGGTTGAAAACATTATGCCTGAAATAAACAAATTCATATTTTGTGAACAAAAATATGAGATACGCATTTGAATTAACTTAATAGCAAAACAGGTTTGAAAAAAGTCCTTGTTTAAACAGACATATTGCGCTGAATATCACGAAATTCAACAGTCGAAAGGAAAAGTAACACATGGATGAACAACTCTATATAGCTTACAAAATTGTAAAATTGGAGGGAAGAATAATTGCGAACTTTACTGACATGCATGCATTTGCGCAATGAAAATTCAGCGAGAACACATAACTTAGTTATGGGAGATTGTATTTTGAATGTCCCGTTAACTTAAAAGTGTAGTGTTTGTGTGTAAATAAAAAAAATCAGGTTATAAGTAATCATATGTACAAAATGTATTCCAAAGTACAGGAATTTTAGCCGTATATATTTATTTACCTAATGTATTGATAATGATTCCTAAAATCAGGGTCACAATCTTCATGGCTGTAAAGTGTAACCCAGTGAAATCTTATCTTGTTGATAGTTTAGAACTTGATTTACCTTTCTCGTAAAGTGGAGGCGAGACATGTTTTATTTCTATACCAAACATAGGCATGGACATGACAATCATAAAGATATTTAGACAAACTAAACTATAATGATTTCAACATGTTCACCACTCAATTGTATTGAATACTCATTCTTAATATTGTATATGGGTAAAGCAAGTTTTTTTTATGTCAATGAAACAGCAACCAAAATGACATACAAACAAGATTATCATAATAGATCAACATAATACATACAATCTATATACATTAGAAAATGCCTGTACCAAGTCAGGAATATGACAGTTGTTATCCATTCGTTTGATGTGTTTGGACTTTTGATTTTGCCTTTTGATTTTTGATTTTCCTTTTTGAATTTTCCTCGGAGTTCAGTATTTTTGTGTTTTTACTTTTTATGCTTAGTATTTACAATTCTAAACCCCCTTAGTCTATAAAAGTTAAAGAATATTCTGGTTGGTCTTGAACGAGAAGGTTGAGTGAATCCGAAATAAACTTACTATTTCAAATTATATCTTTTATACTTGTTATCCACATTTTTTTTAATCATAGTTAAATTCTTTTATTATTACGTAATGTAGAAGTCTTCAGAAAAACTTATTGTTGATTTTCAACATTTTGTGCATTACTTTTATAATTGTCCTTTTGTATATATATAAAATAATCCTTCTGTCATGTCTACATTGTATTGGTTGTTTATGTGTTATAAGGGTACATATTACTCTCATGTTACACTTTTATAATGAACCCGAGTGATCAATAAAGTTGCTTTAAGTTGCGTCAGTCCTTAGTCAGTAATATTGAATTACTGACATCATGGTTAGATTTAGTGTTTCCCAAAAAAGTTCAATAGCTGAAAAATAAATGCAACATTGAACAAATTCGAACATTATTTTCAAACAGAAATCTCAAAGATTGAATGAAATTTGTACCGACCACAAGTATTATATGTAGTCTTCTAAGATCTGAGTGGCGTTAGCACATAATGCTTTGTAACAATTTCTTGCTTTCTGTATTATTTCCTTTGATATTTTGGTATGTTACGAATCTTATTAAAGATGTAGTGTAAATTCGATGCAAACACCCCTTCATTAAACTTTCAAATTAAACAGGTCAAATAAAAGAGATATATTGATTACATACATTCATAAGTAGATTTAAGTCATAGTTAAGAGCGAAAACTGTAACTACAGATAACGTTTACAATAAAATTGTACTATTCGTAATCTAGTGCTTTGTGAGTTGGCTTTGAGAAAATGAAGCTTCAATTTTATGTGTTATTATCCCCTTTTCTGACCACACTTGTCGTTTGCAGTGGCATAAATATTGACTACGATGAGTTGATAAGCGTGATTGCCAAAAATACAGAAACCATTCGTAAGTTAGAAGACAAATTGAATCACTATGAAATGTTACATGTTGTACATAATAAAGCAATTATTGAGCAGCGGGAGCAGATCAGTATTCTGAAAACTACCATCAAAAGCCAAGGAAAGACACTTAATGATCATGGAAATCAATTAGCAGATATTCAAAACAAATACAGACAATTCAAAAGAGCAGACGGCGATACATCAAGTAAGAATTGATATCAATAGCAAACAATTTTAATATTATTATTCGTTAAGGCATTTATTTAAGGTTCGTTTGCCGATCGGGTAAAATTGAGAATTGGACGCAAGGGATTGCAATAAAACTACAACGGTCGGACCTATGAATTGCTGGTTCATGGTTTTCAAAAAGAGATAAAATGACACATACGTTAGCAACTATGTGTCAACGTATGGCCTTCAGCAATCAGACAGTTCATACCGCTAAGCATGACAAATGTAAAACAATTCATACAAGAAAATGAACGACCTGAGTTATGTAAATAAGCAATTAACAACTACTCAACAACAAACGATAATCACTGAGTCACAGGCTCCTGACTGTGGACAGACACGTAAAAATTCGTCGGGATCATATATGTTTGCAGACGCCCTAGACTCCCCTGAACGCGGACAGAGGTATATCAACAAAACAGAAGAACTAACTGTAAAACCTTGACTAAACAAATTAAATCAAACAACACATTAAAACAACTAAAAATAAGACACAAAATACAGATCTGATAGTAATCGCAGTTTCAGAAAGTTTATCAAAGACGATTAAAACTATGACATAACTGTATATCAATATCAAAAA
Source organism: Mytilus edulis (assembly GCA_019925275.1). Taxonomy (NCBI): domain Eukaryota; kingdom Metazoa; phylum Mollusca; class Bivalvia; order Mytilida; family Mytilidae; genus Mytilus; species Mytilus edulis. Next base: position 66,503,848 of record CM034357.1, on the reverse strand, counting down.
CAAAACATGTTTTTTGTTGTATAAATCTATAATTAATGATTTCAAAACGGTCGTTTTTGATACAGTTCTATATCCTTGTTCAGTGATGAAAATGATAAGTATTAGTTATTCTCGACACTTTATAACCCAATAACAGTGCGTTCAGTAACAACGCATCGGTTCTACACGAAGTGAAATTCATTTTTTGTTATTATAAGAGACGAGTCTATATGGAATGTCATGCCTGTCTTATTGAAAACAAAAACAATGTGGAATGCATCAGATAAGAATATAACTAATTTTTTCTTCTCTAAAATCGGAAGTTTCGCACGAATCGACTATTTAACGATGTATTGCATGCAACTGATTATAAAATAAAAGACTTTAATTACATAACATTGAATATTTCTGACGAATGGACTATATAACTCAAGACTGATTAAATATAAATATATGACGAAGAAAAGATCCTTTTTTTATTCATACTCCCAATAACGTTTAAAATACAATTATTTTGTTTGAGTATGTTGCAAATTCATGATAATCAGAATAGAAATGACCCCTTGAATGTCTTTAACATCAAGAGTGTCTTAAAGTTTATCTTTCTAAATGATTAACTAACAATATTACTACAATAGAAATAGTATGAAGATATATTTTCAACAAGCGATATATCAACCAGATTTGAGCTTTTGTCTAAAACGTGCAAGTTTTTTTTTCCTGAGGAATCGATTACCTTAGCTGTATTTGGCAATATTTTTAGGAATTTTTGTTCCTAAATGCTCTTCAACTTCGTACTTAATTTAGCCTTTTCAACATGTTTTTATTCCAGCGTCACTGATGAGTCTTTTGTAAACGAAAGGCACGTCTGACGCAAATATAAAATTTCAATCTTGGTATCTATGATGAGTTTGTTTCTATGTTCCAAAGGTCTGCTCCAAAATGTTTGACTATACTCTTAACAATTTTGTATAAATATCAAAACTATCGACTTTTTTACTCTCTACATTTCTATTATCAGAGTTATTTGAAAAATCTACAAAATCGTCTCTTTAAGCATTATTAATTTGTTTTTAAATACATGGGAATCTTTAAAGATACGAATTCCTTGTTTTAAGCCGTAAATATTCTAACATTGTGAAGAACCATACTGATCAAACAACAGATACATCGTACAATTTGTGATAATAGTGCAGGACTTTTTCATTACTATAATATTTGTTTAATATGTTAGATTGCTTTTGCAAAGGCGGTAATCCAAAAGGAAATAATTAAGCACTTTTTCTGGTCATATATGTTTTAAATATATGAAATAGAACATATATAGTACATTCTCAGAGACAAACTGACAAATCTTCTTACAAAGTTCTTGGATTTAATTTTCATACATATTGATGATGTCCTAGCTCTCAGTTATCAACATGTAGTTAGTGCATCCATCTGGTATATACCAGTGACCTTGAGATTTCGACCTAGATAGAAGGTCTGCTTCATGTTTTGATCTTTAGTCGATATAAACTTCAAACAGAAATATGAGATTACTGCTCCAATAAATTAACGAGTAAGAATAACAGACACCGACATAACTTAAGTTTAAAGATACGATGCGTATATGTCGCAACTTACTAGTGACATGTTCTCGCGGTCTTAAAATATCCGAATTATCGTTTGTCATATACTACATGTATTCAATCTGCCATAACATTCACCGAAAACAGGCCAATGTTTCACGGAACATATCACAAAGAGTATAATGAACGACAAAAACTATATTCAAACGTTTATAATACAAAATCTAACAGACATGAAATTTTAATATATTCCATACATTATGTTTTAGAAGAAATTATATATTGTTTTTTTAAGATTTTTTTTCTGGAAAAAAATTCTAAATATGCATGCAGTTATTTCTTTTGTTTTCTTGAAGTATGGAAGTATACGATTTATCTTTTTAAAGGCTTATGCATTTTTGACAGCATCACCTAACTCAAGCGACCCTGCCTTTAAAGCTTACTTAGAAGCACCTGAAACCAATCCTTAATCAAACATGGTAGTTATGTTTGATACATCAATCACAAATATAGGTGGAGCCTACAGCGTCAAGAAAGGTCTGTTTACCGTTCCAAAGAAAGGAGTATATGTGTTCTCCTGGACTATTGTTTCATCCAGTCGTGGTGTGATTTTCACTGAAATCGTAGTTAACAGCGAGCCAATAGGAAGTATGACAACACACGCTGAGCAGTCATCGGATTTTTATACATCTACCACTGTGGTTGTGAAAGAGCTCAATCAAGGCGACCTCGTATTCATTCGCACAAAACCGTTTTCTCGCGCTCTTGAGTATATAAATAGCCGGGAACATTATAGGTCCTCTTTCAGTGGATGGTTATTAAAGTGATAAAATCAGACAAAAATAAAATTGCATCTAGTTTCAAAATAAAATATTACTAAATTTGTTTAATTTCTTTTAGAAAACGTGACATCCTTGAAAAGATATATGGTTTGAACTTTGCTTCTATCTTTGTATTCAAAAGTAAGAAAGAAACCAAAACAACAGAATACAACTCACACACACACATATGTATGTATCTGTTAGTCCATGGTTTTCAACATCTAAAAAGTACATTGAAAATAGTAACAAGTGACTTTCGTATAAAAAAACATTGTTTGAACTAAAGCTACATTCACTGTTGGACTTTTAACGTGTTAAATCCAGCTGCAGGATAGAAATCCACAGAAATACATTCATTCCTTTTTAAACACATCATTGTATCCAAGCCGTATTCAATGTAAACAAAGAAACGCTGTCATAAGGTAACGTCTGTTTTATAACAAATAATTTAAAAAAATGAATTTTTATTGAGTTCCTTTCTTAGACTGATAAATATACATTTTATTCAAAGTCTCATGCAAACTAGACCGCAAACGGAAGTAGTCTGCACATATCCGGAAATTCAAAACCGCGACATTCCGGATCGACATATTTTTGAAGAATTTTGAGTTCATTAGTACAATAACAAAAATTCTGGAAATTTTCCCGATTTAAATTTTTTTTTTTTATTGAATTTTCTACTATAATAGGGGACTTCGTCCCCATATTAAGGAAACGCTCTTTGATCACAATTTTTACAATTTCATGTGGTTCTGCCTATGACTAATATCTAGAAAACTATACCAATCTAGATAAACACTTTTTAATACAAAAAAAATCATCAAAACAAGATCTACAAATCAAAAGTCAAATTCAGCCAAAATCGTTGTAGATTGGCATTAAAGAACGATATGTTTACACATTTTTTGGTGTTTCACTATACTTCACTAATTAGGATTTGCTCCTGACACAAACACTTTTCCAACTAAGTTATGGACACAATTAAATTATATCTATTACTCGTATTGATAATGATTCCTAAAGACAGTGTCATAATCTTCATGGCTGACAAGTGTATCGCAATGGGATCTTATCTTGTTGATAGTTTAGAACATGATTTACCTTTCTCATAATGTGGAGGCGGGGTATTTCATCTATCGTTATATTTGCATAGTTTAGTCTTTAGTAATAGTTTTTCTTTTGTTACAACATGGTAATACATATTTTTTGTTTCCAAAAACTTACACGCGGTTACTGTTCCAAAAGCTGAGATAGCTTAACAATATTCGTAGATACATATCATTAAACATAAATCTTAAAGATTGAATGGAATATAACATTTCACAAGTCTATTTAAAGAGTAGTCATAATACGAACGAATGTTTTTTACTCATATCATGTGTTCATGTTGAAAAAAAAGATGTGAATACATAATGTCATGAATATGCCAGTAACCAACCGACAAAATATATCAAAAGACAGTATCCATACAATATAGCAAACATTAAATCGTCCAAATACGACCATTCCCTCTTAATCCTGACCAGTGGACTACTAGAACGTACATAGTTTTTGTACTTCTAATATATATTTGTATACTGCAGCTTGAACACATTGTAACCAATTTTAAGTTGCAGTATACAATCAATAATATGTCAATGTCACAAAATTATCAACTTTTTCGATTCAACACGAATCAGTTGGGAGGCTTGGAAAACCTTGATCATCTCCAGTTTAAAGCCTCGTACAAAACATTAACATTTTTCTGACATTGACCTAAACGTGTTTATTTGTATGTTATAAATCTTATACATGAGTAAGGGTCAATTCATTAGCAATGAATTATACATCAAAAGGTCAATTAAAAAGGTCAAGTATAAGAACTTAGATATATTGAATACAAACATTTATAAAGTGGATCGAATTAATATATAAGAGCAAAAACTGTAACTTAAGATAACTTTTATAATAGGAATTGACTATTCATAACCTGGTGCTTTGGGAGTCGGCATCGAGAAAATGAAGCTTCAAGTCTATGTGGTATGTGCCCTTTTTCTGACCACAATTGTCTTTTGCAGTGGCTCTAACGTTGACTACGACGAGTTGTTAAGCGTGCTTGCCAAAAATACAGAAACCATTCGTAAGTTAGAAGATAAATTGAATCACCATGAAATAAAACATGTTGAGCAGATCAGTATTCTGGAAAATACCATCAAAAGCCAAGGTGAGACACTTAACAGTCAGTGGAATCAGTTAGAAGATATTCGAAACAAATGCAGACAGTTCAAAAGGGCAGACGTCGATCCATCAAGTAAGAATTGATATTAGTTGAAAAACAATAGTGTAATTCGTTAAGTCATTTGCTTTAAATTCGTTTACCAATTGGGTAAAATTAACAACCGAACGTGAGCAACAATTGGGACGCATATTAGAGGCTAATGGTTCTAGGGAAAGCAAAGAAAACAAAACGGTTGCAACTGTGAAATACAGGTTCTTTTTATTCAAAAATAGATAAATGATAGCAACTATGGTTCAAACTATAGCCTTCGGCAATTAGACTATCCATACCACTTAGCATAATGAATGGAAAACAATTTAAACGAAAAAATGAAAGTCATTAGATATGTTAATAAATAGTATTCAACTGCACAGCAGCATACGACAATTACAAGTTACAGTAATAATTTGTCTGGGTTTTGCGGACATCCACCTTTCCCATAAACTCGGACAGTGGTATAACAGCACATAAAAACACTAACTATAAGAGGCTTGACTAGTTGGTTTAAAACAACCTAAAAAGTATTGAGCCACATATTACCGATCCTAGAGTAATTGCAGTTGCAGAAAGCTAGTCAAAGCCAATTAAAACATAAACATAAATGACAATAATAAAAACAAAACATGTCTTTTGTTGAATAAATCTAGAATCATTTGTATAAAAGCGTGGACAACCGCAATACTTATATTGGTTATAATACTGAATCATTTACCTTTAACTGGTTTGTCATCGGCTATCGAAAACAGTGATTTTACGGTCACTCAGTCTGTCAGACGTTTTCTAATGGGGATTAAAATGGAAAGAAAGATTAAAGTATATGCAGGTGCACGAGAAGAAAAAAAAAGAAAGTTTCAGTATTCAACATTTAAATCAACACACTAGGTTTAGTCCTACTCTAGTAAATCGTATTGTTAAATTTAGGGTTTAGAACCTTTAGTGACCCAAAAGTTTAAATGTCTATAACACGTTCGATATAAAAAGTGGGCATTACAGACGAGTGTTCACCTAATCTGACCCAGTCAATTGATAACCTTAGCACGATAAGATGTGGTCTTGTCGACGCTGTTATGAAAATGATTATATGATTTTTTTTCAAAAACAGTTGTTTTCGATGCAGTTCTATATCCTTCTTCATTAATGTAAAGTAATCAAAATAATTCTTCAAGATACTTCCCTACAAACTCCTCAGTGTCCAAAAAGACCATGTTTTGTGATTTTACTTAACAAGACTCGAAATAATCCCGACAGTACTTAAATATACTTAATTGTACTCGACTCTGGTCTCGACTTACTTAAAAAGTCTGATTCAGTTCTTGACTTGTCGAGCCTTTGTCGAGACAATTTCAGACTATACCAAGATTGTCAAGTACCGATTCAGACTTTTGAAGTTAAGTCTAGTCCAAAGTCGAGTACAGTTAAGTACTGTCGAGATAAATTCGAGATAAATTCGAGATAAAGTCGAGCCTTGTCAGGTAATATCTGTGCTCACTTTTAATTATCGAGCACAAAATATGGTATTTTCAAACTCTGAGCAGTTTGTAGTGCTTGATAATCCGATAATATGCCTCAGAGTGCGCTGAGTATACTTCGATTATAGACGAAGTGAAATTCATTCGGTTGTTTTTTTTTTTGTTATAAGAGACGAGTCATGTCTGTCTTACTGAAAACTAAAACAATATAAAATTTGTGGAATGCATCAGATAAGAATATTACTGATTTTTACTACCTTAAACTGGAAATTTCTAACGAAACGACTATGTGACGATTTGTCATGCAACATATTAAAGTAAAAACAATTTTAATTGCATAACTGAAGAATCGACTATAAAACTCCATACTGATTAAATAGAAGGTTGACGTGAAACATAACTTGTTCATCTTATCTCCAAAATCTTTAATCTTTAATTTTTTACTCTTTACATGTCTATTCTCCAGGTTTTCTTGAAAAATCAATTACATAGTACATCGTCAAACTTATAATTATCTTTTTTTTTATTTTGATATGATAAATTGGAGTCTTAGATACGAGTTCCTTGTTTTAAAACGTGAGACGTAAAAATTTTAACATTGTGAAGGGCCTAACTGATCAAAATAACAAATGCGTCTAACAATGCTAGAGTTGTTTTTTTTTCCACAATATTTGTTTGATAGGTTGGATTGGTATTGCAAGATCGGTAACTCAATTGGTATTGATTGTGCACTCATTTTGTTTAACTTTTTATTAATATGTTTTACCGAATGAGTCTCATTCCTGATTAAGAAATTTTGGTTGAGTGAATTTGCATAGATAGCAGAAAACTCTTATTCAGTCGACGTAGCCGGGCCCATGAACTCCATGTAATTCCGTCAGTATTTTGTTTGGTACTGAAATTTGTGTTTTCCTACATCAATGCAAGAGATTTGAACATTGGCAAACGTCTGTTGTCTATATTTAGAACATTATAAAAATAATTACGATCTATAAAAGTAAAACCTATGTAAATGACAGAGGACAGGTATATTGATTAGGTTATTTAAAGAAGTAATTTAGATGAGGGTCCAATACGGCAAAAATTTCAAGCTAAATTTTCAACATTAGAATAGACAATGCAATCCTAGTTTAATCAAAATAACTGAATATCGGGGAAGGGGATGTAAGCCTTCTTTCCATTACGTCGCAATTACCATACTACATCGATTTTATCTGTAACTAAATTCACTGAAAACAGGCATAATGCATCATTTCCATCAATGTTTCATGGAACGTACCACAAATAATATTATGAATCGACAAAATGATATTCAAACGTTATATTTATTATACAAAATCTAACAGACATGACATTTTAATATATCCCATACATTATAGAAGAAATTATTTATCCTTTTTTACGATTCTTTTTTTCTAAAAAATATTTTAAATGTAAATGCAGATATTTTTGTCGTTTGCTTGAAGTATGGAAATACACTATTAATCTTTTTAACAGCGCATGCATTTGTTTTTTTTCAGCATTATCTAACTCAAGCGACCCTGCCTTTTATGCTTACTTAGAAGCACCTGAAACCAATCCTAAATCAAACATGGTGGTTAAGTTTGATACACCAATCACAAACATAGATGGGGGCCTACAACATTGAGAAAGGTTTGTTTACCGTTCCGAGGAAAGGAGTGTATGTGTTCTCTTGGACTATAGTTTCATCCGATCGTGGTGTGATTTTCACTCAAATCGTCGTTAATAGTGAGCCAATAGGAAGCATGATAACGCACGCTGAGCAGTCATACGATTTCCACACAACAACTACTGTGGCTGTTAAAGAACTCAATCAAGGCGACGTCGTATTCATCCGCACAAATCCTCATTCTCGAGCACTTGGATATATCAACAGCGGAGTACATTTCATGTCCTCTTTCAGTGGATGGTCTTTAAAGTGATGAATCAGATAAAACATAAAATTGATACTAGTTTCAAAATAAAATATTTCTTTATTTCTTTTATCTTTTTGAAAACGTTGCATCCTTGCATCCTTGACAAGATATATGGTTTGAACTTTGATGATATTTTGTATTCAAAAGTTAAAAGTAAAATCACAGAAATACTGAACTCCGAGAAAAATCCAAAAACGGAGAGTCCCCAATCAAATGGCAAAATCTAAAGCTCAAACACATCAAACGAATGGATTACAACTGTGATATTTCTGACTTGGTACAGGCATTTTCTTATGTAGATAGATAGTGGATTAAACCAGATTTTAAGACAGTATTCTAAACAACACAATTAAACTTAAATAAATATTTATATGTAAAAAACATGTATCTGTATATCCAAATATGGTCTTTAACATCGAAAAAAGTACATTCAAAATAGTTACAAGTGACTTTCGTATCAAAATACATTGTTTTGAACTAAAGCGGAATTCACAGTTGGAATTTAACGTGTTCAATCCAGCTCAAGGATATTAAATCCTCAGGAATACATTTATTCCTTCCTGAACACATGATTGTTTCTAAGCTGACTTATGTTTAGATTAAGCAGGCTTTCTCTAAATGTAACATGCTTTACTGAGAAAATGTTTGCTTTTTAAATGGTTTGACTTAGCAGTGCACTATTTTTCTGAACTAGTTTCTTCATAGAAACAGACATGGTATAGGCTTATGAAGGGTTCGTTCTTTGTATTTGTCTACATATCACGATATGCTCTTTTAAGCACACCTGGCTCAAAGGTCAAGTGAGCTTTCTTTATCACTTTGTGTCCGAACGTTTACTTTTAGAAAAGTCTTCTCCTCTGACACAACTTGTCCAAATTTAACCAAACCTGCCCACAATCATCATTGTAGTATCTAGTTTAACAAAAATTCCGATGACTCCTCTGAAATCAATTTGTCCGATATGGCTAACAACAGTTTAATTGAAGTCTGGAGCTGGCATGTCAGTTGACTGCTAGTAGTCTGTTGTTATTTATGTATTATTGTCATTTTGTTTATTTTCTTTGGTTACATCTTCTGACATCAGACTCGGACTTCTCCTGAACTTAATTTTAATGTGCGTATTGTTATGGGTTTACTTTTCTACATTGGCTAGAGATATAGGGGAGGGTTGAGATCCCATAAACATGTTAACCCCGCCGCATTTTTGCGCCTGTCCCAAGTCAGGAGCCTCTGTCCTATGTTAGTCTTGTATTATTTTTAATTCTAGTTTCTTGTGTACAATTTGGAGTTTAGTATGGCGTTCATTATCACTGAACTAGTATATATTTGTTTAGGGGCCAGCTGAAGGACGCCTCCGGGTGCGGGAGTTTCTTGCTGTATTGAAGACATATTGGTGACATTCTGATGTTGTCTGTTCTATGGTTGGGTTGTTGTTTCTTTGACACATTCCCCATTTCCATTCTCAATTTTAACATAAGGATGAAGATTTATTTTTAAAACTATAATAGAGACAGAGACACTTCAAGTGGCAAAAATGATGAGCAAGGTAGGATCTACGTATAAGAAAACGTAGCATTAATCGTTCAACGCCTTATTTAAGGTAATGCTCTATTTAAATAATGATATTTACCTACTTTTTTGCACTTATGCCTATTACTAGTATCTTGAAAACTATAAAAACTAGATAGACACTTTTAAATTCAAAAGAGATCATCAAAACAAGATCTACAAGTCAAATTCAGCTGAAATCGTTGGTAGACACTTTGTGATTGCCCTTAAAAAACGATATGTTTACCAATTTTTGGTTTTTCACTACATGAACTTCACTAGCAGGGATTTGCTCCTGACACACACACTATTCCAAGAGAGTTAAGAACAAAAGATAAATATAACCGTCCCTTCTTATATACGAAATGTCTGCTTTTCAATTCACTAGCGACTTATTTTGCTGTCGTGAAAAAATAAGGAGATGTAGTATGATTGACAATGAGAAACCTATCCACTAAAGTTCAAATAAAGTAGAAATAAGAAATTATAGGTAACTGTACGTCCTTCAACAATGGTAAAACACATACTATTTAGTCCGATATGAAAGGCCCCGACAGGAAAAATATAAAATCAAATAGAGAAAAACGGCTAAATTTCTAAAATGCGAAGAAAAAAAAATGACAGACATGAACCGACGACAACATCTGAACTACATGCATCTGACTTGGGACCATTTTTTCCTGTAGTAACTTGAACAGTCGTCTGATCTGTAAAGTAATCGATTCTATCCTTTTTTCATTATGACCGAGATTGGATTCGCATGGGCAGTAATGCATCGTCTCAGAAGACGCTGACCATGTCGAATATTCAGTCTCACTCACTCTCTTTTCAGTTCATGCAATTCCTTCAGTTAAACGTGTGCTTTTGTTTTTAATATAAAATAAGATATACAGCTAATGTCAGAGAGATAGCAAAATATCGACAAAATTATTAAAAGGAGAGAAAAGTGCAAAATACAGTGTTTTAAGCAATAGACATGTGTCAATATAATATGAAAAGCTCTAAATCTATAAAAGTTGTAAATGCATTAAACAGAAACAATTAAAGATCTGCTATTTGATCTTGACTTAGGATAGGCACATGGCAATGTTGTTGGGTTAAACCTTAGGATAGGCATATGGCAATGTTTTGGGTTAAACTATTTTGTTTAATTCCAAATCCCTATATAGCATTTTCAAATATGCCTCTGTTTTCCATTTAAATAGTTTTAATGTTGTCATGTCTGTTCTGTTTACGCTCGGGATGAAATCCGAATAAAACAACACAGGCCATGTACAAATTTTAAACAAATCTAATGCCTTAATGAATTATTTCTTGTAAAAAGAAGAGTTTTTGTTTCGTTTTGTTTTGTTTTGTTTTGTTTTGTTTTGTTTTGTTTTTTGTTTTGTTTTTGTTTTATGTATAGGGAATTATAAAAACACTGGATTCTATATACATACCGTGCTTAGTGTTTCGGGATTAACTTTTATTAGGAGCTTCAAACTAAATTAACATTTGTAAGCCAGGGATATGTAAATACGCTGAAATTTTACAAGCTATGAGAACAATAATAGAGCTACATCACCATAAAGAAAAAAAAAACCGAAATAGCCAAATTCATTCATGGTCAGCTTTGTCTGAGGGAGTTGAAACTTTAGTTTAAAATTAATTTATGAACGGGGAATTTTAAACAAGAATGTATATTGATTACAACTTACTACAAGTTTCACATGAAATATAAAATACATAATCATAACAATAAATATATTTTACAGTATAATTATGTAGTACAACAAAAATAATTTATAGTGCACTTTCAATGCACAGGTTAATTGGTTCTACTCTAAAAGTTGTCAGTGAATCTAAAACGTATCACTGTGACTACGTCCTATTCTTTTCTTTAAAACCTTTCGCATATTGAAAAGTTTTGATCTCGGTTTTTCTCCTGATTGTGCACTAGCCGTTAAATTTTTCACAAAATTTCGTTTAAGTTGAATAAGTAGTTCTTCCATGGCTTCCGATACCCCTTGATATCCCTCCGCCACTGAAAGGTCAAATTTAGGACAGTCTAGTTGTGCTGCAAGAGAAGCACCGTCATCTTCCGTAACGCACCGGGCTGACAGCATGTCACATTTATTTGCAATCAAAACAATAGGCGTCTCTGATCCTTTTAATTTAAGAATAATATCTTTAAGACGACACGCTTCGCGGAAACTGTCGACGTCTGTCACTGAATATATGAATACGAAGCCATCTCCCCACTTGATGTGCTTATTACATACCTCCTGAGTCTGTAAAAAAACAAAGTTATATTTATATAAACAGACCACACACATATATATATAATGTATAAACATTCGTATTTATAAAATTTATTTTTGTCACAAATATACATAGTATCCATCCATGACACAAAATCAATACATGCATAGCAACAACAACAACAACACAACAACAACAACAACAACAACAACAACAACAACAACAATAAAACATAAAAAAAATCAAAAGTAACAGCGCTTTTATCGTTATCGCTGACAAACTCCCACTTCGCTGCAAGTTTAAGACGGCCCCTAGCACTGGCTTGAATGAAATACTTGGCATATATTATATTTCTATAGCTGTGTTTTTGTCTGTAAATTTTGTAGATTTTTATTTCCTTCATCAGGAACGCTCAATCTCGAAAGCTTGAGATCCAAGGATGAATAAATACAGGATTGCTGTGCATGTAAAACTGAAAGGAACCTAAAACAACCTATTTAACGTGGTTTTTTTTGAATTGGATCCCAATAATCTTCAACTTGACTTGTTTGGCTTTACAAATATTGATATGACGTCACTGATGAGTCTTATGTAGATGAAACGCGCGTCTGCGTACTAATATAATCTGGTACCTTTGAACTATCCCAAATTACTGTCATTAACGAGGACACTGCCCACAACGTCCATGCATTTATTTAGATACAACAAAAACGGGTACCCCATTATTACAAAAATTGAAATGGATTGAGAAGGTTAATCTGCAAAAATATATAAATGTAAATTGTACATCTAAAATCCAAGTAACTTAAGTGATATTTGTTGTAGGAATGTGCAAGTCTCAACATTAATTAATGTTAAAATGTCTATCAATTCAAACATGGCTCTCAAACAGGATAGCAGACATATCTGTTAATCTCAGGTAACGAATACTTAATGCAACAGTCATTCAAATTGAAAAATTATGAGGTAAATAATAATGTCGCTTTTCAAACCTTAGAAAAAGGTACTTACGTTTTGAGCAGTATCCAATATTTCAAGGTTAATATCTTCCTTTGGCGCTGAAATTTTATACGTGTACATCATTTCTGAAAATAAAATATTTCTTGAATTTCGAAAAATTGTGTTGGACTACTAGGCCAACTAAAAATGTACGTACTTTGCAAACTATCCTAAAACAAAAAATGGTCATATTTAGAAGGTCAGAAACTAACTATACTTGCAATTGACTGTACATATATGTACATGAAAATCATCTTTTATAATTTTGGTTTGTGCGTAGCCATTTATAGATTACCCTTCATCGGGACTGCTAAAACTAAACAAAGTGAAGACCAACGATGTATTAATTGTTATTATACGTTAGTCACTTCAGAAGCCTAGGCAAATCCATCTTTGATTAACTTTGTTTACAGGCCTTAGATCTCTACTGGCGTAAAGAAATCAAAGGAGAACTTTAACAAAGCAATTTCATACTGGAGAACTGACTACTGGTCCTTATGATCGTATGATATATGACGGTATTAATCATAATGAACGAGAGTGAGAGTTTCAAACAAGGACCTGAAATAATTTTGATTTTGTCGTAAATTAACAAATATAATACAGTACTATTATATTATCGGAATAATGTTGGCTCTTAAAAGGTACATGTAGAGAGAAGTAAGTTGCTAAGTAAGTAACTTGATAACATCTATGTCATGTTGTCTCATTTGCAATCATACTCTTAAAGAGTGTAGAAAAAAGTAAAATCACAAAAATACTGAACTCAGGGGAAAATCCAGTTGGAAAGTCCATAATCACATAGCAAAATCAAATGACAAAACACATCAAAAACTGTCATATTCCTAACTTGGTACAGGCATTTTCAAATGTAGAAAATGATTGATTAAACCTGGTTTTATAGCGCTAAACCTCTCCCTTTGATGACAGTCGTATCAAATTCCGTTATATTTACAATGATGCGTGAACTAAACAGGCATATTAAATAAAATAGTCAAAATATGGTTACATCAGTCATCATCGTGTAACAATTTTAAAAGGAACAATTTAACAGAACACAAAAACATCTATCTACAAACACATTCATTGATTGACGTCAGAAAATTTTATACGTCACATATATTTGTCGTTCAATGTATATATACAAACAATTTTAAAATTTCACATGGGCAATATTGGCATACAGGATTAAAAAATCAAAAGTATGTAAGAAGTAATTTCAGAAATAGAACGTTATTTAAAATAGTCCAAAAGTTATATAGAATTTATAAGAATCCAAAAATAGTTCATTCCACTACGCGATTGAATTTTGACGTTAGTGGTTAAACGTATTTTCTAATTCATAATAGAAACATATCATAATGATATATAATAGAACAATATCATACTGGCGGGATTTTAGAGTACAGAGTCAAGTTATAAGAACAGAAGAAACACAAAAAGTCGCATATACAAATCACACCAGCCAAAAATAAAAGAAAATACAACCACATTGACGGGATGTTTAAGTACGTTAAGTAAGACAAGGTATTAAGAAAACAACAGCAAGAAAAGAATCAAAATTACAGAAACTAAGAAATCACTGCACGCAAAATATTTAAGTGTCAAATGTACAGAAAGGTAAAAAAGCGATCATTATAAAACACAATTTATGATATAGCAATGCTATAGCCATGCAAGCCAATACTTGTGAGTTACACGTATCATTTAATCAAATCAAATCAAATCAAATCAAATATTTTATTGTCATATAAACTTTACAGTTTGTGACCAACATATATTAACACAATAAACACAATAAACATACATATTAAACATACACAATAACAACAGCATCAAATTTTTTTTAACAACAAACAGGTTGTTAACAGCCCCCTGCCCTCAGTTCTAATGACTTTTTCAAGAAGGATACTCACTTAATATTTGTTTGTAAAGGCGATGATGGATTTAGTAAATATTGAATTTTTTCTTCTTCATTTAAATTATTAAAGTTATTATTTTCAGTACATATGTGATGAAAAAAATCATTTCTTAGAGTTATGTAGGAGATACAAATCTGCTGTCATGCACCTACTGTTCAACAATTTCGATCTATCTGTATTGAGCAGACGACAGGAGATACATATCCCATTACAGTGCTGATGTTATCATGACTTTTGTGGTAAACACTTGGTAATAAGTATAGTAATCAGGAAGGAATAGCGGCAGATTTATCTATAATTATTTATATCCTACAGTATGAATAGACATACTAGAAAGATGAACAAAACATCTGCTGCGTACTTAAAAGTAAACGATATATCATCTTTATCCCTAGGCTTTAGATTCAAGAACCATTTGCACAAATCTTAGTTTTGTTCTAATTATTTTTTTGCAAAATAAAATATCTGCTTTGTGTTTTATTACACGTTCGAATTAAAATGATGTCTCATTTTATTTTTCAAGCATTAAAACAGATTATGGCGTATTTCAGCATGAAGATTTTTATTAGCATATACCATATCTTTGAAATAGTGAAATAATGAACAATGTGTATCCTCACTTGAGAACTAGAAGAAATGCTTAAACTATTTAATTCTTTATCGACAAAACTTATACTTTAGCATACATACAGAATTATATCTGTTAAAGACCATATGACGCCACAGATAGTATACTTTTCATCTTGATGAAACTATTTGTTTACTGTTTGCTTTATTAACTTAAATAATAATTTTGATTTAAGAATGTATCTCTCCCGTGGATTTAAAGCACTGTTGTTTCTTGTTCGGATTTGGCTATATTTTTGGTAATTATTTGTGACTTGAGAGTAAGCCCTTTATTTATATTGTATTTTGGATTTGAATTATTTTGTTCTCGCGAATCACTGGAGGGACACGATTTATTGTCGAAATGTATTTCTGCTGCAGTAAAATTGGTACCCATGAGTATTGTAAATAAAAGTCACCATACTTCCTATAACACTAAGAAATATCACCTAAGACAAATTTGAAGGTAAATAAAATGTATAAAAATATAAAGCCTAAAAAGGGACAACTGGCAGTTTTATTGAAGTTAATGACGTGAGACAAAATATATTCAGCATATGCAATGTTACATTCATTTGGATAACAAGGTTTGTGATTTTGACAGAGACATTAATTTAGTGCCAGCGTTTAACATGTTTTTGAGTGATGAACCCTCAAACTAACTGGCACTTTAATGTACCAGCAAATACAATGAACTGCAAATACCAACCGCAGTCTTGTGTTTTTGTCAGACATTATTACGTAACTTGTTTCACTAGACAACTGGGGTATACAAACAGTTGTCTCATTGACAATCATAACAAATCCATAGTGTTTAAACATATGTAGCAATCTATACAGGTACCTATTGTTCAGTGGTTATTGTTTGTTGATGTGGTTCATATAAAAAAGAAGATGTGGTATGATTGCCAATGAGACAACTATCCACAAAAGACCAAAATGACACAGACATTAACATTTCTAAGTAGCAACATTCCAGCAGCACCTGCATACGGGGTATATATCTCCCAATTGATACGATATTCCCGTGCTTGCATTTCCTATCATGATTTTCTTGATAGAGGGTTACTGCTCACAAGGAAGCTATTTAAACCAAGAGTTCCAAATGGTGAAGTTGAAATCATCCCTTCGTAAATTTTACGGACGCCATCACGAGTTGGTTGACCGTTATGGAATAACCGTTTCACAAATGATATCGGATATGTTCCTTACGTTGTAACTACAATCCCCTTCCCTTTCATGAATGTGACCTACCGAATTAGACTATTTACCGGATTTGTAATCACATAAGCAACACGACGGGTGCCACATGTGGAGCAGGATCTACTTCCCTTCCGGAGCACATGAGATCACCCCTAGTTTTTGGTGGGGTTCGTGTTGTTTATTCTTTAGTTTTCTATGTTGTGTCATGTGTACTGTTGTTTTTCTGTTTGTCTGTTTCGTTTTTGGCCATGGCGTTGTCAGTTTGTTTTGGATTTATGAGTTTGACTGTCCCTTTGGTATCTTTCGTCCCTCTTTTAACAACTATAGGTCACCGTTGTTTCTAGTTTCTCGTTTTTTATATAAATTATACCCCTGGTTCTCCTGTTTGAATTGTTTAACACTGTCTAGTCATTTTTGGGACCCTTTTTAGCTTACTGTTCGGTGTGAGCCAAGGCTCCGTGTTGAAGGCCGTACTATGGCCTATGATGGTTTCCTTTTTACAAATTCTGACTTAGATGGAAAGTTGTTTTAATGGCACTCATACCACATCTTATACATCTAAGTACCTTTGTTTCTGTCATAATCACCAATGTATCTTTTTGTAATATATCGGACTGTGAAAGCTGAAAAATAAATAAAACTATTTCGATTTCTTTGGAAAATCCGTAACAATTATATCGATCATAAACAGTCCCACTTTTTGTCAAGCCGTGGCTGTACAATTTTGTACTTTTACTAAATAACATATTTTTTACTTTATATTTGTATGTCATTTGGCCCCATGTTGTCTTAGATAAACAGTTAATATAAATCATAAAGTGCGGATGTAAATTACATGATGAAAACTATGCACATTATAGGAAATATAAGACTTATTTGTACTCGCTATGAAACGAGAGAAAATCTCGGCGAGTCTAGCTCTTCGTCCTGTTTCAAAGATCATCATATTCAATCGTATTTAAAACATGATGCAATGTTCCTAAGAATAGAAACTTCAGAATAGATTGCACTGACATATTTCTCAAGTACAACAAATCAGTTACTTAATATTCAATGAAAACAATCTAAAGTTAAACACTTTAGTAACTAAACAGGTTCGAAATTGAATGTACTTATTTTAAGAACAATATGAGACAGGGCGTCTGCCAAATCATTTTTCTTTGTTTGAAATTGATTTGTATCTTGCAAATTGATACTGTTGGTTTTTAGATTACAAGAAAAGATAAATCAGATTTTTCAATTTTCCGCAAAGTGTTTTGCACTGATTTTATTGTTATGCAATATCATTTTTAGAAATTAATTTTCCATGCTTGCTGTCTTTCTTTATTGAATCTGTTAAATTGCATATAGGGCTCTGAAGAAACACATGTTAAGGTAATCGATTTCATTTTACCTCCTGTTATAAATAGGCCGACAGTTATTCCTAACATATTTCGGAAGTACGAAATTAATCATATTTCAAGACAAACGCCGCCTTTTAGAGTCAGTCAGTATTCCAGGAAAAGCAAATAATGTTAAAAAATCAAAATGATTCATAATATTTTGACAATGAAAAATTGAGACGAAAGGTGAATCAAAACAAAAAAAGCTTCTACATGTGTTTTATTTTGTTTGTGATAAAAGCCAATTTAAGAGACCTATGACAAGTATCTTGAAATGTTACTATGGACATTGTGTTCCTATATCATTTTTCCAAAGGAGTAGGTTCAGTAAGACCCCTTTTTGGCCCCACAATAAAGCAGTTTCACAAAATTGTGAAAATGTAATCTTTTAGCTATTTATTTGAAAGACGAATACCTCTGCTACATAAATATGGGCTGTTTGTGACAATACAATGCACATATATCGGGTACTAGCATCATTAAGTCATGCTAAATTACCGAAATCTTCATTATTTTAGCATTTTAGTTAAATTTTAGACGGTTCCCGTCTTAAATGAAAGTGGCTGCATTCGTGTTCATTCATTATATTGAAATGTAAGTTGTATTTGATGATAATACATAACATATATAAAGGTTGAGGATGAATACGGATGCGGCCACTTTCATTTTTGACAAAAATCATCGGAAAAGTTACGTTTTTTGGCATATTTGATAGATTTATCATATTTAAGCTTGAATCGGGGCGTTTTTAATGACTAAATCAGTTGAAATCATTCACACAAATTAATCGAACCAATTGCAATAGACACTTAAGTGTTTAAAAAGTGTCCAAAATCTTTCGTTAGATGAACCTGAAATTTGAGGCCAAAATCGGCCCTTACCGGACCTACTCCTTTGCGTAAACATTCAAGTTGGAACATTGTTTATTTAGTAGAATTAGGATTACACCATAGGAAGATTTTAACTTGTTGTGGAGAGTTTTGTCATTAGCAATCATACTACATCTTCTTTTTTGTATTCGATGATTTATTGCCAAATGTATTTTTTCGCATCAATACGTTTAAAATAGATAGATGATGCTTTTCTCGAAACCATATACTGAAAATGATGAAGTATCTACCATTGAAGAGGAAAACGCCAAAATAAAGGAGACGATTGGGCGCTCGCTAGCTTCTATTACCGATCTACTGTACATTTTGTATATGTATGTCGCGAACGAGAAGCCTTTAAATTCATTTGTTTTCGTTGGCTGATGTCTGCCTTTTTAATTCTCCGTTTATTGTTCTTAGCATAAATCAAGTTGTAGGTTTTCTCTTTAATCCGAACAAAACGCTGAAACAGCCGATGGCCACCAATTGCCCTTCAACACAACGAGAAAATTCCACACCAGGAGACGGGCTTCAGATGGACCCTTAAAGTGTTTACCAGTTCAGCGAAAATGGACGTCTCATTAAACTAAAGAATATATAAATGAAATCGATCTTTTTTTAAATGCGAGACTGACATAGTCAATATGTTCCTTACTCAGGCAGGCGCAAAATGTAGCGAGGTTAAACATGTTTGATGAGATCTCAACCATCCCCTTTATTTCTAGTCATAAGGAATAAAAGAATTCGCAGCATTGTGCACAGTGATACTCACGGTTAGAAATCAAAACCATGCATTCAGAGGCTTAATATGCGATACAAAAAAAAAAAAGATTGTTCCAAGTGAAATGTACTTTAAAAACAATATAGTTATATAAATTGTTAATCGTACAAAAATAAATATTCTATATCAGTAAACGCTAAGGGTGAAGCAAAGTGTTTTGGATATATAGACGTTAGAAAGAGTACAAGTTATATCGCATTCAATCATATATGTAATTAACTACGTGTTTGAAATATGTTGTTGAAGAGCACACTTTTAAACGTTTTATAAATAAACATTGTTAAATAAACTTTGATTGATGGTTTTAATTTGAAGCCTGCAGAACCTAAATTCTGACAATTGATGTAAAGCACAAAGGCATTTATTCCAACTTTCATTTGAGAAGTTCTCAATTGTGTAATATAACTTTTGACGCTGAGAAAAAGTTATTAAGAAAACATCTGTTATTGATTACACAGGAAAGGAAACTGAAATGAACTTAACAAGTAAAAGGCAAATATATAAACATTTGAAGTGAGAATTTGATTTTGAAAACACTTTTAGTGAAATTTTCGCAGATTTTACGTTTTGAACGGAATATGTAAAAAAAGAACTACAGAAATTGAAAGCTAGATAGATAGATTGACAAATATTTGCATAAATATATGTAAGTGATCATTTATCATTTAAAGGTTGATTCTGTAAATTTGAACTATTTTTGTTCTTCTTGAATTATTCAATCTTAAATTAAATAATTAAGTTGATAAATTTGTGAGAACGTAGGTAGGTATTATTAATATTATGTCAGTAGTTTATGACACTTGTCATACAAGTAAGGAGTTTAGCTAGCTATAAGACCAGATTTAATCCACCTTTTTCTACATAAAAAATTCCTATACCAAGTCAGGAATATAACAGTTGTTGTCCACTCGTTTGGTGTGTTTGAGTTTTTTGATTTTGCCTTTTTATTAGGGACTCTCCATTCTGAATTTTCCCCGGAGTTCGGTATTTTTGTTATTTTACTTTACACTTCTTCGCAAATTTATGTCTTATATTTCCTGAAGTATTTACAAATTTAACTATAATAGTTACTGTTTAAATCAATATAACTAGCTAAATGTACATTCTAAACAAATCTATTATAAAACATTTATACTGGGCGAACAAATTCTCCTAATGAATTTCGTATTTATACATTTATGTTTTTCTATAAAAGTATCATTATTTTCAAATATTTTATATAAAGTGGTAAAGAATTCCATATTGTTGATGCCTTTATTATGAAAAGTTTTTCTAGATAACCTTTGAATCGGATACTTGTATCAGACTAAATAAGTTTTCATTACCTGACAGCCTCAAAGTAAATTTATAAACGTAACATCTACATGCATTCATGTATTGTCATATAAAATCTATTCAACGTTATTGAATAGGGTGTCATCCTGGTGTGTCCACTTTTAATTACATGTATATGTAAAAATAGAGGGAATTGTTGTTTAAACAATTAAAGTTTATTTCTGAATTATAGTAATATTTTTTACCTTTTATTTTACCTGTAAACTTTTAAAAGAATACTATATTCTGCTATTAAACTAAGGAAAATGTGCAAAATTTTTCTATATTTTATATTTCTTTGGCAGGAAAATGTATTTTTATTTATAAAAAAAAGGTAAAAATGTGCACTTAAAATGAATTATTATTCCAACTAATCAACAAATAGTATTAATTATTGGTACATTCTGAAAAAAAAAGGTAAAAGTAAAAGAATGAAACTAAAATATTTATTAGAATAAATATCATATGAATATCTTTGAATTTATTCAACTTATTTTTTTTTTAAATGTTTATAAAATACAAGTGTTTTGATAATTTAATATAAAAAAATATCCAATTAATTCTAACAACTAGAATATAAATGCAACTGTTCAGTAGTCAAGCTATAAATATGACACAATTTGAACAGTAATCTGCATCCAAGCTAGCCTTTTCTTAAAAAAACAACAACAATAAAAGATCTTTCAATTAGTAATCATGATTGCTAACAACACCAGTTAGAACTTCAACCATGACGACTATTTATTGACTATGAGACAGCAACCTACAACGCAGGACGAACAGTGTGGCCAGGGTTAAATAAGAAAGGCTGCTTCTTCCACTTCACCCAGTGTATTTGGCGATAGGCACCGAAATATGGACTACAGTCCTATTATAAAGAAAGTGAAGACATTACTCAACTAATACGAGGAGCCGCAGTACTATCTCTTGTTCCACCCCACATTGTTGAGAATGTTTTGCTAAACACTTAAGAATACATTGGTAAAGCTGAAAAAATACCCGCTACAACTTAATTTACAGAATACATGCAAATGACAGAGTTCTCGGTTGAAAGCTACTGCTTTCTATGGCATCACTATTACAAAGAAGGACCCCGCACAACAAATCACCTGGAAGGATGGCACAACAAACTTAAGAAAAGACTCACACATGCGCACCCAATCATCTACGAGATCATTGAGGTACTAAAGGAAGACACAGGCACTAACAGAATGCAACATTATCCAGTATGCAGCAGGAAGAGCCCGCCCAACGAAAAGACGACGACACAAAGTAATAGACACCAGACTCTAACTACTGAAAGACCGATGCCAACAAGGAATTATCAACGTGATAGATTACTTTGACACAGCATCCCATCTTCTCCATTTTAACTGAAAAATGAAGTGAAATATTGTAAATTGTGACTTTGTAAATATAGTGTTTTGTGACTTTTGATGTATATAAAAGAATGTATTTCTCCTCATTTTACATATTTCCTTATGCAATGCATTTATGAAATTGATAAATTTATTATTAAGTTTGCAATAAAAGACATCTTGTATTAATGTATTTATATCATGAAAATCATTCAGAAACTAATGAACTATAAAGACACTTTTGTAACTGTTTTTGTTACTTGTTGTGTACATATATGGATGTGGAATGAATTGAATGAATTTATATTAGATTATTGAGAAAAATATATTTGGTTTTTTAATAATTTTTCTATACAAAAAAAAACCAACCTGAATATATAGAAAACACTTACAAACTGTATACCTAAGTTGGAACAGACTATACAATTGTATGCTCATTTAACCTTTTGTCTTTTTTGTTTTCTTTACTAATAGATAATTGGTAGAATTAAAAATGGGCAAACCAGGAGTAAACCATTGAATAGCTATCAACAAATTTAAGATGTTGACCGTAGATCTTTTGAAACGATAATTTCATTCTTTTTACATGGCTGTATTAGCTTTTTGAGCTAAGAATTCACCTTTGTAGTTGAAATCGAAATGAAGTTTGAAATCGAAATGGCGCTGACATGCATACTGTATCAATTAAGACAGGTAAAATCCATTGGCTCTGACAAATGATATCTGACGACACAAACAAAAAAAAAGAAGACGGAAATCATCTTGTTTGTAATAAAGAATCAATTTCATTAAAAAAAAAATATTGATTGCAGCTATCACTGTAGATGTTCTTCAATATTTAGACTTTACTATGGGCACGTACATTAAAACTTTAGATCGTCGATATTTTGCTTTCGTATCTACAGAAAAAAATATGATTGATTACTGTTTATCTTATCGTCATAATCTATGGATTAAGATGTTTGTCTGATAAACAAGATATTTAGTTTTTACTAATAACCGTTTTTATTCTTGGACAAATTCACATATTTCATGTTTCTACATTACGATAATCAAGATGTAAACCATGATGCATAACATGCCATGATAATGAGATATTGTCACTAAATAGATCCCACGCAAATTTTGAATGAATTATTGAAATGCCTTTTTATTCGAGATATAAAAGAATAAGAAGTTGATTGCTTGAACTTTTAGGAAATAGATTTTTAAAAGTGTTAATTAGCTTACGAAGAAAACCAAGAAATGCAACATGTATTACTGGTTAGGAAAATAAAGAGGATTTTCTGAGCTTTAAAAAACTCCACAACATTGTTAGGTGCCTATATTAAAATCAACAAGAATGTGTCCTCAGTACACGAATGCCCCACTCGCACTATCATTTCCATGTTCAGTGGACCGTGAAATTGGGGTAAAAACTCTAATTTGGCATTAAAATTAGAAAGATCATATCATAGGGACATGTGTACTAAGTTTGAAGTCGATTGACTTAAACTTCATCAAAAACTACCTTGACCAAAAACTTTAACTGAAGCGGGACAGACGGACGGACGAACGAACGGACAGACGGACGGACGGACGGACGCATAGACCAGAAAACATAATGCCCCTCTACTATCGTAGGTGGGGCATAATAAAATATTAAGATCTGACAGGTAAGCAGATCCTGCTCCACATATGACACCCGTAGTTTCACTCCTTTAAAATATGTTGATAAGCTATACCAAGTGATGAGGTACCACTAATAGCGGATTGGTAATTGACTACTAGTATCATCTAATCCTAAGAAATCGTTGAATTCTTTAATAATCGGTCATGTAAGTTTTCGAGACCAGTAACGTAACCAGAAGTGAAATTTTGAAATTAAAACATTTTCATAAAAAAAGGATAGACAGGACTGTAAGCGGAAAAAAAACCCAAAGACATTGAAAAATTAAAAAGGCATAGAGAACGTAACTTTTAACAAAAGAAAGGGCAACACGAACATATTTTGAACAAAACTTGAGGTGATATCAGGTGCTATTGAAGGATAAGCAGATCGTGCTCGACATGTGTGATCATCCATACATGATGCTCATGTAGGGAAAAAACACGTGATACTCGAGGTAAAACTCGGTAGGCAACTTTAGGAAAAAAGGACTAGATTGTGGTTATGACAATTGGAACATATCAGTCTTCATCTGTAGAACAGATATTACATAACTGTTCTATCTCAAATGTGTTAACAATTGCATATCTTGACTTTGTAGTCGATAGGTCAACAAGTATAAGTTTTAATTAATGAGAAAGAAAGATAGTTATTGAGACAATGCGATGAAATCGCACCCATGTAATTTTAAAAGTTTGTCTAGGAGATAATAATCAATCAAGGTTAACAAACTTGTAATCAAAGTAAGAGTTTCGTTTCAAATTGATATATTAGGTTGTATGTTTGCTGTTGCATGTGTACTGTATTCAAATATTTGGTTCAGGGCCTCAAAGAAAACAAAAGAGGTGTATTACCCTATTTAAATAAAGAATTTACTATTGTTACTATAAGTAGCAGTATATCTCTTAAAAAAAGCAAGGTATATACAAAAAGGAATTAACGTTTGCAGAACAAAACTGTAAACCTATGGTCTATTACAGAATAAAACACAGATAGTTATTCAATCGAAAAACAGAGATGATGTAACGATCAATCAATTTATGATGCTGACAGTTGATCTTGTGATATGATAACTTCAAACTTTCTTCATGGTTTGATTCATTTTTGAGCTAAGAGTATACTTATGTAAGTGAAATCTAAATGACATTGGCTCCGAAAAATGGTATGTTACCACGTCAAAAACAATTAAATGCAGTAATGACAGCTCTTAAATTTGTTGAATGAACCATGGGTACGTACGATTAAGAAAAACTCTAAAGAAAGTCTACATTACGCTATGAAATAAGTTTCATGTGCATTACGCAAAAAGTCTTTACAGAAAAAATAGATGATAAATCTTTGTCTATCTTATCGTTAAAATCTATGGATTTAGATGATAGGTTGATAAGCAAAATATTTGTTTTTACTAATAACCTTCTTATACTTTTCACCTATTTCTTGTTTTTATATTACGTTTATCAAGATGTTAACCATAATGCATAACATGCCATGATTTTGAGATATTGTAACTGAATAGATCCCACGCATACTTTGAATGGTTGCTGAGATGCCATTTTATTTTGATTTGATTATACATAGACATAAAATTCTAAAATTCTTTTAGAACTAATTGTGTCAATATTTTTTAAAATGACACTCGAAAAGGCAAAAAAGCTAAGAAACAGAACAGAAACATAATGTCATACATAATGTGAAGAGAAAACCCTTTTGACAAGGGCAGTGGACCTAGGTAATACATCTTTGATGAGCACGATAATAATTTTCCGTAAATTAGCATTTTGATTATCTCTTATCATCTTCTTCAAGTATTCTGTCAACACTTATATTACACAAGATTTGCTAATGCTAGATAATAGACACATAATTGAATAAAGGAACATGTAGCAACTATTATCACAGAAAAAATTAGTTTTTACAGAAATATTTTTCAGTCTTACATGTACCTTTACTGGCTATAGAAATAATTAAAAGAAGCTAATTAGAGAGAGAAGAAAGAAAAAAAACCGTGACAAAAGAGTTTTAAAATAGATCCGTCTATTATGAGGAAAATCATGAATAATCTTTTAAAAATATTTTGGATTCGAGCGTCACTGATGAGTCTTTTGTAGACGAAACGCGCGTTTGGCGTATATACTTAATTTAGTCCTGGTATCTATGATGAGTATATTTATAATAAGTTCAGATGTTTCCCATTTTGTATGCCAGTTTAAATATATCAATCGACTTCAGCATTATAATTTACTTTGGCAAAACTGTCTTTGCTAATAGTAGATGCTGCAATAATTTTTACACGGTCCAAAATGTAGCCGATGCAAAAGTAACATACCTGATTTGACAAAAACATTTCAAAAACATTTTGTAAAGAGTTTTAGTTGGTTGAACAGTATATTTCAATGTTTACTATATCATAAGTTCAAATGGTTTGTCTGTTTTAATATTTCGATTAAGTGTAATAAATCATCATAACAAAACTGTCATTGAGTAAATCCAGAAAATTATTCTATGTAAAAAGTCGATGCATTTCATCATACAAATAATTTAGACACCAATGACAAAAGGACATTATATTTGAAGCACAGAGGCGCTTGGGGAGATTAATTGTCAGTTCCTGAACGTATACGGGGAAATATTCTCTCTAGTATCTCAAAAATGTACACATAACATTTTGATCAGTTAAATGAAAAATACAACAGATTAAGTGGTGTCATGTTTTTATTCTAAGTTCAAAATCTTTAATTTGGTTTGGCAAAATACCACCAGAACAGCATTTCCTGTTTATCCCATTTCAATAAAATAAAAAAACAAAGATTGTAATAATTGCGGTATTGATTTTGATATTAGGTAGAAATTTAACTACATTATCGTTTTGATGTTTGCCATATTTTCTCTATTTCTATTTCGTGAATTGTTCCCAGTGTCTTTCGTGGAAAAGAAGGTTAATGTTAATAATGTTTTGTTAACAACACTACATAAAATGATTTAAACTTAAAAGTAAAATCACGAAAAAACGAACTCCGAAGAAAATACAAAACGAAATATCCCTTATTAAATGGCAAAGTCAAAAGCTCAAAAACGTCAAACGAATGAACACAACTGGCATATTCCTGACTTGGTATAGGCATTTTGTTATGCAGAAAGTTGTGGATTAAAACTAGTTTTATAGCTAGCTAAACATCTCACTTATATGACAGTCGCATATAATTTCATTATATTGACAACGATGTGTGAACAAAACATAAATGACATTAAGTTTCCATCTTCTCCATTCAACTTCTTATATTTAAAATCTTGTTTGCCATTTATATATTATGTTTACTTCTTTGTATTTTGACGTTTTTTTACAAATTGAGAAATCTTAAAAAATGAAGGGCCAATATTAAGACACTTAATGCTGATATGTACGTGTATTCGATCTCCCTTCGATGGGATAGTTGACCTGAATCACCCAGATAAATTATGAGATAATATTGCTCAACCATTAGTTTTTCAAGTAGTGTTTTGTAGATTGTAGTCTGTAGATCGAAGTTTATTGCCATGCAAATTATCAGTTTTCCTCGATTTATGAGTTAGATTCCCCCTTTGGTATCTTCCGCCTCTTCTTTTTTCTAGTATCAGAACAATTCAAAACATTAGACCATTAATTAAATCTACTTTGAAGTGGAACTGACAAATAATCACATAAACCTACAACAGCCTTCCATAAATATAAACATCAAATGGGGGAGATATCTAAATTTATATACATGACGAGTTTAATGTTCCCATTAAACAATTCCATAACAACATAGTTCACACAAACGAATGAATTTATGACTTTGTTGATTATAAACAAAGTATTAATAAAATATATTTATTTCAATATGAAAGCTTACTGAAAAATATACATATGCCTTTTTTCACAACTGATTTCATTGAGTACAAATATCTTCCATAATCGAAGGAAGAAAGTAGAAAATCCCCTACTTAATGTAGAAAAGCTGTTTACCAATCCATGTTAATGAAATTGCATAATAACTGCATATGAAGTATATCATTTAGGAGATAACTGTATTGTATTTTAAGCTTGGCCTTCGTAAAACGTAGATTTTACTGTCGCAAATTGAGTTTACCTAGCGACGTGGAGCGGAGATAGGTAAACGGATATTTGCGACAGTAAAATCAAGTTTTACGAAAGGCCAAGCTTAAAATACAATACAGTTATTTCCATTCTAATGCCACATATTAAGATAAATTCCATTTAATAAATATTTTGGTTTAAAAATGGCATAAATGAAAAAGTCCGCGAAACTGTTGAATCGTCTTTAGCATCTAAACAGTGTGACGTCATATGTATACTGTGGATGACCTGAATACTAAACGTATTTTTACTTTTCGTACGCTTCAGAATGGTTTCAATAGAGACAAAATGAAGGTTTTGAGGCTCAAAATGTGACTGTCTTGTTTATTTTTTGAGAAATTACATACCCAAACTATTGGCTTTCTTAGTTACCACTTCATGTTAAACAATCCAATATCCAATATGGATTTATATGCTGATGATTCAACATTGCATTTTCATGATAAAAACATTGAAAAAATAAACAGCATATTGCAAAATGATTTAAATGCTATACAATCTTGGTGTAACAATAACAGTATGAAAATCAATGCACAAAAAACTAAGTGTATGAAATTGGGTTCAAAACAAAAACTTAAACAACTATCAGAATTATGTATTACCGTCAACGAAACATGTATTGAGAATGTCTATTCTTTCAAATTACTTGGAATAGACATTGATGAAAATTTATGCTGGGCAGATCATGTTGATCGTATATGTAAAATTATCTCATCTAAAGTATCACTTTTATATAAAATTAAAGTATATTTGCCAATAAACACAAGGCAACTATTTTATAATGCATATATTCTACCATATATAGACTATTGTAGTTCAGTTTGGGGAAATTTATTACAAAAAGATTCAGATAGAATCATAAAACTTCAAAAAAGAGTAGCAAGAATTATACTGGAATGCGATATTTCTATTCCATCTAATTTCATGTTTTCTTCTTTAAAATGGCTATCTTTTACCAAAAGAATAAAATACCAACAATCAATTCTAATGTATAAAATTGTAAATGGGCTAACACCTGATTACTTAGCAATACTAAATATTGATGATGTGCAACGCCACAACTTACGATCTGTCTCTAATAATGATCTTTTTGTTCCAAGACCAAATACAAATTTTTATAAAAAATCTTTTCATTATTCTGCAACCAAAGTATGGAATAATTTACCACTCGAAATAAAAAAATGTCCTAATGTGGAATTATTCAAGAAACATAGTTATAATCATTTTCTTGAAAATTATATGCAAGTCAACTAATTTGTTTTCCTCTAACAAAACTATATCAAATATTGTCATTTATTACCCTTTGTATATTTCAATGATTGAATTGTGTATATACTAGTAATATATATTGTAAATTAATGTATGAATGTATGAATGTATGAATGTTAACTGTATGCATGTATTTGTTTGAGGGCCTCAATGAAAATTAGACTATTTCTAATTGAGTTACCCTCTTTAAATAAAGAATTTATTATTATTATTATTATTATTATTATTATTATTATTATACTGGTAGAACCCTTCAAAATATTTGTCAACGTCCAATGAAAATTATCGTTACAAACTCATTGCATTAAAATCCGGGGTTTCCATAGACAAGACTATGTAAATATATTTATATATAGAATGCTAAATGATGTACATTCTTCCTCTCCTAAATCAGAATATAATATAATATGGCATACACTATTATTACCCTTTTTACAAATACATGTTCATTTACTATTGTTAGCCACAGGTGGTTTGCATTGCCCAGTAGCTGAGTACTTCCGCGCTAGCATGAAAATACAGGTATTGTTTCTTTTAATGAAAATTTATAGTTATGAAACCTAAGAATCATTTATAATTAAGGAATATATCTCCCTCGCACATAGCGCAGATTCTTTGTTCGGATTTTGCTGTATGTGCTTATGTTTTCTCCTGTTTTTTCAAGCCTCACCGTTTATAATAGGTTTTGGAAAAACACATATTTTGGCCACGACCACAAACAAGTCAATGCACCACAAGGTCAGAAAAATTTGTACTGTGTAATGTACACTTTGTTGGATCTCATTCAATTATATTTGGTTGTTTCAACCGTGTATGGTTTATACTCTCAAAAGAAAAATTAAATAACCAAAATACCGAACTCAGAGGAAAACTCAAAACGGAAAGTCCCTATTCAAATGCTTAAATCAACGGCTCAAACAAATCAAACGAATCGATAACAAGTGTAATATTACTGAATTGGTACAGGCGTTTTCTGATGTAGTGCATATAGTGGTAGATTAAACTGGATTGTATAGCTTACTTAACCTCTCACTTGTATGGCAGTCGCATAAAATTACTTATATATGACAACAAAGAGTAAACAAACAAAAATACTCGTTGACATATAGCACAAACGCAAACTTGAAAAACTATAGAAAAATATTACATAGCACAATACCGCAATGACGGGATATACACGTACCGAACAAAGTCAATTAATATTACCAAATATCGAAAAAAAAATTAAAGACAAATATAAGAACACTAGTACTATAACATTAATTAAGGTCATAAACAACATCGGTTCCTAGATTCTATACTCAAGAACATCGTGTGTTACTTGTGAAGTAGATACAGAATATTTATCAACAAATTCTTGTATCTGCTAATGATCTTTTTAAAAAGGAAAGTAGCAGCGGAAGGCTCTTGAATACCGAATTAGGTAGGAAATGTATATCCCATAGGCAGGTGAAATTGGTATATTGATACTATGATAGGTGAAATTGATAATTTCAAAATTATATAAGTCGAACAATAAGGTAAAGAACGCTGTTGTTCATTAATTTCTAGTTCCGGATAATATATTAATTGAACCCAATCAGAAAAGTTTGGATTGTTAATGGAATGAACATCATCCATATAATTATCTGAATGTGAAGTTTAATGATCTGGTTATTTTAATGATCATGTTTTTAAAAGTGTCTAAAGAATCTGCCTCATCTAAAAATAAGAAGAGGTCGGCAAGGTAAGGCGCACAGTTTAATTCCATAGGAACGCTGACAATCGGTTGAAAAGTCTACCTCCAAATTCAGTAAATATGTTGTCAATAAGACACTCCAGCACACTGATCACTTGTTCCTCTGTAGCATGTTTTACCTTTTTGTTCACTATTTAAAAAATACATTGTATGCCGTATGGTATCAGCACAAGTTAATAAATTTAATTTAAATGACAGTTCATGTCCATTCGTTTTTGTTATTTGATTTTGCCATGTGATTATGAATTTTCGATTGATATCTCTCAGTCAGTATTTGTGATTTTACTTTATAGCGTATTCAACCATTTATGTGAAAGCATTGTGATTATTTCTTTTTGACGATTTTAAATTTCACATAGGGAATGATGGTATACATGATTGAAAAGTCAAACTTTTAGATAGAATTTATTTCAAAAAAAAAATCGAGATTTAAAAATAACCAAAAAGTTCTTCAAGGGTTTATTAGAATCCAGATATACTTATTACCACTACACGAATAAACTGTTTCACAGGGGACCCTCTTTCACTGCGGACATAATTTTTGTCAATTTAATGAACAATTTCTTCGTCGTAAATACAGATGAGCCTCGAGAGATGAGCTTACAATGTACCGTTGATTGTACAGTATTTTGTGAAACTTAGGTATCCGATATAAACAAGGTAAGTCCTATGACTTTCTATTCAATGTGAATAAATGCTCATGGAACACACGAAGGACTTATGATTCGCCAAAATCTCACCCTTGTCAAATGATACTTTTTGTATGTTAGATTACTTGAGTGCTCATTTATTCCAATTTATATTTGAGACACTCGTAGTAGTACAGAAAAGACAGTATTATTTGAAGCTTTGTCCTCAACAACATCATATTTATCGTGATGAGATGATAGACATTCTACAGCTTCTATGTCTCTGAAAACGGACTTTGGCCAATCTTTACCACAGTATTGTTTTTACAGAATTCGACGTTTTCTCAAGACCTGATTGTTCTTACCCATTCTGACAAAGTTTCCAGTTTAACTATTTCTTATTTAGCCCCTGCTCTTGCGTAGTCTTCAATGGTATCTACAATAATTTATAAGTATGGTTCCAATTGATGTTATGGGGATCTATAAACTTAGAACCATAAGATAAAACATTTGTTGAATTATGTTTAGATCCCAAGTAATAACATGGCATCTCAAACAACCAGCATCGAGTTCGCAGGATGGAGGGTTTCGATAAAAAAAAAAATGCATAAAAAAACATTTATGCAGGTTCAGATTACATTTTGCAAAGGACCTCGGTTAAAAACTTTTCTTTATGTATCATTCGAATTCCTCAGTAGTATGTGGTAGATAGGGCTTGGTTTGAACGTTATGTGTATAATTTCTTAGACAGGTCTTCTATGTTCTCGGATTTCGTTTCCGTAAGAATTAGGCATAATTACATAAGCATGTTGATACGTAATTATTTCATTGATATTTCGTATCTGCCTGATTAGTTTACCTGTAACAAACCTTTTAAATGTAGTTTTAGGATGTAGGGTTGTTCTGTCAAAGACATTAGCACTTTTAATGCAAAATATGAAGCGTTTTAGCTTACGATGTTACTTTATATGTGTTGCATTGAAAGTTACGATTATTTAATAATGTCCGATGAAACGTATCTGATATTGTCGTTGTTGTTAAAAGAAACCATCAGAAAAGGACTTATGAAGAGTAATAATTTTCCACAAATATACAGAATAAATTCAACAAAATTACCATCCAGTATGCAACTATTGTGACAGACATTTGACATAAATTGTAGACAAAGGAGATGATACAATTATCAATTAAATGTTATATACTTTATTAAAAAATAAATGATGTGTACCCCTCATGAATTTCACTAACCCTCTAGGGATCCGTATAACTAATGGTCCTTCTTTTCGAATGTTTTGTTTGTTTTCAATAGGAATCTAATTTCTTGGTAAAAAGTATGTTTAATACTTATCACTGAAATACAGTTGCAGAAACTGTTTTCAATGATGTACAAATGTAACTCTGCAATTACACATCTGAATATCCATCGAAATATTTAGAAATTTAACAAAAAATAATTGATTTTTTTTTTAAATTCCAGATTTTGGTACATCCACGTCATTTGGACTTTAATGACTAGTTATCTCCATAAAATAAATAGCAATCAAACCATATTTCAATATTTAATTTTGGGAAATTTTACTTAATTTATAAACAATTACATGCAGAAATCACTAACTGAATGTATATGTCATCAACCGATGAGTTTAAATTTAAACGGTATCAATGAATATATATATAATATATATATATATATATATAGGGTTTTGGTGGATTTTAACCTAATGACTTACAAAAAAGGACTCCTGCAACTTATTTTTTTATTTAAAAAATTCTAAATTACTTTCATGCAATCTATTCTGACTAATTAGTTCATAGAAAAACTATTTTGATTCTCGTCATAGTTATTTTGTCTGATAAATTTAATCCACAACCATCTAAAATGTGACGTCACTCGTAAACGTCAAGATTCATCTACGATACCGACAGGACTAATGAATATAAGAGAAACGTTTATTGTAACATCATTATGAAGATATGTTTATTATTCTAAGATGCAAAATAATATATACATATGGTACACACGTATTTCCCTCAGACATAAGTTAGTCGTATTTTTTTTAAATATCAAATTAAAAAGCTCGAAAAGAAACGTGCAGATTTGTATAATTTTTTTACTAGATAGTAGTATTTGTTTACAGTTTGTCAGATCCTGTGATAACAAAGCTAAATATAACAAAATCAGA
Organism: Mytilus edulis; assembly: GCA_019925275.1. NCBI lineage: Eukaryota > Metazoa > Mollusca > Bivalvia > Mytilida > Mytilidae > Mytilus > Mytilus edulis. Next base: position 66,470,007 of record CM034357.1, on the reverse strand, counting down.
CGAGTTGAATAAGGAATGTCTATTTTGGAAAACTGGAAAAAAGAGTAAAATATTAATCCCTTATTCCAATTCGATGTTGAGATATAAGGCAACAGTATTTTCCTGATGTTAAAACACGTAGTCCATCTCTAATATTCAAATTAGGATATTTTTTTTTAAACGACCGAGGAAACGCATGAACTCCACACGTAGCAAAACTATATGCATTTTAAACATGAACCGTCTCCAGCATACATTAAACACCATCCACATGAAATAAATTATGATCGAAATATACTAATCAAACGACTTTTCTTGTATCGGAAGATTGCAAAACGCATGTCTCTTGTGAGTTGAGACAAGACATATCGAGTCAGACAAATAATTCGTGAAACAATGTGAAAGTGACCATATAACTTGTGCAAGTTGATTTCTCATGCGGATAAAAAAAAATCGCTGGCCAAAATAATGGACTAACAAAGTAGTCTGAACATCAAGTTATAATACTTAGTCATGAAGTATACATTTTTTTTATTTGTTGCTAACTTATTGCGATGAAAAGCGAGTGGAAGGAAAACAGAAATTTGCAGTAACTCTGTCATTTGAAGGAATAATATTCCTCCTTTCTGTTTATTATTATATACCAATCATATTATAGTAGATAAAACACAAAATCTATGTATACATGTAATTTTACAAAGTGTAATTACACACAATAATAACTAAATTTAGCTAATTCGTATATAAAACGTTGTTTTAATTTAAAATAAAAACAAAACAAAAAGTTCCCTACCTGTTTTTCCAACCCCTGGTCCTCCAAGAACAACAATTTTAGCGTTATTAAATTTCTTCTGTGACATGTTTGTTGTCCCTTATGTAATTACGTATTACTCTAACATTATCCTTCTCTCAAATTAACTTCTCTTTTGTTATGATTTCGCTGCCAATATTTTGGAACGATTCCAGTGCACACAAAACCATAAGTTTTACCTTTATTCTGATATCAAAAGTAAAGATAAGAAACAGGTATAATGCATGTTCAAAAATATTTTCTACTGTGTAAATGTTTATAACAAATACGTAACATCTGTTTCGATGATAAATTCATACAGCTATGATAATTATTAAAACGGCTAATTAAGAAAGCCTGTAGTTTTTCTCTCCCATAGAACATCAAGCTGAAATAAGAACTAGTGTAATGATATTGTATGAAAGAAGTTACTTACATTGTACACAGAGTAAACGACGGGATTTGAAAATGGAAAGAATAAAAAAAAAACTAATTGATAATTAATACATCGTGCATATGCAGGATGACAACATTATACTTTAATTTGATTCTTTTATCAGGTTGATAACTTGAGTCGACTTTTCAACTTGGTGTATAAAAAAAGAAAGCTCAAAACAACACATGCTACATTAATGACATATTATTCCTATCAAAGGTGAGTTTTATTGTACATTTTTTTCTGACATACCAATGATGAACCTATATATTTATATAACATACATTCAAGTGAACTCGAGATAAAAGGATGCGACGGAAGCACGATTATACTGATGTATTTGTGTTAATGTCCAGTGGCAAATATATAATATATTTAATGACAAGCGCATGTCTATGTGATGTGCATATGGATTCTGATTGGTACAATGTGCTAGTTCACAGGTGTACAAAACTATCAATGGAAAACAAATATAATATACAGTAACAAACGACAACTATTGAATTAAAGACTCCTGACTCGATACGGCAATAGACAGAATGTGGCGATGTTTAACATTTAGTCAGAATTTCTGTGTTGACATTCATTATTATTGATAAGGTAATATTGATAAATTAACTGTTGACAACCCTTCGAATTGTTCGAAATATTAAGGATTTTTCTACTGCTAAAATAGATTACCTCAGCTTTATTTTGCATTCTTTTCGGAATATTTGGTCCTCTATACTTCGTACTATAAAATAAGGGCCTTTAACTTTCTAGTACGTGCGTCATTAAAGAGTCTTTTGTAGACGAGACGCGCATCTGGCAAGCACAATTATGAATCTGATATCTTTGATGAGTGCGCCAAATCCTCTTTAACCTGAAATAATGGTATAACAGTACAACACTAGAACAATCTATAAAAATTAATTGAAAAAGGCTCAACTCATTGATCAATACAAAGCACAAACAAACCCTTACAAACACACAGAAAACACATAGAACAGATCTTAGAGTACTTTCAGTTATCGAAAGCTACTTCGAAGCCAATAACAGCTAATAAAAAAATGACGTTTTATTTGATATAGACTAGTGTTTGCTGATGCATAGTTCAACTTGAGAAAATGATTATTTCAAAAGACAGTTAAAATAACATTTTATGGGATTTGTTTTAATTGCAGAATCCAATATTCTCAAAAAGATTACCAACTTCGTCTAGATAAAAGATATAAGAAAAGAAATGCTAGTAATCATTACTTTCGAGTGGCCGACAAGCATCATGGGATAATTACGTTAAACTCACTAACACTAGCCAGTTTTACTGCATAAACAATCGCAAAGATGAATCTGAAAAGTATAGAACTGAAAGTAACAAAACTTTACAAGCTAATGGAAAGTTGTCTTACTTGTGTTGGTGCGTTGCTGTCTCATTGACGTACACAATGACAAAAATCTCCTGATATTTAAACTAAGAAGTCATATTTGTATTTATTGTATTTCTGCTTGCTGTCTCTGATGCATACATGTACCACACATGTATTTTTATCTATATTCAGAAATCCTATATGCATCTGTAATGTCATTCTAATCAATATTCAAATCTATTATAATTTGCGTCTCGTATGAGGATCTAACGAAATCAGAGATGTATATTTAAAATAGGTTGCATTGAATGTGTTGTTGGTTGTTGTACATGTATACTTGAGGTTTATCAATCATATTTTCTTTTAGTCAATAATCTTAAACAGTTTTACAAGCAGCTGCCAAAAATTACATGATACAACGGAAATCTGAACCAGGTTCTATATTTACACGATATTGTAATTAATTAAAGGACTTTGTCTTTAGTGACGTCATTAGGAATACAAAATTAAATTACAATGTTCAGAAGTATAGACAGGTTTTTTCGATTATCCCCCTTAGTTAGAGACGCGACTCCTAGGTGTCGTCGTAAACAGCGCCGCCATTACAACCGTGAAAAATTTGTAAACAAGCCTTTATTGTCAATCGATCTTAACGAAGAAAATCAACATAATGTCATCAGTAGCAAAAGAATGGAAACCTCCGGGTGTTGATAAAGTCAAAACATGGATAGACGACATGCGTGTATGGCCAAATATGATGTACGGAGATATTTACAACTTTCTTGTGGAGTCAAAAGCAGTTGACGGTCAACAAATGAAAAACTTTAAAAGCCTTCAAAGCTTTAACTATTTTCAAAGTGGAAACGTTGGTGTTACAACGCATTATATTAACAATAATAAGACAATTATGTTTAAAGGAGAAGTAAGATCGTCTCAAACAGTCTCAAGAACAAATGAGGTATTTGTACTTTGTAATGAAGATGGCTCAATAGTAAACGGGTGGTGTTCGTGTATGGCTGGTCAAGGCCATACATGTAGTCATGTTGGGGCTGTTTTGTGGAAAATTGAACATGCAGTTCGAAACAACTTGACAGGTGTAGCATGCACGGATGAAAATGCAAAATGGAATCGTGGAACAACGAGAAATGTGGAACCAAAGCCCCTATTGAACATTATTTTAAAAAAACCGAAAGCAGGGGAAGATATAATGGACAGTGACGAAGATAATAACATACCAGGTAGTCGGGATACACCAATGTATACATTGGATAGAGAGTTTAAGGAAGCAGTTAACAGTTCTAAACTACTTCCTTTATTCAGCGCATCAAAGGAACGACGGCAAGTAAAAGTTTTACATGTAAACCGTTCACTAAGGATATAATTCAAGAAGATCATGGCGATCACACAGCCTTAGACTCATGCGGAAAGTGTTCTAACTTCGTTAATAAGTACATTTCTCTCACTCCTGCTAAGGTCCAAGAGTTACATATGAACACCAAAGGACAGAGTGGAAGTGTGTTGTGGAAGGATGCCAGAAAAATACGCCTTACAGCTAGCAGTGCTAGCAAAGTTCCAATAAAGGAAACCACAGATTGCTCTGCATTTATCAGAGAACATTTGTACCCTAAGTTTACAAGGAATAAGTTTACAAGATATGGTAATGAGCAAGAACCTATTGCGAAAAAATATTTACAGTCTGAGGGCCATAACGTTATTGATCACGGGATGTATGTGTCGTTGACAGAAAATTGGCTATCAGCTAGTCCGGATGGCATAATGAATGGGGACACTATACTGGAAGTGAAATGCCCATTTCCTATTGCCAACAAATGGAATTGTTTAGACGAACTAATTGCCAATACAAAATATGATGTAGAAAAAAATAGTGAGGGGATTTATGTATTGAAGAAAAAAGGGAGCAGAGCCTACTTTATGCAAATACAATTAACAATGTTTTGTACCGGGTTACATAAAGCTAAAATTTTTATTTGGAGAAGTCCAGATGATAACATTCTTATAGATATAGCTTTTGATGAAGATTATATTCAGCAACTAGTTCGCAGATTAAGGACGTTCTATTCTAATAAAATGCTGAACAGAATAGTCGATGAGATTGACAATGATCGTCTTGTACTAAGTAGAATATTTAGAAATTTTATGAAGTAATTAAAATTGCACAAGCTGATTAAGATATTTCTATTCTTTCGTTTAATTTAACTTAGGTTAAACCTTTCACATGTTCATTTTAAGAAGTGACACTTCCTTTTTTAAAATATGGCAAATATAAACATAAAACAGAATAATATTGGATACATTTTGGAGTCAATAAGAACAGATTTATGTATGTACATTTGAATCATTAAACAGTGACAAACAAATGTAAAGAAGAATAAAATTATGTTTTATTTTTATTTTTTTTTGTAATCAGTTGTAGTGCATGTATATGTACAGGTGTGATTGCCAATAAGACAACTTCAATAAGTATCAACAATAAAAGCAAAACAACAATGTTAACAAATATACATGTACAAATGTATGTAACCTAGATAAACAGTCTTCAATAATGAGCAGCCCCCCCCCCCCCCCCCCGAAAAGCATATTTGAAAAATAATTTTACCTAAAGCTACATGTTGTGTGGTGAAAGAAGCCGGTGCTGATACATAAATGTGTATGTGTGCACAAATAGTTCACAAAGATTGATCCAGAGAAAGCATACATGAACCATGCTTTTGGCCTCCCCCTTTTTTAACTTTATATATATATATATATATATTTATTGAAAGAGAAACTCATTCATCATGTTCATGCACTATATAGTTTAGTAAATATTATGCCTACATTTGTATATATAAATGTATACATGTATCCGACTGGTATGACACATAAAGATGATTGATTGTTTTTTAATGTCCAGTGGCAAATATCAATTGAACTATAAGGTGTTAGGTTATTAACAAAATTGTACACATGAGACCAAGTCAAAATAAACTATCTGAATAAAGAACTTAAATTTCAGCAAATTCATCAGGTTCTCTTATTAAGTCTGATCTTAAGTTCACAAGGGCTGAACATACAAGAAGAATGTCATCAAAGTTTTTCAAGGAGGACACTGGAACAGTACTACTTAGAATTTTGAAAACTTTAAGTCTACGAATCGCACGCTCCACATGAATTCTTACTCTTGCTATACGCCTGGTTGTTGTTAAATCCTCATTACTAAGTTGTGGTTTACATTTTGTAAAGGCTGGAATATTCAGTTTGACTCTGAGTGGGAAAAGTAAATCATCAATTGTGAAACCCCTATCTGCCATCACCTCGTCTCCTGGCAAAAGATACTGACAAAAGCCACTTTTTTCTACTATGAATTTATCACTTGCCCTACCTCCAAAAGCCCGAGATATAAACATTATATGTCCATGAGGTGCAATGCCAACAAGATATTTTGCAGTATTATGTGACTTGTAGTTACTATAAGTCTCTGACCTACTCTTAAGATTTGTTGGTCTCTGTATAAATGTCTCAGCACAATCAATTATCACAGTTGTACGAGGATAATTTTCACGAAAAGATTCGGGAATACAAGCTCGAATAGTTTCTCTTGGAAGCCAAACAACCAAGCCATTAAGTTGTTCAGCAAGAACTGGCATCCAAGAATTAAATAATTTACATGCCAAACTTTTTGAAATACCAAAGCGACGTCCTAAATCATCAAATATCAAATGAAGTTTTAACCTCATCAGTACAAGTAAAAGCTGATCTGCAATATCTAGTTGAAAATTGAATTGATTGTCTGCACGTAGTAATTCCACTAAAGTAAAAAAAACTTCCTTGGTTACACCAGTATATAATAAGGCGTCACTGTCAGTCACAATGTTCGTATTTGCTGACATGGTCCCCCCTTCTATTTTACTCTGAACACCTTTCTCCTCTGTCAATAAAAGTTTTGTCTGAGTTGATGTTGTCTGCATGTCTGACCATTTTTCAGCATAGGGATGGTCGTCATAAATAAGAAAGTCCGTCTCATCATACTGGGTAGATTTAGTTACAGTTTCAGGATAAGCTACATTAAAACTACATGTAGCCTCGGGATACGTTTCATTGTCATTATTTACAGAAATGTCTAGAGCTTCAAAACCAGTAGAGTCAGACACATTATCGTCACCAGAATCATTCTCATAACTTAATTTTAGTTTTTTCACAGCCGTTTCACAACGTGCTAACTTGCGTCTGCCGGGTGTAACTTTACTGTCATAACCAAGTTTTAATTTTGGAAACGGATTTCTTTTTGACGGCGCACCATCAAGAAAATGTTCGGAACATACATAAACATGTTTTGGCAAAGTTTTTCTGTTAATAGCTTTTATCCACTCGAGTTTTGTTAATTCGTCAGAAGGCATCAAATGAAACTTGTATGGGATCAAACAAGGACAGTCATTGTGCAACTCGTTGTGTAATTCACACATTGATTTTTTCCACATCTGGAGTTTTCTACGATTATTTGTACAACTATTAACTGCACAAGAATTGCCTCCACCTTTTTTATAACTTTCGGCGCTATCCATAGTAAAATAAATTAATAAATGAAAGAAATACAAATGTAAACAGAAAATCGATAATGTTTTGATCAATGCACGTGCTTTATTTTTCACGGTTGTAATGGCTGACCGGTCACGTGAGAGGTTAATGGATGCGCCCATGTTTTCTAGGTCAGTTGTAGATAAACCCGTCTATTCGTATGTTTGCTATTTAAAAGTTGTTTGATAACCTAAATAAATATACAGGTTTACAAGATAGGCTCTTTATCGGTCACACACCTGTATAAAAAATGGATAATAATAATAATAGATAACTTTTATTTATGGAAAACATAACATAGGTTATACATTAACAGCACGTAGCAATATTAATTCAAGATTGATATCTCGTAATCAGTAGAATATTTTTTTTTGTATTCACAATCAGGATCAACATCAGCTATGCTGCAGTAATAACAAATTACTAATAACAGACGGATAAACTCAAATGTGATATCAAAACTGACAATGTTTAGAAATAAAGAATTTGAAATTATTCGAACTTTTACATATGTTTTTAATTCGAAATGAGTAAAACTGCTAACAGCATTCATGCATTATAAAAGAATGGAACGTGTATAAATATACTCAACATCACAATAAGGGTATCACCACGCCATTTAGTAAAATAGATCACAATATCAACTAACAATACTTTAAATATTATGTTACAAATTAAATGTCTTGCTAAATGTACAAAACGACGTTGTATTTTTCATTATGATAAAAGATAAATGCACGCTAAAATTTCTAAATTAATTTACAGTAGTCTATATATGAAATAGAAGATGTGGTATGTTTGCCAATGAGACAACTCGCCACAAGACCGAATGACACAGAAAATAACAACTGTAGATCACCGTACGGCATTGAACAATGAGCAAAGCCCATACCGCATAGTCAGCTATAAAAGGCCGCGAAATGATTTGGTATAAGTCGCCATTTTACGCTAATAATGCATTAGTTAGACGTAGAATTGACGTCAGTACATTGATGATTATCTTAAGTGAGGTTTTGGAATTCGTGTTAAATGTTCGGACTCCTTGGTGTTTTTCCATACAATACAAGGTAATATATTTTGCCCCATAACACCCATTTATTTTTTCATGTAAGACTTAATAGCTCATGAAAGATCATTTACCAAAATTTTAGAAGATTCTTGATTTTCATTCTTTTGTTTTGAGACTCAAATAATGCCAATGCAAATATAAGGTAAAGGTCCGAGTCAGCCTTTTCCCGCCATATTTTAAGTCTCAAATATCTCGAAAAGGAGGTCCTATTAATATTTTTAGCTTTTTTTTTCCTTTACAAATGCGCTATCAGCTATCCGTAACAATGGCAAATTTCACATACATTTGTAACGTGATTTTTTTTTTTTTGATTTATGTGAAACTTTTGTGCATTTAAAACCCGTTGAAGTGCATTTGAACAGCAAAAAGATTTATAGCGACCCATCATGTCATAAAAAGCAACAAAATAAACTGTTACACGAACCGCCTCTAAAGCTCTCCAGTTATAGCTCAAAAATAGATTTTTTTAATCGTTCAAAGAATATAAAGACCGAATGGCAAAGGTAAAAATCGTCATAATCGAACTTGTCATTAATTTGTTACATTGAACACAACACAATTTATAAAGATGTGTTTATAGGATTTTTTTAATTCTGTTTTCAAGTCATTGTACGGAAACAGTTGAAGCCACCAACCTATCGCCTTTGTCCACTATAGTACCCTAATTAATAGAAAGAAATTTTTGTCAATATATCCAGATGAAAATAAATGTCGGTCACATATGGGTTTTATCCTTAGATTTTAAACTGTATGAAATGCACATACATGTTAAAAGATCAATTGTAAAAACTATTTTATTTGTTTGAAAATATATGATCACACGATAATGCCTAATAATACACATTGTATGAATAAACAGTCAACATTTAAAGCTTTATTTTTGTATGATGGGTTGACCGATTGGAATAGATATTGGGTTTTGGCAAGGTAATCCGTTATAGTACAATAAAATCATCTAGACTTACTGAAGGTCAGCTTAAAATTCTGTCATTTTTTGGCCAGAATACGTTGGCATAAAAATTGAATAACATATGATATGATATCTACATGTAGTAGTTAGAGGAGATATATTAATTATGTATACTAGTACTAGTATTGTATTGCAAATCTCTTCTTTTTCTATTCTACCAATCAAGAAATAATTGCAATTTGAAACTCAATAGTTTGCTAGCTCAGCATATACATATACGATAATTAAACCTTTTTTTTTTCGACAAAGGAAAACAAAACAGTTATTTCCCAATAACTTGAAATTTAATATTATCTGTTCCGTTAATAAAAACTTATAAAGGAATGGCAGTGTTTATGGTACGATCGTTACTTGGCGTCATAAAATAAACATTCTTTGTACCTTTTAGAGTATGTCATGCATTAATTTACCTTACATAATAGCATACTAAGAGTCATTTAATATAATGATTTAAAAACAAAGTATTCATTTACTAATTATGTTTTGTAATATAAGGTTAATTTTTAGTGGGATTTTAATTACCAACCTACGTAAGTTTGATTTTTCAAATAACTGAGAAAAAAATTAATCACAAACAAACAAACACACGAACAAACAAACACATAACAAAGAAGAAAGCATTAAAAAGATTTAAAAATGCATCATGAATAACAATTGCATAAAGTACGATACAAATGTTTATCAAATGCAGTTAAATCTCGAAAGACTATTTACACCATCACGTGTTTAACATATCTGTTTGATGCTATTGTCAGGATGCTGTCGCAAGAACGCAAAACAAAATTTCCGTCTCTCATTTTCGTAATTTTACATAATAATGCAGTGTTAACGAACACAATAATTTCCGAATTTACAGTAGTTTGCAAAAATGAAACCCCTCCGCCGCGTGTGCTTAAATACATCAAAGACTACCATTGCTGAATTGAAGGAGACATGGGGATATACATGTATCTGAATGAGACATCCAACCATCGATAAAAATGACATAAGGTCGTTAGCTATAGCATTATAGAAAGGTGTCAATATGTAAAGCTCGAAATTAACTCGAAGTTGTTTTTCATTTATTTAAAGTATTATTCATGGGTTATTTCTCCTGTTTTCTTAAAAACAATCCTGATTATTTATAGCAAATATATCAACAAGTGTCATACAATTTTCTATTAGACGGACATTTCCGGCCATTAACTGAGATTCAAAACAACACCGAAATAAGTCTGCTTTAAGGGTACATTAGTTACTCATGATCATAAGCATACAACCTGTCCATAACCTTGACGAAACGCGCTAACATATTGTCCAGTTCTAGTCAGTATTCGTGCATCTTCCATATGTATCTGTGTCATAACAGATCAAGGATAATTATTATATATGAATTACTGCTAATAAATTTGCGTTCTATTTTGATAAATAATAAAACATGTATTTGAGGAGATAATTCGACGTTGTAAGTGTATAGAAAGTCAAAAAATCTTTAATGTTAACCGAATCGAAAGGACCTCTTAATGATACGTAATTTATTCAAAGCATCTTAATACACTCCAAAAATAATTAGCTCCGTTATTATAAATGCTCCTTTACATAATCCAAGACAAATGTATTAATCATATTATATCAGTCAGTAATTATAGTTAAACGACAATAAGATTAGTTTTTGAATATTAATTTTACGAGAACCCTTGACGAAACGATATTCTATAATTATTTTAGGTAGTTTTGGTATCCTATTCATAGTAGGGACTTTCAAATGTTTTAGGTATGAATTACAAAACTCACTAATGAGGTTCCTCACTCGTAATTTGAAAAATATGCAAAGAAATTTATTAAAAAATAGCCTTTATTCTTGTGGAAGGCATATAAACATGTCTTGTTTTGGGTGTGGGGGTATCATTTGTTTTTCGTTTTTATCTCTACAGTGTATTTATATCGATCAGATGAATGTGTTCATGAAATGGAGATTTACTTTAATGTTTCGTTCATGTTATGACAGTTTCGAATAATGCATAATGCTAAATCGACTTTTCACTCTAGCGGAATAGAAGTCCTGTTTTTTTTTCCTCCAAATTCTGTCTAAGCAGATGCTTCAATACAGAGATATTCGATAATCTCTGTGATAGCCATAATGGTGGTCAAGAGTCGTATTCTTTCAAGTTTTGGTATATTAAGTTTTTACATAATCACCATTGAAACCCGTTTTTGAAAATATAGCTCATCAATTACTGAAGTGTTTGTTTTTCTTACTGAAATACCATTGAACGTAGATTTTTCTTAGCAATTCGATCAATTCAGATGATTATTAATCATTCAATCTTAATGAGAAGAAAAATAAGTTTATCATTGATAAATAATTTTATGGTTTTAGATCTGCAGGTCTCATCAGCTACGACAGCTGATTACAGTGATCCATGTACGGATTATGATATAATAGAAAGTCACTACAACAGAACTGTCAATTACACCTTACAGAGCGATGACGAGGATTTCTGTGAAACTGAATATATACTAGCAGGCTGGTATAGATATCAAGATTTACAAAACATACCGACAAAACCACCAGCACCAGGACAATGTGGTTCTTCTTCTCCGATATGGTTAAATGGTAATATTTTATAAATCGTACAAAAATTATATATATATATATTTATTTATTTTATCATTTATTTTCTTTAAAAAATTGTATAATTTTTTATCCAAATATTGGTTTCAAATCTGATATAAAAATACATACCATGTGTCCCTGCATTTCTTAACAAACTGAGGCAACGCCCTGTTTTAGTTTCACTTGTGTAACCTTTTTGCTAACATACGGTTATTTATAATAATACACTTTCAAAAACAAAAGAGATGAGAAATGTTATTGGTTCACGTGGTAAAGGTAGAGCGGAGCTTTGTAAGATCTCTATAACCGAAGCGCCGACGTATGGTATGTTTATAAAACAGAATCGATGTTATATGTTTTTGGTCTGAAATAAATTGATTTCTGAATGGTCTCCTCAAACACTGTTTTGCAGATGTAAAAGTAACACAGGTAAACATCTACCATATCTACTGCACATATTTCAAAAATAAGAATATAAACCGTATCATAGGTCTTTTTTTTATATATTTCAATATGACATGAATTCTATAGTTCTACAAGTATTTAGCATTAATGTTTCGTTTGAAATTTTAACATCATTTGGAAAAAGAATCACAGTCTGATTTGTTAGGTTCGTTTTAAATGACCATCTTATTCTGCTCTATGTTGATTTTTGACAAGAACATATAACTACAATTACATTTGTAAGTGGCACAACATAAGTCAAACAAAAACACACACATGTAACATGTTTTTCGTTTGATTATAAACAGACAAAAACTGACAAAAACTGATTAATCATCAACAAAATTATGTAGATTTGGTATGATTGCCAATAGACCTCTTTCGAGTTTGTCCGTCACCGGAAAAAAACTCGTCAAAGGAGTAGGTCCAGTAAGACCCCTTTTTGGCCCCAAAATATAGCAGTTTTACAAAATTGTTAAAATGTAAATTTTTAGTTATTTATTGGACAGTAGAATACTTCTGCTATAAAATATGGGCTCTTTTTGACGATACAATGCATATAAATATCGGGTACTAGCACCATTAAGTCATGCTAAATTACTGAAATCTTCACAATTCTAGCATTTTAGTTAAATTTTAGACGGTTTTCGTGTAAAACGAAAGTGGCCGCATTCGTGTTCATCCTTACTATTGAAATGTAAGTTGTATTTTATGATAATACATAACATATATAAAGGTTGAAGATGAAAACGGATGCGGCCACTTTCATTTTTTACAAAAACCATCTGAAAAGTGACATTATTCGGCATATATTTTGTAGATTTTTCATATTTGAGCTTGTATCGGATCGTTTTTAATGACTAAATAAGTGAAAATCTTTCACATAACCTAATTGATTCAAATGAAAAAGACACTTAAGTGATTAAAAAGTGGTCAAAATCTTTCGTCAGATGAACCTGAAATTTGAGGCCACAATCGGTCCTTACCGGAGCTACTCCTTTGCGCGCCTTTATGACGTCATTTACCAGAAAGAGGTGGTCGCCTGTATCCCAGCACTATAACAGTTCATCAAGCGTCTTAGTGATCGTCATTGTACAGGATAAACTATAAATAATATTCTTTCTGTAATTTGTAATTTGATGGAAATGCATAGAACTCGAAAGTTGTCTATTAGACCACTCTTAACAACATAATTTATGGATACAAAGCAGAAAAGAACAGCTTTTTTGTTATACATGTATATGTATTTAGTGCTATATTCAGTCTTTCTATACACTTTTTTACATGCATTTCCACCTGTGTGTTGCAGAAGGCTTAATTTACAGTCTGTGTAATTATAATATCCTAATTTTTCTCTGGTTGTTTCTCTTGTCTTATTTTGCACAAGTTAATACTATTAGTTACATAGTGTGCTAGTGACCTAATACGGTATATATGGGGTCAGTAAATTCCATATATACCGTATTACGTCATTAGCACACTATGTAACGAATTTATCTTATCGACTATCTTAACGTGTAAAATTTAGACTAGTGACATATCAAAGTGAGCAAGTTTTCAATACAGTTAGCATTAACAGGATTAAGAAACTACTTCCTTTGATCCTACAAAAACAGATGCCAACAATGACAACTTGTTAGATTTAAATGTGTTTTATGAATTTATTTCACTTTATGATCACTTTCTTCGTCTGATGAAACCTTTAAGTTTTTTCTCAGTACTGTTTTGTTTTTCTAAAGAGACGTAACACCAAAACTAACCGTGTATGAAATAAGCCCCGCCTCCTTATTACCTTATATGGAATATAAAGGGACGCAACTCCACTACGAACCGTGTATGAAATAAGCCCCGCCTCCCAACTAACCTAATATTAAATATACACGGTTTCTACGAGGACGCTTTTAACCAATCATATTCCTAGAAATGTATAGGAGGTAAGATAAAGTGTATTGCTTTAATTGCTTTTGCTATATCTATTTCGTATAGATAAAACAAATGAGACCAATTTTCAGTATCAAAGACGCATCTCGCGTTATCTATTAAATTATAAATAATTCACTGAAATAATCATTGTTTCCCCTGTGACACTAGACGAGTGTTAGGATTTTTTTTTTAATCTGAGACTGTTTTGGTGTTTGAAAACCCCTTTAACGATATATGCATGTATTACAGGATCGTATCCAAAGACATATTGGGAATATCGTACGTTAAAAGCCTGCCGAGTAGGAATTACTTCGAACTGTGAAGACAGCTGGGATGTTACTGTCGTCAATTGTATGTCATACAATGTTGCGTACTTGGTACCAACACCGGGCTGCGGACGATATTGTATGGGTTAGTATACATGCATTTTTTGTTTGTTTTGGTCATGCATATTAAATTGTCCCGGCTAATACTTTATATGCGTGTTTTTTGTGTTTTCGTCACTTTTGATTTTGTAAGCATTAATATTAAATAATAAACTATGAATCAGGCCGCAGGTTTTTCTTTTGAATTGTTTCACATTTTGTAAAGCCTAACCTTTTACATGTTTAAAGACGGTATCGATGTTACTGCTTGTTTAAAGTCATGCGGCAACTTTAGATCATTATCGTCTTTTGGCTTTTGTGCAGTTGACTTGATGACAATTCTACCACTTCGTCATATTTCTTTACCGGATAATTTGTAAGAAGCTCTATAGTATCCTTCATTTTTAATGACTACAATAATGAATATGAGTATTCCGAAAGTATGTACATGAGAAAATATCACATTGAGACAATAACATTTGCCGAGTTGGGATGCAATGAAGATTGTAAAAACAAAACTTCTTCATTTATTCTGAAGAATCAAATGTACTGATATATTCAGGTATATTTTGACGATATCTAAATTATTTAAACTTGTTTTTTTGAATTATGAGTGACGACATGCTGAACTGATGATTCATGTCAGTACCTCTACTTTTTACATCACTTCTAAAAACCTTTCAAATGATTGAAAGAAATATCTCATAACAGATTCTCCTCCGCACCTAGATTTCTGATTTAAAAACACAATTGGAGTGTATTGAATTGAAGTTAAGAATTGATTCCATAAAAAGTATTTGGTAAGTTAAAATTGTGTCATGATACAAAATTGATTAAAGAGAATTGAAAGCTTTCTAAAGTATCTAAATTTTGATCTTGAATTTGTAGAATCCGATAAAGACTATAAGATGTCTACAGAACAAGATTGGAATGACCCGTGTTACAGTTATAGCATCATATCAAATGATTACGACAGAGCAGTAGATTACATCTTGATGGACGGCGAAACAGAATACTGTGATAATATAACATTCGGATGGTATGGATACATGGGATATGAGAATGTACCTACAAAACCTCCAAAACCTGGGCAGTGTGGATCATCATCTCCTATATGGTTTGAAGGTAATGTTCCGAATGATTATATTGTTGTAGAACACATTTCTCATTAAGGTAACAGAAGTTAAACGTTTTATTACTTAGATGTGTTTTTCACGTATGTTAATTTTAGGTTTTATCCTTCATTTTTATTGCAAAGTTAGTCATTGGAGACAAAGTAATATTGTACGATATCAAGATCATCTACCAAATTTTGTGACAAATTTGTTGTTGCTACATGCATTGTTATTACACAGGGATATTTGCAAAAAGGGCCAAACAATAATACCAGGCTTATAATTTGGTACAACAGAAGCGCATTTTGTAAATTTTGTGTCTTTGGAATCATATCAGTTGGATATCAAAATGAGACACGAATATTGAGAGCATAAAATTCTGACATTTCCAAAACGTTGTGCCAAATTCGGAATTCATATCTTTGCCTAGAAATAAAAACATTTTTAAACATTTCAAAACACTAAATTTACAAAATCAAATACTTGTAGATTTATGAATGATATTTCATGTAAGCAAACCAGTCATGAATTTTTAATTGGTGACATGTTAGGGAAGAACTTTTGTCTAACAACAAGTTTTCTTACACCTACTCTTGCGAACATATCATACTGGGCACAGTACTGTTATTCATTATTACCCAAATACGATTAAGTTTGGATATGTTTAACATATCATTCAAAATAGATTAATTCCATAACTTATACTTGTAAGTTCTTTTTATCAGGAACATATCCTTGGTACGAAGGGATGACATCTACAATGAATGCATGCACAGTTGGATTATCATCAAATTGCAGCACTAGTTGGAACGTTACTGTCAAGAACTGTGGCTATTACAATGTGGCAAAATTGCCACCCTTGCATATGTGTGCAAAATATTGCATGGGTAAGAATTTAAAAAATTTGTTGGCTGAATTTCCCGTCATACGAGCATATAACACCTAATCCACTTCGAGAATAGCGTTACATTTTTGGATAGCAAAGAGCTCCACAGTTTGAGTTTATTGGTTTGTAGATCGATTGTTATTTTATTCATACAAAGCCGTTTCCTGATTTCTTGTCAAGACAAATATAATACGATGTTCAAGTTGAGTCAAGTAAAAGATTGGAAACATTTACTATTTGATAATGTTCAAAAAGCTTGAAATTATATATAGTTGAGATTCCCATCCCAAATCCACACTATTGTCTCGGTTCTAGTGATAAGTATACAGCAAGTGAATGATATATAGAGCAATTTCTATAAGCCATATTCCATGAAGAGATACGTTAAACAAATATTGCTCATTTCTTTCTATACGTATACCTATTGATAAGTATACTAATTGACATACCCAGACAATGGTTAAGAGAAAATGGATTAATGTCGTTGGTTTTGAAGATTTTGTAACTATTAGTCTATAATCATATTTGTTATTATACATTTAGAATCAAGAATAGTTCCGGCTGGAATTCTAACTCTTCACAATGGTATTCTGGAATGCATACATCTCCTTCATTCAATAATTCCTACAACGGACCATCTTCCCCTTCATACTGGAATGACCCGTGTTACAGTTATAGCATCATATCAAATGATTACGACAGAGCAGTAGATTACATCTTGATGGACGGCGAAACAGAATACTGTGATAATATAACATTCGGATGGTATGGATACATGGGATATGAGAATGTACCCACAAAACCTCCAAAACCTGGCAGTGTGGATCATCATCTCCTATATGGTTTGAAGGTAATAATTCAGATAATCATATTACTGTAGAACACACTTTATATCAAAGTTGTAGTATTTCCATGTTTAACAAGTTGGAAAGTGTTTTAACTTGTGAAAAATTGAGGTTTTATCCTTCATTTCATTTGTTGAGTTATATTGCCATTTTAAAAAACTGAAATTTTCTTCCACGATTGATGATCAGAAATATTTGAAACAAGGACCCAGCAATGCTTACAGGCTTACAATTTTGGTTCAAAAACGTATTTTCGAAACATAAGACTCATAAATGTCTATGAAATCATTACAGTTGGAATTCTAAATTAAGCACGAATATGAAGAGAATTGAATCCGAAATTTCAATATGTTATGCAAAAATATTCAAAACTCATATTTGCCTAGTAGAATAAGAGAAAATTTTCGTGTTCCATTTTTTTTATATTTAAAAACACTAAATCAACAACAAATTAACGTTTCAATGATATTACATGTTGGCACTTCAGTAATAAATGATGATATATTCGGGAAACAAATTTTTCAAACACTAAATTTGCCTATCAACTTCTCTTGCGAATATCAAATCCCATATATAGTACTGTTATGCATTATTTTAAAATCTGTAAAATTAAGTCCCAAATGATTCATTGATCATTGAAAATTGGTTGATTTAATAGCTATAATTTAAATCTATATTATCAGGAACATATCCTTGGTACAACGGGATGATATCTACAATGAAGGCGTGCACAGTTGGATTATCATCAAATTGCAGCACTAGTTGGAACGTTACTGTGAAGAACTGTGGCTATTACAATGTGGCCAAATTACCTCCCTTACATATGTGTGCAAAATATTGCATGGGTAAGAATTTAAAACATTTGTTATCAGATTGTCCCGTCATACGAGTATATAACACATAATCCGCCTAGAGAATAGTGTAACATTCTAAGATAGTGTAATATTCATTATCGATATCACTGGACTAGTATATATTTGTTTAGGGGCCAGCTGAGGGACGCCTCCGGGTGCGGGAATTTATCGCTACATTGAAGACCTGTTGGTGACCCTCTGCTGTTGTTTTTTATTTGGTCGGGTTGTTGTCTCCTTGACACATTCCCATTTCCATTCTCAATTTTAAGATAGTTAGAAACTCCACCGTTAGAGTTTCTTAATCATTTATCGATCATTTCTTTATTCATTTAAAGTCAATTCCGGATTTTTTGTCAGGACTTGTAACAGGATCTTTAAGTTGAGTCAAATGTAAGATGTGAAACAAGTACCATTTTATAATGTTTGATTATTTTTGAATTAGTTGAGATATCCACTGTATAAACCACCATTTTTTCTAGGTTCTAGTGATACGATCTACAGCACGTTAAATGTAAAGAAGGTGTGTTCATAAAGTAACAAACACACAAGAAGATTGGATGATCAATATGGTCAATTCTTTTTTTTTCAATGATAATGTTATCAATTGACATAACCCAACGCATAGTTGATAGAAATATCTAAAAATAGATTATTGGGGTTCGTTTTGAAGACTAAATAATTATAAGTCTATAATCATTTATGCTATTATTCATTCAGAATCAAAAATATTTCCGTTGGAATTCTAACACGTCACAATGGTATTCTGGGATGCATACTACTCCGCCATTCAATAATTCCGGCTGGAATTCCAATTCTTCACAATGGTATTCTGGGATGCATACATCTCCGTCATTCAACAATTTCCGGCTGGAATTCTAACTCGTCACAATGGTATTCTGGGATGCATACATCTCCGTCATTCAACAATTCCGGCTGGAATTCTAACTCGTCACAATGGTATTCTGGATGCATACAACTCCGTCATACTGGAATGACCCGTGTTACAGTAATAGTATCATACCAAATGATTACGACAGAGCAGTAGATTACATCTTGATGGACGGCGAAACAGAATACTGTGATAATATAACATTCGGATGGTATGGATACATGGGATATGAGAATGTACCCACAAAACCTCCAAAACCTGGGCAGTGTGGATCATCATCTCCTATATGGTTTGAAGGTAATAATTCAGATAATCATATTATTGTAGAACACACTTTATATCAAAGTTGTAGTATTTCCATGTTTAACAAGTTGGAAAGTGTTTTAACTTGTGAAAAATAGAGGTTTTATCCTTCATTTCATTTGTTGAGTTATATTGCCATTTTAAAAAACTGAAATTTTCTTCCACGATTGATGATCAGAAATATTTGAAACAAGGACCCAGCAATGCTTACAGGCTTACAATTTTGGTTCAAAAACGTATTTTCGAAACATTAGACTCATAAATGTCTATGAAATCATTACAGTTGGAATTCTAAATTAAGCAAGAATATGAAGAGAATTGAATCCGAAATTTCAATATGTTGTGCAAAAATATTAAAAAATCATATTTGCCTAGTAGAATAAGAGAAAATTTTCGTGTTCCATTTTTTTTTTATATTTAAAAACACTAAATCAACAACAAATTAACGTTTCAATGATATTACATGTTGGCACTTCAGTAATAAATGATGATATATTCGGGGAACAAATTTTTTCAAACACTAAATTTGCCTATCAACTACTCTTGCGAATATCAAATCCCATATATAGTACTGTTATGCATTATTTTAAAATCTGTAAAATTAAGTCCCAAATGATTCATTGATCATTGAAAATTGGTTGATTTAATAGCTATAATTTAAATCTATATTATCAGGAACATATCCTTGGTACAACGGGATGATATCTACAATGAAGGCGTGCACAGTTGGATTATCATCAAATTGCAGCACTAGTTGGAACGTTACTGTGAAGAACTGTGGCTATTACAATGTGGCCAAATTACCTCCCTTATATATGTGTGCAAAATATTGCATGGGTAAGAATTTAAAACATTTGTTATCAGATTGTCCCGTCATACGAGTATATAACACATAATCCGCCTAGAGAATAGTGTAACATTCTAAGATAGTTAGAAACTCCACCGTTAGAGTTTCTTAATCATTTATCGATCATTTATTTATTCATTTAAAGTCAATTCCGGATTTTTTGTCAGGACTTATAACAGGAGCTATAAGTTGAGTCAAATGTAAGATGTGAAACAAGTACCATTTTATAATGTTTGATTATTTTTGAATTAGTTGAGATATCCACTGTATAAACCACTATTTTTTATAGGTTCTAGTGATACGATCTACAGCACGTTAAATGTAAAGAAGGTGTGTTCATAATGGAACAAAACACACAGAAGAATTGGGTGATCAATATGGTCAATTTTTTTTCTCCCAATGATAATGTTATCAATTGACATAACCCAACGCATAGTTGATAGAAATATCTAAAAATAGATTATTGGGGTTCGTTTTGAAGACTAAATAATTATAAGTCTATAATCATGTATGCTATTATTCATTCAGAATCAAAGAATAGTTCCGGTTGGAATTCTAACACGTCACAATGGTATTCTGGGATGCATACTACTCCGCCATTCAATAATTCCGGCTGGAATTCCAATTCTTCACAATGGTATTCTGGATGCATACATCTCCGTCATTCAATAATTCCGGCTGGAATTCTAACTCGTCACAATGGTATTCTGGGATGCATACATCTCCGTCATTCAATAATTCCGGCTGGAATTCTAACTCGTCACAATGGTATTCTGGAATGCATACAACCCCACCATTCAATAATTCCTACAGCGGACCGTCTTCTCCGTCATATTGGATGACCCTTGTTACAGTTATAGTGTCATACCAAATGATTATGACAGAGCAGTAGATTATACACTAAGAGTGGCGAAATAGAATTTGTGACAATGTTACATTGGGATGGTACGGATACTTGGGACATGAGAATGTACCTACACATCCTCCAAAACCTGGGCAGTGTGGATCATCATCTCCTATATGGTTTGAAGGTAATAATTCAGATAATAATGTTTTTGTAGAACACATTTTATATCAAAGTTACAGTATTTCCATGTTTAACAAGTTGGAAAGTGTTTTAACTTGTGAAAAATTGAGGTTTTATCCTTCATTTCATTTGTTGAGTTATATTGCCATTTTAAAAAACTGAAATTTTCTTCCACGATTGATGATCAGAAATATTTGAAACAAGGACCCAGCAATGCTTACAGGCTTACAATTTTGGTTCAAAAACGTATTTTCGAAACATAAGACTCATAAATGTCTATGAAATCATTACAGTTGGAATTCTAAATTAAGCACGAATATGAAGAGAATTGAATCCGAAATTTCAATATGTTATGCAAAAATATTCAAAAATCATATTTGCCTAGTAGAATAAGAGAAAATTTTCGTGTTCCATTTTTTTTATATTTAAAAACACTAAATCAACAACAAATTAACGTTTCAATGATATTGATATGTTGGCACTTCAGTAATAAATGATGATATATTCGGGAAACAAATTTTTACAAACACTAAATTTGCCTATCAACTTCTCTTGCGAATATCAAATCCCATATATAGTACTGTTATGCATTATTTTAAAATCTGTAAAATTAAGTCCCAAATGATTCATTGATCATTGAAAATTGGTTGATTTAATAGCTATAACTTAAATCTATATTATCAGGAACATATCCTTGGTACAACGGGATGATATCTACAATGAAGGCGTGCACAGTTGGATTATCATCAAATTGCAGCACTAGTTGGAACGTTACTGTGAAGAACTGTGGCTATTACAATGTGGCCAAATTACCTCCCTTATATATGTGTGCAAAATATTGCATGGGTAAGAATTTAAAACATTTGTTATCAGATTGTCCCGTCATACGAGTATATAACACATAATCCGCCTAGAGAATAGTGTAACATTCTAAGATAGTGTAATATTCATTATCGATATCACTGGACTAGTATATATTTGTTTAGGGGCCAGCTGAGGGACG